>JAWRVZ010000119.1:1195000-1795000 GCA_037043235.1 Rhodeus uyekii
TCTGTTGTCCATGCTTAGTGTGGCACACACAATGCAAAGATCTTTCCTTTTTATTTATATCAGGTGTGATTTTTATATTGTCCACACCTGTTACTTGCCCCATGTGAATTTAAAGGATCATCACATGCGTGAAACAATCTTATTTATCCACAATTTTCTAAAAGTTTCCAATAATTTTGGTAGTTTTGTGTGAAATTGTCAAATTAGCTTTTTTTTCTTTCCATTGGAACAGCTTATTTTTGTTCCAATACTCACAGAGGGTACAAACGTGTATAGCAAAACATGTTTATGCAAAATTTCTGTGAGCAATACTTGATTTTCTGGAAAAATTTCAAGGTTGCCAACAATTTTGGCCATGACTACATACATGCATACATACAATATGGGACTAGTCACAAGGTAACTAAAAGAGAGTTTGTTTTCTAATGGTTTTATTATTATTTACAAAATATAATAACAGGGACAATTAATCAATATAACAGGAGCAGTAATACATAAATTGCTTTAAAAAAAAGAAGACAAAAAAGCAAAATAAGTCAAGGCAGTGTTTGTCTCCCTTTCATATCTTCTGAACCTTGTGTAAACTATAGACGCAACTTAAAGCCAATTAGAAAACATGTTGAAGTTGAGCAAAAAGGGATGTGGATTATGATACATGATGCTTTTAAATCCTAAATAACAGAAGTCCAGTCATACATGAGGTACTACACTAGATTTGACAGTGTTGGTTTCTCTGGATAGCAAAGGATTTTGGGTAGTATGGTGGGTTGACAGGTTGTGGCTTAACGCAAACACAACCTTCTGCAAAACCTGAGAAACTTTATAGTTAATCCGCCACTTACATCAGGAAAGTTGGCAAAGCGTATGTGTGGAGTGTATATTCATAAACCATAAAAAAAAACCTCTTCAACACTTAGTACTGAAGTACCGACAGACCAGACCGAGAGGGAAACGATCGAAGCCCCTGAGGAACTTGTGTGTTTTTTTTCATTATTGCACAAAGAAGAACCTACAACTGGAAAGCCAGGGCAAATCACAAAAAAATGAAAGGACGAAGCAACTGTATTAGTAGTTCATTCTTGACGATATCTTCTTTACAAGTAAAACATTGTATGCTTTAACAAAAAGAAAAGGGATTTAAAATTTTACGTTTTGAGAGCTTATAAGAACTACACCCAATGAAAGAAACAATTTACCGCACAAGCACTTACCGAACAGTTGCTATAAAATGAGACCATCGAACATTTTGAAGGGACGTAAATCCTCGCAAATTTCCAAAGAAGCTTACAATTAGGTAGTTACAAAACACTTTCATTGCATGTAGACAACCAGCTCCCTAAAACACCTGGTTACTAGTTTAGTAGTAGAAGACAACAGGGTTTAAATGAGGAATTTTTGAACACATTCCTTGATTAAAGGGATTGTTCAACCAAAAATGAAAATTCTGTCAAAAATGTTTCATCCTCATGTCATTGTGTCATTGTGGAATATTATGGGAAAGGTTAAAGAAGTTTCAAGATCCGAAAATAAGATAAAAGTAGTGCACTTTTAGTAGCTATTGGATTACTTTTATGCTACCTTTATATATTTTTTGGACCTTGTAAGTTTTAGACACCATTTACTTTCACTGTAAGAACAAAAACTTAAAATCTTCTGTGTTCAAACAGATTTGGAGTGACATGAGTAACGAGGACAGAATGTTTACTTTTGGTTGTATTATCCCTTTATGTCAGGCTTTTCTGGAGTAGCCTGAAAAACAACAACTGCAAATTCCAGGTGAATGACAGTCGTCACATTTGCTTAGATCTGGAATGTTTCCCTTCGCTGAATGGGTGAGTTGCTGTGTTGGATGGGTGCAGAGCAGATGGAGGAAGGCGGGCACAAGAGGCTACCGAGTACCCCAAAATCTGGGACGGATGGGACAGATGAGGAAGGCAAAGAAAAGTCAATTTGAAGCCTCTGTGAGGCAATGTACTCTGAGCAGGAAGGTGCGGGATCTTCAGGTAAAGAGCCCAGTTGTAGCTGGTAAAGACCTGCTCCCAGGAGCCCTGAGTCTGGCTGGGAAGAAGGGATGGTGTGGCTAAGGGGGAGAGAGAAGTAAAGCTGGGTGGACGGGGAGGCTACATGTGGCGTCTGGAGCGCTTGTGTGAGAGGAGAAAACTGTCTGAACAACCGCTCCCCCTGTGGGCTAGAACAAGAACCTGCACATAGGTCCAGCTCCCCAACGTTCTGCTCAGAACCTGGGAAAATAAGAAACAGGCATATCAAGAAAAAGCCGTCAAGCATTTGGAGGAAACAGAACAGAAAAAAAAGAAATAGGTGTATAATGAGTTTCTGTTTTACAATTTATCATGCATACACAAAGAAAACTTTTCCAAGTAGTTCTGTTCATTCTTGTAGTGTTTGGGTCATTCCTGTTATGCAGTATCAGATTTGCATGCATTAGCTTCGTTATTTTCACAGTGGTATGAATATATAACAGGGTGGAAATACATTTTTTTACAGGATGGAACTGAATAGGAAAAAAATAAAGTTAGGAATTTGACAGTTTATAACACTTTGATATAATACCAGTGTTATTATTGTTAACAATTAAAATCAATTGAAAAAAATATATATATAAACATGGGATGAAAATACTTTAAAACTTATTTCAAGTTTAAGTATTAAAGTAAATAAAACAGAACAGAAATAAAAATAAATGACAGATAAATAGAAAAAAATAATATATATATATATATATATATATATATATATATATATATATATATATATATAAATAAAACAAAGCACATTAAAAAAAACACTAAAACTTAAAAAAGTAAAAGTAAAAGTAAATGCTGGGCAAAAAATATTAATAAATACTATAATAACAAAACAACTTATGCAAACAGATAAAGTTGTGAATTTTTTATATAATAGAGAATTCTGTAATTTTATCTAAGAGTGTGGAATGTTTTAAAGTGAGTAATAGGATGGAAGGTTTTTGATATGAAACATTCCTTAATAAGCCTGTTTTTATGTTAGTAGAGCTAATATGATTTCCATTTTATTCACTATATGAAGACATACATGATGTTGGCATGAAAATGTACTAGATAACAGGAATGATCCATTCCCTGGGACATCTAAACTTCTGTTTTTACCTGTGTGTCATCAGTTTTAGGCTGTCTGTGAGCAGCAAGCTCAGGGCTTTAATAGGAAGCGCGGTGTGCGTTTCCGTCGCGGACGACCCTGAAACTGAGCTGCGCAATTCAGGCTCTCCTCTGGATTGTACGACCAAATGAAAGGTGACGGAACATAAAAGAACACAAACACAATAGGAAAAATGCTGGCAGATGGAAAACAACAATGAAACAAATAATAACTCACTGACCATCCAGACCAAAACCAAGAAAAAAAAGCCATTTATGCTGGACATAAACAAATGAATATAAATGAAGAAGCTTGTCAAAAATTAAGAAACTTGGCCACAATGGAAGATTCCATGAACTCATATGCATGTGGAAATGTTAGTATAATATCCAAGAACTAGTGAAGTGTACCTGGTTTATCATGCTCCATGACTGCAGGTGGCGATGGAGGCTGGAGTTGAATGGAAGACCTACTTGGCAAACCTTGATTGGCACCTTCCACATCGCCAGTATCTCCATCCTGCTCAGCATCCTCTCTAAGACACACACACAGTGATACCTCGGTTTGCGAGTGACTTAGTATACGAGCAAATCGGTGTACGAGCATGGAAAGTCAAATCAGTGTACGAGCATTGTATAAGAGAACAATAATCCTTCTTTGCGCGCATTTTTACTGGAAATATCCTAATGACAGCCTCTCATAAAAGTCACGCGGTTCCAACCCCTTTATCACCCATTAACTCGTTCATTTATGGTCGTGTGGAACGAATCGAGTGATTTTTATTGCATTCTTATGGGGAAAATTGTTTTGGTGTACGAGAATTTTGGGTTCCAAGCTCGCTCTAGGAACGAATTAAACTCGTAAACCGAGGTATTACTGTATATCAGGGGTGTCAAACTCAATTGCACATTAATAATTTAACATTAATAATTTTTATTTATTCAGGCAACAGAATAAAAATGATTCAAATAGCCTGCTTAATTATTACTTTTTCAATCTTTGCATTTATCCATTTAGCAGATGCTTTTAGTTTTTTATATGAGAGTCCTTTCTCAAAAAGAAACAAACAAACAAACAAGGAAAAAAAACACACTCACGTGTTTCCAGATGGTAGATTGCACCTTTTCCGACCCAGCTTGGTGGCTTGCTGTGTGAAATACTCATGCCTCTCTGATTTCTTCCACATGTAGTAGTACTCTACACACTCACCCACAGAGCGCGTGCGGACCTGGGTGAGCGCAAATAAGAGAGACTGACACATTAAGGCACGATAATTTCTCTAAAAGTAGAAACATCAGCAGCAATCCCTAATGGGAAACAATGTATGTTTGGTACTCACCTTATTGCCCTGTATGAGGTGGAAATTCTTCCCATAGGCACGGTAGCCATGCTCAAAGTTACGACACTCCTCCTCACTCCAGGCACAAAGCTCTTCTGGAACATTTTTCAAATTGAGATTAACTAGCTATACATATCAGGATTCATTGGTTGTCACTGCCTGCTAAAGGATATTTCTGAAAAAAATTAATAGAAAAAAAGACAAGGCAGGGAAATTACGTACAGAGATCTTACCATTAAAAACCTTGACATTAAAGCGATATCTTCTTAGTGCCTCTTCTGCATTAAAGTTGCATTTTACTAGTTCATAAAGAGCCTACAATAGAGATGGAATGAAAGAATAAGTGCAACGACCAAAATATCAAAACATGACCAATTAAATACAATAAAAACTTACAGTGAGGTACAAAAGAACCGCTAGACCACTAGTGAAAATGCATCCACGTAATTTCAGAATGTCTTAGTATTTGGCCTGTTGCTGCTTTGCTTTATTGACAGCAGCCCCAGAGTTACATGACCTCCACAAAACCTAATGAAGCTATTTAATTAGTGACATAGAAATAATGCACTTTTCTTACTTATTTATTTTGAATGATACCACATAAATTCGCAAGACAATTTTGAAGAAAGTACTGGGTTCTCTTCACTTTCAAAAGAACCACTTGTGAAAAACTTCACTTTCATGTTCATCAAACTATTCTGTCACAAGTCTTGCTATGTGTATTGGTGTATTCTCAAGCTGATACACAGCACCTCCTTCACGGTATAATGTTTGATCCATTGGGTCCTCCAGAATGGGTTGGTAGTCGCTTTGGATAAAGGCGTCTGCTAAATGAATAAATGTAAATGTAGTCCTTGGCAGCGACACACCCATCAAGCACAGTCAGGAATGCCACGATATTGCAGCTCAAAACATCACTGATTCGCCACAGTGCTTCCCTCCGGGCATGCAACAATCTGGGTGTTAAGCCTTTTTGGGGCTTCTTCACACCGTAAGTCCCATAGATGTGGGAAAGACAGTGAAGGTGGACTCAGAGAGCAATACTGTTGCGAGTAGGGTGTGGCCGAGGGACCTGAGGGATGGATTTCATGGAGGAGCGGAGGCAAAAAAAGAGGAGTGACGCCAGTGAAGGATGAGAGAGGACCAGGACTGGACTTCATGTTGGTTGTGTTTTGTGTTTGTGTGTGCGGCAGTCATCCGTGAGGGACTTCCACCATTACTTACATTATGTATTGGTTTATTTTATTGTTAAAGTTGTTAAATGTTCACTGGTTTCCACCTCCTTCCTCACCGAACTACAAGGAGGGACGCGCAGCTCGGAGAGCCCTCACTGCTCGGAGGGATCGCGGTGCTGAGGAGGTCGTGTAAGCAAAGAAGATGTGAGGATTGTCAGGGTCTGCCCACGGCGGTGGTACTGGAGCACAAAGTATCGGCTGGGATGGAGAGCTCGAGGCCATGCTCCTGTGACAAGGTGGGGTGGTTGCCGTCCGCGAGGGAGTGGAGTCGTCACCCCATTCGCCTGAGTACCAGAGCCTGCTGCCATGATGGGGAGAAGCAGGGAACGGGGGAGGAGCTGCTGACTGCCCTTGGAAGGAGAAGCCATCGCCGGCCTCTAGGAGCCAGAGGAGCATCGGGCCTAACACAGAACAGTGTCCAGTGCCATCGCATGGCACTGCGAGGAAGAGCCTCTCGGTTGGCTGAGAAGTGAGAGGCAGTCTGCCCGGGAACCAGACTAAGAATTTTCTTTTCTCTTTCTTTTTCCTCTCTCCCCTCTCTCACTCCTCATGCATCTGTCTTCTTTTCCCTAGCCTCGCCTGTCATTACCCCCAGGTGCCGCAGCTGCCATGATTGCCCCCCCCCACAGACAGCTACAGTCTTTTGGAATCAATCAAGGTTAGTACAAGGACATCCGTTTCAGACAGCTTCCTCTTGCATCGACAAGTTGGATGTGGTCCGTCTGTAGTTAACCGACATTATGCCGACATTAACCTGTATACCATAGTTCTCAATACACCACAAAGACTTGCTGTCCTGGTCACAGATGAGCCAGCAGGACACGCACCAACATTTAGTCTTCTTTTGAACTCTGAAATTTCTCCCATTATATTGTGTGGATTGCAATATTGTATGTACAGCTCTGCTACTGCTCTGCTAATTCAGCGTTCACACTCTGTTCTTGCTGATGGAATGTGAAATCAGTGAAGATTGGCCACCAGGCCGCACATTTTTAGATATAAAAACTCTAACACTATATTGGCCAGTTCCATCGTCAAACCCCTGTGTGTGTGTGTTTGACACAAAGTCTTAAATATAACAAAATTCAATAAATCAGTCTAGCAAGCATTTTTGTTATTATTAACTAAAGCTAAATTAAATGTTGGCATGGGAAATAACTTAAATGTATATTTTTATAAATAAATATATGTTGAAATAAGTGCTACCATCTCCAAATCTGAAATTACTAATATTACTGAAACACATTAATAAATAGTAAAAATATTCAAATTCAAAATACTCAAACTCTTACATATTCTATAAATAATAATAAATAAATAAAAATCAGTACATTTCACTCACCAATTCAGCCATTTTCAAATTGCATGAAAAAAACAAGTGTTATATTGGAGTAATTCAACCCAACCTGCTCATTGTCTTTGACTATATCTCCTGTGGTCAGACTGTGTGTAGGTCCATTGTCACTTTCTTTTCTCTGGACTTCAAGCAAAAACCTTTGTATGTCCAGACTGGGCAACACATCTGGGGTCCACAACAACTGGTCCTCATTTTCATAGGCTGGGGATAACAGTAAAAAAACAGGTGTGGGCCCCAGTGGACTCGACAGGTCGGTTATGCAAAATTAGACCACTAAAACCACAACCCTGAATCCAGTATAAAGGACAGCCAAGAGAACACACTCACCTCTTTCATAAAACATGTGTGTACAGAGAGCAGGAATTATAGCCTGATACTGGGGGCCCACCATGATGTCCTGATAAACAAAACATTTCACAAAAACATTAATAAAAAATATTTCATTAAGCTGACATTTACACATTTTTATAAAATGTTATACATTTTATTTACATATACATTAATTTTATAGATTTGGGGCCAGTAAGATTTTTTAAATGTTTTTGAAAGAAGTCTCTTACTCTTACCATAGGTGAATAAATAATCATAGGCCAAAAATACAATTGCTTTGGTGCAATAAAGTGTTACATTTTTTAAACTCAATAGTACTAATATCACAACAGATCATCAAAAGTGCACTTTAAAAAATATTTCAGTATATTTTCAATTTTGTTAATATATTGCACAAAATCACAAAGTATCCTTTTCACAACTCAAAATAAGGGTTTCGTCTATATAAACCTTTCATTCACTGCAACTGCCTTTCATAACTTTTCATTTGCATCTCTTTTTATTCAGTGTAACAGTTTTGTCTATTATTTAATCCACCTGCTCTTAGTAGTTAATTAATAATTCGGTATATCTATAGATTTCTTCATCTATAGATCTACTTTGTTTGTAATTTCCAATGCGGATAACCAAATGTAATGAATTGTTTTTACATTATACGCAACTGGGGACAAAATGTATGGCAATATCCCAAATCTTTGTCCTTGTGAGGACATTTTTTGGTCCCCATGAGGAAAACAGCTTGATGTTTTAAAAAAGCTTTATGAACAGTTAGACTAAATGATGTTTTTTGAAAAAGTAAAAATGCAGAACGTTTTCTGTGATGTGTAGGTTTAGCATTATTGGATAGAATATACGTATAGATTATGTCTATAGAATGTCCCCATTAAACAAGAAAACACAACAGGTGTGTGTGAGAAATAGATTTGCATTTTGTGAACATTGATCAGGAGAGTACAAGGGAGAGGAAACAGTCAATGACTGTTTAACACCAGGTTGATCAGCGATGCATCAAAAGAAGGGAGACAGCATCTGCATCTGGGGCCTGTGTTACTGTAATTATTTCAGTGACAAGGGTGGTTTAAAACGTGTGTCTTGCATTGCATCTTGCACCTGGGGTGGTGCCTCTCCTTGGTGGTGCCTGAACCTTGACTAACTGAGGCCCAGATCAGGAAGCAGACAGACTGGCTAAACCAACCGTCTGCTAGCAGTCTCACATCACAGAAGCCAGATAAATCCCAACACATAGAGATTCTTTCACCTAGATATCATCATATAAATACCGTGTCTGTTCCCTGAATTAGCAAATACAAAAAACTCAAAACTTTTTAAGGGTAAAAAATTTAATTGTCCAAACCCTAACAAATAAAAAAACTGATATAATACAAATGATAAAGCTTGGGTTATATATAGAATATATATACACTACCTTTACCCAAAGCTGCAAAAATATATAGTAGAAATATCACTTCTAACACTAAAGATAGCTTTAGAAGTAATCTTCCTAATCAGTTTCATCTACTCAGCAAATAGTCCAACAACGTAGTACAAGGAGCACACTCGGGCCCTCAAGAGAGCAGCCAGACAAATGGAGCACAGTTGGAAGAAAACAAAGCTAAAGGTTTTTTCGCATTTCGTGGAAAGACTGCTCTATTGCATACAGAAAGGCCTTAAGCTAGATCTTCTAATTTTTCGACCCTGTTAGAAGAAAAAAGATACAGCCTGTGATATTTATTTGATACAGTGACTAAATTAACGAGAAATAAAGCTTCAGCCCCAGATGCTTCAAAACAGCACAACAGTAATGATTTTATGAACTTCTTTACTTGCAAGATTCATAACCACAATTTGCTCTTATCATTCGATCGTGGCTGTATCTCTCTGTTAGTGTTACATTTGATAATAACGACCACAAAATTATTTTGAATAGACTCAAAAATCATGTTGGTGGAATTGCATTGGCCTGGTTCAAATCATACTTATCTGATCGTTATCAGTTTGTAGCAGTTGAAAAGAGATGTCAAATCAATCACAAGTTCAGTATGGAGTACCACAGGGCTCAGTACTAGGACCATTGCTTTTCACTCTGTAAATACTTCCCTTTGGGAGATATCATTAGGAAGCATGGCATTAGTTTTCACTGTTACACTGATGAGACTCAGCTCTGTATTTCTTTGCACTCTGTCTAAACATACCAATTCACAAAATTAACGGAATGCATAGCTGTTCTAAAAAAATTGGATGATTAGTAATTTCGATACTGCTTAATATAGAAAAAATGTAAGTAAAATGTAACTGAGATTCTAATTATTAGACCAAATATAGCTGATATATAAGCTATGCAAGACATAGCTTTGCTTTATTTGGTGGCAATTTGGTGAAATTCGTTTGCAATTTTATCGAAAACTGTTTGACGAATCAACTTCATTTTAATAACTTTTTCTTGGTCTGAAGATGATATGCTTCAATTTTGGTGAAAATTGGACAAACGGTGTGGGAGGAGTTTGAAAAAGTAGGTTTAAAAAAAAAAACAATATGGCAAACCGGAAGTTTGGCTGAATTTGATATATTTGGTATCTGTGCTCTCGGCTCGACCCAAGGAACATATTAAGATAATTTGTTTTACAATAACTTGTCGTCATAAAAAGTTATTAGCATATTTGTGAATTTGGTTATAACTTTTGACCACAAGGTGGCGCTGCCCCAAAACTTTTTGTGTCGTATCAAGCCATGATGCTGAAGACATATACTGAGTTTCGTAATGATATGCCATTATGTTCGTTAAATATAGCATTTTATGAAAATTCTAAATGGCCGATGCTCAAAATAGCTGAAATGACCTGTTTTATGATTTTTGGCCAAATGGTTCAAAAGTTATAAGCAAAAAAGTCACTTTTTCATATCTCCTGACCAATAGGGGGCACAGCGCCAAAACTCAGCAGCTAGCCTCAGACCATAATTGACATAACACTCACCTAGTTTGGTCAGAAAAGGCTAATGCATTGCGGAGATAAAGCCTCAATTTCATTTTTGTGACTATTACCTCGGATTCTTTCGCGAGTTATTCGTAAACAGTTAAACGAATCACCTTTTTTTGAATAGCTTTTGGTCCACATGGTCTGGTGATGATGTGGTTCAATTTTCGTAAAAATCGGACGAACGGCCAAGGAGGAGTTCGAAAAAGTAGGTTTTTCATAAAATTCAAAATGGCGGGAAAATTTTCACAACGGAAAATGACGCCATAGGGTGGACAACTCTGTCTAGTCTTCATCATCAGTTAGGAACCTGGGTGTGTTCTTTGATGCCAATCTTTAATTTAAAAGCCATGTTTCTAAAACCACTTTCTTCCATCTTAAAAGTATGGGGAAAAGTTAGTTCATGCGTTCATAAGCTCAAGGGTAGATTATTGCAACGCTCTACTGGGTAGTTGCCCTGCACACTTAATAAACAAACTCCAGCTGGTCCAAAACGCAGCAGCTAGAGTTATTACCATGAAGTGTGACCATACGAGCCTGGTTCTGTCAACACTGCATTGACTCCCTATGAAACACTGCATACATTTTGAAATCTTGCTAATTACTTACAAAGCACTAAATGGTTTAGCTCCTTAACACATTATAATCCTTCACGTCTATTGTGATGCCAAAATTCTGTCCAGTTGATAATACCTAGAATATCAAAAGCAACTGGAGGCAGACAACCCTTTTCCTATTTAGTACCTAAACTCTGAGACGGTCTTTCTAGCATTGTCCGGAAAGCACTGTCAGTTTAAATCTAGACTAAAACCACATCTCTTAAACCTGTCATACACATTATACATTTTTATAAATTCAAATAATGTAAAATGATTGTTAGCCTACATGATTTAGGTCAGCCGGAACAGGGAACACTTCCAATAACACCTGATGTATTTGTTACATCATAAGAGGAATGGCATCTACGCTGATATTAGTCTCTCCGTTTACCCTGAGGTTTCCGCAGTCAGCCGGATCCGGGCTGTATCCAGATCAGATGAAGGACCTGCACCTTGACACGAGCACAACACAGCCCTGACCGGGTCTGCAGTGACCGTGACTCTACTAGACCCTCCCCTATGAAGGCCTCATGAATCCAACCTTTAAACAGTTGGAACTGGATTAAATATTTTGAGTGCCCTGATCTCAATCTGACTTCTGAACTGAAATGCAGTCCATATCATAATCATGCACTGTTTGTTTGTTGGCCAGAGGAGAACTGGTCCCCCGACTGAGCCTGGTTTCTCCCAAGGTTTATTTTTTTTCCTCCATTCTGTCACCTGATGGAGTTTGGGTTCTCTGCCACTGTCACCTCTGGCTTGCTTTGAAACAATCTCTATTGTAAAAAGCACTATTAAAAAAAGTTTACTTGACTTGTGCTATTGAATGAACTGATTCCTAAAAGATCAAACTGTTCAGTTTTGGTGATTAAACCAAATGTTCTTGTTATATATTCCAAGGATCTTGTGTTTGAAACAATAATTATGTGGACTGAAAATGTTATTAACTGTAATGAAAGCATGGGATCAGGTTTTGATAGAATGACTAGCTGAGTTACAATTGTGATCAGTTTCGATATTCGTACAAAGAATTTTGAAAACGTACACCTTGTGAAAATAATACCGAAGCAAATTTAAAAAAAGTAACATTGTGAAATATTAAACACATAATTAGTTAATTAATATACAATAACTGTTTCCTATTTTAAAATGTAATGAAAATGAATGTAGTGAAAATTCTATACTGCTGATTTGGTACTTTATAAAAGTACTTCACGTTGATAAAATTAATGAGCATTAATTTCTTTTCTTTTTTTAAACAGAATGGTCATGTTTTCCCACATGAAATTGAAGTATTGTGTCAGAAAACCTTTTATTAATTTTGCCTATTGACACTTTTAACTGTGGTGTTATTTCCTGTAGCTCAAACAGTAGAGTGTAACATTTGCAACACCAAGGTCATGGGTTCAATTCCTAGGGAAAGCAAGAACTGATTAGAATGTCAATGTGTTTCTTGAATGCAATGTACTCTTAACACTCATTTTGTATAAAAGCGTCTGCAAAATGCAGAAATGTAAAATGAAATGTAACTGGTGTACCACTGGGCTCTATTCTTGGACCATTAAAATGTAAAAAAAAAAATATATATATATATATATATATATATATATATATGTAAAACTGTTAACTAATGCTAAAACTATTAAAATAATGTTTAGTCATTGAAATAAAGCTAAAATAAAATAAAAAAATAGACATAGAAAACTATAACATGAATAATTTTTACCTTTCGGCCATCACTGCTTTCTGAGTCGTCTTCGGAGCAGCTGACTGAAGTGTCTTTGTCATCACCTGGTAAGATTAAAAACAGGTTAAGAGTAAGCCCAAAAAATTTTTTTGAAATAAAATTACTTTGTTTTATAAAAAATTACCACACACTGGTGTCACCAAGACTTGTCACAGAAAAACATGATTAGTTCCAAACGTTTTTGAAGTGCGGACAGATCGGTTTTAACAGCATTTAAGAGATACAAGAACATTTACTTAGGAGTTGACACTTCAATACAATAAGATGCATTGATAAGCAAGCAATATGATGTGCTACCTCTTAGATGGCATTGTAAGAGGTCAGATGCATGGGACTTGATGGAGAGTGTGAGGTCATCAGCAGAGGAATAGTTGACCACATCCTCCCCTCCCAAGAGCAGATTTTTACCTATCTGAACCTACAAAATAAGCCAGAATTTGTTACTTTCTAATTTTCCTAATGAAGCTCAGAGCATTTCAAGAATCTACAGAGGAGGAAAGCACAAAATAAAAACATTTTCCAAATACGTTGCATCAAGGGTGTAGATCTGGTTTGAACATTGGGGAGGTTGATGTGTGAAGCAGAGAAGCATTTTACATTTCAAAGTATTTATTTAGTGGTAGCTTACTTATAACCCACACATGCAAAGTTGATTGCTGCAATTAATTATTAATCAACATAATCCCTTGCTTGCATATGAAGCACTTTATATTATTTAAGCACCTGGAACTTTTCGTCTCATCGGGCTCTTACTGATTTGTGTATTTTTTTGGGATAATAAAACAAAACACATTTTACACACAGAGTGTACAGTGATAGTGACCTTGTTCAGTGTCATTTCGGGCAGACTAGCTGCCTGCTCATTCGGCTCCTGCTGTTGCTCCAGGACAGGATCAGGCATGTTGTACCCATAAAGTGCCAGCAGTTGCTCCAAGGGCATCTCACCACCCTGCGGAAAGGTGAAAGAAACAATCCTTTTTTTAAATAAGAATCTAATTCAATCTATCAATGCACAGCAAGAAGTTGTTCCACTCACTGAATGGGTCTTGGTTGCCATCTTTACTGCTTGCCTCCGCAGGGCCGCCAGGGTCCTGTCCTGCTCCTCTAGGAAAGTGGTTGCCCGGGGAAGGGCTTCCAGTGGCCCCGCATAGCCCTGGTGGAAAATGTCTACACGACTGTGACGTTGGTCCTTGGATCCCATTCGCACAGCTAAAGCACAACGAGAGCAGATCGTTCTCAAAACATATATTTAATATCAATTAATACAGTCAATTGCATTGGTAAATGTAAAACTAATTGGAAAAATGGCTTTTAAAAATGTTTTGAGAAAAGGTGTTGCATTATTTGTAGCTGGATGCCACTTGGTTCTATATTTTGATTCTCAAGCAATGATTTATGTGTCCAAAAACCACAAAGAAAGAAATAGATCAATCACTAGATTCAACATCTCTTAAAAGTAATAACAGTCAAAATACCAAATAACTTTCTTTTGAACACTTGAAAGTTAAACTTATGACAGGTCATGAAACTCAATATCCCACTGAACAAACTTTTTACCACAAAAACATAATTTTCACCAAAATTACATTATTTAAAAGATTGTCTATTTCCCTTTAAATATGTTTAGACCATTTCAAGAAATATTTAATATGGTGAGCCTAGTGAGTATATACTGTGTTATGAAGCAACCAAGAGAAGATATCTAGAAGAATGTTTCCAAAACTAACTGTACTAGATCTAATATATATATGATGTACTAGATGTATATTTATATTGAAGCAACACAAACATGTTTATGATGTCTTTCCCTGATGTTTCTCTGTACGTGACCTCTTTGAGCTTTACTGAAGTTTGCAGCGGATAGTCACTCAGGCGCTTTCCTGTAAGTCAGTGCTGAACATTTGCACTGTGACTCCGAACCGGTGCGAAAAGGAAACAGTTTTAGGGAAGTCGAGGAGGCAGTGACAGTATCTGAAGTTTTGAAAGTTCAGACCTGCCATCCGTCCGGGTCCGCGCGCACCTGGGACGCACTTCAGCACCAGCGCTCGCGCTGCTCTCCCGTTGTTCCGCACGGCGCTCGCGCTGCCGAATTAAACGCTCGTGAACGCGTACAGACAGAGAGACAGATAGAGTGGCGAAACGCTGAGGAGTGCTCCCATTTTAACTTCCTCCTTATTAGTGGCCGTCTGTCTTTGTCGTTTTCTGAGTCGGTCGATCAGACGGCCGGGGTCTTAAGCTGTCCGTTAATGCTCGGCTGGCGGTTAAAGTGTATCGGAGCAGCTGAAACATTTAATCCTTGTGTTGTTCTTCCCCCAAGCCCCGCAGCTCACTTACCTCCGCCATTCCGATTCTGCGCAAGCGGTGGAATGCCCGGATGTTGTGCAGAACTCCTATTGAACTTACATTCTGACTAACAACACTGATGATAGTCACCAAACCATGTCACATTCATCATATAGGTTCTCATCCGCAATGTATATAATTTGCGTTGAATGGCAATGGATCTCACCGGTAACAATATACATGACGTTTCTAAAACAGATGTTGCATTTTCAAGAATGATCAACTATGAATGAAATTGCTACTGTCTTGACTTATACATGCCTATTGTAGTCACAAAACAAAAGCCATGATCAGCTTGTGCCATGATCAGAGATCCATAAAAAGGTTACAAAAGTACAACTACAATATTGGGTACATCTAATATTTAAATGGTTTATAATATATGTAAACATACCCAAACCTTTTTTTGGAAGGTCTATTTTTAAAAGAAGTCTCTTATGCTTACAAAGGCTGCTATTATTCATTTAAAATACAGTAAATAGGCCTTGCAGTCATATTGTGAAACTTTACTATAATTTAAAATAACTTTCTATTCAGCATTACAACTACAGTCTTCAGTGGCACACGATCCTTCAGAAATCATTCTCATATGCTGATTTTGTTTTATAGAAATATTTCTTCTTATTATCAGTGTTAAAGCAGTAGGGTAATATTTTTGTGAAACATTGGTCTATATTTGTGCCACTTTTGTCTTAGTATTCATTATTTTGATTAAGTATAGCTCAATTTTGAAAAAGTAGGCTAACTGATTGATTCACCTTGTAAACAAAATGTCACCATACATTTCAAAATATTATTATTAAATATATTATTATTAAATTATGGAACTTCATTGTTTGCCACTTTCTTTTAGGTCTTAACTTTGTTATTTTTTTCAGTAGTTTTCCACCGCTTACAATTTTAAATAAAAAAAACGCATTCTTTCAGTATTGTTTTGAATTTATTTATTTCCTTATTTATCATTATTATTAATAAATATTAATTAGTAAAATAGAGTAAAATACACATTTTCCTTTAGAATTTGGAAAAAAATTGGGATTAAATAAGATGCATATTTAATACACGTTTTATTTGTTGCTACAAATTAACTTTCTACTTTCTATATAAATAAAATGTTTTACACTATTTTAACTATAATGCACAAGGATGTAACTCAAAAATCAAGATTAGAGTCTTGAATGTAATGTAAAGTCTAAGAAATGAGCATTGGAAACATTCACAGACTCGCTGTCTATGGTTACAGCTAATTGGTAATGTATGAGGTTAAGAGTCCATATGATATTTAAGTAAAGTTATGAATTGGACTATTAAGTCCAAATGCATGCAGTTCAGGATGACATGGATTTATTTAACGCTTAAATGCATTTCGGGTCTTTAGTGACCCGGGACGTCATTCACTAACCACCTCCTCGTACATATTTTTTAAATTTAGATATCAACATTATTAGTATTTCTCAATCAATTAATTATAAACAATACAATAAAAACTATTATAAAGACCGCCTGTTTTCCCATTCATTTTTTTGTAAATATTGCATAGGGTAATAAGTGCAATTCACCTTTATTCCACAAGGTAACAATGTCTGATACATAATGATGAAGTGACGTTTCACTCATAAGTTCTGCAGGCAGAAAACAAAATACAGTGTTCGGTTATGTTGATGGCCTTGTCACGTATCACTGTCTTCCAGGACTCTTATTTTGTCGTTTTGCTCACATGTTATTGTTTTGTTCCAGAACTTTCCGTCACTCATCAGTTGTCATGGTCACTAATCATCACAGGTGTTTGTCTTTTGTTCATTATCACTAGTATATTTAGTTCTCCTTCTCCACCTTTCTGTTGTCGGTAGTTGTTTGTGCAATACACATGTTGGTGTGTTAGTTTGTGTTTGCACTGCTGTGACGATCACCTTGCATTTATCATTAAAAGTTCTGTTGGATCTATTTCCTCATCTTCGTCTTCGTCTCTTGCCTGCAATTCGTGACAGGCCTCGGGGGTTGCAAAAAAGCATCGAGATAACCCATATACCATATATTACCGATTTTCCCACATATAACCCGAGACGTAATCCGTTTTGTGTAAAAAATCGTTGGCATAACCTGCACCCATAGATTGATGAATTTCTTTGTGTAAGATCACATTTCGAATTTCAAATGTTGCTCGCATGACGTCAATTATCCGTAACTGTTCAGGCTCGGTACACAGTGCTTGTGCGCGAAATTCACACAATAAGAAAACAAACACAAGTCAGAATCAGAAGAAAAAGAATAGGCAGTCTCTCCCGCTGCGACTTACAGCAGCTCTTCCCTTTAAGAAGCGTGTTGTTGATCATCGGATGAGATGAGAAGAGCCCGTCCTCATGGCAGCACAGCCAATCACGTCTTCTTGCATGATTGACAGGTCAGACAACCTATCAGCGGCAGCTGTCAGAGTGATAGTACAAGTGAAGCGCCAGCTGTCAGCTGTCAGACCGCCAAAGATAACAACCCTCGCAAGAACGAAAAATGAACGTTTATTGATGTACATGATGTGAGTTATTAAATGAGAATGTACATGCTCGTGTTTTGTTGTCTTTTTAAACAACAGTGTTGCTGCGATTTGTTTGATGAAGCGATCGGCATTCATCTAAAAAATTTTTACATACACTGTACTGTGTATATGTTTGCTAACAAAAATGGCATATGTAAAACCACCACAATAAAAAACACCTTTGATTCTTGATACAAACCTTTAATTGTATTCTCCAACAATGCAAACACAAAGATTGCTCACAAAATCACAAAAAACGTGCAGGAGCACAACGAGGTCAACGACAGGGAGTGAACTGTCACTGGAGTGAGCGGACCGCGATCCGCGTGCAAGGCAAACTCCGCGCATGCACAGTGAACTAGGTATGCAAATTAGTCCCGAAATAACCATGTGAAGTTGCGACTTTGTCCCTTTTTTGTGCTCGAGATAATAGATTTCGGCAACATAAAGGAATCGACATAACCCACTAGAAAATAATAAGACAAATACGGAGTTTGGCGGTTCCACTTCAAAAACGTCGACATAATAGTATTGGCGAATTGAACTCCACTGTAATAGGAAGTATCATTAGCAAAACTGCAGCAGAAGTACTGAACACAATCAAATATTAGAGTCACTATCTCTTGATGGTGAATCTTGTGAAGCTGTCAGCGATCTAAATACTTTGACTTTTAAGTTATTGAAAATGCCAATTTTGTTTATAACTATATAATATGTATACATTTTCTATATTATATGTTTGAGATCACAAATGTCAGTAAGATCCTGAATGTACTGGGAATTGAGCTTTAACGAGGACAATAATGATGTGGTATAAAACATCTGCTCAAACTGTACCCTTCCAAGCTCCAAAAAGTAACAAAATTTGCTTTGAGTTAACAAGGAGTGCTGGTGTTCAATGCGGAGGATCATGAGGAGACATAGGATGCAACGGAGATTTCTTTATTTTCAAAACGTTAAAAAAAGACTTTAAGGTACCAACAAAAGCGGCACTCATGTGCAAAACTTGGAACTCACGGAACATGGAACAGAACATCCACACACTGAACAGAACACCTAACAGTATCAACGATCGACAAAGACAAGGGAACACAGGAGGGTATATAAACACGGGGGGATGGGAAACAGCTGACGAGACTTAACAAGATAGGTGACTGACAAGGATAGATGCAGGAAGGACATGGAAGATGCATAGAAGGGACCCGGATGTGAACAACGAATGTAACATTATACTATTCTTTTTTATCTTATCAGGAAAGGTGGAGATCCCTCCATGTTAGAGATGGTGGAGAAGCGGGTCATTAAAAACCCATGTGATATAATGTTATGTGAATGTAATGATGATTGTGAAACATTCATAAATATAAGGGTTAATCCAAAGGCATTATATAGAGTCAAAACCTTCTTTGGATGACAACTTCAAACGTTAGCTAAAGATCTTGATTTGTATGATTTGAACGCTTAATAAACAAACTCCAGCTGTTCCAAAATGCACCAGCTAGAGTTATTACCATGAAGTGAGACCATATTAGCCTGATTCTGTCAACACTGCTTTGACTCTGTATTAAATATTGCATATATTGGAAACCTTGCTATTTACTTAAAAAGCACTAAATGGTTTAGCTCTTCAGTACTTGAACAAGCTCTTTCACGTCTATTGCAGTCTCAATACCTAGATAATTAAAAAAAAACTGCCTTTTCTATTTAGCACCCAAATTAACAGGAACAGTCTTTCTAGCCTTAGTCTGTTCGTGAAGCAGACAAACTCTGTCAGTTTAAATCTAGACTAAAAATACATCTCTTTAACCTGGCATACTCATAATACATTATCACATTTCTATAACTCACATCTATTAAAGGGTTGTTAGGCTGCATAAAGTAGCCCAACTGGAACAGGGAACACTTCCCATAATACCAGATGTACATCGTAGGAAGAATGGCATACTCAGACAAGGGGATTCACTGAGAGGATGAAGGGGGAGTGACGAGTGTGTTGCTCGCAGATAAACTCATCACGTTTAACAGTGTGTTTGTATTAGTACGGGTTGACCTTTTGACGTAATGTTCTATATGCTTTCTTGCACAAAGCCCAATCCTAACAGAAGTGACTAACAGAAACCACACCACTGGTTTCTTATAAAAAATCAACAGTAAAGTCTGCAAACACCTGTGCAGAGTCTCAGAGGATGTGGTCTGGGCGAAAAGAGATGGCGGGTTCTTTGCTGTGGAACAATTCAACATAAAAAAATAAAATCAACGCCTGATTCATGGTGTAATTTAGCCTGTATATATTTGAGTCTCTCTCTCTCTATAGCTCTAAATAGCTTCTTTAAAAAAAAAGAGAGTATTAGATTAGATTTTTTGAGGAATATTAAAATATATAAGTACTTTTTCTCTGCTGTATTTGACGTTTTTCTGTCTAGTATTGACGGATGAAAAAATATGACTGTAAAGCCAAATGCAAGAGATGCAGAATCAATTCCAGATGATTTCTGTATATTTTGGTTCTATTGACTCTCATTGACTGTCATTTGATTCAGACAATTTTTTATTAGAGATAATAGAGTCTGTTTTATATCCTACTCATGTTTGCATTTATAATTACACTTGCAAACTGAAATATTCAAACAAAAAATAAGAATTCAAAACCGTAAATCTTTATCAGTAGATATATTATATCCCAAATATTCCATGCGAGAGATTTCTTACTGAATTCGCTTATTAGTTTATCAAGGCAATCCATCACTGAGGTTGCTTACTGAGACTTATTATGTATTCTTTTTTTATTCTATACATCGCCATTAATATCTTTAATGTTTGGGTTGAATATTTCCGATTACAAGTGTAATCTATTACAAAAAAATCGATAATATATAGTCTCAATGATCAAAAGATTGATATATACATGCTTTTTAGGTGAACACACTAAAAAAGTGAACAAAAAACGCAATAATACATTTACACAACAACCTTGGATCAACCAATGGTGTGCGTCAGGGGCGGGGCAATCTGTTTTCTTGACCAATTGCGAATGAGGGGAGTGTTCTGGGAAAACTGTCTGAAAACAGACATTCACTGCAAATGATTAATAAATGTAGAATAAACAGGACAGCCATGGTGATAAAAATAACTCAATTTATATCCACTATAATTTACTTATATTAAAATAACTATGTGCAGTGCAACATAACTATCAAATATAAAGTAGGCTACTCATAAACCATATATGAACATGTTCATGCAAACACAAGTCTTTAAAAAAACAGTTATTCAGTCATCACTTCTCTTTAACTGTGGGCCTATATCATATCGTTCTCCATTCTGACAGCTGTTAAAATGAAAGCAGACACTGAGGATGATCTAGTTTCATTATTCCTCAAATGTCCTGGTGATGTTCACATGTTTCAGTCATCTGAAACTGATTTATCAAATCACTGTACTAATTATTCACTTGTAACTTCAACATTGCCCATGTCATCTTTATTAGGTTGTTTAAGAACTCTTTTCTGAGTTTTCAAACTTTCTTTTTGGCTTTCTGAAATGTTTAACTTTATTGATTCAAAACTAAACATCTGAATCCACAGAAACATAATTACAATCTAACTTAAATCTGAAAATAAACAAATTTGAGGATTTTGGAAAAACTGAAACGGCAATATGTTATGAAAATGAAAAATTAGAATTTGAATCATATTGTTAAAAATGTATTTTCTAGATTAGACTGTATCTTGAAAACTGTGCTACAGCTTGACAAGACCTATCATGTGATATTATTGTAAATACACAAATATTTTGATTCATATATTTCACCAGTGGATTTAGGAAGTTGGAGAGCTTGTTCTGCTGGTGAACCACATAAAAAAACATGATCTAATTTCCGCTCAAGCTTTTTAAAATAGAAGTGCTGATAGTTTAAATGAACGAGTCAGGCTTATACAAACATAAATAATATTTCCTGCCATTTGCCAAATTTCCTATTACAATGAAAGCATTGTACAGACATTAAAATACAGACAAGCTGAAAACAGCTCATATTAGAATGTTTGCTCACTTTATCAATGATGGCATAATAATATACTTTCTATGTGCGCAGTATTTGTGATATTTAGCATTATCAAAATGTAACTTTACTTTCCCTATGATTTTTTTTTTAAAGGAGACACCATCAAAAGCAGTCTGTGGTTTGGCAGTGGCACCAACATACCACCAGAAGGGGGCAACATCATCTCAAGAAGTGTGCTTTCTTGAGGTAGACGAAAAATTAATACAACCCACTGACACAAGATGAAGTCTTTAGTCATATCAGTCTTATAGAAATAGCAGTTATATTCTACATAACGGCAGTGCCGTATCATGGTGGTAAAGTAGGCCTATTAGTAACCATTTAGCCTGTGTCACTCACACACTGATTCAGGCGGATACAGGCTGACAGTGGTCAGATCAGCTGTGTTGGTGTTTAAGGGAAATAATAAACAAGTTTGTCTAAAAAGAATAAGGAACGATATTTGTGGTATGGTTTGTGGATGTCACAAGTTCAAGACAGGGATAACATCTGATCCCCTTAAATTGTGTCTAATCATTGTGGATTTGACATGTGACTTAGCCAGACGAAATCTAAAGTAAAAGTTAAGTATTCAATTGCTTTTACATTTAACGATTAACTTACCGTAATCATTTTATAAAAATATTCGAATTCTAATAATTGTACTATGTTCAAACACACATTGCTTTATACTCCGAACAACTAAAAATATAGAAAAAGATATATTAGTGAGATCTCATTTGTCATTTTTCTTTCTTATGCTAAAACATGCAGACAAAAACTTTGAGTGTTTCTAACATGTATTGCTCTCTTTCTCTCTCACAGTATAAACAGGATGTTTATGCCAGTTTAAGGGCCGTAGACGAACCCAGAGCTGATGGTCAGATAGCCCTCTGTGAGTTCCCAGAGTAAACCTCATCCTTCAATCTAGATTAACTGGGATTAAAACCTATTCTATTTCGTTTAGACTGCCGCAGGGCTGCAGCTCTTCCTGTAGCGGTAGGCGACGTGTTTTAGGATCTGTGCTTATTTCACTCTGCCTGGTTTTCCTTTCATAACAGCGACACACCGTCTGAGCTCTTACAAAAATAGGATTATCCGAAAGTAAACACGCAAAGTTATGTTCGCAGATATATGGGCATGAATAACAACTCAAAACATGCTATTTACTTTTGTGAGTAATTAGACTCGCCTTCTGAATGATTAAACATACAAAAAAAAACATATACTTAAAGAGACCAGAATATCCCTGCTGGAAAAAATCCGCCTGAGATGGTTCACTGGTTTTAGTTAGTCTTCCAGCTGGGTCATACTCGGTTTAGTGGGCTGGTCAGGCAGAGAGACAAGCTGATCAACCAGCCAAAAACCAGCTGAACACCAGCTTTGCCAGGCTTGGAGACCAGTTTAAACTAGCTAAAACCAGCTAAAACCAGCCAACCCAGCAAGGATCTTGAAGGTGGACCAATTAGAAACCCAACATGCTAATAACAACCCTAGCATTGTAGCGTGAAGTATTGTGAAGAGACTATATATCTAATTTAGCGGCAATTTGATATAAAAATGTAACTGTAGTAATAAAACGCCTGCTAAATTGTAAATTAGCATGGGGTTATTGTTGTTTTTAAAAATAGTTTTCTCTCAGTTCGTTGTAGATTAGCTGGAGGCAGTTTTAAAGCCAGAGGTGGTAATTCGGAGGAGAGTTTCCTGTAAGCAGCAATTAAAGTTGACAACTTTACCCTGGGCCGCCTCTCTGTTTACACTTACAAATATTCCCCTCTTTTCTCACGTTTTGCAGTTTTTATTTTCAGTTAGTTCATTTAAATAGTTTTGTCTTCGGTGTATCACAGAGTTCAATTAAAAAAAATTTGATTAAGAGACAAAAAAATAACTAGGTATGTCGACAGGATTAGCTAGCTGTATGTAACGCTACTTCAACCTCTTGATGTGACACAAGAGAGTCAGTGTTGCAGGACTTTAAGTGTTATTTTTCCAAATGTACACAGCAAGTTCAGTATAATTTGGGCCATGAGTGGTGTCATTAAAATCGGCCAGACACACAGCGCATTCACGCTCTGACTCAGGTACACACAAGTGCCTTAGATATCCAACACAAATCCTCTCTTGTGTAGGAATTCAACTCAAACGGCTAGCGCTAGCCCGCTACACAACATTATTGATTTACTTAAAGTGTTGTGGAATCACTCAACGGCCATTTTCAAAGGTCTTATATGAAAAAGCAACATCTTGAAAAGCATTTGCTGACAGATACTGAGTGTCAAGCTAAATATTCAGTGCCTAGCGCTTTCCAATGTAAATATAGCCTCGGACACCAGCTAGCATTTGAACATATTTCTTTTTAATGCATGAACTATGATTATAGCTAAATATGCTTAATTCACTACCTTGAAACAAAACATGAAAAAGTCATCTGAGGACAAGATGGAAGCCATCAAAAACTATTAATGTTTCGTCACTCTTTCCGAAAGAAGAAAAAAAGCTTAGCCTTTAACGCTAGTCGTGACCGTCAGCCTCCTCAGAGGGTTCTGTTTTAATCTTTTGGTTCCAGTCCATAGAAAACAATTCTTCAGAGCTGATGTGGAATGGATGCCGTGAGAATCAACAACCCTTTTGCGAGGCCGTGATTTGATATGAGGCACTTTATTACTGATAAAACTCCTTCCCAGGAGGCACCTCAACATCAACCATTTATGGGCGTGTTGACCCACAGCTAAAAATACTTTGGAAAACTGCTGTTGAACGCCACAGACCCCATCTAGGATTTAATTGAAACTGAAGGGGGTTTGAGTAAAGGCCCTTCCACACCAAGAACAGTAACGATAACAATAACAATAAAGTTGGGTGGATTCTGATTGGCTGTCAATGTTTTTATTGCTCTTCACTTGGAAGAATCGTTCTCCACTCTTTTTGTGGAAACACTTTTTAGAATAAATTTTCAATTAAAATTATGAAGCGGCATTTCAGAGCAAGTGGTTGTTCAAGCAACAAGCTTTTCCATTCTATAGCGTTACTGTTACATCGTTTTTCGTAAACAAGCTAAACGGACATGTTTTTAAAGTGAGTATTGCAAATGGAAAGTACACAGTGTGAACTACAGTGGAGTTCGGTTATGTGAGTTATTAAATGAGAATGTACATGCTCGTGTTTTTGGTGTCTTTTTACACAACAGTGTTGCCGCGATTTGTTTGATGAAGCGATCGGCAATCGTCTAAATTTTTTTACATACACTATACTGTGTATATGTTTGCTAACAAAAACGGCATATGTAAAACCACCACAATAAAAACCACCTCCGATTCTTGATACAAACCTTTAATTATATTCTCCAACTATGCAAACACAAAGATTGCTCACAAAATCACAAAAAACATGCGGGATGCTACAACGTGTTATCTCTCAGACGAGAACAACGACAGGGAGTGAACCGTGCGCGGACCGCGAACTCCACGCATGCGCAGTGAACTAGGTACGCAAATTAGTCACGAAATAACCATGTGAAGTGGAGAATTTGTCCCTTTTTTGTGCTCGAGATATTAGATTTCGGCAACATAACAGAATCGACATAACCCACAAGAAAATGCCAAGACAAATAGGGAGTTTCACGGTTCCCCTTCAAAAACGTAGACATAATAGGATTGGCAAGTTAACCGTGACTCGAGATAAGTGAACTCCACTGTATATTAAAAATGTGTATAACCCAACATTATGTTAAAAATACCCTGGGTTAACAATTTTAAGTGCAATTCCTGGCAAACAAAGACATAAATCTGACTTCTAATGACTAACTAGACTCTTTTCACAGTTTTCATTTAAAAAACACACTTTTTCATCCAGTCTGTTAGTTAGGAGGGGGCAGGGGAAAGGATGAGCTCAATAGAGAGATAATTCCACACCAATTCAATTCTTTCTTGGTGTCTTTCCTTCCCCACGCCCAGCTTCATGCTAAGTTTATTTTCACACCACATTCTCGTAAAGAACCCTCCCCAGCACCACATGACCTTCCAGCATCTTGTACTTCCACACCTTCGCCTCACTGCAGGTCACTCTAGGCACCCATTCAAGCGTGCCGTAGCGTTAGCCATATGCTACGTCCGCCAGCAGACCAAAAGAGCCCAGTTTTAAACAACACGCTCAGCCTCAGACGTATATAAATACAGGTGGTGAAGGTGCCGACGGTGGGCGGTAGGGAGAAAATGTGCTAGACAGATGCGGTTTAAAGATCTCAAGAGTGATTCAAAATGAGTTTTTGTTTTTTTTTGGTTCTCAAGTTTGTTGTCCTGGTTGTGTGTAGGCTGATTCAAGACCAGCAAAGAACGGCACTGTGCCAGACTTTGTTATCTTAATGTAGCTTGAAATGTAACAGATCATAACCTGAGAGGAATTTCATGGTTAGTAAACCACTTATTTATATCCGTGATCAACAAACCCTGAGCTCATTTTAAGTACATCCACAGCCCCATCAGTAACACTCAATATGAATGTGAATGCAGATTTGTGAAGAAGCAGAAGTTTGTGGTTACCAAAGCTATAGTATTCCATCTGGTCATGTGATCTCAACATGGTGGCTCCCTTAAGCGCATTAAAACATTTTTCATAACATATTTAAAAAAATTATTACTACTTTTGGACTAAAACTTTTAAGCGCATTATTAGCAGTACTAATAATGATGAATCTCATCATAACCTGGTTATCTGTGGCATTTCAGGAATAAATATACATTAGTTTAATGGAAATATCAAGGATGGAAAATTACAGTATTAACACTACAAAAATATCTCATCTCTATGTTTATGTAGCTAAAGTGCACTGAACTGCAGTAACACTGGTTGAAAAAGAACCCTTATTTGGGTAATAAGGATTTACTATCTGGTGGCGTTCGCTAGTGACTGTATTTTAAAATTATTGAGGGTAATACGGCATGAAATGTTGATTTTAGGAGTTTAGCTGGTGAGGCACACTCATGGAGCCATGGAGCTTTTGGAAGGTTGGTTCAATAGTTAGTCAGTCTTGTTCTTCAATGGATGCGATGAGAAGGTCAACAGGGCACGTGCTACCTCTGCAGATCTCTATCTCCGCTCTTTATGCTGTCGCTCCCTCTATTCATCCACTCTTCTGTCTGTATAGGGCAGGGGTGGGCAAACTATTTGTCTCGCGGGCCACATTGGTTTCTTAAAATTGACATAGGGGCCGGGGTGAAGGTCTTTCCTGTGCATTTACTTATAAGAAATCCTAGAAAACCTGTATAAAGTATAGTTTGGTCTTAAATCACTCGACTGGGACACGTGAAATTACAACAAAACAATAGTAATACAATTTAATTGACAGAATAACCATAATATGCAATGTGACTGAATGGTATATTTGCCTCAGCTCTAGATTGACAATCACAGGCGTCCAATCACAACTGACCTCTGGAAAAAAGGGAACTAACCAATGACGTTTGATGTTACTATTACAAGAGCAAACTCCGCCCCAGGACTGACAAAAATAAAAGTGCTCGCGCGAGCAAAAACAGCAGTTGAGAGCGGACGAATGTTCACGCGCGCGAGTGATTAAAATGAACTCGCGAGTAACCGTATTTACGTGTAGCTCTGTTTTCCGCTCGCGAATGTAATTTACGCGCGCGCAAACATCAGTTTTGCGCTCGTTCCTTTTTAGCACTGAATTAACGCCATAAAGGGGGGGTGTAGAGGGGTTTGCGACACACGCCTACTCTCCACCACAGATTCAGCGCCACTGTCGCTTGCAGCCGCGACAGAGTGACGTAACAGGGAAATGTAAAATGAAGGAGGTTTAATGCAAGTTCGGCGGGCCGGATTAAAAAGCCCAACGGGCCGGATATGGCCCGCGGGCCGTAGTTTGCCCACCCCTGGTATAGGGGAATAGTGGCACTGAATTCTTCTGCTGGACAGAAATAATAATGAGAGGATGAGTTACAAATATTCATACGTTTTTTTTAAAAGATACTTCTCAATTTCTTATTCTGTTGAGATTGAACTCCGGTAAACCAAACTTGCAAGTCTTTTGTGCCTCTTGCATAATTAACTAACTAAATATTCAATATGTCCTGTAGCTCAACTGGTGCTTTAGTCATAGGTATGATTCCCAGAGAACACACATACCAATAAAAACTCTTAATGCTTAATTTTTCATATTGATAAAATGTGAGAATTAATAATTGTTTTACTTTTCACTTTTTTATTGAAATGATGTTTGACAATGTTGCAACTTTCTCATGCAAATTAATCACACACAAAATTTGGCTGAGAAATTACTCCCACATGATAATTTAAAGTCATTATTGTGTTAAATGAGAAACGTATCAAATTAAGACATTACAAAAAGTAGCTTTAGGAAGAAATATATGAGATTCAACAGAATTACACATAAACCTTTAGGCTACAAGGCTAGTAAATGAAGACTGGTGATACTGGAAGACACATGAAGATTTGTACTTCCTTTAACACTTCCTTAAACTCAAAGATCTAAGTTATCACTTAGTTCAATTTCACATTTCAAGGTGACTAAACTTAAAATTAAGGCAGCATGAACACTTACCTTTTTAAGTTTATAGTGCACTAATACACACACAATATTAAAAGAATATGAAGTCAACTTCATCAGAATTTTACATATTCATATACTTGTGCATCCAGGGTCCTGTGCAGGCTTCAGTTGTTGGATTACCAGCACATGCACATCAAGAAGGAGGGAGTTGATTAATAACATATCTTGGAATGTCTCCTTCACTTAAAATAGTTTTGACAACTCACAGACTGCTGGAAATGAGGATGTGGCAAAGTTTTAAGAAGAGTAAGGACTGGATGACTAGACTTGGATGTTTTCAGGCTGTTTGAAGACATGCTGGTCCAGATATTTCAGAAAAGTTGATTCTGGGTAGACACAAAATATGATACATTCAGAAACACTCCCTCGAGGGAGACAAATATTGACCTTGTCTCACACTATCACTAAACATAGAATAACGTTTGTTTAGACGTATGGAGCCAAAATGCATATTTTTTGAATTCCAGAGAAGACTAACGCTTTGGTCCAATCCATGGGGACAGAGACGGTTTGATTTAATAGATGACCTCTTTCTACACTTAACATCTAACATGAAATCGACACATCTAAAAGGCACATCCCCACCCAAAAACATTTAGATTAGAAAAGCATTCCCAGCCTTGCTGTTATCCTGAAAGTTCCAAGTATATTTAAAGTGCTAGGGCTGCTTACATGATGGTCATCCAAGTTTTTCGCAAGTTATTTTCAACAGCAAAGGGGAGAAGTTCATTTAGTGCTCAACAGTGTTTAAATAGTCAAATACATCTACATTGTTAAAAAGTGTCTCTTGTGAATTACATCCCACACATGACAATGATAAAAGACCTTTAAGTTCAAATAGCATCATATATATATATATATATATATATATATATATATACTCTCTCTCTCAGTATAGAAAGTCTTTGTTCAGTATTGGGTATTTTTACCCCAATAAAATGGTTTTAAGGCAGTTATTCATATCTTTTGCTGCAGTGTGTCAGTAGGAAATATCATATCATCAATTTACAACAATCATTTTTCCATCAATTGTATTAATCTAGTGAGATTTTTGTATCCACAAGGAGTCTGACAACAGCCGGTGCTTCACACGGAGATCTGATCTCACCATCATTGCGTCTGTCTGTGATTACATGAAGAAACAGAACAAACTGCGACAAACTTAATCCAGAAAAACTAGGGCAACATCTACAAGACACTTGAAGAAACCTTCCTGCAAAGCTAACTTCTAACTACATCAAATCAATATTCTGTGTCTCCGCCCTTTGCCCTTAAACATGCTTTTTTTCGGGTACACTTGCACAGTTTTTCAGGTAGTTTTGCAGGTTAGTTTCTTCAAGTGTCTTGTAGATGTTGCCACAGTTCTTCTGGATTTACTCTGTCTCAGTTTGGTTTGTTTCTTCATTTAATCAAAGACAGACTCAATGATGGTGAGATCAGATCTCCATGTGAAGCACCGGCTGTTGTCAGACTCCTTGTGGATACAAAAATCTCACTAGATTATTACAATTGATGGAAAAATGATTGTTGTAAACTGATGATATGATATTTCCTACTGACACACTGCAGCAAAAGATATGAATAACTGCCTTAAAACCATTTTATTGGGGTGAAAATAGTAACGTGCCTAAGACTTTTGCACAACAGTGTATGTTTGATAGCACTTTATTTTGCAGTACTGATCCCCATTTACATACTATGTACTTATTGTAGTAATGACACTAACTAGGTAATAACTAGGTACTAACACTGAACCTACCCCTAAACTGAACCTCACCCCATGTAGTTACCTTATATTATCCAGTACTTTCTTAGGTTCTCACCACAAATTAATTGCAATTTTAACATATAGATAATAAAGCTTTAAATAGGCCTGGAGAAGGTACCACAAAAGTCAAAAATACTCTTAGAGAGCCACATCTGGATTGTAAATGCCCTAAACGCCAATAGATAAGAGACAATGGGAAAGCTAAGATAAGATACTCTTCACACTCGTATCAGCAGATATGTGTCTGAGAGGACTGTGAATGATATACAAACAGGACTTTTAGTAGACGTTCTTGGATGCCGAGATCCCTAGGACCATGAGAATGTGGATGTGAGAACAGGCTGTTATGTTCTGATGTCCCATGGATGTGCCATTAATGGAAAAGGAAGCTTTTATTGATGGGAACTAGTAAAATGTGGTAAGTTACTGTATAAGCAAAAACCAGATGTTTGGTGTCTGAGCGCAAGGGATGGGAGGCGTATGGGTATAGGCTCGGGGCAGTTAGGATGGAGGCATGGGCCGGGGCAGAAAGGTGAAGGCCCGAGAGATTTTCCATTTCCCTACACTCATAAACACATACCCCTCGAGTTCCCACTGAACTTTACATTCCAAACCAGCCAACTCACCATTAAGTTCAACGACAGGAAGCCTTGACTCACAACAGTACCCATAAGCATACCAAACACCAGCACAATAAATCTAGCACGTTGCTATTAAAAACATACCTCGAAAATGACCGGCTGATTACTCGGAAGAGAAATTGCAAGGGGCTTTGCGTCTACGGCATCTCCTTTCCTTAAAGTCCAAGGTAAACAAAATGTGGAAGTAGGACACCATAACCAAGTCTTCTGGGTGTTTTTGATAGAATTAATGGGCTCATATGTTCACATTAATCTGGATAAGTAGAAAATGCATATTTCTCTTTGTTTTGGCCATCCGTCCACACTAAAACAGCATTTTTGTCCAGGGAAAACAGATTTTTGAAAACACTCTACCAAGTAGACACATTTGAAAATGCCACTTTTGGGACTGTGAATATAGAGATAATAAAAAATAAATTATTAGTCATGTGGCGTATATTATACGCATGGTGATACTGGTATTTTCATAATCTTCTTATCACCAATGTTGGAGTAATGCATTACAAATAACCCAAGTTATGCAATCAGATTACTTTTTTCAAGTAATTGGTATATAACTCAATACTTTTAAATTTACAAATGGATGTATTATTTATATAATATTCTTATTTCATTACTTGACTGATAGCTCTCATGTTGAAAGACATTGTAAGTGCAGAGGTGTTGTGCGGTCTGTGGAAACATTATAGATGTTGAAGTTCTAGATTCAGTGTGAGCAGACATTTACTCATCTGCACAAAAACATTCAGTATTACTTAATATGAATAAAAAGCGTCTGGTGTGAAAGGGCCTTTACGTTTTCCAAAAACATTTAGTTTTTATTATTTAAAAACAGACAAGCAAGCCAAGTTCAGGTATGAACAAGTACCACAAAAGTAGTGTTACTTCCCATTTCCTTATTAATGCAATTAGTTACTTTTTTAGGGAGTAACGCATTAATTTTGAAGGTAACTTTCCCCAATACTGCTTATCACATTCCTAAAAACATGACAGAGAATTTACTTGCAATTCACTATTTTAAGTGAATCCCTGGACGGACCATTGTGAGGTGGGAAATTTTGCTTTGAAGAAAATTGTTCCACAAAGATTCAACACAAAGTGTGCATATCTAACAGGAAAAAAGCTCAATGAAATCAAAGAATATTAGCGTGCCAGAAACACCGTTTGTAGAACATTTAAAATGTTATATTGTGTTATAGTGTGGATGGAGAGAATTTTGAAACAAAAGTGACATTTTCAGATTAACTTAGACACATCCTTAAAAATAAAGATTGTTTATTGGCATCTATGGTTCCATGAAGAACCTTTAACATCCATGGAAACTTTCCATTATACAAACGGTTGTACATAGCAGAAAAAGCATTAAATATTAAGAAAGATTGGTTATTTTAAGAACATTTCACTGAAATGTTCTTTCGGGAACCAAAAAAGCTTCTACAGCACCTCTGCAACAACAACAACAACAACAACAAAACCTTTTTGAAACCTTTATTAGAACGTCATGTACCCACCACATTTCCTTGACTCAACTTAAGATCTTCCATCTGATTGGATTGAGTAAAGTGGGGGAGATCAGAACCAAGAGAACGTGATTGTGGTCCACGCAGCCCCCCCCTCCCCAAACATTCCTTCGCCCATGCACCGTCCCCAAGCTGGAGCGCCAGTTTGGACACTGTCCTCTGGGAACACTATGAGAATGTGAAGTCTGGTCTGTGCACCGCAAAGGAGAACGACTTCAGAAAGAGGATGTGTGAGAGTTCTAGAAGAAGCTTTCATGCTTTTATATGTATTAATCAACGTGGAGAACGTATGGTTATTTAGAGCCAAAGTCTAATTTTAGCCTAACTGTGTCACATATGAAACCAGACAGAGCTTTTTTTTGTTTTGCATCTGTGTCTTGAGCGGATCGAGGCTCTGGGAGAGTGATGACCTGTCGCCCCTAAGGGGAGGGAAAATATGTCTTTTCTCATTTTACCATGAAGAACAATGTTTGATCAAAGGATGGATGTGAGATGTTGTAAGAGGAAATGGCGTGGGCCTTGTCTTGGCATCAGGGGAAATATCAAATGAGGCGGGTCAGACGGGTGTCTGGAAAAAAACAACAATTATTAGGTTATTTTGGAAGCCCTATTAAAGGAATAGTTCACCCAGAAATCTCGTCATTTACTCAGCTTTGTGACCTTCTGTACTCATGACTTTTTTTTCCTTCTGGGTGTGGAGCACAAAAAGTGTTTCACATGCAATTGAAATAAAATTATCTTGGACTGAAGTTGGTTTCAAACTTCAAAAAGGACACAAAATGACACACCAAAAATCATGTTCAATCACTGAATCACTGAGTTGTAGGTGTTTATGCATGAATCATTCGGACCGGTTTTGAGAAAGGGATCAAGTGATTCATCGAAAAAGTCTGACTTCAAAGAATGATTCTTTCACAAATCAAGTAGTGACTTGAAAAACTAATTGGAATACAGATCAAAGAAAGACTAGTATAGATTACTTTTATGATAGCCTACTTGAGTTTGTAATTAGCCTGTTTAAAAAATGACTAGCAAAATTCAGAAAGAAAACCATAACAACGTGAAGCAAATGCATCAATGTGCTGTTCTAGTCATAACGTTATTACATTAACAGAAAACCATTTTGTTGATATCAACTTATTTCAACCACATTTCATTGGTTAAATCAGGGGTGCCCAATACATCGATCGCGATCTACCGGTCGATTGCTAAGCTAGTGTTGGTCGATCGCATGGAATTAACAAGGTAGACGTCAGCCCATCATCCGTCATCACTATGAAATTTGTCACTTGATTAACGTAAAGGACAGCCAATCTGACATCTGACCTTTTTTGACACATGGGTCACCGCGTATGCGCACAACGGCGCCAAGTGCTGCAAAACTCTAGTAAGCTAGCGAGAAACCCTCCAATTTATTTCTTTTAAACTTAAGAAAGGGTATAAAACTGAATGGGGGGCTGGACAAAGTAAGAAGTCAAAAACTTGCCACTTCCATACAGAGTGGGTGGTAGACTTATTTTCACTATGCCATTTCCGAAGTGCGTTTTCCTCATCTGCCAGTCTGTCATTGCTATACCGAAGAAGGGAAACGTGGAGAGGCATTTTCAGACTGTTCATAAAAACTAAGACACTGACTTCCCTCCAAAAAGCAAACTGAGAAGAAGGGTGAAGGAACTAAAATCTCAGTTGTATTGAACAATATGGGTCCATGTAGTTAAGCAAGTTACACCAACATGTATTGTTCAAATAAAGAATTCTCAATATATTCATAGATAAATATGCCTTGTATTTTTATTGTAGGTAGATCATTTTGACTTGATCATTTTCTTAGTGGCTCATAAGCCAAGAAAGTGTGGGCACCCATGGGTTAAATCATCAAACTTCAGGTACATGTTAATGAGTAACCAAACCTGCGCGCGCGCGCTTTTACTCTCGCGTGTAAGCGTCGTGTAAAACACAGAGGTCATCATTATGACGACTTGTACGTGGTTATGTCATTCTGTGTGACTTAACCCGGTAATTCCCTTCAGCTAGAGGGATGCCAGTGCAATGACAGACGTGAAAATCAAACCACAGACATCAGAGGATGCTCGCGCACGTGCGCGTTTCATCATCGCTCTCTGATATGAACGCGCGCGCCCTTTCCAAACAAACTCAAATCCAGAACTGTCCCAACACCGCTCGGGACGAAGCGTCCACTCACTGCCCGGGCAAAAAACCCGAAGTGTTGTCGAGTTCCCGCCCAGAATGAGAGGGAATGCTGAGGAAAGGAGAGTTTAGAGTTTAGGAACAACTAGCAGGTGAATTATTTTACTATAATAATAGATCAGTACTTCTATTTGGGGCCAAAAAAGCTGGATATAGTTAAAGATTCAGGTGTAAAACGTTACGAACTGGGAAATTTGGATCAGTTGCCTGAAGGATAAATAATTCTACACGTCTGGTCGTTGAATCTACACGCTGGAATTCGTTCATCTCCATAATATTGTATCATTTTTTAACCAGCAACCCAAGATGTAGGTGCATCTCTGATAAAAACCGGTAAGTGTTTCATCACTCAAAAAGTTATAGTCTTACAAAGGAAAGATTTCCTATTGGTATTATTATTATTATTAACACATTTATACAGAACGTGATTGATATCACCCAACGGCTATAAATTATGGGATTTTGAAAACTATTGCAAATGCGTGTTTTTACATTTTCGTAAAACGTGGTTTAATTCAAGCTAAGTGTCGAAATGCTTTAAAGAATAGCCTGTGTGAGGAGACCAAACAAATATAGTCAACTGGTATCATTGTAATCTGGAAGAAAATCATTATAATATTAAATGCCATTATAAAGTGGTAGTCAACACTACATAGTGATATGTCGGATTGGTGTTAAAATTATATTTTTGTGTGTCTACATGCATGATGTTAACTTTAAATCAGTTCTGCGGTGAAAAAGTTTGAATCAAAGTTCAAGTAAATAAGATCACAACTGTTGAAAAATAGAGACTTATAATATAATATAGCATAATATAATATAGATAGATAGACAAATTATAGATAGATAGATAGATAGATAGATAGATAGATAGATAGATAGACAAATGATTGATAGATAGATAGGCAAATGATCGATAGATGGACAAATGATTGATTGATAGATAGATAGGCAAATGATAGATAGATAGATAGATAGATGGACAAATGATTGATTGATAGATAGACAAATGATTGATAGATAGATAGGCAAATGATCGATAGATGGACAAATGATTGATTGATAGATAGATAGGCAAATGATAGATAGATAGATAGATAGATGGACAAATGATTGATTGATAGATAGACAAATGATCGATAGATAGATAAATGATTGATAGATAGACAAATGGATAGACAAATGATTGATAGATAGATAGATAAATGATTGATAGATAGACAAATGGTCGATAGATAGATAAATGATCGATAGATAGACAAATGGATAGACAAATGATCGATAGATATATAAATGATCGATAGATGGATAGACAAATGATAGATAGACAGATAGATGGATAGACAAATGATAGATAGATGGATAGACAAATGATAGACAGATAGATAGACAGATTATTTACTTAAAAATGACTTCGAGCAGACATATGAAAAGCAAACCACCATATCTTTCTTAAACAACAATAACATAAAATCTTAAATTAGCCTAAGCCAAACCGCTCTGTTTACTTGTTTTAGAAGAATTTGGGGCAGTTTTTGGGGCAGCAAACCATCTTAGTCATCTTATTCTACATAAACTAAACTTTCTTTCTTTCTTGTTTTTGTTATTAGGTCCTTTAAGAATCATGTGTAAAGTGGTGGATGCCTTCTCCAACTTCCTCACTGGAAGCTGCTCATAAACGCCATCTGCTGTTCAAAAGAGTGGAGAGTGTGTGGAAAATGGATGTGGAGTTTGAACCTGGAATGAATGAAATTATAGTTAGGTACTACAACCGCTCAGGCAAATGGGGAAGACCAAAAAGCATGGGAACTTACAAGACAGTGTTCCTGATTGGCTTCTGTGTTCTGATCGTGTTGGAGAACATCACTGTATTACTGGCACTTTGGCGCAACAAGCGTTTCCACAGCCGCATGTACTTTCTTATAGGCAACCTGGCGCTTTCGGACTTGTTAGCTGGAGTGGCGTACGTGGTCAACATCTTGACCTCTGGCCCCAATACTTATTTCCTCAATCCTGGCCAGTGGCTGCTTCGAGAGGGGAGCATGTTCGTGGCGCTTAGCGCTTCAACCTTCAGCTTGCTCGCTATTGGGATCGAGCGGCACATGACGATGGTTCGCTTGCGGCCATGTGAGACCGCCGGAAGGGGTCGGTTACTAGCTCTCCTGGGAGCCTGCTGGGCCGTTTCGGTACTGCTGAGTGCTTTGCCCAGCCTCGGCTGGAACTGTTTGGACCAAGAACACACCTGCTCCACTGTCCTACCACTGTACAACAAAAGCTACATAGCCTTTTGCATCAGTGTATTCACGGCCCTGCTAGCGGCAATCGTAGTGCTATACGTGCGCATCTACCAACTTGTGACCTCCAGCGGGCGTAGAGTGAGTTCCCGGCCATCGGATCGCTCGCTCGCACTTTTACGTACTGTAGTGATAGTATTAGGGGGTTTTGTTGCCTGCTGGGCTCCACTTTTTCTTCTATTGTTGCTGGATGTGGTATGCAGTCCAGAGCGGTGCCCGATTCTGTTAAAGGAGGACTGGTTCATTGCTCTGGCCGTGCTCAACTCCGCCCTCAACCCTCTCATCTACACGTTTTCCAGCCGTGAGATGCGATCCGCCTTCTTTCGTGTGCTGTGCTGCTGCTGCAAAACGCCACTGGACTCCATGCCCACGGTGGCAGGGACGGCACTCCCGGGAATAGTTATCGCAACCGCGGAGAACAGCAAATCAAGCATGGCCGGGGCAGGTAGCGGCGCAGGCAAGTCCTCCCTGATGCGAAGTAAAACTCCTACCCCGTCAAACTCCCATCATCAGTATGGGGACACGTCACCACCAGCTGTCACACACCCCTCGGGGCCAGGTGACCTACTGTCTGCGGTGCTGGTTAAAGCTGGCGCACTTCCCTCTTTAGGGAAGTTTTGAAAATGGCACTATGGGAGTCAGCACAAAAGAGCAGGAACTTGTTATTTCCCCAGATGTTTGGCCACGGTTCCTGTGTAATTATGTACTGTTCTTCAGCTCTCCGAGGATTACAAATCCTGGATTTGCTTACATACAAAAGACAATGAGATTTAAAAGGTAGAACGGACTCAACGGATCAAATTGCTGACCAAAGGATACGCAAACTGAATTTACTTCTACATGTATTAATATTTATGAAACTGAGCATGTGCTTGTAAGCACTGAACATAGAGCCACTACAGAATGTAATCACTCGAAAAGCTTAGGTGTGGAACCTTTTCAATCAAAATAATCTAATTTGTAAAACTGCGTATTAGCTTTTCCTGAAGGAAACCGCCTTAACAGTATTATTATACAAATTATTATAGTACTCCATGTGTAAGACTGACCTTTAACATATTCTCACAGTTCATTACTAGACAAAAACATTTTGAATAGTTTGCTATTCTTATTTATTTCACATACTAGCTGTAATACTCATTACTCAACAAACTAAACAAAGTGTTTTAAAGACGACTGTGGATGTTTATGGTTAATATTCTGTGGATCGGTTTAGATGAGGAATGTAAGATCAGGTGGTATTGTTGTGAATGTCTTGAAATGGTTTTGTTTTTTGCTCAATAGTACTTGCTAACTTGCATAAAACTGTCAAAAAATGTAAGCGTTTATATATGTTGGTGTGAAGAAAACTCAATCTCTTGTTGAGATTGCCATGTAAGCACTGCATATAACCACTAGAGGGAACTGTAATATCACATTCAAATATAATGTGCAACAGAGCAAATGTTAAGGCAATGGATTCACATTTTGTCTATGAATACAGTCAAGCAGTATCATTTTCTGTTTCTTGGTAGATGCATCATGGTAGGCTTTATATGAATGGCTTTGTATGCACAAATGCTAGAGCTGTGCTAACCATAGCAGTGCCATCTTAGATCATTATAGACAACTTTAAGGTAAGTTCAGTCGACAGCACTTGTGACAAGATGTTCCACACTTTTTCATGGATTGTAATGTTTACAGATTAGCACCCTTCACTTCCAAACTCACAATGGAAGTGAAGGGTGCCAATCTGTAAACATTATAATACTTTCTGTTTCAATAGTAGCCTACTGCCACAAGATATAAACAATATGCATGTTCAGATTGTAGTGCAAAATAATCGCTTGCATTCCTTTTCAGTGTGGTTGGATCAAATTTGACACCTTTGTTGCCCTGACAGTAAAACAAACATACATTTTAAAGCTCTAATAACAAAAGGTTTTAACAGAAGAATTCATTTGTGCTTTTAGGAAAATATAAGCTTCACATTTCTACTTGAAAATGATTAAAATGGAATTGATTGTTGCTCTTTTAAAGGGTTAGTTCAACCTAAAATGAAAGTTATCCCATAATGTACCATATTTCCCCGCATATAACCCGCAGGTTATACCAGACTTTACAAACCCCACAGAGGGGGTGCGGGTTATATCACATTGTTTTAAACGTAATCATATTTTAATATATTTGCTACGCCCTAAAGAATGTATGGGTTTTTCTTTCTTGTGAGGGTTGTTGTCTCTGGCGCTTGCACTATCACTCTGACAGTTGGCGCTGATAGGCTGTCTGACCTGTCAATCATGCAAGAAGACGTGATTGGCTGTGCTGCCATGAGGGCGGGCTCTTCTCATCTCACCCAATGATCAACACCTGTAGAATCGCTTCTTAAGAGACGAGCTGCTGCACAGCGGGAGAGACTGCTTTTTCTTTCTGTTCTGATTCTGACTTGTGTTTTTCTTATTGTTTGAATTTCACGCACAAGCACTGTGTACCGAGCCTGAACAGTTATGGATAATTGACGTCATGCGAGCAACATTAGAAATTCAAAATGTGAACACAAAAAAAGTTCATAAATCCATGGGTGAGGGTTATATAAGGGTGCGGGTTAAGGCAAAACAAATTTTACACAAATCTCCAAACCCTGCATGCTATATGAAGGTGAGGATTATCTGCGTCTGTGTGTCATATGTGGGGAAAAATACGGTACTCACCTTCAAGGCATTCTATGTGTATATGACTTTCTTCTTTCAGCTAATTTTGTTGAAGCCTATAAAAAATCCATAATTCCAATGTTATAAACTGTAATCACTGGCTTTCGGTAACGGCTGTATGCGAGTCGAGATCCGGCGTAGGATGTAAGAGTAGCGTCAGCTTGGGTGAAAGTAGATGCCTCACATTTTAAACAAATAGGGCAAGGCAACAAACTCAAGCTCCTCCGACAATTCTCATAAATTCTTCCACGTTCGTCAATACGTCTTGCGTCAGGTCAGAGGTCACTCATCTACTGTAACTAGACTCGCATACGACTTACTGGAAGCCAGTGATTATAGTTTAGAAAGTTATAAATGGATATTTTTCTTTCTTAAAAAATAAAATAAATCACACTGCATCAGAAGGCCTTTATTAACCCACTGGAGTCGTAACGTTTACTTTTATGATGAATAGATGTGCTTTTTGGGCCTCAAAAAATGATACCATTCATTATTATAAAGCTCGGAAAAGCCAGGATATATTTTAATTTAACTCTGATTATATTTGGCTGAAAGAATAGTCACATCCACATAGGATGGCTTGAGGGTGAGTAAATTATGGGGTAATTTTCATTTCTGGGTGAACAAACCATTTAACAATAACAAGTGATTCATTAGTTGTTTTATAGCAATCAGAATTACGCCACAAATGTTGTTTATTGAGCTCAACTTGTATTGAACCAAGAATATTCCTTTAATTCTACCAATTACTGGAAGGCAGTATTTGCTTCATCATGCTGCTTCTTGTATTGTTTGAAAGAAAAAAGAAAAAGATTCAACGTGACTTTTATTCATATTGAGAACATTGTGAGAACAAGTGACATTTTGCTGAAGAACATTTTATAGCATTTGACAAGTGTGACATTTCAAGTAATTTACCACCCTAAGCTGTAGACGCTCTTTCTCTCCATCGCTGTGATATTCACAGTCAGGTTGCTGGGGGAAAAACAGAATGTTAAACAAATCAAGCTCATTTACAAGTGCCTAAGCAGTTTCCTAGGTAAAATAATGTCTGACGGCATCCCATAGCAGAAAACGACTGTATAAGACATTCAGTATCACAGAATCCGTTCGTCAAGAGATTTCACACCAAACGATTGAAGTGCCATGAAGAATCAACATCAACAAACGACAACGATGGGTACGTGTGATTCTTCAACACGTAACCTTGAGGAAAAACAAACATCAACTCACAAGATTTAACAACAATAAGCCTTATACAAAGTCCTTGGAATAAGCACACACCACATAGAGGACATTAATCCTTTAAAGTGAGGCATTACACACTTGCCACACACAATGTGCCTCTGCACCTCATGTAATGAATGGCTCTTTGCCACAATGGATCAAAGCGCGGACCACTGAGCTATTGTGGATGGTCACCATTGAGAATATTCATTTGTCTGTGTGCTTGTCAGAGCTGAGGGGAGTCTCTGTGGCTGAATACATCAGACTGGCACATTGCTTGGCCCGGCACTCAGTGTGAACAATGCTCCATCTGGACCAGCGACTCAGGATGTGCCAATGCAAGAGCACTCAATTGATTTTCTCCCATTCGGGGACCAGGGGTCACATTTAACAAGCTTTCAAGGGTTGACTGAGCTAGAAGGTGTTTGTGTGTACGTGTGTTGCTTAGGAAATGTGTCAGGAACAAGACCTAGAAACCATAAAAATATCTTTGGTTCACTTCTGGTCGAGGTTTGGAATTGGACCTCCTCATTAGCCTGAGACCTGGCTTTGGGATTGGGAATAGTGTAGAAAAGTCATCCTTAGGTAGAGCTATGGTCTTAAAGGGAAAGCTCACCCAAAAATGAAAACTGTGTTAACCATTTACTTACCCTCATGCCATTCCAAACCTGTATGACTTCCAAACAGATAAGACGATATTTTGAAGAACAGTTTGGGTTCAAATAATGAACGTCAATGGGGTCCAAAACAAGTGCACCACTTTCATTGTACAGAGAAAGAAACAATTCTCTATACACACACACACACACACACACACACACACACACACACACACACTTATCCTACACAAAAGTCAAGTAAAATCACACTAGAACAGTTTTGCAAACCATTTTCTAGCACTTATTAGTGCACTTATTAGATCCAGGACTCTTGCCTCAAGAAATTGGATATAAAAGGATGTAAGCTACTTCAACTAAGATGCCAGACTTTGACAAGCTGTAGCGTGACAATCCCAGTCATTTTATTTGACAAGGCGAGTGCCAATGAAGGGGTGCCTAAATTATGTTCCATTTACAAAATGAATAATAAAATCAACTAAATGGTGGAATATTAAAATACTTGGTTGCTCTTCACTGGCAGAAATAATGCAACAATTATACTTTTAGCTTGCCTTTGAGGCAGTACACACAAAGCTACAACTTATCTGCCCCCTAAAGACAGCAAATTAGTTCTTTATGAGGTAGTTAAGGAACAAAAATATACAAATCAAGGCTACTGCCCAAGTGACAAGCAGGGGTGTATGATCCTGCTCCTGGGGGGCCACCTTCCTGTAGAATTTGGGTCCAATCTCAATTAAACCCACTTGAACCAGCTATTTAAGGTCTTCAAGTCCACATGAAATTGGAAAAAGTAAAAAAAAAAATTATTTATAATGAATACGTTAGTGTTACTGTTATCTAAAAGGTTGTGTGCTCAAAAATAATGATAAAACTTGCATTTAGAAGATGTAATCAAAACTTACAGTCTCTAACTTCTGCCAATATGGATCAATGACTTTGATGACATCACTCTGGACTCCAATCAAGCGGTCTCTAGAATCTGAAGCTCCGCCCCCTACACTTTAAATGGACTCTAAAGCTGCAGCTAAAAATCGGTCACTTGTTCACACATTTACCATTTTCTATATGTTGACTAGCTCGTATATGGGATTCACTATATAGGTGACAGGGAACGAATCAGACAGTGTAAATATGCTTTTCATTGGCGCGAATGCAGTCTGGTTTCACATTAGTGTCATGCAAATCACCACAGCGCACACACACAGTTTGCTCCAGTCCAGAGACATTACGGATCATGTGTGAATTCTGCTCAGAATGCTATATTTTAAAGCGATATGGAGGAGATTGAGAAGAAACGGTTAGAGAGGAGGAAGGAGGAAACTGTGGCTTTACCGAGCTCAATTACTCCGAGCTGTGATATAAACTAAATGCTATTGGCTATTTTGAAAAAGAGAGGAGCTGTTCGATATGTCCCGCACTGTTTCAGTGGAAATTCCATCAACAAGAGTCGCAATCATTTCAAATTTTTCAACAGTGTTAAATATGTATTCTTCCACCATTGATATCCTAATGTGTATAACTTACTTGTATGACTCGGTTAAAAGTCTAGTGCTCACAAGAAACAATGCCCCTTTTCTTTTAGGTTTATGTTTGAGTTAGGCTTAGAGTTTGGCCTATGATTGTTTGATATGAATCTTGGCTCAGGGCCAAGGATATTGGGGAGGGAAAAAGAGCATTCCTACTTGGCCTAATCACATCATACGAACACCTGAATTACTATTCTGAGATCTGGAAATCTGAGGATCATCTATCCTTATCCTCTGAAGTAGGATACACTCACTCCTCCCCCAGATCCCGGTCTTATTCAATCCATTACAATAGCCTTCAGCTGCAGTCGTATACAACCTGCATCTGACGGGGCTTTAGGAGATAAGCTCTCCAAGATGAGGACTTTATCTGGGCCAGCTGCCCACAAGGGTGGGAGGAGGGTTCAAAGGTCAGATGTCAGTAAATTAACAGATGGTATAAGTTGCCAGTCCTCACCATAATGAAATCCAGATGACACCTTGCTTGAGAGCCGGTAACGCAATAATGACAGCAGCTCTTGTGAATGCCGTTGATTTCCACATCTGGGCCCCCTTTTCACTGCTCGGCTTTTGTCTAAGCTTGCGGCTGAGAAATGCCTCTCTTTGTAAGGCCTAATTATTCCATGACTAGTAAGAGCATAATTACTAGAGGAATTAGAGCAGCGTTCATTGTGAGGAAGACATTGTAGGGCTTTTGAGGCATTGACATGGTAGAAGAGCCCCTAGTTTCAGCTGTTAATATTTTGACCGATCTCTGGTTACAGTCTAGCAGACACACCTGTCGAAACGGCTTTCCCTCCTAGGGTGAGTGTGTGCCTGTTTGTAGAATGTCTGAGCAAGATTAATGCGTCTGTCTTGGACAATGTGATATGAAGAGCTCAAGACGCTCATGCTTGGATATGTGTCGGAGCAGCTGGGGAACAATAGTTACCAGTAGCCAACGCAGAAGCCACTTGCATTAGATGCCATCCGCTGTGGGAACGCAAGTTTTTAGGCTTGGTCGAGATTGGTGTGGTTTGAGTGTGAAATTATTCTTGGCTCCGATGTGATCGCAGGTGTCATTTTCACTGAGCGCATCTGAAAGATCATCATCTGCTGCCAAACATGCATATCCTAAATTGTAATAGACATTTCGAAGCACAGCTAAATGTTATTGCGTTTAAAAAAAAGTGACTAGTGAAAATGTGCTTGCAAACAACCCTTAATTTCCCCCTCGTTTTATCTCACCGTCTTCCTTACTGAAGTTGAAGGGACGAAGACTGATCTGAACCACCTTCTCCGCCCGTCACACCAGTAATCACTCTCCGCCGTTTCATTTGGCAGTGTAATGAAAGCAATCCCAGAACGCTTCGCTTCGGCAGAACAGAGATAATGAGGAAGTGCACACACATGAACACACAAACACCGCCTGATTTAGGAAGACGGCCTTCTGTGGGCTGCAATGGGAAAAGCAAAATGTTCACACTCGTGCTTAACATTCAATCTTTGTGATCTTTTTGTGCATGGCATGTGGTCCCAGGATAAAACACATTAAAGTAACCATTAACATTTTTCTGTCAATCTCAACACCATTTTCTCTGTCTCTTGATAATAAACAATGCGAAGCTATTAGAGTAATATGCATGGAAAGCTACAGCAATTAAATTGACTACTGGTGCTTGCTACCATATCAATATGACTACTCAAATTCCAACGCATTTATAAACCACATATTAAAACAACAGTGCTGACCAAATGACTATGGCTCATACTTGGGTTTTAAAAAATTGCGCAACCACCTATCTGTGGTTATTACATGCTGTGTACTGTTTAAGCAATCAGACTTTTGATTGTTTGTCAGACAATAAAAATATATACAGTGGAGTTCACTTATCTCAAGTCACGGGTAACTCGCCAATTATGTCGACATTTTTGAAGTGGAACCGTCAAACTCCCTATTTGTCTTAGTATTTTCTTGTGGGTTATGTCGATTATGTTATGTTGCCGAAATCTAATATCTCGAGCACAAAAAAAGCGACAAATTCGTCACTTCAAATGGTTATTTCGTGACTAATTTGCATACCTAGTTCACTGCGCATGCGCTGAGTTTGCCTTGCACGAGCAACATTTGAAATCTATAGGTGCGGGTTATGCCAGCGATTTATGAACGTGCGGATTATCTGTAAGAAAATATATGTAAATATATGTAATATGGGCTCTCTCGCTAAACGGTTATCTCGATGCTTTTTTGCAACCCCCGAGGCCGTCGACATAACCGAACTCCACTGTACTAATAAAAAATAAAAATAAATGAAAGACCCAAGCCCTATTTAGAGACCATAATATCATGAAACTAGTGGGTTGGCTCCTAGAACTCAAGCGCCAAGGTGGTGGGTCACAAAATACAGTTTGAAGCATCAGTTGTTTTTAACTACCAGCATTCTCTTTAGAAAGTTTATTATATAACATGTAAATCAGTATACAAACAGGAGATAAAGAAACACATTTTCAGCATCTTACAGCATCGGTGAGCTAACATACTAATTACAGGAACATGTCTGTGAGTGATTCAAACATCACATCAATCATTTGATCGGTTGGTTTCAACTACTGTCCTCAACATTAAAATTCGCCCACATGCACTGATCTACGACCAGCCACATCAACAAAGCTGAGGTCTAACAAAGACAATGTAAGAATTAAACTGGTTTTCCAAAGACTACAGACTTGAGTGGACCAAATAACATTTGTGTGTGGTCTCAAGGGTCTTAGTAGAACCAAAAGGCTTCACAAATTTAAGAGAGAGGATAGTCATAAACAGCCATGTGGAAATGTCTTTTACAGCAGGTATAAAAGTCTGTTCCAAAGAGGCTGCTAATCGATCAATAAACATTAACAGTGGCTAATCCACCATCTCAGAGGAGAACAACACTGAAGACAAGCAACAGGTCTCGCTACCTCCAGTCTGGTACAGTTCACAGAAGGTGAATTTGGTGAGATTGAGAAGAATTATTAACAAGTATGTGAAATGGCGTGTGAACATATCTAACCGTAATTGGATTTGAAGTTTCTATTATAAAGGTTTGCGTCCTCAACCAGATGCTTTTGTACAATCAAAGATATGAGCGACCCAAAAGTTAGTGCATGTTGTTGCTGAATTTGTTGAACGTTCATCAAAGAACTTCTCATTCCCAATGGCATTTACCTCTGCCGTCTGTTTTCCCATGGCACTGCAGTGCTCTGACCAATCAGAGAGTCTGAACCAGCACGGGGAAGAGCAGGGACAAGTGTTCAGCTCCTTTGATGGGGAGTTTATGTGTAGTGTAATAGTAGATTACTTCAGGGATGGTGTCAAACGGAGGGCTGTTCTGGCCCAGGATATAGCGGCCATCTTTGGACTGGCTGAACTTCATATGCATGAAACCTTGGCAGCTCCTGAAAAACAACATGCAAACCTACTATTATCATTCAGGTAAGTTAAACAACAAAATATGCCTGAAAATTCTTTCAACAAACCAAAACAAGCACTAGTTTGATTTTTGAGGCTTTCCTTTCATAGAACAGCAAATAAATGCTTTTCACCAAATAAAATTAAATAAAAATACATTGCTTTGTAAAAAATAAAAATCATAGTAATACCTCGGTATACGAGTGTTTACGAATTTACGAGCATGGAAAGTCAAATTGGTGTACGAGCATTGTATCAGTGTGCAAGAAAAATATTCCCTCGCCCACGCGCATTTTTCTGTGGAAAAGTCCTAACGCTCAGTGTCGTTGCGCACATTTTTACTGGAAACATCCTAACGACAGCCTCTCATAACACAATCACGCGGTTCAAACCCCTTTATCACCCCGAAACTCTTTCATTCTCTCGACATTCTCTCCATCACGACTGCAGAGACATTACTCAAACGGGAAGTGCGCGTTACAGTAAATTGTCAAGTATTTTTAGAGTTTGTCAGTTATTAATTAGTATTTATATGAGATCTTAATGGTTATAACTGTAATTAATAGGGTAAAACCAAAAAAATATTTAAAATGGGCATTTATGGTCATGTGGAACGAATCAAGTGATTTTTAGTGCATTCTTATGGGGAAAATTGTTTTGGTGTACGAGAATTTTGGGTTACGAGCTCGCTCTTGGAACGACTTAAACTCGTAAACCGAGGTATTACTGTACAAGTTTTTTGTTACTACGATGATTCCAAACCAGTATTGTGTTGTTAAATATGATAAATCAATGGCATTATACTATTGTTGAACCATGCTGCTCAGTTTAAGGAAATAAGGATCTGTGAGTCAACAACAAACTCAAATCACATATTTTATCATATGCCTTGCTTCATAAGATAAAATCCATACATTCCAATCATTTTATCACGACTTGACAGCTTAAATATAACCTGATCCCTATGTGGGGATGTGAATCTCGTATTTGGGTCAACAGTGAACAAGAGACTACACACAATAAATAGGACAATCTGAGTGATGTATAAGAAAATAATAACTTCAGCACAGCCTGGCGTTAACAATATTCCAGACCTCCCCTTTAAGACAGCTCAGTCCAAACTGCTGGATTTCTATGTATAGAAACAGGAAGCAATTGTTTAGTTTGAGGCTGTCATTATACTGTACTATACAATTTACCTTAATGAGTGTGAATAAAAACACAAGGAGGCTGAGAGCATCTTTCTCACCCTTTTAAAAATCAAGACTTAATGTGTTCAAAGAGCTTGTCATCTCTAAAAATGTATTATCTACCAGGTACGTGACAAACGGAGACACTTATACAAGGATCTGGGCTCAAAATAAAGCCTGTGAATCTCAATGGCGGCTCGTTCAAAGCTCTTGATGCTGAGCCGCTGTCACTTTGATTTGGATCAGACCTCTACAGTCGTTGGTGTATAGCATTATGACATCAGACAGCGCCACTCGTTCATTCCCACAGTTGTCAGACGCTGTCATATGAATGTGGTTTGCATCGGGCTTGTAAAAATAAGATTTCATATGAACAAAGTCTCAACATGTTGTTAAACGTGTTTTTGCCCATGACTTATGAAGTGTGCACTTGCATTACAAGGCGTGTGTGATTACTGAGTGTGTTCAGGTGTGTGAAAGGCCTCCCTTGTGCTTGTGTCTGCTGCTTTCTGCGGGTCATTCATATTCATTAATGCCGGCAGGAGCAGCTTTGTGAACTGAAGAGCTGTTCACTTGCCTGATTATAGCTCGGGGAGAATAAAAGGAAAAGAAGAAAGCGGAGGGGAACCAGAGGTTCTGTATCAAGACGGTAATTAGAGCTGCGAGATTTGACCAGATAAGCACTATCGCTCTAACTGATAGCCTATCGAAAAGTACATCAGTGTGCAAATGAGCAAATGAGGCAGAGACATCTTTAAATAAAAGGTATGGATATATAAAATACACAAATTAAAAAAAGTATATATTATTGTACTATATTATAAAAATGAAGGGAAATTTAAAGTATATATGTATAAAATACACAAAAACAAAGTATTATATTATAAAAGAAAATAAATGTAAAGTATACAAATATAAAAATGCACAAAATTACTTTGAGCAATAACTCCTCTGGAAATAAATAGATGGCTGGAAATAAATGTAGGTGAGAATGAAAAATAAAACCAACTAAGATACAGACAACTAGACAAAAACGAAGCAAAACACAAGGTAATTAGCTGGAATTGGGTAATGGGGATGAGATTTCCTCAGTTCATTTAACAGTAATGGAGGGAATAGAAAAATAAAATGTGTCTGTGCTGGAGGGAGAAAGAGGTGCAGTGCTGTACCTCAGAGAGAGGGAATAGTCCAAGCGACTGGTCTCACTGTTTCGCACCAAATAACTGCACTCCTTACACAGGGTCAGCAGAGACTCAGCCTCGGAGCGTGACAGAGCGCCGTGATACCATCTGAAAGACAACAGGATATGATGTCAAAACCATGTTTACACTTCAAAGGCTATCCAGTATTTAGCAGTTTTGATTCTCATTTCAATCAAAGTGGTCAGCAAATCATTACAAAATCCATTAGCATAAAAGTCTTAAAGTGCCTCTATTATGCCATTTTAAAAGTTACCTAATTTTGCTTAAAGGCCAAGGTAAAAAAAAACACAATTTTTCTCATAATATACATAACCTCCTTTCTCATTTCGGTCAGATGGCCCAGTCTGTTGTGATTGGTCTACTCTGCTCTGATTGGTCAGTTGGCCCAATCTGTTGTGATTGGTCGACTTTGCTCCGATTGGTTAGATGGCCCAGTGTATTCAAATTATATGTTCATGAGCAGCCAGTGAAGACCATAGGCAGGTATAGTTATACCTCGGTTTACGAGTTTAATTTGTTCCAAGAGCTAGCTCGTAACTCCATTATCGTACACCAAAACAAATTTCCCCATAAGAATGCAAAAAAAATAAAAACACTCGATTCGTTCCACACGACCATTTTATTGGGTTTTACCCCATTAATTACAGTTAAAATTATAACCATTAAGATTTCATATAAATACTAATTAATAATTGACAAACTCTAAAAATACTTGACAATTTACTGTAATGCACACTTCAGCTTTGAGTAGTGTCACTACTGACGTGAAGGAGACGAGAGGAGGGTTTTACTGCTTACAGGGAGATTTTCATCCCTTCTTTCTTACTCATCTTGAGGTCATTGTCTATATGCTGTACGTATATATTTCACTACGTGAACAATAGCGATCACAATTAATGTTAACAACTTGAGGTAAAAGCGCTGTAAATCACTTAAAGTATCACTGTGGTGAATGATGCAACCAAACCGAGCGACGCTGAGAGAACGAACGAGTTAAAGAGTGATAAAGGGGTTGGAACCGCGTGAATGTTTTATGAGAGGCTGTCGTTAGGATATTTCCAGTAAAAATGCGCGCGAAGATGCCTAGCATTAGGACTTTTCCACACAAAAATGCGCGTGGGCGAGGGACTATTTTTCTCGCACTCCGATACAATGCTCGTACACCGATTTGCTCGTAAACAAAGTCACTCATAATGATCACTGCATTATGATTTTTTTTTTTCAAAACTAAGTTCGAACAGGAAGACAGACTGGAATTACTGACGACTCAGATATAACTTTATTTGTTGTGCACTATGATCCTTGAAACTCTGCAGACTTAAATAAATTGTTTATTTCTGAGGGTCCACAGTGAAAACGTTCTTTACAAAAACTACATTTCCACCGCTTTTGGTGCACTACAAATGTGTGGAATATGACACTGGAAAATATTTTGAGAGTGAGCGTGTGTTTGTGATTGTAGTGGCATGTCCCCTGTGAGATCCCAGCTGCCGTCTGACTGAGGTTGATGTGTCTGGGGAATTTTGTATCTTGAACAGCTGACAAATTTGTAGCAATATTTTGGACACACTTGACCGCACTTTCTAATGGAGTAACCATGCACACCACCGTCATAAATCATATTTTTAAGTCAGAAAATAATAACACTACGTTGATGTTCCCAAAGGCCTGAGGCGTCTCACTGTGAGAACATCAAGTTAGTGTCTTGAAAATGTCAAAACTGTAAATTCTGTCACCATTTACTCACCCTAATGTCATTCCAAACCTGTTGACATTTTATTTAGTCTGTGGAACTCTAAAGAAAATATTTAAAACAGATCTCAATGTTTTAGATCCCACTTTCATATAAATATTCTATGAAATCTTCTTTCATGTTCCACAGAAGAGCGCAAGCACATACAAGTCTGGAACGACATGAGGGTCAGCAAATCACAAGATAGATAACAGAATAGCACTCAAATTGTGGCGTTTTTTTAGCTTTGCTGTCTCTTGTCCTTTCTCTTCAAACCTCTAATGGTTTGTGATGTCGTGTTGGACATACACTTGCTTCTCCAGGGGAAGGGTGGGATCCACTCTCTCCCCGATCATGGAATGAGGATCGCTAGGCTTGCGTAGCTTCATGCTGCCTGCGGTCTGCTGAGGCCTGGAACACCTCAGGCGCTCTGTGGGAGAACAGGAACGGTCCCACTCCACACCCTCAAACTGCACTGTATGAAGGACACAGCGAGAGAGACAAAAACACTTAATTCAACATCAAACAGCAGTACAAAAGATTAAAGTTGTTTGAAAAAAATGCACAGAAGGTTTTCTATCACTGTGTCCAAACCAGGAATGACGCAACAAACACGCAATTGAAAAAAACTCTTTCATGTTAGTCTCGGTTTTATGCTTCAAATGATGTATGTGGTTTCTGGCATAGTGTGAATGAGCAACAATCCTTTGTAAATCAGACAACTATCGTGAAATGTCAATAGTAAGAAATCCTGTTCCATATATCTGATATTAAATGAATACATTTGTCACATTATGCCTGGTTAAGACGGTCAAAAAAAGGGTGGATATGCAGAGCAGGAAGAGTCTAAACCAGGACAAAGTGGAAAATAAAACAAGAAGGTGAAAGAGGGGAAATTAAAGAGTCACATTTATAACGTAAACGTACCATGGTTCAGAGACAAACAATATAATGTGAAAAGAGACCTGCTGATCCATAGAAGGGGCTAATCGAACCAAGTGTGAAAACTAGGGATGCACGATTTATCGATAGCTTATTGGTAATGAGACGTTTTGTTTTTTTCTTAAATCGGTTTGAGTAGATAGGCGTTTAATTCTAAAAATCTTTGCTGTCATCTAAGGCTCACTTACAGTTAAAGAGGTGCTTCACCACTGGCAAAAAAGGGCTTTTAATAAAACTGTAAATATTTTGGGCAAATATTTGTGTTTTCTTAAGTCAGGTAGCACCATTTTAAAATGAGAGAAAAAAGGTGGTTGGTTATGGATTTGCTTGACTAGAGTCAAATACCACCTTGCTTACGTAGAAAATACTTCTCTGCAAACTTTTAGTCATAATGATGTTAGTTCCGCTCAACCCTAGAAGTACAATCTGCACAAGAGCAATGCAAATGTCCAAAGCGTGTCATCTAGTGCAGTGGTCCCCAACCCCCAGTCCGCGGTCCAGTACGTGAATCAAATTCACGGACCGGTCCATGTGCGGCTGCAAGTGGCTGTGGTGCTGCAGATTTGGCGGTGAGGAGGTGTGTTTCAACAATCTCGAGAGGTCACCGGTCCGTGGCACAAAAAAGATTGATCTAGTTGACCTTTGATTAGAAATAAACTTGAATTTCTCAGTCAAGGTAACCGAGAATGAGTGACCGGTGTTCAATTAAATATAATACAGACATTGTAACAGTACAAAGCGGTACAGAAACAATGCTAAATATCATTTTACTATTTTTTTTAACATTATATACTATTATAATATTTATTGATTTATTTTTATATTTTCTTTTTAATTTTAGTTCGGTTTTTGGTCATTTTTATCATTTTATATGTTTTTGTAGTATTTTTTTTTATATATTTCTATTTCTATTTACTTTTATTTCAGTTTCAGTTTCTTTTATTTTAATTACGTCTACTTAGACTTATTTCAGTTAATTGCCAAAACAATAAAGCTTTTCATTTGTGAAAAGCTTTCAAAGTGTTTTTCATCTAGTTTTCATTTAAGTTTTTTTAAGTTTAAAATTTCTCATCCAAGATAAAAAAAATAATATATTTTAAACTTTACTCGTACAACACTGGCATCAGTAGAACTATAGTATCGGTGCATCCCCAGTGAAAACATAAGTGGAGGACAAAACAGACCTCATGCACTCATCACATGCTACAGTGACGAGAGCAGCACTGAGCGGCAGTAACTTCAACCAAATGGGAAGCAAATGGGAGGTTCATAGCAATACAGTGACTCAGAGAGCTCGGCAGATGCAGGACACTGGAGGGGTAGCAGTGAGGAGGAGGGGGGTCAAAGTTCACCTTGCTCGCCACAGATGGGCTCCTCCTCCAGCTGTCCGACTGGAGGAGGCCACGGAAGCTCTGACAGATCTTTCATATCTATGTCGGCAGAGAATGAGTAAATGCAGACAGTAAAAGACAGACAGAGAATGGTGAGAAACATAACAGAGAAAAGAGACAATCCACCGATGTCAGTGTTCACACATTGTCTATCAGGCAGTTAATGCAGTGTGAGAGCCGACTCAACATCGCAAAAATATAATTAACAACACATACACACTCAAAACAGTGGCCATATATATATATATATATATATATATATATATATATATATATATATATATATATATATATATATATATATATATATATATATATATATATATATATATATATATATATATATATATATATATATATAAAACTTGAGGTATGTTCCACAGAGACATTTACCTAAACGACAAAAATGTCTGGTCCATTTAAAGGCTTTTATTAATCAGCTATAAAACTCAAAAAGTAAAAAAAAATATCAGGACAAAAATTCCATATTTAAACACTCAATCATCTCAATCCCAACTTGCATACTTACAAGGGGCGTCTTGTAAAGCATACAAGCACATCACACTCTCAAACAGGATTACAAGATGAAGAATAGGCCAAAGGGGAGGTGTGTGACATCTTTATAAACACACACCACGACGGGGTGATGTTTGGAAAAAGAAACAGGCGGGCCCATACATCCCCCCGCTGACTGGTGAATTATTAAAGACAGAATGTCACAGAGTCTTTCGCCCCGCTCCTTGTGCATTATTGATGCCTGGCGCGGTACAATGGTCCCATCTGGAGAACTAGAGTCAGAGCGTGGACCCGCTAATCCTCCTTCAAACCTGCCTAACCCTGTAAATAATCCATCTAATTCCACCAATAGTTTGGATGATTTCACAAATAATCTAGTGTACTTCTTAATGAAGCAACTGAAGGCAAACTGGACACATTGAAAGATTACACACACAAGGTGTGAGATATTTATTTGCGCGCACACACACACACACACATATATATAGATTTTATAACTAACTAACAAATAACTAAAACTCTTTGGATTAAGCAATATCTCAAAATGCATCTTTTTAGTCAAGTTTTTAAATGTATAACTTATTATTGTGCATTTTCTTATTTAATTTTTTTGTTTTCTTTGTTGTTTTTGCAATTTTGTATAGTAATTTGCGCTTTGAGTTTGAGAAAGGTACAATACAAATAAAATGTATTTTATATATATATATATATATATATATATATATATATATATATATATATATATATATATATATATATATATATATATAGTAGTTTATATATAGTAGTTTGAGAAAGGTGCAATACAAATAAAATGTATTTTTTACACACACACATACATTTTTTTTGCATGTTTGTCACACTTAAATGTTTCAGATCAAACAAATTTAAATATCCAAAGATAACACAAGTGCAATTTTTAAACGAAAGCTTTTGAACAGCATGTCATTATTAAGGGAAAACAAAATCCAAACACACATGGTCCTGTGTGAAAAAGTGTTTACCCCACCAGTTTAATAAAAAACGCTGTCTGACCAAAATTACCCAAAGAGCGCAGCGACGAGATACATGTATACAAGCACGTACGTACGCACATACATACCTCATTCTCTAACATAATAGACCAACAGGTCCCCAACCATCTACTCTGGTTTGAGACCTCTCTGGCCCTTCACTGCATGACTCTAATGCTCTACATTAACTGTCCAATCACTCCTGCGGTTCCAGCATGCCTGTCAGACCCAGTCTGCCTGACAAAGGGCAGCACATCAGTGCCTGTTAGCCACAGTCCTGCAAAAAACCAACACAGAAGAGTGCCAGCCACTCTTCCCAAAGGTCATCTCTGGGCTACTATACATCACGCTGGGACAGATGGCCACACCATTCGTACATCATTACTACTAAAGCACAAGGCTGTAGAGAAACGCATCTGTAGCTGGAAATGTGCTAAGACGGCACATTACTCTAAGTGCGAGAGCCCATCTAGATAATGAAAGCCTCATTTAAGCATCTCGTAAACAGAAATGATATTACCTCACTGGAAAACTGTGATTAAGTCTCAATTTACACAACAGATGTTATTACCGAAGGTGCAAACAAACTCTTAATGCGCTTTATGCTTGTGTAGCGTTTTATGTGCGCGGTTAAAACTCATCTAGAGGATTGTTTTCTTGGTGTTTGGATTCAATTAACATGCACAGATTTTACTGCTAATTGTGACAATTAAGGCTGGGGGATGCAGCGAAATAAATCTCAAATCTTTTCAGCCATTTTACAATCGATATATAGTATTTACAGTAAATATCTAGTTAAAAAAATATATCAAGGCAACCAAGGATTACAATATAGAATGTTTTATATATGCATATTTTTTAGATGATGTAATCCATAAATTAAATATTACTGTACATAAAAAATAGAGTATTGGGAAAATTCAATTTACTCCACAGAGACTGTAATAATAGTGTCAATGACAAATAAAGCTAATGTGCCATTTACCTCACTTATTGTTCACGTAATTACCGGAAAACAGTGCTAAGAAAATCCCATTTCTCCCCTTTCATTACATTCATCCTTTCTGCTCCACTGTCTGAGCTTTTTATCTTCTGTAAACCACTTACCGCCCTCTTTCCGCTCTCGCTTTCATTTTTCCTACTAAGTGAGATGATATTCCCTCCTTCCCCCCCTAGCCAGGCATGTATTTCTCTCTCTCCTGCCTCAGTGTATTTACGCGAGAGCGAGTTACCAGGACATGCCTTTTCATTACTGTCACAAAGAGAAAAAGAGGGAAATAAATTGATATAGGAGCCATTCTCGCTTCCCTCAGGCTTGCTTACAGGGGCTTGACAGACCCGGGACACGCGAGCCACCACTTTCTCTCTCCATTTCACACATACAAAACATGTTCCTCAGCAGGACTTACAGCCAGACCAAACCCGCCGCACAACTGATCCAGTTGCACTTCGGTTTGGGTCGAAGCCTTCCAAAAAAAGTGTGGGAGAACATTTAAAGAGGAACAAGTCAGCCTATACATTAAAAACCTTCATCCACAATCCTTCATGATTCCTTTAAAGCCCAAAAGCAACTCAAAAACACATGCAAGCCAAGAAACCCTTGATGGACGAAATGACAGATAGATACAGCAGCGTTCGCATCCTCTACTGGTGTGACTCTAGGAGCCACAGTCCTGCTGTTGAATGCATCTCTGTGGTTGATTAGCGTGGTAATGAGTGCAGAGAGGCTTGAGGGACGTGCCGGGCGGCCGTGTGGCTTAAGTGATTGTGGTAATTGAGTGGATAGTGACAGCTTTGCAATGGCCTAATTAAGACTCACTGGACCGCTGCCAAGAATTTACCATCATCACCACGTTTTTTACAACCGAAGCGAAATGGAAAACAAAGTTGAAATGCAAATAAAACAAAACCATCTGTTGTGAAGGTGTGTCAGCACAAAAGCAAAGGAGTATGGGACATGTTTTATATGACATTGCTTTTTAGTACAATCAACCAATATATCGCAAACAGCAGGGAAATGTTTTTTTTCCCCCTTAGGGCCACTTATGACATTTATACATTATGCTACTTTGCTTTAAACGTGCCGTTTACACAACACTGGTTTCATTTTATGCATTTTTATCAATTTACACAACAGTCTCAAAGCGCATGTTTTTGAAAGCGATACTGTTACTGCATCCATGTAAACTATAAAAATAAAAAAAATTGAAAACTGTGACGCAAGCATATTAGGTGTTCGGTCTATAGGCGAATATAGTTTTCGGTCTATATAGTGGACTCACCAACTACTGGCCTGATGTGAATACAGCGTTTTTAATCGATTTTGCAATGTTATCGTCTCTACGTGAAAAACAAAGTAATTTGTTAAATCATTGTCATAAAAACTATGTTTGACTATATGCTAATGACCACTACTCTGACTGACTAACCTTTTTGAACGTGAAATGAGTAAAAGTACCGCCATCAAATTGCTAAATTCTCAACAGATACGTACATAGTGGTCACGTTCATTTGTTCAACATTTTGATTTCTAAAAATGTTAATTCTATGCTAACTGAAACGTAACCTTGCAAGTATTTTACAACACTCTTCACTGGATACAACTCCTAGCATGCAAAACAGCACAATTAGAACTGGGACAAGAGTTTGCGTTAGCATGTAGCTAAGCTAATAACGCAATACTTTTATAAGCTTAACACAAATTTTGTATAAAAGTAAATTAACTTTAATCACTAATTTTTAGAATATTTTTACTCAACTTTTCTCTCAATTCGCCAGCTATCTTTTATGTGATTTCGCAACTAGTGCAGTACAAACTCCGTTCTGCTGGCATCACATCCTGACAGACAGCAATTACCATTTAGAATTACCAGATTCATGTGTGAGATTTCTAAGTTCAAGAAAGTCTGAATCTTGGCTAAGGGTTGGAGAATAATAAATAAATAGTTTTATTTGAAATAAATCAATAGTCAACTGAGCTCAAAGCAATGGATTCTAGGAATACCTTTCTGTGTGATGCTGCCTAAGAATTTGCCACTTTGGCAAAAAAACAATAAAATTAATACAGTAATCCCTCGTCACTTCGCGGTTCAAGTTTCACAGCCTCAGTGCATCGCAGATTTTTCAAAAATATTTATCGGAAAATAAAATTTTAAAATAACGCCATATTGGCAGCCGTATTGCGGAAAACAGCGTTGTTTTATCGTGACGCTCGTAAGAAACCGTTTCTAGTTTTCAACCGTTTTCACACACACAGGCACTCAGACAAGACACGTGATTGGTTCCCGGCACAAGATTGACCAATGAGAGCACAAGTGGATGTGTCCCGTGAGCTGATTGGCTGATCCTACTTGTGGATTTTCACCTATCGCAGGTGGTTCCGGTCCACATTAACCGCAATAAACAAGGGATTACTGTAAATCACCTTTAGTCACCGAAGCATCTCATTGGCTGAGGGTTTGAAACAGTCATATCACAGACCATTTAAAAATTTGAAATTGGCACTATATGTGCTAAAGACGCTTTAATGTGTCCTTCTGTCTTTCTGTCCCCCTCAGCTCATTCGGCTCTCAGTCCAGTTGTCTTTTTTTTTTTAACTGCATCTCTCCCCTGAGAGTGATAATCACCAGTGCTGGAGGGGTAGATGGGGGAGAAGGTGGATCGAGATGCCCCTGAACCCCTGTGGTGGTTTATCAGCCTGAGAGTGTCAGCACTGCAGGAGGACAAACCTGTCAGAGCTGAAAGGGTGAGAGAGGGAGGGAGGTTGAAGAGAGCGGAGGTGTCAGTGTGTGACTGATTGCAGCCCTCCACTCGCAAGGCTAGCCCCCTCCTCACCATCACCCCATCATCTCTTCACTCACACGAAGAAACACACACAAGTACTATCAGCATTGCTATTCAGGAGCGGTTTCACTATTAGAAATGTCCAATAATACAAACACAGTACTGGACAATTAGTTGTCTAGTTGGTCTTAACGAAACTCTCCTTTTCCAAAACATTGGTTTAATTCATTATCCAGTGATCCGGCCTCACACCAGCAGTGCATGATACTTGAAAATCATTCATGAAATTCAACAAGAAACCCATTTTACTTGCAGAAAATGACTTTTAAAGTGATACATTTTCTTTTTCAACTATTTAAATCGCTGAATCTCACGATCTCACAATTTCAAACGAATCCCTTGGATGGCGCTGTGTGGGTCATAGAATGAATGAATGATACATGCTGATGAATGGATGGATGGCAAATAATACAATTTTAGGGCCCATTTCACTCCTATGTGACAACAAACTACTAGGTTGGACTTAAGGAAGCTGTAAATTATCAGGGTCCACCAGATCTACGTCGTACAGATTTATTAGGGGGCGATTACATATGTTTTCTTGTGTCAATTAATAATTATTTGCCTCTATGATACAAAAGTATGCCATTACATCTGCAGTGTAATAGACCGCTTTCATTTGCCTTCTCTCTCTCAGCTAAAAGAGTGCTTTTACAGCACTAACCCATTGCAGTTTCAATGTGGGTTAGTGCTGCGCTCACACATGGCACTGCTGACCACTGCTTCTGCTGTACTGAAGTTCAGACATGCTGAGAAAGGCCCTAATTAATGGAAAAAAAGCTTGTGTCTGTGTGTTGGAGGTGTGCGTGTTGAGCGAGGCGGGGGGATGATTTATTCCAGTGTCACCTTGACCCCTGACGCAGAGATACAGCTCAATTAAACAGGATTGCCCCCGCGGCACCACTTTCATCTACTGCCCGTGAGTTCTGCAAAACACGCACACACACGGGGCCAAATTCACAAGATCCAATAACATCCATATGGAGCGTTTTTCACTTCCCTCTGCCACCAAAAACCAAAAATAGTGATGACCCAAACCAAAAAATAGAATGAAAAAATCAATGCAATAACATGAAGAATTGATTCCTATGGGCTGGATTGGTTCTTGTGTGGTTCCTAATTGCTGTTCTAGACATCTGTTTCCAAAAAACATTCATTCATTATCTAGTGATCTATAAAACTGGGCTCAAATCAGGGGTACAAAATTACATAATTAATATGAAACAGCCTTTGCAACCCATTTCACTTCCATAAAGTGACGTGTTTGCAAGTGTAATACAATATTCACCCATTTAATAAGACACAGGCAAAAATGAAAACTTGGTGCATGGTGCAGTGGAGACACGGCGCCCACATATTTAATTTTAAAATGTAAAAAGTGAATTTTTAAAGTTTAAAAAGTAAAGTTTATTTTTCCACAGAATCAATTAATGCATTCTTTATTCATTTACTTTTGAACTAACTTCATTTTAAATGAAATCAAATACATGTCAAAAATGTTTATTTAATAAGTAATTATTAATATAGGAATTAAGTAAAAAATTAAAAGAATCCCCGTTATAAACAAATCCATTGGACTTTATTTGTTAGGTTTAATTCATTCAGTTAAAAAAAGGAAACACAAAAAAATTAGTGAGTTAAGGTACCTGCAAAAGCTTTAGAGATGTGTTCCTTCTTCCACTCCCATGGTTGGTCATATTCATCAGCGGGCCTGTCGTCGTCCTGCGGCAGCCTGCTCTCCCTTCCCTCCTCGGGTAGATCCGGCTGCCCTGGGACGCGCTCCTCGTACGGGGTGTCATAGAGTTGGACCTCCCCTCTCCCCCAACATCCAGCTCCACCACAAGCTCTCCTCTGCAGCTCTGCAACACCAAACAAACACATCAACTCTCTTCCACCCTGATCTGCCCCGTTCTGCAAATTCCCACTAAAGGAAAATCGGTTCTGACCCCTTAAACAAAAACAAACATGTTTGGTCACTTCACATTCATCATCTCTTCCTTATTCGTGGTCAGAATAAGCTGCAAAGTGGACCAGATATTGTGTTGAAGCTATTGTGAGATTAACAGTTGGGTTGGCAAGCTGATCCAGGCATCTTCTAGACGAAGTTTCATTATGACGTTCATTAAAATGGTGCGAGACGGTCCGTGCTGTTAAATCAAGACAACAATAAAATCGATATGTTCCCTGGGCTCCACAGCTGGGCTCCCTCGCCTGGGACACATTAATTATGAAAATGTCTGGTGAAGAGTGGCGGGGTACGAGTCTGAAGGAGAGACAAATTGTGTTTGCACAGCTTGCCAGTTTCATACAGGAGGGCTTAAAGAGAGAAAGACATTTACGCTTGTGTACGGTTGTAGAGCGAGTCCAATCTCAAGGACTAGTGTCTCTCAATCTCCATCTCAGCATTCTCATTTCCATTATCTTACCTTTCAAATGACAAGTATCAAACAACAGGATGTCTGAATGACCTTCAAGGGATTTTCAGCAAACAATAGCAGTCCCTTAAATTGTATGACATGAACTGCAGCTGCAAAACACTATGCCAACATGTGACGCTCTTAAGGTTTTTTTTAATGTGTTTTGTGTCCCATTTTAGCTAAAGTAATCTTAAAATTAGAAGAACGAACTAAGGAGGCATCCATATTAAATTCCACTTGATAACGATAAACCGACAACTACAATATTAAAATTCTAAGTTAAAACTAAAACACTAAAAAATAAGTTAAATTTCGAGATCTATTAACGTTAACTGGAACCATAAAAAAAACTAAATTAAATATTTATTTACAATTTATATATACAAATATTAAATACATTTAGTTTAAGTAGAAGTATTAAAATAACTAAAACTAGACATTAAAACTACACACTTTTAAAAAAACAATTACTAGACAAAAAAAATAAAATTAAAGCAGGAAATAAATAAATAAAAAAACGCAATAGTCCAGCATCACAACATTATAATGTACAGGATGAAAAATAGAAAAGTCTTGCTAAATACTCTTGCTAAAAGCAATAGTACTTTAATTATGAAAAATTTGATTTGATTTGTATTTATAGCACTTCAACTTATTTTATTTGAGTTTGTCAGCAAGGCAAGTTTTTCCATTTAGTATTTATATTTAATTTTTTTTAAAACAAAAACAATATTTATTAGTTTTAGTAAATGATAAGAACACTAGCTGTGTTTACATGGACCCTAATAATAATCTAAATCGACCTAGTAAATCGAACTAGTAGCACATTCGGAATAAAAAAAGAAAGTCATACTCAACCACATCAATCGGGATGAATTTGCCTAATCCGATTGTAAGGGGTGAGTTTTCCAATCTGATCGAGACGACATGTAAACACTTGATCAGATTGAAAACCAAAACCAGAAATTACTTAGCATGTGCAATGTAACGTTGTAAGACGTGGAACAAGCCGTTGTTGTTTTTGAAGAAAGTGTCATAAATGACTGTTTTAGAATGAAATTACTTTCCTTCCAGTCATCGTCTGTGAAGTGGAGCAGAACAACGTCCCATCAGTGCTTGTTTCAGACTTTTATCTACAAACACCTTGTTTTAAGCATAGGAACACAAGGTTTTACTGCTAGATAAATATAAGCAGCACGACACAACAGTTCATACGCTTGATAAATAATAGAATAAAATAAATAGACTAGTCTGCTCTTTAAAACAAAGAAAATAAACAATGTAAGAGAATAGTACGTGGAAATTGTGGGAAGTTCGATATATTCGTGTAGTGAGCACATGTCAAAAATCAATTCAGATTTCAAGCTTGTGAGATATAAACGTACATGTCAACCCAATTCCTTAATTTATTCCCTCTACGTTCGGATTCCGACAAAAGGTGTCCATGTAAATGTAGCTACTGGCATGCACAATTAAATATACACCATAAATAAACAAACAAAGAATTTCTAAGATTTCTCAATAAATATATAACATGGTACCAATATATTGTGCATCCTTCATTCATAATAGCTGGTTTTTGCATTTACCTGAAGCGACGAGTGATAGATAGAGAAATGTCTTGAACCCTGAACATTCTTTTAATCTTTTAAACCCTTAAATTACAAACATGAATGAGTTTCATCCAGCAAACGAAAAAATGATGTCAAGTGTGAAATCAAACACACCAGACATGGAACGGACTACCTGGAAAAGAAAAATTGCCATGGATGTGCGCTTCAGCGAGAAAAAAAGCAGCAAGATTGAGAAGAAACCCGAGTAAAAAGAGAAAGACAAACTTTAACCTTCACACATCTTGCTTCTATTGGGCTCCTTAACCGTCTCCATAGCGACAAAGAGGCCCTGGGGGACCGACCCTGAGGTGGAGGGAGTGAGGGAGTGTGTGTTGATGTTAAGTGTTTGTGACGCGTGAGAGGGGGGCTGCTAGATTCCCCCATACCTGCAAACTGATGGAGAATGAGAGAAGAAATTAACCTGTAGAGATGAATTGAAAATTAAATGAGGCTGCCTTGAAGGCAAAAGCGATCTGAGGAGAAATTAAAGTGGATGCCGGGGTCCAACAATGAGAAAATATGCGAAAACTTCCCTGAAAACCAGGGAATGAGTTTTTGCATTCCACTGCATTGCTTCGCCATTGTTTTTCCATGGTTACGTGTTTGATCATTGCAGTCCTGTCTTTTTTAGTGAATCGCACATGACACAACAATCTAAAAATGCCCCGCCCAAGCTAAGAGTAGCTCAACAACCCATCCTTTTTTCTTTTTTTTTACACAAAATGTGGGTGAACAGCCCTTAAGATATTATCCAAACTGAAATGGGAGTCTGAGCACATTGCTCGGCTAATAATAGACATGATACTCTAACTACTAAAGGGGTCATGAACTGAGAAATCTAATTTTCCTTGATCTTACAACCTATAAGATGTCATCCTACTGTACAAGTATCCTGTTAGTTTCAGAACTCAAAACTTAACCAAGCTCATATCTGACTGTTCTAGTCAAAATGCATCAGCAAGAAATTTTATCTTGAAAATGAAAGACTATATTAGATTCGGCAGCAATGTCGCAACTATTTATTTCTAACCCGGCTGGGCTGTTTACATGGATACTCCACACAATGGGCATATTTATATTTTATTACAATTATGTGTATTCGACCATTAAAGCTCAATAAGACGTGAAAGATTCTTTTCTTTTTCTTCTTTCTTTCTTAGCCAATCAGGATGATTTAACAGTCCTCATTGACGTGGTTAGCACCCTCTGTTAGAGTATAATTGCTGTAACAATGTTATTGTATGTGAGGCGGCCTACGAACTCCTTGTGAGACCTGAAGCTGGCTTCTGCTGACGAAACTGCAAACTAAACTTCACTAAAATTTCTTCTATTAACTGCACTTCTGACTCCTGGTCTTCATTCAACAAATCTGGTCCTCAGGTCTTAACTGTAAATCCCCTACAGAGTACTTCCCAAATTCGCAATCACATTCTGAGAGAGGCAGCTTTCTCTGCACACACTTTGGCAGTGTGCCAATTCCTTTTCAGGATATATTGCGCTTAAACTATTTCTAACATCAAGTATGTCCCACTCTTAATATTCTCATTCATGCATTTCATCACTCTGAAGTGTCAATGCTTTGAGACGCACCGCAATTTTTCTTGGCCAATGCAGATTGTTTTGTAAGCGTGACCTACCGATTTTTGCATATTCCAAGAACTATAATTGATAGCATTTACAAACAAAAATCTAATAACCTGACAGACAGCAACAGGAATATTAGACTGCTATCACTTTAAGGCTTTATACACAGATCCAATATACTGTTACACAACATTATCTTTCTCAACTAGTCAGTTTTGGAACATAAATGCGTTTAACTGAATACTTGCCAAGACAGATATTTTGACATCATTTTGCATGTATTTTGGTACTTGCAACTCACAAGCTGTTAGACACTTGTGCATGACACTTATATAGAGAAGTGGTGCAAAAGCTTTTGGTGAGCGCGAAAACTGCAGGAATTAGTACATTTCTGTGCAATAAAAGCACCTTTTAACCAGAGTGAGTGAGAGGAGGCGGTGTGTGTCACTTCACTGTCGGAGAGAAGAGGGTAAGAACGCACAGCTGATGTTATTGCCAGTGCCGCTGGCAACAAAACGGACTGGCCCGGAATCAGAAAGATGTGAGATTGATCGGACAGTCACCAGTCTGGGCCGATCCTGAGGAAAATAATATATAGGAAAATGCAATATATATATCATTTATATGTATGAGTGATGGCTCACACAATGAAATATTGTTTAGAGGTGTCACTAAAAATCAACTCATCAGTTTTGATCAACATGTCATGTGCATTAAGTTATTGTGAAAATTGTAGAGCTTGTACTTGCGCCAAAACGCATGCAATGTGAATTTCAAATCTGATGTGAACAAGAAACTAAACGTAGTTTTGAGTAAAAAAAATAAATCAAATTTTCTCTATATGACAGAAAAACTGTAATGACCTCTTTAATATATTTATCCATTTAACTAATACTTATAAATATGCATTTAATAATATAGAAATATGTCCTAATAATGAAACGGCGGTCTTTAGCTCATAAGAGTTAGCATGGGTTACCTGAGGAAATTTTGCAAAATAGGTTTTCAGAATAACAGTTGGAGAGAAAAAAATAAGGTTGCATTGTGTTAGAAATTTTACATAACTACACCTCAAATGTGAATTTATGTAGCCACTGTGTGCTTTAAATCTGTGAGCTTTCCTGTAGCTCAACCAGTAAAGCACGGTCATGGGTTCGATCCCAGGGAAAGCAAGGACTGATTCAATGTGTCCCTTGAATGCAATGCAAGTCGCTTTGGATAAAAGCCTCACGATCTCTCACGGCTTTCAGCCTCGTCCTGCTCGCCACAAATGAAATGGAAATTAAAATCCTATTCGAAATTAACTGAAAATAAAAATTCACATTTGAAGAATCTTTTGCTTCCATTTTTGGCCAAAAATACCTTGACAAATGGTTGTTTTGAATCAGCAGAAGAACATAAATTAGGGAGGCACTGGAATTATCAGATTAATTCAAAATGGATGTTCATTTTGTGATTTGACAACAATTATATTTAACAGTGCTACTAAATTATAGGTTGTATAGATTAATAATTAAATGAGCATTAGATGATCGAAAACCGAGGAAATCAGCATCACAATTAAATTTAACATATGAGGTATGACTGTTTGTCATTTATGTTAAAGAATAAAACTAAATGTGAAGGTTTCCTAATAAGCTAACGCTAACCTCACTTTCTCAAATCAAAAAATGCTCTTCTGAATACTCAGTAAGTTTATGACCATCATACTTTCTCTGGGCTCTGCCAGTACTACTTCAACTGAAAACAATACATCAATACCTTTTGGAACGTTGTCGTCTAACTTATATTTTTCCAATCAGCAAGTGCATGGGGCAGAAATAAAAGAATTGAACAGATTACATAAACACAGATCTGTAATCTGTGAGACTAAGAGAGAATCAGCAGTGAGTCACCGTCTGACAACACTGGATGACTGACTGCAACTGACTCGCTGAAAAAAAGACACTTTTAACACTCGTACTTCATTCTCTCCATCCAACTCAAAGGGCAAACCAGATTGCCCAAGAGCACAAAACACACCCAGACCAAAATAGAAAGGAGAAGTAGTTAGACTGACCGGTTATCACTTTCTGGGCCTCGTAAGGCTCCATGTAGCCGTTGTTCTCAGGAGTGATTGGGCCCTGGGCGGTTTCAGGGCGCGGGTCCAAACGTGCATCAAATGGGTCGGAGTAGTCGGTATCTCCCATAACTGGAGCTGATGGGACCACCTGAAACAAGACCAGTTATGTGATGATCTTCAACCATGGGAGAGAACGCAAGAAATCCATGTTATTCTGAGCAACAAACTGAAGATTATCCTAGTTTGCTGAGGGATGAATGAAGGGAAATATTTTGGCAGCAAAAAAACAACACTTCATTTACAGTCAAACAGACTCCATCTTATTTTTTAGCACCCAAACAAAAAGGAAATAAAGTCATAATTTGGAGTTGCATGACTTTTCACCCGACATTAAAAACTTCCTAAGGTGTGACAACACAAAAAGCGCAATTTAAATCAGTTGTTAGAAAGGGAGCAAGAGGGAGATTTGAAGAGAGACTGTAGAGCGAGAGATGGATGAGAGACATAACAAAAGAGAAAAGGTCAGAGGAATATCACTGGAGAAAGAAGGGTTATGATCAGGGCAAGAGCTTTAAGACCTGCGTTAAATTAAAAAAAAGCTTCTAGCGCTGGAAAAACCGAAGCGACAAGGTCGGAAAACGAACAATGAGGTTGCGTACTTTCCGCTGTGCACTCTGTACTTAAAAATATTAGTTTTGCAGTTTCACAGAACCAAGATATGCTGTTGTTGTAATGTTACCAGTAGAACCAGTACAGTTTTGAATGTCATTATCTGGAGCTGCTGGAGACTAACAACAAACTCTTGCTTGTATATACACTTGTGTACTTACAGATACAGTGGTACCTCGAGATACGAAATTAATCTGTTCCGAGGCGGCCTTCGTATAATGATTTTTCGTATCTTGGAACACATTTTACATGTAATATGGCTAATCCGTTCCAAGCCCTCCAAAAACACCCCATTAAATTTCATAATAAAGCTAAATTGACCTATAAACAATGAAATAACGTAAAATGTCGAAGCTTACCTTTCGAGTGAGGCTATCTCCGAAAGTGGCGGCAGAGGAGGACAAACGGCAGATAACGTACGTCGTACGCACACTTAACTTTACGAAAACACACAAAAAAATTTAAAGTTTTGGGTGCGGAGCGGCTGAGCTAAAGCACGCCAGCACGTACGTATAGAAGATGCATGATGGGAGGGATGCTGTGCAATTAGAGAGAAGGATCTCATGGCTTGGCTAGCATCAGGAACCAATGGGAGAGCAGGAGGATGGTGGCGAGTCTACTATAACTAAGATGGCGGCGTGTGGCGCAAGTTTCAAAATTGTTATGGGGCGAATCTCGGACTTTCAGAAACCTTTCGTAGCTTGAAAACTTTTCGTATGTAGAGCAGTAAAATGTTTCGTCTTTGCTTTCGTAACTTTGATTTTTCGTAAGTTGAGCCTTTCGTATCTTGAGGTACTACTGTACTTGGGTATACTTGGGTCCTACTGCCCCAGTATAGTGACGGGGACACTGTACGGCAACAAGCACCGTCCTTCGGATGAGATGTTAAAACAAGGTCCTGACTCTCTGTGGTCATTAAAAATCCCAGGATGTCCTTCGCAAGAGTAGGGGTGTAACACCGGCATCCTGGCCAAATATGTCCATCATGGCTTCCTAACCATCCCCATACTCTGATTGGCTTCATCACTCTGTCTCCTCTCCACCAATAAAGCTGGTGTGTGGTGAGCGTTCTGGCGCAATATGGCTGCCGTCACATCATCCAGGTGGATGCTGCACTCTAGTGGCGGTTGAGGAGATTTCCCCCCCCGTCCATGTAAACGCTTTAAGTGTCAATGATAAAGCGCTATATAAAATGTAATGAATTATTATTATTACTTGTTAATTTGTTGGTTTTCCTTCCCGTTCATTAATCCTGTCATATTCTTTTATTTTTTAGCTTCTCTTCAGCCATGATAAAGAGACACCCTCTTTTTGGGGTGGAGCTATGAAGAGAAGGGAGTGTTTGTTTGAGTTGATTTCAAATATCAAGTGTTTCTCAAATCACTTACTACACCGTTAAAGGTCCCTTTAAAGTCATATTTATATTTAAATCACAAATATTCTGCAGCCTTACAGCACAGTAAACCTGGAACACTTATTAAAAATTAAAATAAATGCAGAAAATTTGATTCTCCCCCATCCTACTCAAATTGTGCAGCCCTAGTGTCTCACATACTTTCAAAAAGTGTGCATTGAAAAACAGCACCTCAAAGTGAAAACCAGCAGACTCGCAAAAATGTGCTACCTTCCCCCATGAAGCAGAAGGAGGCTGTGGGGAAGTGTTGATGAGCATGTTAGGAGGTGCGTTTGTCTCCCAAACCAGGCTCAGAAGGAAGCCCTCAGTCAGTTGGCACCGGGTCAATTACAAAGACGGCCATATGGTCTTGCAAACAAGGGCTTTAGCCAACGGCTCCATGCGGCAACATTCAGCCTGAAAACTATGGCATGCAACAATCCCTCGATTTCCCACCAGGCGAATAGCCCACTGTCTGGTTGATCTTTAACAAGAATAGGAGGACAGTAAATCTGAAATGTTCATTAGGAACGCTATAAAACCTAATTAGGATTATGGAGGAAATTAATGAAGGTTAACAGGGAATGGTGCGTAACGACGCTCGCAAGACAATGCACTTAGAGGGTCACCATTAAATTGGGTTTTAAATCGATGGCATGACATTGGTAGTTCCTCGGGCCCAACCAATCAGCTCACTCATCACCGGTACTGATTACAATCAATGAGACTCCACTGAAGGCTGCTGTCCGTCCGTGTCTATGTGTGTGTGCGGATACCTGAACTGTCTGCCAGTATTGGGTCTCTACTCAATGTCTGATCAGACGAAGAACCTTTATGGCTCTTGTGAGTATTCTCTATGGGACGCCCCAACCCTACCAGCCTAACTAAACTGCATGCATTATTCAAGAGCTTCAGCTTTGGTGGATCAAGGGGTTTTGACACCTATGGTGCTCCGAGACACGAAATCTAATGCAGGGTTAACAGAGGGTTTACAGGAAAGATTGTTTCACACCGCAAATCACTTGTTTGACAGTTTGTTTTACGCATTTGATGACCTAATGGTTTCTGGCATCACTAAAACCCTCTCAGATCTACGACTACTTAACATTCGAAACAGTAATTGGTGTATATTGAGTTTATGTATAAACAAATATACAAATATTTTCACAAACTGTAAAAATTCCTTTTTTAAGGTGTATTTAAAACAAAGATGTCACACGTCCAATGCAGAAAACCTCAAAACAGACTTATTACTAATATGAAGATTTAAATTGCTTACCGGATCGGTTGGTTCTTCTAAAGACACAGAGCTCAGGAGAATCTTGCTCCGTCCCAGGTCTTGCGAATCCACCTTTATGAGCCGGTGTTTAGGCGAAACGACCTTGATATCCAGACTTGAGGATTTCAAAGGGGAGCCGAAGCTCATGTGGGGCACTTCAGTCGGCCCGTTGTCACTTCTAGCCCTGTTCTCAAAGTCTTCATAAGGGTCTTCAAAGTCTAGGTTCTTCTGCGCACGATACGCCTTCAATATCTCACTCTCCGTGTAGTCTGGTTTTGGCGGTTGCGGAGGAACTCGTTTGCTCCCAAAACTTAAATAGTCCTTTAACCACTTTGCCATTCTAATTGTTTTGTGAATGTCCAACAGTGAAGGACACAGAGATTAAGTGTCCAATGATGACCTATAATCTGAGGTCAAGGAACTAGACAATGGATAAAATTAGACGATTATCCTAAAATTAAGGGGAATACCTTTGAGAGTATCCACTGAATTCATGGCTGTGGTCCAAGGTCAATCCCTGGAAATACCGACCTGGAATTACAGGTGGTCCTCGGACGTCAATGGGCTTGAGGTTCTCAACACCTCTGCAACAGCAGAAATTCACATTCAGGAATGAGATGAATGCATGCAAAATTAAGAAATAATAAAAGCATATCATAACATCCACATTATTAAGTCTGGGAAGTATTTTGTCATTACACACACACACGAACAGTCGAATCATTAAGGCATCCTACTACAGATCTGTCAGAATAATATTTGAGATAGATAGATGGATAGATGAAGAAGAGCTGCTGCAACAAGCTGTTTAAGAACAAAAGCAAACAAACTGGTTTCGCACGTGCTTGTGGTGCGCACAATAAACCATCTCAGTTCAACCAGCAGAAGAAATGATTTCACAAAACCGAGTAAAAAAGAAAAGAAATTGAACAACTCTGAGACAACAGCAGATAACTCTTGTAAACTAAACGTGAACGCGCGTCTGCAATGAACATTCGCACTTTTATTCGCCCTTAAAATTTTACAGCTGACACGGTGAACATTTCCTCCAATATATCCCTGTTGATGACTATCGATTAATTTAATTAAACGCCGCTGAAGATACAGAGTTGTGATACTCACGTGTTTGATAGCAGCGTCAAATGCGCGTGAAACTCCGATTGTTAGTATGTTGCGCGAGCACGACGACGCGCGCGCCGATCACCGGACGAAGAACGCGCTCATGGACGAGAGGAACATGAGAAGAGCTGGAAAGCTCGTCTGAACGCGTCTGGTTGTAAGTGAGAGAGAGCGAGAGAGCTGTAGCGTTTAAAGGGGAGGTCCTCGCATCCAGAGGTGCTGTATTTTCCTTTTAGCCGATCATTATTAGAAGCTGAATTACACAGATCAGAAAAATCCGATTTTTGTTGGTGTCTTCAGTTGGCACTGTTTAAGATTGAATTCTGTTAACAGCAATCAATCAATCGATCAATAAACAAAACCCCACACTTTTTATTCCATTGAATATTTTTCTGAATAGATTTATTTTTTGAGAGGCAATTCTACTACAAAAAACTCTTTCTTTATTTAAAAAAAATATATCTTAAGGGAAAAAGACACATTAAATGGCCATTTATAGGTTTATCAGCATTTAAAATGTAAAATAATTATGAAATGTATGTAATTGGACTTTTGACTACTTTACTGAGATACAGTTTCCGTGTGACAACTAGCCCCGGTCTCCCTAATACTATTATCAAAATCTATTGTCAATATCTGTTATTGTTATTACTATTTGTTTTATTTATTCGATAAATAAATAAATAAAACATTTAAGAAAAATCACTTTAAGGGTAGCTAGAGGGTAGAGAGAGAGAGAGAGTTAGAGAGAGAGATCATTACATTAAATTAGACAATGTGCTCATTGAAGACACACAGAACTACACTTACCTTGACATAAATATTAGCAGCACAGGAAATTTTAACATAGTTGTAAATGACCTGAGAGACAAAGCACAGAAAAAGGTTTTTATGCTATTAAGGGAAATATCAAAATTGACATCTCAATCAGAATCTGGCTAAAAATAATCAAATCAATGAAAGAACCCATCATGCTCAACGGGTGTGAAGTTTAGGGCCCACTGTCAAGCCAAGAGTTTACTAGATGGGACAACACTCAACTGAGACTCTGCAGACTGAGATTTCCTGCAGCTCAAACCGCAGAGTGTGGCACTTGCAACGCTAAGGTCATGGGTTCGATTCTCAGGGAAAGCAAGAACTGATTAGATTGTCTTGAATGCAAACATAAATTGCTTTGGATAAAAGCGTCTGGCAAATGTAAATTAACTATGCTAAATTTAGCTATGAGTATAGCGCAAAACCCCAAATAATGTCTGCAGACCCACGTATGGTCAAAATTCAAAAGAAGGACATTAAATTCCATGCCCACCTAAAAAATACAGACCCTCCATCACAAAGCCCTAAACTACCAAAAGCTGACACTAGAATAAAATGCCCTCGGCCAGTTGGTTTTAGATATGACTGCACAAACCAAAACATGTGTGACTGAGAATAAAAACGTAGCCAAACCGTTGGACACAACAGCCCAGCAAAGTAAATTGGAATGCTATTTAACTCTAAACAGAGAATATAAACTGGGAGAATACCGAAAAGTCCTGAGCACGTACAAGAACTGATTAAATGTATTCCTTGAATGCAACTTAAGTCGCTTTGGATAAAAGCGTCTGCCAAATGCATAAATGTAAATGTGAATGTACAGACTCAGTGAACACAGTCTCATCATCGAGACAGGCAGACACAGACTGACCTGGCTACAAAAAAAGAGTCTGTGCCCCCAATGCACAGGTAATGAAGTGGAAACAGAACTGCACTTTCCATCGTCCTGCCCTAATTATGCACAAATTAGGGACACTTTCTCTTCCCATTTCACAAACTACCACAAAGATTTCCATTAGAAATCAAATATGGAGAAACTCGCATACCTGCTTTGGAGAAAGCCCAGCGAGCTCAAGCCCGGCTGCCTGGTGTGTTCAGCATCCAGCGGGACAGAACTACACAATCACTATATACCAAGAAACACTTTTTTTTGGCAATGTAAAGATTCCCTACAGATGCCTATAAAGCTATTTTAATCTGAATCTAGATAGATAGAAGCAGACAGACAGAGAGATGAGCCCTTACCCTTTACCTCTAAACATCCACACACACAAAAAACACACAAAAAAACACCTAAAACAAGTGACTCCAGCACATACCATTACAAACCCCTAAAACACCAAGACCTGAGCGTAACAAAGAGTTCCTTATGCCAGCTGGTGCTGAGACCGACTGACCTCACACTCGCAGAGATCAGCCAGCCTCAGGACACACACAAATTATAAACACAGAAAAAGACAAGTACATAACCCATTGGACAAACCCCATTAAAAACCACAAACTGGAATGTTATTCGGCACTAAATCGAGAATAATTACAAACTGCCTGAGCGCAGTGAGTGATGTGAAACTCAGCTAAGCACAGTCTGGCCGTAGAGACGGGCCGGCGCAGATAGAGAAGACTTTACCTCGCACTGCAGCCTGGGAGTGATGGAAACTGAGCTGCACTTACTCACAGAATGCCCCAAATACCAAGATATCAGAGACCACTATTACTCTAAAATTAGTCAAATATTTCCGAAATTTCAACATTTGTAAACCAACCCAAAAACTCTGTTTCATTCTTAGCAAAAAAACATAGTTTTTGCATGCCAATAAAGATTTCTGAATTGAATTGAAAATTGATAGATAGATAGATAGATAGATAGATAGATAGATAGATAGATAGATAGATAGATAGATAGATAGATAGATAGATAGACGGATAGACGGACAGACAGACAGATAGATAGATAGATAGATAGACGGATAGACGGACAGACAGACAGATAGATAGATAGATAGATAGATAGATAGATAGATAGATAGACGGACAGACAGACAGACAGACAGACAGACAGATAGATAGATAGATAGATAGATAGATAGATAGATAGATAGATAGATAGATAGATAGATAGATAGATAGATAGATAGACAGGCAGATAGATAGATAGATAGATAGATAGATAGATAGATAGATAGATAGATAGATAGATAGATAGATAGATAGATAGATAGATAGATAGATAGATAGATAGATAGATAGATAGATAGAAAGACGATAGATGGATGGACAGACAGACAAACAGATGACAGATAGACAGACAGACTTACAGACTTACAGACAGACAGACAGACAGATAGATAGATAGATAGATAGATAGATAGATAGATAGATAGATAGATAGATAGATAGATAGATAGAAAGACGATAGATGGATGGACAGACAGACAAACAGATGACAGATAGACAGACAGACAGACAGACAGGCAGACAGACAGACAGATAGATAGATAGATAGATAGATAGATAGATAGATAGATAGATAGATAGATAGATAGATAGATAGATAGATAGACAGGCAGACAGGCAGACAGACAGAAAGATAGACAGACAGACAGACAGACAGATAGATAGACAGATAGATAGATAGATAGATAGATAGATAGATAGATAGATAGATAGATAGATAGATAGATAGATAGATAGATAGATAGATAGATAGATAGATAGATAGATAGATAGATAGATAGATAGATAGATAGAAAGATAGACAGACAGGCAGACAGGCAGACAGACAGACAGACAGACAGACAGATAGACAGATAGATAGATAGATAGATAGATAGATAGATAGATAGATAGATAGACAGACAGACAGACAGACAGACAGACAGACAGATAGATAGATAGATAGATAGATAGATAGATAGATAGATAGATAGATAGATAGATAGAAAGATAGACAGGCAGACAGACAGACAGACAGACAGACAGATAGACAGATAGATAGACAGATAGATAGATAGATAGATAGATAGATAGATAGATAGATAGATAGATAGATAGATAGATAGATAGATAGATAGATAGATAGATAGATAGATAGATAGATAGATAGATAGATACAGACGATAGATGGATGGACAGACAGACAAACAGATGACAGATAGACAGACAGACTTACAGACAGACAGACAGACAGACAGATAGATGGATGGACAGACAGACAGACGACATATAGATAGATAGATTGTTATGTGATTCAGATTAATTAAGGAAAAAACAGGGATTCACCCCCTTAAAGCAGTTTTCACACCTGTGCAACGCTTTGACAGTCACACATGAAGCCAACAGGCTCACCAAAGTGTTAATGATGTGAATGTGTGCGCAAGTGATTTACACACCAAAATCCTCTCCCAGTTACACATTTGGAGACTGAGCACGGAGGTAGAAAGACATAAAACCGAGGCATTTACAACATAAAAACCAATAACAAACGCACATCTGTGCTGCTTGAGGTTGCGGTCCTGATGTGTTAATGTTATTCAGATGCGAACTGAATTCAAAGAAGAAGTAGATGACACTGTCAGCATATATACTTTCCATGCCGTTCAAATATAAGCCTGAAAGCCTCACTATAGCCGTTTTTACGACAGCCATGATCTCACTCTCTGTTCCTCCTCACATGGAGCGAGGGATGAGGTCATAGCAGACGCCATCCACCACCCCCTCCATTACCAGCCAGTGTCGACACACATCTTCCCCTCACTTTTCTAAATTGCCCCTTTCAAACGGGGACATGTTAGAGAGAGGAAGGGCCTCCTGGGACAAAGGAAACGCCAGCACTGAGAGGGAAATTGCCCTTTCTTAAAGGGAGACCGAAGGGAATAGAAAAAGGGTTAATATTTGGTGTGAATATTGTAGATATATGTAGATTTGCATTTTTGTCCTTAGGCATAGCAGTAAAAACCCTTAAAGGGTTTGTAGGTACTTATGTATAGAAATAGATTTTTTTAAATAAAATAAATCACATTTACAAGCAAAATATGTGCTGCTTTCTAATGGTAAATATGAGAATAAAACAATTAAATTATAGCATATTTTGTATTAATTTAATAATAAAAATATTACTTTTTCATTTGTAATAGTTTGATTTAATTGTATTCCACATTATAGAAATATATATATATATAGGGCTGTTATAATGTTTTTCAATATGTATTTACATTATATTATAAAATATATTGTACATATACATCCCATGAATTGCATTGTAACAATGTTTCAAGGGCCAATATGAACATATGTATCATTTATAATTTAGTATTTATCGCCCTCAAGTGGTGATTCATATACATTGCTTCATCTGAATCGCCACATATAATGTCCATCTGAAAATGTTTGTTTTTTAACAATCTTACTGTACTAACATGACTACAGTGTATTGTAGCTACTTTTAAATAAACTATTTAATCGATAACATAATAAATGAGAAGAGAAATAAGACATAAGGCTCACCAGCTAAAGTAAATAATCATATTAGCTTCAAATTAGTGAATGCAGTGCAATGAACATGCCTTCTACAGACTCACTGATTGGCTATCAGGATTTTAAACTTTAGCCGATTGGCTTTAAGTATTTTTTTTTACAAATAGCTAGCCTATGGATGCTTATATATTTCACGTTTGCCAGATAAATCCAGCATCTTGTTTTATTATTTAGCACTTTACGTATGGGTGAAGGGCACATGACACCTGAAGTTTGAAACATGTGGTGAGCGGAATGTCAATCAAGACTCTAACGCCCGCCTCTCGTCGCTGATTGGTCGGAATTCCTGCCTCGTCAGCCAGTTCCAACAGGCGTGTATTCTGCAAATGACGTCAGGGCATCCCACCACAGGACATGTCACACAGCAGACCTAAGGAAAGCAAAAGAATAACACCAGACGCTGAATGTAAGTCATTGTGCATTTATCTTGTTTTATTTACCTTTTCTAAAGAATGTTTTATTTACCTCCTTCTATAAAGCTTCACTGTTGATATGCTTCCTAGAGTCGAGTCTTCTTCAAACATGTGGATAGAGTAAGAACAATTATTTAAAATAAACAATGATACACCTTAAACAATGATGGGAAGAAGCTATTGATTCAATGTTAGACTTACTGAACATATTAATTACAGAACATGTTGATTTTATTCACGTTATATAGGCCTTATAAAAGCACGTGTGTTTAAAACAGTAGATTTTATATTTTAATTTTCTAATAAAAATGTGTTGTTTTGTTCATTACAGCTCATGAACGTACTTTAGAAGAAGATGAAAACATTAAAAGCCAAGTTCAAGAAGACAGAGGTAAGAGCCCGTCACAACTAAGTCTGCTAGATTTGTTACTTGACTGTTAATCTGAGCCATTATATCTGCAAAACTGTTTTATATAATGTTTCATAGTGCCTATGCGGTTAGATCTCTTGGGTGACTTGTTGCTTTGTATCTGCAAATGTGTTTTACCAGTAGAAGAGCAGGCCAGGCTGCAGACGGCACCTGTAACCAGAGACCTCTATAGTGTTCAATTATTGAAACACATTCATTTACACACTGAGTATATACTGTGGTCTTCATTGTTTTGAGGGTTCATTTACCATTGGAAGCTTTTATGGCTCTTCATCTTCTTTAATATTCATAAAACATTGTTATTGGATGCGATCCCGCTGTGTGAAGACGAAATACATCACCATACACCTTCCCCCTGCTGAGGTGGTGTGTATCAGATTTGAGGTTGTGTTGGGATGAACAGATAGATGACCCACTGTAGGGGAGAGAAAGTGAGCTGCTTGCTTTCTCTTTGTTTTTATATTATCTTTCGTTCGAGCCTCTTTTCTGGGTCAGATGTCCACAGTGAAATTGTCTCTGCTACTGCTGGGGTCATAAAGTCAATGGTGGATATATTGATATAAATAATGTTTTATTTTTCTGAATGGGGGGGGCTCTTACAAAATACTCTTACTCAAAAATAATAATTATATACATATATTGCATAAAAAATTATATACGGTGCTGTCAAATCTACTAATCGAGATTAATCGCATCTAACATAAGTGTGTGTATGTATATATATATATATATATATAAAAGGAAGAGGGTGGAGACTGGACATGACTGTGATAATATGATATAAGTGTGTGTATCAATTGATATATATAAAGTGCTGTCAAATCGATTAATCAAGATTAACTGCATCCAATAAAAGTATGTGTGGGTGTTTATGTATGTTTACACACACATATATATTTACACTCATAAACTTTTGTTTGATATGATTATTTGTGATTAATAGATTTGACTGCACAAATATACATATACACACACACATGTATATATGTGTATATGTGTGTATATATATATATATATATATATATATATATGTATATGGTGATTTTCAAAAGAGATAATATAACCCAGTATATTTTAATGTGTCACAGAAAAAAATAACATGCTGTTACTGGTATTATTTACTAATATAAACTATTAATACTTTAATTTATGCTGATAAATATATACATACACATATAGATTTAAAAAATACATTTATGTTACATTAAGGTTAGCAGTGTAATTTTAGTATATATTTAGTATACTGTTTATTCATACTTTGAACGAGCTTATTTATATAAAAAATTATATAAATGTTTATATTATTTGTAATCAAATATTATTTTCAGTTTTCATAGTTTAAAAAAAAATACAATATTTGTAATCATTTTGTGCTTTTGTCATATTTATTATTTTTAGTTTTTATTTAGTTTTAATCTATTTTTTACATATAGTTTTAGTCATTTTAGTAACTCTACATAAGAAGGCTGCGTTGCTCTAGAGAGGATTTGATTGGACAAAAATATTGCTACACCTTTGAGTAAAAAAGATGAGTCATCAATATTTTTTAAAGAGAAACGAGTATCAAGAATTCGGGAACATTAAGGAATGCGTTAGCATATAAATGACCTCAAAGCTAACACACTCCCAAAAGTTCCTCAAATCCTTTTTTTTTTATAAATATCCATGACTCATCTTTTCAGACTTATCATGAAAGCAATACACCAGTGTGCACTGGGAGGGGTTGCAGAACCCAAACTGTTCATTTCTATACCTCCATTTAGTCTGATTGCTGACTGCATGTTTCTCTGTTGTGTTTGCGGAGTTCTCTGTTGTGTGTGACTCCCCCCCCCCCCCCCCCCCCCCCCAGATGCTAATACAGTAGCTTTAGTACCAGAAAACGATTAGCCAAGATGTGAGATGTAGAGAACAGCGTGAATGGTAAAATAAATGGTACTGGAGAGAACTTGGGACAGAATTAGGATGGAGAGTAAGAAAGAAGGACACCGGGACAGAGAGGTGTGTGCGTGCCAGTGACTGCAGTGTGTGTCGTATATCTCTGCAGACAGCAAAACAGGACGGCATAGCAAGAGTTGCGCTCGACAAAGCAGGACAGATTTCAGCAACTGGATATGCAATCAGAGTTACATATTAAAAGGCATTTAGTCTTTCGTGTTGTTACTTACAGATTAGATATAAAGTCTTAACCTTGGCTCTTTTATGACAGCTCGGGTTCAGTTCATTTGAACTTTATTTAGTGTCCTTGTGGAGAGCACATAGTGTGGATGGCTCGTGGAAAGAAGCAGAGGTTTCATACTTCCTCTGAGCTCTATGGATCCTTATGTCGTCTTTAACCCAATGAAACGCTTCTGCATGTGTTACGGTGTGATCACGGTACGTACAGACCCTCCTCGTGGAAACAGAAAACTGCATTGCAACATTTTTTAAATCGTTTAATATTTAGATATGTTTTTAGTTAACATATCTAAACATCTTTAAAAAAGGATGAATGTACTTTAGCAAAAGATATTATGGCCTTCGTTCCTACGACTTATGAGTTGACGGCACCTTTTGACCTCCATCTTTTTTTCTCTACTATGGAAGTAAATCGGTGCCATAAATTGTTTGATTAACAACGTTCTTGAAATGTGAGTTTGTTTCTCTGTGATTTTAGAGTCAAGACTGGAGTAAGACCGATGATAGATTGTTGCAAGCTGTGGAACAGAATGATCCGGAAAAAGTAGCCACGCTTCTAGTGAAGAAAGGTCTCTGCCCGTCCAAATTGGACACTGAGGGCAAATCAGCGTGAGTGGAACTATGATTTCAACGCCGATGTTAAACCATACTCTTGCCTCGCTTAAGTGACATATTCTTGTAATAACTGTAAAAATACTAACAATCAAAGACATTGTTACAGGTTCCATCTTTGTGCATCTCGAGGTCGGTTGGATTGTCTAGAGGTCATCCTCTCTCATGGGGTGGACATCAACGTAACAGACGGCACAGGTACGATTTACTCGACTAGTTTTACTAATGGAAGTTGTGATAGATTTCAATGAGATCTGTTTGTTTCTCACTATAGGCTTTAATGCTCTCCATCTTGCTGCTAAGAATGGACAGTCAGATTGTCTAAAGAGACTTCTTCAGGTAGGAGTCTTGAACATAATCCCATATTCCAAGAAAAAATAGAGCCAATTTGATGTTGATATTGAAGTACAGTTGTAATGTTCATTCTGTAGGAGAGGATGCCTGTTGACGCCACAGACAGTTTTGGGAGGACTTCCCTTCACCATGCTGGTAATAAAAACACTCCTAATATTCAAACTTATGAACTTTATACCAAATAGGAAGCTGTTTTCTGTTCATTACGTATTTGTTTTTGCGCAGCTGTAAGCGGCTGCTTGTCCTGCACTGAGATTCTGTGGGACTTTAAAGCCAACCTGGACTCTCAAGATGGAGTAAGTTCATTTGAACACGACGCTGTGTAAAAATATAATTTACTTTTGTATCTGAAGTGACATTCAAGATATATTCTTTAGTAGTATGCATTGAAGTATGCACCAAATCTTGAGTACAGGAAGTGAACAATGTCGTTCTCAAGGGTTGAACTCACTGTTTTCTGTTAGGATGGGTCAACTCCATTGATCCTGGGGGCCCAGATGAGCAGAGTCGAGCTGTGTGCCTTTCTTTTGGAACGAGGAGCCAATCCTAATATACAGGATAACCAGGGCAGGTTGGATATGCTTTAAACAGCTGGTATAAAATTTGAAGGATTTTTAACATTTTATTTAATTTTCAAATTAAATTATTTTCAAATTGGACAAAATACTGCATGGTTTAAATCAGTATTGTCATTGTTAATTAAAACTACTAAGAAAAAAATGGAAAGAAGATGGATTAAAATATAAATGGATGAAAAACGTGAATAGATGAAATGTTGCCTTGGCAACTCACTAAAGTCGAAATTAATATGTCTGAAATAAACATCAAGTAAAGCTAAATAGAAATGAAAACAATAATAATGAAAATGACAAAAGCTCAAGATAATGACTAAATCTTAAACTAAAAGGAAAACTAAAAGGTTATATAAAAATACAGCGTAATTCAAACTATTATTAAATACTATAATAGCATATAAATAATACTATAACGTTACTACATAATTGACATTATCGTTTTAAAGTGAAAACAGACATGTATTTTTAATTTAATTGTTGTATTATTAATTTCTCCCGCAGACACAATTGACAGAAAGAATGTACAATTTACAGCAAAACGCTAAAGCAAATAAAATAAAGATGTTTTATTTTTTATTTGGAGCTTGTTTTAACAATATTCAATAATATACAAAAATATTAAAAAATTATTAATGTGTTTTTCCCTTATAATATAATGCAAAAGTCTGGTTCCGGAAGTGCAAACTCCACAAATTTTCTCCATAGGAAAAATATTTTGTAACTCATAACTTATAAACCTTTAAAGACAACCTTATTTTGAGCAACGAGATTGTTAATTGATGGTATTTGCTTCCATTGAAGACAGCAGCCCACATTTTAAAAATAATCGTGTTTAATAGCTGTGGTGAAAAACTACATTACCCATGATGCTGTGCAGAAAACTACACCAATAAGAGAGAGTAGAAACAAGCAACATATGCCAAAAGATCTTTTGAAGCACTCCCATAAAGCACAGCGAATGACAGAATCAGTTTCTCTACGAATATTTTCAAATATATATTTGTAACAAGCATAATCTTAATTTTGTATATATATATATGTGTGTGTGTATATATATCAACATTTTTAAAATAAGTAGTTTTATATTTCTCCATCAGTTTTAATTCGATCACGTTTTTCGCAATGTTTCATTGAATTGTCATTTTTTAATTATACCTTTATATTTTTATGTATTTTTTCATCTTTTGTTTGCTTCAAATCAAAGTTTTTATTTTATATTTTATATTGTGATTTACCTTCTAGCTGGTTGGTTATTTTATGGCTTAAAACGCTTTAATGATTTAATAAAAAAACCTATGAGAGAAATTAACAGAAAATATACTCGCTGTACCAATGCCACTGAAAAAGTAGGTGGGCACTGTTGCGCTTTATTATCCTGTGTGGTGTCGTCATATGTTTCGAGGCAGATCAGCGTTGATGTTGGCCTGCGAGACTGACAGCATGGAGACTATAGAGATGTTACTGAAGGGCGGAGCTAACCCACACCTAACCGACGCCCTGGGGCACAACTCCGCCCACTACAGCATCACCGCTGGCAACCACAATATAACCCAGCTTCTGCAGAACGAAGGCGTGATCGCAGGTAACCACACACACACATAGCCCTCACCTTTAATTCCTTAGAGAGAGGGGCCATCTGGAGCCTGGTGGTTCTTCTGATGTTTGGCCCCATCTCCATTTGGATATGATCGTAATCTGAGAGGAGTGGCTAAAAAGCAGATGGGTCAATGGATGAAAACAGAGAAGTTTGCTAACTCGAGTTACAAAAGCAGATTGGAAACATATGTCGGACTGAGTTGGAAATGGATCCCAGTGTTAATAAAGGAGCCCCTGTGGTCGTACCACCTGACAGATTGATAAATGTGCTGCCTGTCTGCTTTCTTGTTGCCTCTTATTTAGAGCAACACTGAGCATGTGGTGGAACGGCATGATTATATATAGTTATGTGCTTGAACGTGGCTTACAATGTGTTTTTGGAGTGGTGTGTGTGAGTCTCACCCCACTGCTGTCTGTTTCTTATTTCTGTCCTGCGCATTCCCAGCTGCTGAGGGTTCGAGTGAGGAGGTAATCGTTACTAAAAAACAGCCTCTTCCAGCACTTCATCATATGCATACAAATAACTAATCCTCAAGGATGGTCAGAGATGCATGTATCTGCTGTAAAATACAAATGTTTCACAAATGTAGTCAATTTTGTACATCAGCTGAGTGTAGGGAGTGCTGTTTCTGTTTGATTTAAAGGTGAAGTGTGAACTTTTGCACCCCTTGTGGCACCAGAATTCCAAAAAGAAAAATCAAATCTTAAGGTCCGATCACATTTTTCAGTGTACTGCAAATTTTTGTAATTGAAATCCAGGCATTTTAATAGGAATCCATGCGTCTTGAATTATGTTTGAGGCCAAATTACTTTTTTGCAGAGATTTTGCAACAGTTTTAAGTTGGGTGAGTGAATTCATGAATGACTGTGTGAGCTGTGACATTGGACTTTTCTGCCAGCTAAAGCTTGCTAATGTGACCATACCTCATATAGCATGTTGGGATAGAAAAAAGTATTTAAACAAGGGAAAAAATGACTCACTTTCTCTTTAACATCACAAAAGAATGCACTTCACCTTTAAGAATTCCTCAGTGGTGTAAAGACAGAAGCGCATGTTACAAATCTGACTAACACTGTTGCTACTTGCTTTGCTTTCTAACCTCTGCATTCTGAAACCCCGCCCACACCAGCAGGCCCCTCCTCCTCCCAATGCCCCATCTAGTGGAACCACACCCCGCAAAAGAAAAGCCCCTCCTCCTCCTAAATCGCCTGCTCAGGTACAACATGGGATTCATAGATTCCATGAAACACTGATAGAAAAAGGAAAGCTTTCTTTTTTTTTTTAAATCATTTGACTCATGCTGTTCCAAAACTGTCTGTCTTTACTTCTTCTGTGGAACATAAAATTAGATCTTTTAATAAAATCATAGGGTCCTAGTATCATACACATGGTTAATGAATGGCCCCCTTTCTTTTCACTTACCATGCATGGCTTATGCATAATCATTTTACAGGGCCCGCCCCCTTCCTCAGACGCCTCAGATGTGCCACCTACCCCTGTCCCCACCCAATCACCCGAATCCCAGAGCCCTGCTCCGCCTTCTCCCGCCCCCAGGACCCAACTTCCCTCATCTGAGAATCTTGTGAGTGACAATGAATGTAAAATTATTATACTTTTAATGAAGCCTTGGTTGTTTCAACATAACGCATAGTCAGTGGTTACAGTACATTATAGTCAGTGTTGGGGGTAACATAATCAATTACTTTTTTCAATTAATTAATGCAAGTTACTTTGTTCACCCATTCTTGTCATGCTCTCTTGTCATGTTGAGAGAAATCAGAAGTAAGTGCAACTGTATATAAGGGTGCGGGATATCACAAAAAATTTACGCGTGATAATATTTCAGTATATTTGTTACGTCCCTAAGGACGTAAGGTTTTTTTTGCTGTATTTTCTTTCTATTTTTCTTTCTTGCGAGGGTTGTTGTCTCTGGAGCTTGTACTATCACTCTGACAGCTGGTGCTGATAGGCTGTCTGACCTGTCAATCATGCAAGACGACGTGATTGGCTGTGCTGCCATGAAGGCGGGCTCTTCTCATCTCATCCGATGATCAACACCTGTAGAAACGCTTCTTAAGGGACGAGCTGCTGCACAGCGGGAGAGACTGCTTTTTCTTTTTGTTCTGATTCTGACTTGTGTTTGCTTTCTTATTGTGTGAATTTCATGCAAAAGTGCTGTGTACCGAGCCTGAACAGTTATGGATAATTGGCGTCATGTGAGCAACATTCAAAATTTGAATTGTGAACGTACACAAAAAAGTTCATCAATCTATGGGTGCGGGTTATATAAGAGTGCGGGTTATGCCAACTATTTTTTACACAACCCCCCAAAACCCGTGGGTTATATGGGGTGCGGCTTATCTGCGCCTGCGGGCTATATGTAGGAAAATACGTTAGTTACTTTTTAGGGAGTAACGCAGTATTATAATGTGTTACTTTTAAAAGTAACGTCCCAACACTGATTAGAATAATGACATGTTTGGTAATTTGGAATCATCACATACACAGTTTTGCAATGTGTATTTCTGTGTCAGACGGAGGATGAGGAGGTCTTTGAAGAGATCCGTAAGCTCAGACTGGAGAGAGGTCGCTTACTGCAGAAAATCAAGGTTCTGGAGCAGCAGCAGAGTAGCACCACCACTGCCCTGGAGGAGGTACTGCACTTCTTTAACTAATACACTTATTGGCTCTGACAGGGAACAAAATGAGATTTGAAACTCTTGAAAAGTCACATTTCAGTTAAAGGGGATGCTATGATGTTTGCAATTTGCCCCTTTTGCAATCTAGATTTTAATGATTTTGTCACTTTATAGCAGTAATCACAATTGTTCTTCAGCTTAATTCTCTCAGAGAGCGTCTGAGTGAGACTGAGGCAGAACGTGACCGGCTGCTGGCTGAGCTGGAGGAGTTGAGAGCGACTCGAGTGAGCGGTGTGACCTATGACTCGGAAGACGCGGAGGACTCAGATGACATGCTGGACTTCCCGGGTAAGCCAAGAACACCTATTGTCACATCAAGATCAATGAACATCCGTTAGGAACAAGTATTGTAGTCTGGATGGAAAGACCCTGATAAGAGCCACATCCCATATCAAGTGGACTTTATTGAACATTTTTATATGTATGTAATCAGGAGCAGAGAAGTTGTTGTCTAGGCAATCACGAGGACTAGATGCTGATTCGTCCGCTGACCAGGATAAGGGCGTGTCTCAAGGGAATCCTGCCATGGTTGAGCAGCTTCGCAGAAAAGTGGAGGAACTGACCTCCCAGAATGCCGAGCTGGTTCTCAAAGTGCAGGTGGAGCCTCTTTCCTTTAAGCACACATGCAGACAAAGCACTGAAAGCACAGCCATGCACACACACATATAGAACGCTGACCTCATTGCCTGTATTTAGATGTTTTTTAGCAGCTTTTAAAAACTTGTTCAGATGGGCAAGATAAGAACAGACATATATGCGCTAACCACATACTGCATCCGACCTGCTTTGTGAAGCACTATAGTTAGTTTAGTTAGGAAAACACGACGCATGTACTATTTTAACTGTATATATACAGTAGCTCATATATTTTGATGCTGTATATATAGCTCATATATTCACTTTGGATCAACATATTGTTTACAAAATATAATATGGTGATTTGCATATTATACTAATACCCCTAAACTTTTTACTTGTGTATTTTGTGTTGTTATATTTAATTACAAAAATAAATAGTATCAGTATTTTTAAGCATTGGGCTAATGAAAATGCACTTTTTCATGTGTTACGGTGTTGTGAATTAAAGTGTAACAAAAAAAATTCTAAGCTGTACTTTTTGTCACGCATGGTTGCTGGAATACACAAAGAAGATAAAGATCAGGTTCAAAGGCTTTAATATCCACATGAGTAAACTCACACAGGAAGACAGGCAAAAAACACAACACAACCATTAACAAGACCAAACAAACTGAAGAGGAACATGCAACTAGAAGTCTATAAAAATAAAAATAAGACAGACTATGTTAAAGCTTTATTTTCAAAAGAATAAAATAAAAAATTTAACTTGATATTCAGATCAAACCAAATAGAGATGGTGTTAGAGTTTGTCACATAAGTCCCAATTTGAATTATGTTTCATGGTCTAAAGATACAGAGAGTTTATTTTATTTATAACGCTAGCACACAGCTGACATTATAATAGCACTAATCAGATCAGTGTGGCACTGCAGACTATTCTGGTAAATATAGTGTGGCAGCAATGCTAAGCGCTAATACGACATTCCTTTTACAAAGCCCTTGTGGGGAATGTTTGGGGGAACATGCGGCAAGCTCGTGTTTTCTCAAGCAAATGAGCTTAGTCGAAAATGTTTGTAGCAAATTGAATACTCATAACTGCGTGTTTGACTTGAATCAACAATGTTTACAGGAGTTCTCAAAAACTGGGTTGTATTTTACTGAAGTCCAGGGTTAAACAAACAGAACAAAGAACTCTATGCGGGTAATGGCTGAGGCAACATATGGCAACTACATAGGCTGTCTTTAAAGGAAAACCAATACATACATTAGTTATTACCATATTCAGGGGGGGAAATCTATTGTGCTGTTGTCTGCAGATGCTGGAGATGTTTGAGAAGGATGACACGGATATGCAGAGCTCGGGTCCGGATTTTGTTTCCACAGCTCAGTATGAATCTCTGAGGAAAGAGTTTGAGGAACTACAGGAGAAATTCTCCAGAGCCCAGGCTTCAACTGAAGCCTCAAGCATTGCAGAGGATCCTGGGTAATTTAATTCAAATGGAATCAGACTAATATCTTCTTCTTTTTTTGATATGATTCAGATTATTTCAGAATCCGGTAATTGATTCACTAATAGCACATACTATATGTGTACATATAATGTTAATTTTCATCTGAATGATTTTTTTGAGGAATGCTCATGTGCAATGTCATTAATATGTTCCTTTTTCTTTACTAAATGTCATCCACCTTATATTTGTAACTTGAATGTGCAAGGCTTTTGGTGTTACTCGCTTCCAGTTATTTTACCTGTCCAAAAACAGCCCTGATTGATACTGCAAACTGGTATTTGTTATCATATGATTTTAAATTCATTATCATAATCATAAACACACTGATTTGTAGTGCAAGTAATTTTACTGCACTTTGTTATTATTCAAGTTATTTCCTTATATGACAAACAAAACTAATTTAAAACAAAATTGCTGAATTTAAGTGCATTATTTTAACAAAAATAATATTTGTAAAGAGAAGATTGACCATTGACAAGGATGTTGTTGGTAGATATTGGTACTGGCACTTACTTAGACTAAACTAATATCCACCACTCATGCTCATATGAAAATGTTTGCTTTTCTTCTCAGATCTGAAGAGAAAGAGGAGAAACATCAAAACGTGATGAAGGAACAGCTGGTGCAAGCCAAGGCCGAGTTAGAGGAACTCAAAGAACATATGCGTCTAGGGGTCTACTCCGTTGAGGACGCAGGATTGAAGCCAGAAGGGGGCTCTGAGGCCTCTGAGAAAGGGGCAAATTTGGAGACCCAGCAGCTGAGAGCGAGGGTGCAAGAGCTGGAGGCGGAGCTAGCCAGAAAAAAGAAAGATGGAGAGTGGATGATTGAAGGTGACAATGACACCATCCAACAGCTGAAAGAGAGGGTAAAGGAACTTGAGGCAGATCTGCAGGGTAGAGAGAAAGGGAAAGAGGGAGAGGAGGAGAACGAGACAGTTGTAACCCTCAAAAAGCAAGTGGAAGAGTTGGGAAAAGCCCTAGAACAAAGCAAAACGGCAGGGCGTAAGGAAAGCGAGGGAGTGCCGGTGAACGGGTTGCAGGCACGGGTTGAAGAACTTGAGAGGGAGTTAAAGGAGAGTGTCCCTCGAGGTCAGTTTGAGGAGGTTCAGGTCACTTTGGGTCTTCAGCTTAACCGGCTTGCTCAAGAACGAGCCGAAGTGGCTACGCGACTCAACCAGGCCTTGCTGGAGTTGGAAAGGCTCCGTCCTCCATCCCACATAGACGAAAATGAAGATGACGAGGACCCGTCTGAGAGCTCTGAAGTTTCCATTGCATCTGGTGAGTGCATCTCCGAGACTCTCGGAAATAACCATTTGATTCCTGCCGTTAAATATAACTCCAATTTTTGACTGATCAGAACACTCCCTGCATCTGTCGCCGGGTGGACGGACCTTGGAGGCGATACAGGAGGAGCTAGAAGTTGCGAGGCAAGAGGCAGCACAAGCTCTGGACAGCCTATGTGCGGAGAGAGAGAGTCGGGCTCAGGATGTACTACAACTGAGAGATGCAATACCACTTGGGAAACACCAGGAGGCGCTCTCCGCTGTAGCCCAGCAGCTTGCTCAAACAGAGAAAGAGCTGCAAGCAGAAAGAGCACTGCGTGAGCATGCTCAAACCGAGCTCGTCAGACTGGAAGCTGAGCTGCAGGCTATGCAAAAAGACTCGGTTAGTAAGGAAGAACATGATAAAGTCAAGGTGAGTTACGCAAGAAGCTAAAAGGTTGCATTGTCCATTCTGCAGATAACTTGAATTGTCTCTTTTTAATGATGCAAATTACTTACCTGTAAGAATTGATTTGCTTAAGTTATGTACATTTCTCAAAGCTACTAAAATGAAAATGGCTATCCCTGCGTCGAAATATGACTTCACTTTTTTAGTGAATAGTAGGTAAAAAACCATACATAAAAAGTGTAGTACAGTAATCCCTCGCCACTTCGCGGTTCAAGTTTCGCAGCCTCAGTGCATTGCGGATTTTTCAAAAATATTTATCGAAAAATAAAAATTCAAAAGTACCGCCATATCGGCAGCCTTATTGCGGAAAGCAGCGTTGTTTTACCGTGATGCGCGAGAGAAACGCCCAGGATGCCAGACAAAAAGAGAAACTCGCCAATGAAGCTTTGCACACACCCACGTGATTGGTTCCCGGGTCGAGACTGACGAATGAGAGCACGAGTGGATGTATCCCGTGAGCTGATTGGCTGATCCTACTTCGTAGATTTTTTACCTATCGCGGGGGATTCTGGTCCACATTAACCTAAACGAGGGATCACTGTATGTCCAAATTCATACCTACTACTGCCGATATTCTGGAGTGCGAATCTGATGAACAGTTTCTTTCCCATGAGTCCTTGGGAGGGGAGTTGCGAATGTCTGTGAAATATATAGTATGTATATTGTGAATAGAAATAACTTTGACTGGAATGCAAAATAACTGTTTTAAGGATCAAGCAGATTTTAACGGCACTCACTTTCAGCATAATGAGGATATGTGGCAGAAATGCGTAAAATGTATGAAATTAATAGTTTTAGTATTCAGTAAGTAATAAACTAACATTCTTACATCTTAAAAACAGAGGTATTTATTTGGCAATGTAGCTCCATGTAGAACCTTTAACATTCATTGCAGAAAAGGAAATTTCTTGCGGAAAAAGTTTTTTTTATATTACTAAAATGTTCTTTATACTCAAAAATAAAATGGTTCTTTTAAGGTTCTTTTGGGAACCCAAGATGGTTCTTTTAAAAGGCCCTAGTGGAACATTTATTTTGAAGAGAATACTATGCCATACCAAGCTTGATTCTTCCTCACTACAGACAGAGCTAGAGCGCTCTCTAGAGGAGAGTCGGCGGAGTGCGACAGTGGCACAGGAGTCTCTGAGCGAGAGAGAGACAGAATTGAAAGAGCTGCGATCACAGAAAGCTATAGAACAGGGATTGGTGTCCAAAGAAGACCACGAGGCCCAGAGACTCTCCCTGCAGGCTGAGATCAACACACTCACAGCCCAGTTAGCTGATCTAGCACGCAAACATGAGAAAACCTGCACTGAGGTGTGTGAGTGTGTGTGTATATGTTGTCCTTTATGTTGTTTATAACTGTCCACTTAAAATAATATCGTAAAAATTAGCCACATTTTATTTGAAAAAGTCTCTCTCCACAGGTGTTCCAGGTGCAGCGGGATGCTTTATTTAATAAGAGCGAGCGTCAGGTGGCTGAATCTCAGCTGGAGACGGTTAAAAAGCAACTGGCGGATCTTCAGGCTGAGTCCACCCACATCCAGCAGCTGCACCAGGACATCCAGCACTCGCAGGGGCTCGTCAAGGAGAAAGACCGCAAGGTGTGTGGGAGAAAAGGTCTCCGTAAGGGAATTGATTTTTAACAATAATTTATCTACCATTAAAGACAGACCTACTGTGAGCTACAAGGTTAATCGATGGTAAATGCTTTTGTTGAAGCCATCAGCCCACATTGTGTCAGCTTTTGATTTTTTTGAAGTGTAGAATTCCTGATGAAAGACTATATTTCCAATGATTCTGCAAAGAAAAACTCCACTGGATAGCAAATTACAGCAAAAGACCAGACAATCGGAACAAAATAAATGAATATTGAGGAACTTTCATTTTATACACAGTACTGCCACTGTTTTTTGGGACCAAAAAATGTCCTTATAACTTAGGGTTTACATGGACCGAACACACATACACACACAGCAGTGGTGTCACTGAATAAATCTTTGGTATTGAATGAATTGATTAAGTAAATGATTCAATGACTCACTTATAAAGAACGATTTAATTCAGCAAATGAGTCACAAATCAGTGTTTTAGAACAAATAGGTTAGTGTAAGATTCATTGATTATATACTCACTCTTTGCCAGCTAAAAAAGAAAATAACTATAACTGTATACAGAATCTGTATATAATAATTTTAATTCTATGAGAATAGGTCCACACCAAAACTATTACAATAACACTGCAGAGGAACGATATTGTTGGAATCCCTTTCAGAATAATTTGTTCTAGTTGATGAATCAGATTTTTTTTATTCTAATCGGAATCAACCTAAGCATTTAAAGTGGCAGATGACTGTAGCGTGTGCTTATAATAAACAAAATGTGGGTTGGTGTGGAAGTTAATATAGTTATCATTCCAATGAACCGGGCCTTAACAATGCAAAAAGATTTTTTTAGTTTGATTATTTTCAAATTATTATTATTAGTTTGAGGGCAGATAGTGCAGTTACTGACTATTGTATAGAAAATATATCAAATCAAATATGTGTTACGTAAAACATAAATAAGGAATTGTGAAATTTATATTTTTGTGCCTATATATAACTTTCAGTGACATCTATTGCCCTGACTAATTAATTTCTAAACCTGATCCACATTGCATGGGTGTTTGTCCAGATGCAAAAATCCATGCTCCATCCAATATGGAGATTTGATTTTTGTTCTTTTTCTTCTTTCTTAACATCTCCCTGCAGATCACAGAGTTGTCTAAGGAGGTGTTTCGTCTGAAGGAGGCTCTTGGGGCTTTGAGTCCCCCGCTAGGACGTTCCCCATCTCCACCATCCTCAGGGATTCCTGGACAACAGCTGGCACTGCAGAACCGTGTGACCACACTAACACAGCAGCTCCAGGTACTGCAAACACAATGTTAAAGTGCCATGTTGATAAATACACTAAAAAAATAAAGGTTCCAAAATATGGTTTTCACAGCAAAGCCATAGAAGTAGCATTATGGGTTTCCCAAAGAACCTTTCAGCGAACAGTTCTTAACCCTTAAACACATACTTCAGGTCTTTAGTGACCTGGGACTGGGTCATTATAAATTCATTATAAACAATATAATAAAAGAAACAAAAAAATAGAATTATAAAAGAATGCCTGTTTTCCCATTCATTTTTTTTTTGTAAAATAATATTTTTTACAAATATATGAATGTGTAAATATATTTTACATTTTAAATGTAAATATACATTTTAGTGTAAATATATTTTACATTTTATAAATGTAAATATATTTTATATTTTAAATATACATTATGAATGTGTAAATATATTTTTTCTACATAACATAATCGAATCTTTGATGACTGAATAAGTGCAATTCACCTTCATTCCACAAGGTAACAATGACGAAGTGATGCTTCACTCATAGTTACTGCAGGCAGAAAACAAAAGAATAGGAAGTATCATCAGCAAAACTTGAAATTGCTAATTTAGTGCAGATCGAATACTGAACGCAATCAAATATTGTCACTTGAAGAAGTTGTCAGTTGATTTTGAACATATTTAAAATAGATCATAGAGACTGTGACTAAAAAAAGTGTTACTGGCAGACTGGACAACAATGAAAAATAACTGCAACAATGAAAAAAATGTGGAAAATAATGTGTTTTATTTATTTATATTATATTATCTTGTTTTTCTTCTTGTGCTCAGGATTGGGAGCGCAAACATAAAGCTGTTGTTTCAATATATCGTTCTCATCTATTAGCTGCTGTACAGGTGAGACCCATAAACCCAAACTTACTTCTATAGGAACATCTGATGTCTTATATATTACGCTTATCTATGCAACTGTTTTTGACTTAACAGGGTCGAATGGATGAAGAAGTTCAGGCGCTTTTGCTCCAAATCCTCCGTATGACACATAAAGGTCAAAATTAACTGATAGCTATACATACCCTTGAGCCGAAGCATATCAGCACTGTGCACCATCACAGAGAGACACGGAAACTGTGAATGAGAACATGTAGTTTTGGAACATGACAGAGATTATTATATTTCCTGTACCTGATGATTTATGAGGGAGAACACTGATCATTTTATACCACGTTTCAATAAACACTGAGAAACGCTGCTTGTCTTTCATTGCAACTCTGCGGTTGACACTTTCTTTGCAGGCCTCTTACAATATTATAGGTCATATGTTACTTTGCGGTAAAAAGAACGTTAAGATGGATTGCGTAACACCACAGACAGTCTGTTTGTTTCAAGTGCGTCTCCACATGTTCTCACCTCTGAGCACGTCTGTTAATAAAGGTAGATTTCTTTTCAATCAGAGGAATATTTCAACTAAAAATTTAGAATTTTATCATAATTTTTCTTCCTTCTGTTAATAACAAAAGGAGATACTTTGTAGAATATCCAAGCTGTTCTTTTCCATATAGTAAATTAATACTTTTATTGAGCAAGGATGCATTAAATTGATCAAAAGTGGAAGCAAAGACATTTATAAAGTTACTAAAGATTTATATTTCAAATAAATGCTACTTTTTTAACAAATGAAACATCCTGAAGAAATGTATCACAGTTACTACAAAAATATGAAGCACTTTTAATATTAAGTAACTTTTTTCAACATTGATAATAAGAAATATTTCTTGAGAATAGTTTCTGAAGGATCATGTGACACTGGAGTAATGCTGAAAACAGGAATAAATTTCAAATAGAAAATATCACACCATTATGGTTTTTACTGCATTTTTGATGAATTTACTGCATTTTTGGTGACTTTCAAAAACTTTTAAAAATCTTACTAATCACACACTTTTGAACAAAAAGTTACCAAAAAGCTACCAAAAAGTATCAGACATTTTTTGGGAGTACCATTCTTTTAACCATAAACCAAACATTTCTTATAGTTTTCCATTCCTGTTCAGTTTTATTGAGAATGCTTTTAGATCACAGCATAGAGAAATAACATCCTGAGAAAGTAAAGTAAGTGGCTTTTGGTGTTGGCAAGGAGGTCTATTTTTCACTTGAAGAAAGCTAGCCGTTAGCATTCCCATTCATCTCAATGTCATTTGCCCGGCTGGTGCAGGAGTCCTGTCCATGTGTTCTGAAATATTTGTGATTTAGGCATATATGTTGCTCGCAAAAAACTTACAGATACTTTTAAATGGCTGTCAGTGGATAAAAATGCAGTTTTAACCCAAATGGTGTTGCTACAGTATATACCAGCAGGCGCTAACTGAAATATGCTAACTAGCTAAACCCTTAACTCTATCTCTCTTTATATGGCTGAAATAGAAGTGTGCTAGTTTGCTGTTCTGAATTATGTCTCTGATTAGCTTTATAACTGAAACTGGAGAAAGGAAGAATAAGTGGAAGGATGTTTTTCAAATAAAAAATAAATGCTTTAAGGCACTGGAATCATCTTTTAGAATAATGGGGGAAGACATGAAGGAAAATGTGGTTCTTAATACACTGTAGAAAGCAAACACTTCATTTTATATAACAGGTATTTAGACATTTATAAAGGCAGGTTTCAATTTTATGTTGACTACATTTGTCCAGAAAGCAGCTTTTAGGTTGATGTAAAGATGGTTCGACATTACAAAATATTATAGGAATGTATGAAAAAAGCTTGTGGATGACTTTTGTGTCCAGATAAACAAAGAATGAATACATACATACAAAGCATTCAGTAGTTCTTTAGCTAGCATTAGCATCGCTGTTCTATGTGTATTTTAAATACCAAAGCCACAATGTTGTTGGGCGCTGCACAGTTATCTATTGACGTGGTTAGCATGATCATCAGTTTATGTAAATTACACTGATACTAGCAAATTTTACAGAGTGGTTTACACAATAATTATTAATTCCCTTAATAGAAAATTATTTCCACTGATAATAAGTGTTTCATTGTCTAATTTTTATTTATGACCTCACCAAACTACACTAAGCAACTAGCATATATCTACAGAGGCGGCAGCCAATGAGGATGAGGCTCCTTTTTTAACGTTTTATGGTGCGTTCGCATACCATTGTACGGAGAAATACCGTCATCTCCATATCTATGCAATCTGGAATTTTGTAGGAGGGGCAATTGGCAATTTAATTGCGAGCTCAAGTTTGTACAACTTTAAACACACATCGGGCATCGATACACTATTGATAATGAACAATGGACCTTCTTTCCCCGCAAAATTTCACCTAAAATTGTGTTAATGTGAACGAGTCTCGATGTATAAACTCGCAATTGCAAGTTATAAAGTAGGAACTGCGAGTTTTTATCTTGTAATTCAGATATTTTCTCGTAATTGTGAGTTTGCATCTTGCAATTCTAACTTCTTGTGAGAGTTTTGAGATTTAAACTGCAATTGCAAGTTATAAAGTCCAACTCTGAGGGGTAAAAAAAACTGATTATATCACTCAATTCTGACTTTACACCTCACAATAAAAAGAAATTTAAAAATGTCAGAACTGAGAGATGTAAACACGCAATTAAAAAAGAGAAAACAATCCTGAAATGCGAGATAAAAAGATGCAGTTACTTTTTAGATTATTTTTTCTGTGGAGAAACAAGTTTCCATTATGACCAACTTCAACCTGCTGTGAAATCTGCATAGGGACATATTTTGCCTTTTTTGTTTTTTGAAAATCTGCATAACTTTGGTAAATGACCTTACCTTAAATCATCATATCCTTTACCTTTAAATCCCCACATGGATTTCGCTTTGGATTAAAGTTTTTTCAACTTTAAACACGTATTGATAATGAAAAATGGACCTTCTTTGCCAGCAAAATTTTAAAAGATTTTAAATGTGTAAAATTGAGGATTTTAGAATTTTTTTAAACTATTATGGGTAAACTCTTCTCATGAATGTACACCAATCAGATGTCTCTTCACAAAAGAAACTACTGAATGCATTTTTTAAATGAAACTGTGGGCATTTGTAGATATGAAAGAGAAAGAGAAATGGCATATGTGTAATTGGATAATTCATGTCTGGAACAGTATTGTTTTAAAAAGGGCAATATCACATAAGCATGACCCAAATGTTTGGTCCTGAGTTCATAAATTAAACATGTGCATTTGATACGACTGCATTAGAGCTTAACGTCCTTAACAAATACTGCATCCTGAGAGCAAACTGTTGGTAAGCACAACAACACACTGATGTCCAGAGTTTCAGAGGTGACCATTGAAGAAGATCAGAGCCACAGTTACGGAATACATGTAGAAAGGACAACAAACGCTTGTACGGATGTAAAGGAAGGGATGGTTTGTCTCATGTGTTTTTCATAAGTTCACATTTTTGACAGGCAACGCCAAGAACAGTCTGCTGGGAAACTCAATGTTCATAAGCACTTTATTTCCCAACGCCAAACTCTCAGTTCTCTGTTGAAGAAGGGGTCGATTGAATAAGGCATGCTAAAAGCCGTTTGTGGTAAGTGCCTAAGGAACAGGGATATCCCAGTGGAAGCTCACAGTCTGTGTTTAAGGCAATAGTGTGGGGCCTCTAGATTGGCGGCACAGGAGACGGCCTTTCACCCTGAAAATATAAGATACAAAATCTGTAAATTACGCAACCAAAAAGCTTTGATCTTCTGTAAAAACACGCTGCAAACCTATTACCATGTAAATGGGCTTCAAATGGAGGTCTGTTTTCTGCAGACCACCTGCTGGAGGTGTAATTCACTCTCTGCCGCAACAATTGGCAGCTTGTTTGTCAGATGGTAGTTGATCAGGTGACTGATGCTCTCAAAAAGCATGTCTTTAGTCCGAACCTAATGGAAATGGACAATTGAAACAAAGTTTATCAAGGTAAATGGGAACTGATTTGGTTTAAAAATGTTTTCATAATTGGTTTGATGGTCCAAAGTTACCACCCTAAACCTGAGCTTGAAGCGTCACTCACCACTCCTTCTGGATCCACCAGCAGCAGATGTTTGGGAAGCCCACACTGCATCCCTGTCAGCACATATTGGCCTGGGTTAGTAGCACTGTCCCGCACCAGGAAATCTCCATCTCGACCTAGCAGATTCTCTGCATCCCTGCGGCTCATGCGGCCGTGGTACCACATCTCCCGCCGGAGCTGGTCCTCTGTGGGTGCAATAGGGGCCCGGCGTCGTGGAGGACTCGGCCACTTGTCCTCCAGTACACAAACTCCACTGGCCTCGTGTAGACGAAGGGCATCCTCAAATGGCCCTGTGAGGTCAAGAACAGTACAATTTGTTGGTTGAAAAGAGTTTTATACATTACTCTTCCTAGGATAAATCAATAACAGTCATTTGCAGTGGACTCACTCATATCAAAAATGTCTTTCTTTGGGCTCTCAGGTCTGCGTCCTCTTTGACCGTCCATTGAAGCCTCCATGTTGTCCAGATTCTGGGTGTTTACGTACAGGTGTTCCTCATAATCGCGGCTGCCGGCGGGATGACCGTCTGCTCGTAGATAACCGTCGGAAGTTAAACCTACAGAGGTGGTCGAAAGAAAATAAACTGGTTACTAAATAACATCGCCATTGGAAGGGAAAATTTGGAATATCAGACCAGTTAGTGGCACAGAAATCACTCACAGCACATTTAATATGTTAAAAAGCAACACAAATCAACAAAATGTCACAAAAGTAACAAAATACTGATAATTAACCACCAGGCGTCTCACTTGAGCTGCTGTTGTTCTCTGTGTCCCAGTGCACTTCATAACACAATTGGGCGGCAGGAAGACTGCAAGCATCTCTTTTGGCAGGAGACCCCATCTGAAATAATCATTTTTATGTTCTAGAATTAATTATAACAATTTATAATGTCTTTTTTTCCAGTTATATATATAAATAAAGAAAAAAATAAGAAACTAATTTTTTTTTTTTTGCATTGCATTGCATTGCAGAAGGTGCTGAAAGTAAATTAAGATGGATGGTTACACAGGGCAGGTCAAAGGTTTCAAAAGGTCAAGTCATTTTAAAAATAACCATTGATCATTGAAGAATTGCTTGTTTCTTGCAAATACCATATGGGCTTTCTTTCAGATTTCATTACTGAATGTGCTGTATTGAGAAACAGCTATTTGCTTGACACAGTTAGCTTTATGCTAATACCACTCAGAGAAGTGAAAGACCAATTTTAGTGAATTCTCTCCACAAACTTCATGCTGTTCATAACACAAATCAAGGCAGCAATAAAAATCTGCATCCATTTATAATAAAGCCTATTATTTTACCTGAGCGGTTTTGCTATGTGGTTGTGTATGGACGTGACCCAATAGGCCCGCAGGAGGCCTGAGCCTAGAGTCCACCACTCCCCCAACGGGAGGCTCCTTCCCTGGGATGCTGTTGTAGTAATCGTGCTCAGACGATTCCTCGTCATCCCCCCATGCCGACTCTTCTGTTCGTATAGTCCTACATATTGAATAAAGCCATTTATCATGTTTGTGAATTAACATATTAGAGATCAGTGAAAATGTAATTATATATTTCATTAAATTTATTTTTAAATCAATATTTTGAGTTTAGCTTAGAGTGAGAGTTGGCAGCCCTGTATAAATCATAAATATAATTCAATTCAGTACTAAAATGTACCAATAAAATATTCTTATATAGTAGTATATACTTACAAATGACCATTTTGATTAATATTTGTCTGTGCTTTGTTTTTTTTTCTGTTGTTCTGAGAGTTTTTTTTTGCAGGCAACGATTAGGGTCATTTTAATAGTAACACTCGCAACTGGGAATTTTGCGTAAAGATGAAAGGTTAATCATGTGAATTCATTAGTGACTTCTGTACTTTCGCTGGGAAAATTTTGCAAACGTGATCGCAGCTTTAGAGTTTCTTGTTGTTAGTTTAGCAATATGCTAACCGTACATACAACCATACGAGCTGTTTTCTATGTAGAACGACATAATTTCCATTTCAGTTACAGTAAGATCCTGTTTTTATAGTTACATAGAGCGCTCACTGCTTATATTAAAGCCAAGAAAGCGCATGTAAAATGATTTAAAACTGTATAAATTGAAAGAAATGATCTCTGATGTGACACTGAGCAGTCTTGTGGTTTCTGAGAGCCCCTTAAATAAATTTAGCTTTAATAACGGTCTGCGATCAAAACAGGATGGCTAAATGAAACAAAAGCCGTGTGTATCCTGTTTCAACCTTGTGAAAACGGTTGAGAGCTGAAGCTTAACATTGACTGCAGGTAAAATGGTGTTTTGATGCATCCAGAAGCCCAAAAACAAGGCCTATGGTTCAAGAGAATTAATGCAAATCTCACCTATCCATGGTGGGAATGGCTTTGGGTGGGCTGTGTAGGTATTGTTTGAACTGCAGTTCAAAGGCCTGGCCGATGGTACTGATCACATTCTGGGCAAGACCATCACCACACTCTAGGATATGACATGCTAGAGGGAAGGTAACATTAGCCACATGTGAGAAATCTAGCCAAAATAATCAGTGACGAAAACAAAAATGAAGGAAAATTAATGGGAAATGGAATTGGGGACATGATGCAAGCTGGAATCAAACCAATACCTCCCTAACAAGCACGATAGTCAACTGGGAGTCAAGACCATAACTCTAACCACACATATTTTTGTTTTGTGCATACTATGCATATACAATAACATAAAAATCTATTATATTTTTACTATACACATTTTTTATTTAAGAACAAAAAGTAAAAATACCTCTTTGATTGACAGGGTCTTTGGCCACATAGGCAACGTAATCGGGTGTATCCTGCAACACAAGAAGAAATACTCAGAGTCAAATGGCAATTTTTAATGGAAAATTACATTGATATGAGCTGAAAGAAGAGGCCTTGAGAGTAAACGTGTATTTTAGAGCACTCACCGAGTCTCCACCAGAGGCAAAAGATATGGACTGCATGGGGTGATGGGCAATCACCTACATTAAGAGATGAAATATACAAATAAACAAACAAACAGTGATGGAGGAAAGTATGCAAAGCTTAAAGGGGCAACAGCTATTTAAATATCATTTATAAATTTAATCAGAGCCCTAATTTTCTGAGAAATTAACTCAATTACACTTTAAGCGACACATTTATAACAAGAAAACATCCTAATTTAAGACATATTTAACTTAATTATATTAGTTCTAATTTAAGCCTAATTTAAAAGATAGAAAAGAACAGCATCATTTTGCTGAATCTCATTAAAATGTTCCAAAGTTACACAAATGAGAAAAGGCAGTTTTGAGATCTTTGCTTATTATATCTGCTTGATCTGATTTAAAGCTGAATTCATGTTACTGAAACAATTACTTTTGTAGTGTTACTGTAACTCCTCAAAATCGTATAGGAATAATAATGTTGTGACAAATGGGTTGAGTGTAAGACTGATATGATTTGAGGGGTTATCCCGTGTGAAAGGAGCTGTGTAGAGAGCCGACCTGTCGCGTGGTGGGGACGAGTAGACTCAAGCCATCGATGGAGATGTTAACACCGATGCTCATTCCAGCGAAGCGTAAGTTACTCTTCCCCATGATAGACTGGAGGGTTTTGTTGGTGCTCTAAAACAGACAACAAGCATTTTCTTAGATTTGTGCTCGATAATAATTAAAAAAGGGCCAAAAGTGCAATTTGCTCTTACTTTCCTCTTCCAGGCGGTTTTTCCACCAGGTACAGCTTCACACAACCTGTTGATGGCCTCCCTGTGTTTACACACACACACACATTCACAAAGAGAAAGAGCACTATTAGAGGTGTATTACCAGATCTCACTCAACTCACAAAAAAATATTTCCCTTGTGTTTCAGTTCACCCGCTATGTGAAAATATATATGGAATATGTCTGAGCCTAAGAATAACACTTAATCAAATATTGCAAGTGTATTGTCAGTATATAAAATAAACAGAGCAAAGCAAAACAATAAATCATTAAGGACACAATCTCAAAATAAAAACTAAAATTAAATAAGGAAATAAAACAAAACTCCTGGATTTAATTGAGGAAATTGTTTTCAGCTCAGGAAAAACAAAACAAATAAAATAAATAAAAAACACAAAAGACCACAAATTGTAAAATTGTTCTCAAATGAGAACAGACCAAAATGCACTGAAGCAACCCCAACTTTTAACAATTTTAGCAATATAAGTAGTGACAGACAATGTTGGGGGAAATGCACTACAAGTAAGGTGCGTTTCTGTAACGAAAGGACACTCAGTCAGGGATCAAATTGCATGTCTTTTAATAGGAGTAGATGTACAGGCGGGGAAGTCAGGACAGGCAGAGAACATTCAATAGCAAAATACTAGGCAAAGATCAGGGCAGGCAGACAGGATCGGCAATGGGAAATAACAGGGTCGGTAACAGGAGTCACAGCAAAACAAGACTTCGCCATGACAGTGTGTCATCAGTAATTAGTCCAATGTACGGGCTTGTGGAAATTGTAGTGTGTGTGTGTCAGTATAAGTGCTATAGCTCCCTCCGGTGGCTAGAAGGGGAAACACGGAGCTCGTCATCGTAACATCGTAACAGTTACGTAATCAGATTACTTTTTTGAAATAACGAGTAAAGTAATGCATTACTTTATAAATGTACACTAATGTTTGTGTTATTGTTTTTTAAAAGTAATGTGAGTTACTTTCAGTTACAAATTAATTTGTCTTAAATAAATTAAAGTACTAAAATGAATGTAGTCATTATGTTGTGCACATGCGTGGTGACCCATGTGTCAGATGTCAGATTGGCTGTCTTGTACGTCAATCAAGTGACAAATTTCATAGTGAAGATGGATGATGGGCTGACGTCTACTTTGTTAATTCCATGCGAACGACCCACACTAGCTTTGCAATTGACCAGTAGTCAATTGATCGACGTATTGGGCACCCTTGTTATAGATAATACACTATTGTTGAATGAATTACTACGTTAAACTCCACTATAAGAACTCAGTCAAAAAAACACCTGCAAGGCCTGAAAGGGACCAGCCTTAGGCAGGTAAGAAAAAGTAACGCACAAGTAATATAACACAGTACCTTCCATAAAAAGTAACTAAGTAACGCAATTAGTTACTTTTTTGGGAAGTAACTCAATATCGTAATTCACTACTTTTAAAAGTAAATTTCCCAACACTGGTGACGGATGCCTAATACGATTAAAGTGAAAAAGTGTAATTTGTGAAACAATTTCAATAGATGTGAAAAGTTTGGCAGGTCAACAGCGGACGGAGTGACTTCGAAATACCAGCATGTTATCAAATAACTCATTAAGAATTTAAAAGTGCCAACTGTCCCAGCAAAGGTCTTTTCAGATAATTTATCCAATAAATGTTATAGGTTATGCATTGAAAACTGTAATCGTGGCAATTTGCATTATTGTATTTTGTGTTGCAAGATTATGTGTCTATATGTGTTTGTCTCTTTGTTCTTATGGATATTGCTTTCTTTGGCCACACTACATGACAATGACAAATGAGAGAGCCCACCCACACTCTCTCTTTCCCCGGAGCGCCGCAAATCAGCTGATTTACAAGCCATTCGTTTCTGCTGCAAAATAGATTCTGGCTAAATATGCAGCCTGTTCCAAGCATTCCCATTATAACCATCATAATGTCATAACAGACTGCCACTTTCTACTCAAAACCATCACTCTTCGCCAGTCATCCTTGTTTATCAACTCTTACTCCCCACCCCATCCAATCTGCCTCATCTTGGGCCCCAGAAGGCCTCAACAGTCATTAGTTGGGAGTCGTTAATAATACATGGCTGTATCACTCCTTCTCCTTCTCCATCTCGCCTGTGCTAACTGCACTTTAGTTCATTGTGGGCCATGGGGTTCGGGTTACTGCCGATCAATAAGCAAGGGCAGGGAGAGGGACTCCACTGTTGCCCTCGGGATTCTGGAGTTCTGCCCTGTCACCCTCTACATTAAGAATGCACATGCTTGCACACATATATATAAATATACAACTAAGACCTAACGCAAGCACTAACGCATGTGCAAACAATGTTTGGCACACAAAAAGTGAACCGCAAACTGAAAATATATTGCTTTCATGTGAAGTATATAATAATAATAATAATAATAATAATAATAAATTGTTACATGTATATAGCACTTTTCTCAACCCTAAAAGAGCTTTATATGTAACCACCACCAATGCGCAACATCCGCCTGGATGATGTGACAGCAGCCATATTGCCTCAGAAAGCCCCAGATGGGTGACATAGTGATGAAGCCAATCGTTATATACGGTATATATACACTCACCTAAAGGATTATTAGGAACACTATACTAATACTGTGTTTGACCGCCTTTCGCCTTCAGAACTGCCTTAATTCTACATGGCATTGATTCAACAAGGTGCTGAAAGCATTCTTTACAAATGTTGGCCCATATTGATAGGATAGCATCTTGCAGTTGATGGAATTTTGTGGGATGCACATCCAGGGCACGAAGCTCCCGTTCCACCACATCCCAAAGATGCTCTATTGGGTTGAGATCTGGTGACTGTGGGGCCATTTTAGTGCAGTGAACTCATTGTCATGTTCAAGAAACCAATTTTAAATGATTCGAGCTTTGTGACATGGTGTATTATCCTGCTGGAAGTAGCATCAGAGGATGAGTGCATGGTGGTCATAAAGAGATGGACATGGTCAGAAATAATGCTCAGGTAGGCCGTGGCTTTTAAATGATGCCCAACTGGCACTAAGGGGCCTAAAGTCTGCCAAGAAAACATCCCCCACACCTTTACACCACCACCACCAGCCTGCACAGTGGCAACAAGGCATGATGGATCCATGTTCTCATTCTGTTTACGCCAAATTCTGACTCTACCATCTGAATGACTCAACAGAAATCGAGACTCATCAGACCAGGCAACATTTTTCCAGTCTTCAACTGTCCAATTTTGATGAGCTCGTGCAAATTGTAGCCTCTTTTTCCTATTTGTAGTGGAGATGAGTGAAACCCGGTGGGGTCTTCTGCTGTTGTAGCCCATCCGCCTCAAGGTTGTGCCTGTTGTGGCTTCACAAATGCTTTGCTGCATACCTCGGTTGTAACGAGTGGTTATTTCAGTCAAAGTTGCTCTTCTATCAGCTTGAATCAGTCGGCCCGTTCTCCTCTGACCTCTAGCATGGATGTTTTTCCCTTTTCACACCATTCTTTGTAAATCCTAGAAATGGTTGTGCGTGAAAATCCCAGTAACTGAGCAGACTGTGAAATACTCAGACCGGCCCGTCTGGCACCAACAACCATGCCACGCTCAAAATTGCTTAAATCATCTTTCTTTCCCATTCTGACATTCAGTTTGGAGTTCAGGAGATTGTCCTGGACCACACCCCTAAATGCATTGAAGCAACTGCCATGTGATTGGTTGATTAGATAATTTCATTAATGAGAAATTGGTTCTCACTCATGATGCAGACAGTGACAACAACCCTAACAAACCACAAAAATAAAGACATCTCAGTCACGAAGAATAAAGAGAGAATAACTGTCTATGGCATCCAAAATCTTTCCCTTTTTGTGGTTTGTCTTGCTGGTGCCTCTCCAGTGCACCTGTTCTCACTGTAATTTGTACTAAAGCAGGTGAAATTGATTCACAGTCACTTCCTAATTGGACAGACTGATATCCCTGAAGTTTAAATGGCTCAGTGTTATACTGGGATGATTAAGTGTTCCCTTAATTTTTTGGAGCAGTGATTGTGTATATAAATAGCTACAATCGCAAAAACTAAACTAACCAACTAAACAGGAAAGGAATAATCTCAAACATAAAAATAAAATGACAAGAATACATAATAATAAAATAAAAATAACCTGAGTTAAATCAATCAAGGAAACTAAACTAAATAAAGCAAAACGTGGAAAGTTAAAGAATTTAAACAAATAAGAAATGTCAAAAAAAAAAATAATAATAATAATATACATGAAACAAAATAATAAGCAAAACAAAAAGGATCTAGGTTCAGTAACATCCCCCCCCCCCCCCCCCCCAAAAAAACACTTTACCTTGTGACTTGTGTCCTAGTGTTGAAGTCCAAAGATCTCATTGATTTCAGAACCTCAATGCAGCCCATGTACTGCAAAAAAATTTAGAGCACAAAATGACACACATTACTTTCATTATATTTACTTTTAATTTCCCAGAGGTCATTATTGCTTCATGGAAATATGTATCTAATCCTTATTGGCAAGAGCCAGAGTCCATGATGTTGAAAACAAAAGCAACAATTGTCTCTCTCTCTCTCTTGTTCTCTCTCTCTCTCTCTCTCACACACACACACACACACACACACAAAGATGGTTTAACTGAACAATAATGGCAGCAGGGTTAAATACACGCCATACACGCATAATGCTGCATAATCAGAGATAAATACTAAACGTATAATTTCAGCAAGACAGCTTGTTATCGGTGGTTCTGGAAAAGACTAAATAATAGCTATGCTAGGGAAGGTAATTACCACGAAGTGTGAGGAGATTGACGGCAATAACCACATCATGACTGGTGGGGGTGGACTGGATAAGAGGTATTACTGCAGTCTGGCCCTTCTGGGACGTTAAAAGTGCTCAGATGAAGGTGTAGGGGAATATCTATTCAGCAGTTAGTCACTAATGCGTTCAAAAGGGTCACAGGAACATAGTGCAAGAGACCCACCCCCACACTGACAGTGCGACATATGTCTGGTCTGAATAAAGGAGTTTGTGGTTACGGTTGGTTGTAGAAAATAATCGTAGATCAATTTTGTTGTCTTACGCTGGGCAAATACCTACAAATACCTTTCGGAGGCCTATACCTACATCGAACCAAGGCACAGATCATGTGTAGTTTACCCAATCAGGAAAAGCTTGTCATCATTTACTCATCCTCATTGCATTGCAAATCTGTATGACTTTCTTTCTTGTGCAGAACACACTTTTTTTCTCTCAAAAAAACACTGGGAAAAACAACAACATTCATGTCCTGTTTGTGGATGCAAAATAAACAGAACATAATAAGTCTTGCAGGTGTGTAAAGAACAACACGATGGTGTGTAAATAATAACAAAATATAATTTATTGAGTGAACTATATCTTTAAGACGCTACTTCTTGGTGCTTTGAAATCAACATCCTCTGTGTTTTTTCTTCAACAAAAACAAGAGTGATTTGGGGAAGTCCCAAAAGATCTGGGTATGACCTTAAAACCGTTCTCTATGAATATAAATCAGTTAATCTAACATTGCATTCACGTTTGCTGCAATTACTCCTTTTCTCTTAAAAGAAAGTACACTTAAAACGTAAAATATTCTAATGTACTCATGCTGTTACATGTCATTTGTGTCTTTTGTGCACTTCCTGTTTACTTCCATGTTCTCCCATGTATTTCCTTTCACTCCTCTTGTTAGTCTCGTCACCTGTTCCCCATTCTCCTGTGTATAAATGCCCTGTGTGTCTCTCAGTCTGCGTCTGTTACCGTCTATGTTTTGTGTCGTGTTATCCCGTGTACCTCAGCTCTATGTTTATTAAAGTATATGTTCCTGATTCCTCGTCTCCGCATCTCCCTGCTACACACACCCGTGACACATGCTCAAGAGGAGAAGATATTTTGAAGAACTATTTGACAATACAATGAAAGTCAATGGGGTCCAAAACAACATTTGACCCCAATTACCAAAAAACAACACCTAGAAATATTAAAAATGTCTGCGTTTGTATTCAACAGAAGAAAGACAGTCATACAGGTTTGGAGGTTGAGAAAATTAGATTTTTTTTTAATTTTGGGTGTACTGTCCCTTTAAGGTATATTTAAGTTAGTATAGTATTTATTGACATCTGCACATTTCTATCTTAGCAAGCCGACATCTTAACTACATTAGTCAGCAGTGGGAAGTTTTCAATCAGTTTAATGAATCTTCTTCCCTTTTTTTACTGCATCTCTTGCTTCCTCTCTTTTTCAAAGACCTCATTGTTGGCCAACATGCTATGTGAGAAATTAACGCTCTCCTTACAGCAAAATCTGCAATTCACTGTCATCACAACAGTAGTCTATAACTTGAAGCCTATTCCTTGAAATTAATGTAGATTAAATTTCAGTTTATAGCATATGTATTTGGGTTTTTTTTCATTGTGACAGCAATTTTTTTATAGATAGATAGATAGATAGAACCGCTAGTTTTACCTAAACTAAAATCCCTTTATTTGTGGTGTACCAACATGCCACTGTGTTATTTGGCTCACAGCCTCCCTTCCATGCCTGTTTCCTCTTCTACACATGTGATACAAATGACTGTGATTAAACATAATTGAATAAACGAATGAATGGTGCCTGTGTAATGCAATTAAGGAACGTACGCAGGCCCAGTCTGGGTTGATGGAGAGAGGATGAGGTTGGGTGGATGAATGCAGTGGCGGAGCTGTCACTGACGTCAAATTATCTGCCAACATTTATAACCCTTGTTTTACCAAGATGTAGCCCAGAGCTGAAGATGTTGGCTTATATCCACAGCATGTACCAAATTGCAATTGGTTATTGGTTAGCCTACACTATTTTTTCTACTACGTCTTATCTAACAGGATTTGTCTACTTCAAAAATACAAAGTTAACATTGAATGAGTATTGGGAATACATTTTCAATGTTTCTATATTGAACATAGGCTTTAAAAAGTCAAATTGAACAGTCTACCTTTATATTAGCATGCTATGCTAATTTTAAATGCAATTTCATTGTTATTCCTAAGAGAAAACGCATCTATATATAAACCTGTATTCATCCAAAAATTGTATTATCAAATGTCCATTCAGTGATCAAATATATCACTCCATCACTCATCTTGAATCATAAACAATGAGCCACCTCCACCTCCCTTCAGTTCCAGTTTAGTTGTTTACATCTGCTGTTTGTTTATCCACGCCTGCCCCCTGCTCTGACGCAGTCGCTGTACCACACAAGGCAATATATCTGGATTAAATTATATATTCCTCCTTTCTCCTCAGGCAATTGCAGCCTGACATAACCAATACAATGCAGTGAATAGAACCCCATTGTTCTCATTTCATAAGCAGTTTTGCCTGAACTTAGCTTTTGAAAAGACAAGATGTTGCAGTTGTTTGTTAGCTGCGAGGAGAGTCAAATCTCTCTCAGCATCTTCAGAGCTGCATAAGATGGTGCAATGAATGTAAATGAATGACTATCGATAACACCACATGGCAGCACACTGACACCACTGCAGATCTGCAAAATAACATTAGACGGAAAGCATACTGAGATTTTGAGATGATAAGCAGAGGACTCACCCTGACAATGTACGAAGCCCCAGTGCTGCTGATCTTTTTGTCTGGGTGCAACCAGCCCTGTGAGGGCTTGTTGATGAAGCTGCCCTTCTGGGTTAAGTTATCTCCCAGCCATATTCCCTCCACCCTGGTCCTCCGGTTCATCCCGGTTCTGAAGCTCCCAGAGCCCCCTGGACTCCCTTCGGTGGCCCCTGCACTGGACTCTCTTGCCCTCTGCCTCCTGGAGGCCTGTAGGGAACAGGGACCCACACAAACAGGGTCACAGGAGTTGAACACAGCTGCAAGACTTGCCACAGGACCACTGGGGGCAGCCGCCCCCCTGAAAGCCGCAGCAGGGGAACTATCGGCTGGAGGCGCCCTGCTGGATTCTTTGCTGGAATTGGAGCTGCTATTGGATGGACTACGGCTTAGCAATGAGTTGGAAAACTTCCATTGAGGCATCTTGGGAATGAGCATGCAGAAGGTGGTGGTCCCGTCCTGCTCGCCGTCCAGCCCGGGTGAGTCGGCCAGTACCTGGGCCGAGGAAGGCGGAGGAAGGGCAGCGGTCTCCAGGGGCGGCAGCTCCAAGCCAGGCATGGATGAGGAGGCCACCGGCGTGGCCACCACCTTCCCGCTCATGGCTAGGCTCTGCATCAGGTCGTCGGAGGAGGTCACAGAGTCGTTCCGGAAGCGGCCATACTTGGGCTTAAGTAGCATGCCCGGAGGAGCAGTCCAGAGCGGAGAGGACAGTGGGGGGGAAGAGGGAGGGGAAGGGGGGATGGCAAGGGAAAGGGAAAGATGCAGTGGAAGCAAAGGAAAAATCTGCAAGGTTCTGTGCGGACCGAGTCTAGCTCTGCGTCCTCTCTCTCTCTCTCTTTCTCTGCTTTCTGACAGTTGCTCTGTCCCTTACTGTGGCTTGCTTAATCCCTCCCTCTCTTCTTCATTACCCCTCTCTCTTTCTCTCTCTCTCTCTCTCTCTCTCTCAGCCCAGCTTTCCCCCCACTCTCTTGATGTCATAGTGTTATGGTCTGTCTATTAGCCCTGCCCAATCCAGACAACATTAGCTAATGCACATCTGCCTGAGCACCTCCTTACAGCATCTTGGAATTATCCTACACTCACACGTTCAAAACCATTCAGTCCTGAATCATTTGATAAAGGTGATGAGTGCTGTTTTAAATGCTACAATACTTTCTCCTATCCCAGCTAAGGTTGATTCTTCTGAAAGCTGTAAACATGGTGGCGCTATCAAAACATTACTATTTTTTGAGCATCCCAACAACTAGCCCAACTTGACAACACTAGCATGAGTTTTACCAATTCTGTTTGGTGATGCTAGTAGCACATAAATTACTGGCTTCGTTGTTAATGCCATGGGACCGAGGTTTGGCTGGTTAGCATAGGATGGTTAGCCCCTGCTGGTGAATGTTGTAAATACTCCACCTGGCAGCAAAAACATCTTTCTCCATGTCTAGTTATAAATAATATTTTATTATGTTATAGTTTGTTTTTCTTCAATGAAAATCAGTGGGGTCCTATGTTTTTGGCCCCCAACATTTTTAAAAATATCTTATTTTGTGTACCACGGTAGAAAGAAAAACATAAGGGTTAGTAAATGAAGACAAAATATAATAACCTTTTTAAAAACATGAAATTGTCTTATATTTTCACTTATCTGCTGTCTTTTACAGTGTCACAAATCAGGATAGTCCCTAGTGAAAAGCTTGGGACTTTGCCAGTTTAAGTAATTACCTTGAGATGAAGTTTACATGATTACATGACAAGTATAATGTTTAAGTAGCTTGTTATAAAGTGTACACATAAAAGTACTCAAGTACCAGTTAATATAGAGGAATATAGAATACCTCACAACAGGATTTCTTTCTTCTCCATCCAAACTGGGTTCTTCATATTGTTCAGCTCGTTGAGACTTTCTCTGGTCTTATCTTGCTGTCGAAGTCAAGAAAAAAGAGCTGTCACATTTACACGACTTATGCAAGATGTGGTGCCTGTTTGACAAATAGTCTCTTCCTTCTGCGCTGACGTCACTTTTTTTCGCAACTGCCCAAAAGTAAATGGTAAGACTCCACACAGCCAAATAAACAGGAAGCACTAAAATACTCTATATTCCGTTACCGTTGCCTATGTGCACAGACTATTTAGGTGGAAACCTCAGTTCTGTGGTGTCAACAAAGACTCATGTTTGCTTCATGACTCACAAATAACGTTTTTTTCCCCCCTAAATCAACAGCTCTTGGGTGACCTCTCAAAGGTGATGCAGAGATTTGGTTGTTTTTCCATTTGTCATATGCCTTGTGAGCCTAGCTGGGGTAATTTTAGCTTCAAGAATGGGGTCATCAGGACCATTTGCAATTAGTGAGAGTGCACGTGCAGGGCGCAATCTGGATCAATATCTTTGTTAAAAGAAAAACCCAATAGAGAGCATAAAAATGGGAAAAGGAGAAAACAAGACTATTTCACTCATTCACTGTCCGCTTCTCCTCTGGGAGCCATAAATGCTCATTTCAAGAGAATCAGGAACATTCTTCATAATTACCGTTATGTCATCATTCTCTTAATTATAAGGGAGGTAACCGTCACACTAAAATCAAAAATGCAGTTAGAACAAGGGTCTTCAACATGTGATTCACCGAGGGCTACAGCGTGATCACAAACTTAAATAGATCTTTTTTAAATAGATCATAAAAATAATTGTTCAGCCCCTAAAGAAGCATTTTGAGATAACGGACAAATAAAGATAAATTTAATAAAGATAAATTTAAATTTATCAAACGGATAAATTTAATTTATATAATACTATCCTGTTGAAAAGTTTACATACCCTCATTTCTCAATGTTGTATGTTACCGCCTCAAGCATTCATAGAGTTGAAATAAATAATTTTTAAAAATTTTTTACTTTTTAAAAATATATATTTAACTCTTATTTAAAAAAAAAAAATATATATATATATATATATATATATATATATATATATATATATATAAATATATATATATATATAAATGCCTTTCTGAGTAAAAAAAAAGAGTAAATGGATTTAAAGAAATTGGGGTTTGTAACTTATGAGTGCAACTGTACATTAATATAGCACTAAACGCATTTTATTGCATTGCAGGAATTTTATATAAAACAAAACAAGGGATTTCCAGTTAGTTTCTCAGGTTTTGAAAAACCCTGCACTAGAACATGTTTGACCGCTGTAGTTACAGACGTGGCCATTTTACCCAAACAAACGTCAAATATTAAGAAGATAAGATATTAATATGATATTCAATGATTACATCAATTATTATTGTTATATATTAGTATAAGAAAATAGCCATTATGTGACTACATAAGAATATTTATAAACATACTGGAAAAAGTTTAAGAAAAAAATGTGCATGTTTACTACATTATTTTGTGCCTACATGGAAAATCAAGTACTACTTTTAAATCTGATGGAAAAAAAATATTCCTACTCAAATAGGCCTGTTTAAAGTCACATGTACATAAATAGATCAATGCCAGAGAGCAGGTGACATGCACTGCGAGTTCATTACGCTCATGTGCTCAAACGTATTATCATCAAATTGTGGTCAATGTGGGCGAACACGCTGTTTTAATATTTGCTTTCTTAAAAATAAAAAATAAATCTACATGGCAGGCATGTACCACTTCCTCTTAAAGCATATGTGGCAATGTATCACAAACTCCTATTACCAAATACATTCATTTAGAGGAAGACTAAATATATACATGAAAGAAAATCATGCAGAAACTCACCAAATCTAGTGGTGTCTGCTGCAGGTTGCAACGCTGGCCCTACACAAGCACCAACAACACATGCAAACTTTGTATTTGAATGCAGAGTCGACAGATGTAAAGTTTGAGCCCAAAGGGCAAGAGAAACCACAGGCTAGATTCTAGAACCATGTGTCCTTATTCAGGAACACAGCATCACATAAACACACCTCCTGCAATGAGATGCCCAATCACGTTACTGATGTTCAAGTCTTATGCACTTAACACAAGTGTCAATATTTGTTAAGTTGAAAAACGTACAAGCAATTTGAACTGTTCTCAAACAAAACAAAAAAAGAATAATGTTGGACGCTGCTAAGAGTTGTCAAAAGGTGGCAAGAAGAAAAAACATTTACTTCAGTGTGTCTGAGAGTATAAAAAGCATTTTAAAATTCTAACAAGCAGACCGTGCTAAATATTGTATCGTTAATATATGCACAAACGCATTCCTCATTTGAATTCACAGCTTGAACAAATGTTATTACGCGATACTTGTGAAACGGAAACTGTGTAATTCATTAACAAAAGAGTCACTGAAGTTAACCTTTAGTTAACATTCTAGCAAACCTGGTCCTTTTACATTAAAACAACAATAGAGTACAGCATTCAGTGGATGGAATGTGTTCAGAGAAAGTCTCTCTGCAAAACATTGCGACAAAAAATACACTACGTATATTATTGCAATACACAAAAGAGCAAATGAGTTGTCATTTAAACTGATTACTAACACATTAAGGGGTGAAAGACAAACAACAAGTAGCTTTCTGATGCATTCCCCACTTTGCCGTACTTGATTGTGTACTGAAACAACGCGCTTGTTAAAAAGGTCACAGGAACACTGTGGTCAAATCAGCAGCACTGACATTAACGTTAAAGCATCTGAAAAAAGATGACAACAAACTAAAGAAAAAAAATAGAGCAAACCTCTGCCACCTCAAACAACTCAATCTAAAATGCGTCCTCCTTTATATTTTAAAATATTCAAAAACATAACAAACCCTTTTATAACTTTACAGACTTTGGGTTTCATGCATTAAGAACAAAGTTATTGCATATGTAGGCTATAGTATTTTTGTTAAAGCACTTCTTTCATACAACAGTTGCTTAAATCATCCTTTTAAGTTTTTCTAGGTGGATAATCTTTGTGTGTTACTAATGTAAATCGGTTGGTGTTTTACTCTTTGTAAACCGTATTTTGGGGATATTTAAGTCACGTCATATCTTTCTAGCATTTTTCCACATATCACATAGGTTATCAGATTTGGTGGCTGTAAATGATGACAGGAGTTAGTTACATCCAGTTAGAAAGCAATTTTTTATCACACGTGTCTGATTTCTAGGCCTGGTTTCACAGGCAGGGCTTAGGTTATGCCAGGATTAGGCCTTAGTTCAGTTAAGACATTTAAGTAGTTTTTATAAACGTGTAACATCACTGGTGTGCATTGTGAGACAAAACAATGGCACTGACATATCTTAATATATGTTGCTTTCATCTTCAAAAACAACTCAAACATGCATTTTAGTCTGGGATTAGATTAACCGTAAGCCTCGTCTGTGAAACCGTGTGCATTGTAATGTTTATTTCTCCCTTGTACACAAGATTGTTTTGAGGGATGGCGTAATTACTTTCGGTAGAAAATCACAGCATACTGTGCTGATTGTATTGAAAAGTGTGTTAAGTTTGTACAATATATATGAAAAATGAAACAGGATAATAGTGATAAAAAGTGATTAAAGTGCTTTATAAATAAAGCTTGTTGTTGTTGTTGATAATACAAACAACATAAGTCATACATTTACATTCATACTACATTTATTTGCATAAATGTCAAAAGTGCTGTCAAATACATTTTGGTGTACAGAGAAGGTTAACACACTTTCCACCGTCGTATCATATCATATAAGGTAACCAAAATGAGTTTTCATGAACACAAAGTCACAGTGTAAACACCTTGCTTAGGTTTCACACTTTTGTTTCACACTTCTACGTTCACACGCCTGAAACACGGCTAACGAGTTTTTAAAAAGGCCCAACTAAACATTTTCTAGTATAGAACATCTCAAGAAATGCTGTCAGACAAAAGAAAGGAAGAAGAAATCTGCCACTGACAGCATAAATCATTTTGAGTGTTTAGTACACAGACCAACACTTCTCCACGCGCGCACTCCCGTCAGACGCAGGAGCGCGCGCACGCGGAGGAGGCGGAGGCTAAACGGGACGCGGCTCGACCTATCAGAGGAGCGCGCGCGCACGCTGAGGGGGCGGAGCCTGAACAGCGTGCGACTCGACCTATCAGAGGCGCGCGAGGGACCGTTTGAGTTCAAAACTAAAGCGGCGCGTTTAGAGGAAAACACCGACAAGTCCGTGACGAGCCTGAATTTAACATTTAACTAAAATGTCTTCAACGAAAAAGCAGATTTACTATTCCGACAAGTATTCTGACGAGGAATACGAGTACAGGTGAGGAATAATTTCAGTCGTTGAATTTTCATAAAGGCTGTTACGTGAAAATATCTTCGCGAATTATTAAAAATTGCTTGTTTCATTCGTAATTTTCCTGCTTCTGTCGTCTCAGCTGCGTTTTATTAAACTGTTGAAGAGCTGTTTAGTCCTGCTCCAAATGTTAGTCTGCCAAATTAACATATCGTCCTTCTTTTGCCACATAGACATGTTATGCTTCCCAAACAGCTTTCCAAACTGGTTCCCTCCTCCCACTTAATGTCAGAGGAGGAATGGAGAGGACTGGGAGTCCAGCAAAGCCAGGGCTGGATCCATTACATGATCCATAAACCAGGTGAGTGCTTCCCTGTGGACCAGAGCTGTGTTTTAAACCCTACTTTGACAGCTTGATTACGGTACTGTGTTGGTTTGGCTCTTTTAGGTGTACAGTAGTGGGTGACATTTACCCAAATATTCTCCAAATCCCTAATTCCTCTCTTTTTATACAGAGCCGCACATTCTGCTATTCCGAAGACCGCTTCCCAAGGAATGAAACTTCAAGACTATCACTGGAAGTTAAACTACATGGTTGGATCTGACCATGAGTGCATTTCTTTCCATAAGTTGTGATTTGTATATAAGTTTTATTATTTGCAGATCTATGGTGATGAAATGTCACTACTCCTTCCCCTTTCATTCGAGATCTAATGGCAGCCGGAGCCCCCGGGGAGGGAATGGGATGCCTCCTCCTAAGTGTTTTCTTTACATCTACACTGAAGTCATGTAAAATAAGTTGGATGGTGTTTCGGGTCAAGTCGTCGCCCCTGTTGTGAATAGAAGGAATAGTTTTTGTTGTACACTACGATGCTTTCCGTCAGTGAACTGCTTTAGTTAACATCTCCACCTTGTATTTTGAGCAGTCGATATTTGTTTGTACTTTATTTGTTGTTGAGAAATCAATAAATATTATTTTTATTAGCTTACTTGCATTTGTCTTACGTGACATTAAATAATGAACCGTGTTTGTTGTTCAGAGAAAGCCACAGCAAATATTATGGATAAAAACTTTTTTTGAAGGTATCGCAAAAAAAAAAATCTAGCTGGTAAAATAAACTTCTTTTTTTTAAAGAATGCAATGATACTTTCAAAGTGAAGTCAAGAAAAGCAGTATTTACATGCACAGCCTTCAATTCAAAACAGACGTCACAGTTACATCACTAAAACTGGTGACAAGTGGAGGAAAACGGTTGAGATCCACTGGATAAGAGGAAAAAAAAAATTTTTTTTGTGTCTTTACTGGACAGAATCGGAAAGCCAAAAAAGATGGTCTTCATTTTTGAAGCTGTTTATTGTTACAAGTCATAAAACGGACAAATTGAACTGATGAATTTTGATATTAAAGCATAAAAACTATAGATCTACATGATATTCACAGATGCAGTTCGAGTGCGTAATGTGTTAGTTGTACAGTTAAAGCATGAAATAATATTGAAACCTATAATATTTTAATGTCACAATTCTGACTTTTTTACGATTTTGATCTCAATTCTGAGAAAAAAAAAACTACGAATATTGAGTTTACATCTTGCAGTTTAGATATTTCTTCTCAGAATTGTACGTTATAAACTCGTATTATCTTTTCACCTTTTTTATCCCGTGTCTTCCACAGAATTTCATTGCAGAACTATCCGGTTCTGTGAGACCGGGATAGGTGCAGGTCGGAGTAATGGGTGTGCCGCGCCGGAAGGGGAATAGCTACAACAGAAACAACCCCCCCCCCCCATCCTTTCACGACCAATGATAAAGACCTTTTGTCGCGCCCATTACTCCAACCTACAGACACTTTCCGCCCACAAAACACGTTGTCGCTGTTTATGAACACTAACATGGTCTATACTACTAATCTACCACTAAAGGGGTCACAAACTCTGAGTGCCTGACCCCTAAAGAGAAAGCAGGAGGTCTGGGCTTGTGCACCGTCACTTTCTCTGGGTTATGACTTCCAGGACCTGGCACAAGTGTGGACTCCCTTGTAGCAGCGTGTCTGCCCAACATAGAGAACGCAGGCTGTCTTGGGAGGTAGACACTGGGATCTGTGCGGTTATATCTACCAGGACCTGGAGTCTTAGATAAGTCCTCGGCCGGACCTCCAGATTTGCATCTCCCAGAGATGGTGTAACTGGCACTGGAGGTTTTGGTCAGGACGTGGGAGCCCATGAGAGAAGGAAGGGTGTATTTGTTCGGGGCGGGAACGGTGTCCACGGTGCGATACTGAGTGCGGCAGCCCATGGTGTGGGACGGCGGTTTGCGATGGGTGCTGGACAGAGGGGCTTTCTCCGGGCTGTATGCTCCTGGTCCAGGGGTGGAGAAGGTTCCTGCTGCAATTATCAGATACAACAAGGGTGAGGAACTGTCAAATTCAGTCCAGTCTTGCTAAGACTGGTTTTGACATGAATTGGATCAGTCAACCCCGTTTAAACAGAATGACGCACTGAATAACCGTCTTACCTTGGCTTTCCGTCCTGCCATGTATGGAATAGGCAGGAGTGCCGTCCCTTCCAAAGCGAGTCAGTCTGGCATCAATGTGATATTTAGGGCCTGGACTACAGTCAATGCAGTGCACTGTACAGTCAAAGCAGAATAAACATTACATCACTTAGGAAAGAAACTGTCACACTTTACATCACAATATTCCTGTTACTGAATATGAACTGTGTAACGTAAAATGTGGCTTTCCTGTTGCTCAAACAACGCTGTGTTTCTTGAATAGACTTGAAGAAAGTCGCTTTGGATAAAAGCGTCTGCCAAATGCATACATGTAAAATGTAACTGTAATACACAAGGACTTTGTGTATTATATGTACATATTAAGTATATGCATATGAACATATGTATTATATGTACATATATTTTGTTAAATATGATACATGAAGGCTACAAGACCCTTAGGCTAATGCCTAAAAGTATCACAGATCCATGATGTACTACACGCTACACTATAATGCAAAATAAAAACATTTATATATATATATATATTTATTATATATATATATATATATATATATACAAACACACTCACATATATATATGTGTGTATATGTATATATATATATAAACACACACACATATACTGTATGTGCATAAATATACACGCATACATATTATGTTTGTGTGTGAGTGTGTTTACTGATCACTGTTAAATATAAGGGAAAAGCAATTAATATATTTTGGAGCCAGAAGTTGCCTTGAAGCCACTATTGTACCCTATTCTGTTAAATAAAATAATATGTAGAAGAAAAAAAATGCTGGTTGTAATCCATCAGCAAAACGACACAAATGATAAACAATGGAAATGTACAGCAGTCTGCCTCCCTCTCGTGGTGACATTAGCAAAATACAGGAATTAGAACAATTATTAAAATGAAAATGTTAACAAAACGTTCCTGGTGTGAAATGGGCTAAAAGGATTTTATAGAAAAATGGAGCTTTGTTTGTTATTCTCTGTTGAATTAATTTATTCCACTACACATTATTTAATTGGCTAAGTCATTTCAAACTCACTGTTGTTAATCATCCTGCCATGGAAGGAGAAGGCAGGACTCGTTGATTTGGTGAAATCATGGCCTACAAAGCCGATAGCCGGTGGAAGAATGTATCGACCAGGCCCCGGCCCTGGAGACAAGAGTGGAAAACACAGCCATGACAAACACTGTAGTCATGTGCGCACAACATATGCACAACCCTGTTTGTGTAAGTAATCAGAAGCACGTAGTTGTGCATTTTTTGGCGGGCAGCCGTGACAGAATCTTTTAGGGAGATCCACACCCTAGATGCAGCCCAGCAGGAATGTGAGCTCATCCCAGTGGCCTGGTGGTTTTTCCACAATGCCTGTGGCTATCTTCTCTGATACTACCAGGGGAATTACATCAGCCCACAATTGTTTGTGTGCAGGAGAAGGGCTACTGGAAGCACAGAACATTCTTTCACAATCACTTCAGCATGTTTTGTCAGGCCTGGGCACTGAGGTACCGTAACCTCCCTGACAGTGTGACCTTTGAAGGAGAAAGTAACTAATCTCCAATTCATTGAAAATTTGATAGGAACATAATTAGCATATCTGTTTCAAAATACAACACTATGTTGCCACATGCCACAATTATCAGTAATTTTTTTGTTCCAAAGCAGCTTTAAAAACAGTAGGAAGAAAACCTTAGGTCAACCAAAATAATTGTGTTTAAAGCTATTGTGGTATGTTTTATTCAACATATTCAAGCAATACAATAAGAACTCTTCTGTTCTTCAATAAACAATAAATTCATTTTGAGAAATCTATATTTGGACACAATATTGTTGCCAGTTACATTGTCTAAAATTGCTCCGCCAACAAAAATAGTTCCAACCGTTGAATCAACTGCCACACGCATCACGACAGCAGCATATCTTTCTGAATGAACCAGTTTGTTTAACGATTCGGTTGATTCAATTAGTCACTGATTCACTCTTAAAGAGAGTTATTTGTTGCTACCACCTGGCATTAACGATGTAACTTGCGGAAAGAATCGCGGAAAATTCGCCCTCATAATGGCACAGATTAACGGTCAGGCGGACTGATCTACAAGGTGAATAGCCCCTGTGCTTGGCATTACTGTGGAAACGCCTTGGTCGTTTCGGTTCACCACTCATTTGAATCATATCACACATGCTAATATTTGCTTCAAACACACACAGGTTTCTTACATTTAAGGTGGTCAAATTGTTGCATAGTGTAACCCACCCCAAGTAAACAAGCCTGTATTTGCTATGTTGTTGTTTTTTTTACTCGTAATAATTTTATTTATTTTTAGTTATATACATGTATGTATATATTTAGTTTGCCTATTGCATAAAACATTCAGACATGTTTATTAATTTTGTTTTCGCGATGGAAGGTTAAGGTACACAGTAATCGAGCGCGTCCACGTTAATTGACGTCACGTGCGCCAATTCATTGAGATGGAGACATATGAGCCGAATTACGAGTCCTTTTCATCTTTGCTTGTTTTTTCTAAAATGGTTGCTGAACTGTTTTATTGCTATAGGTAAGTTACTGTTGTTTTACATTGTAAATTTTCTGTATGTCTGTTTTATTTCTACAAATAGAATGTGGTTCATGAGATTCGTGAACGTATAAAGTGCATCACGACACGCAAGTGTTCATTGCAAGTTGTTAGATATGGTTTGTATATGCAATTCATGTGTTTAAAGGATAAAACAATAATATATAATAATTGTTACTGTTATACAGCCTTTCTTTGTAAAGTTTAATTGATGTCACGTGCGCCAATTCAATGAGATGGAGAGAAGCTGTTAATCTTCGCTTGTTTTTACTAAAATGGTACGACAGCTTCGTACCTGCACGATTTGTACTGCGCATGTGCGCGCTTTATAGTGACGTCATTTGGTGGTGAGGGACAATATGGACTTTTATACGTTTTATGATGGAATGCAAGAATTTTTTTCAAAGAGAAAAATTCCTGACAACTTTACACAGCGTCTGAAGATGACAAGGGGCGTCTACTAATTTAACCAAGGTGATTTTAGGTACTGAGAGAATTTATAATGGAAAAAAGAGGTCTGTTCTTACAGAGAGCCACATTAACTCTGGGACTGGCACTCACAGTGGAGTCAGAGACACTCAAAACAGGGTTATTGCTGCTACTGTTGGTCTGCTATCCAGAGTGTGAAAGAATGGGTAATGTATTACAGAGATGATATAAGAACTTTTAATAATAACTTTAATACTTTAATTTAATAACTTTTATTATTCATTCTGTTTTCTTGAGTTTTCTTATTCATTCTGATCATTTAATTACACATTATGTATTTTCTTTGTATTTCTTATGTATTTCCTTCATTGATCCTGGACTGAAAAAACAGGAAGAGACCTTAGGGTACGTTTTACATGATGTATCCATACATTTTTTAATTAGTTTTACACATGTCAAATAATGCTAGTAGGTATTGTTTGTTTTATAAAGTAACTGTCTGAACTTTTCCAGTTTTTTCCTCAACAGTCCTCAGACAATTCCTGTGAAGTATTCCTGTAGACAATTCTACATGTTGATGGTAAGATTGTTTAATTTTTCAAACCTGTTGGATAATCTACAATCAAAGCCTTACAGTGTTATTTGTATTTCGCAGTTCACTCTCAGCACCTGTACGTCATGTCCATGAACATTCACAGAGGTAAGCTGGATTTTCACACACAAGTAGTTTCAAACTACTAGTATGTTTCGATTATTTTTTTTTTTTTTTTTTTTTTTTTTTTTTTTTTTTTTTTTTTTGGTGTGTGTTTTTAGGAGGAGGTGCCATTGATTCTCCAGTGGTGGTGCATTCAGCTGATGGAGAGGTTTTGCCTGGAAGGGAATGACTGACTAAAATGTCAGTGTCTTGGCTGTATTGTTACTTTTGGTAAAGTGATACTATAAAGTTATTGTATGAATAGTGCCTATACATTTACATGTTTTCTAAAGGCATGGACAGAGATTTGCATACTGGACAGAAGCAGCATCCCCATTTCTTCAGGGAACGCTTGTGCCTGTTTTTAGGGTGTCAAAATGCATCGGCACCAAACCTTCGCTCAACAGAAGAGATCAGGAAGAGGACACTGATAAGGTAAATGATTTTAGTTGTCACATACCAAGCAGTTGCATGTATGCTGGATACATATTTTAATTGGTTTGTGCCATTTCATATGTATTTATTTTACCAGGTGCAACAGCCAGCCATTGCGAGAGACCTTCGTACAGCGTGGAGCTGCTAAACACAGACTCATGCCGTGAGATGACACAGCCTGCTTTTCTCCAGATGAACTGTGATGATCAACAACATGCCCTCAGGAAGGTCCTAGGGAGTGACTTCTCTGAAGCAAAGCATGACTTTTTATTTATATTTCAGTGTCAAGAGGACATGGAAAACATGTTTGTCATACTGTGCTGATGAGTAAGGACTGAAAGTCAATGCCATGTTACTCAATCAGCGAGTGTGTGTGTATGTGTGAAAGAATTAATAAATGTTTGAATAAATAAAATTGAATAAATTAATATCTTTATTTTGTGTTTCTTAAATGCAGACATTTAAGCATACTGATATAAGTTGAATCTATCTTTTGAAAGTTAAATATTAAATGTAAACTCCTATACAAAGTATTATGTACACATCTGTGTTTCCAAAAATGTGGTCTAACAAATGTAAAACTAAATACTAAAAATAAATAAATACTAAAACTAAATACTTTGTATTTAGTTTGATTAAATTGAATGATATATTTTACCTTTTGTGTGTGTTTAAATGCTTTATTAACAAATAGAATGTATAAGGTTAACATTAATATTATATCATAACATTTGCTTCACAATACAGTTGAGATTTCAAAATCTAAAAACACATTTTATGTAATCACATCTATGCACATTTTAATCTCCTTAAGCACTAAAACTGGGTTTTCCATTTTTAAATTTATATTTCTGTATATTAAATTTGCATTAAAATAAAATGTATAATGATTCAGGCACCATTTAAGCGTAAAAAGTGTCAAAGTGTAAATTTCTGAAATATTTCCGGTACGGATCGAGTAGTCACGTGATTGTGATCTGCCGTAAATTGTTTCGCACAGCTCAGACAGGAAGTAGACGCGTTTTCGCGCATGCGCGGTACCAATCGTGTTTCCGCTACGAATCAAGGAGCCACAGCATTTGCAGGCAAATTCGCACATACACAATTGAACCGAGTCAATTCCTTTAGCACAGAATCGATTCCAACTGAACTGAATCAATGGAACATTGAACTGATTCAATGCCAACGGAACTGATTCATTTTCAGATCTCTATAGTGATTGTTTTGTTTATTTTATTATTATTTTTACTGTGAATATGTTTGGTCGTAACGTAGTATATGTTTGTTGAAAAGTTGAGGAATATATATATATATATATATATATATATATATATATATATTAGTTCAGATTGTTGTTTCTAATTTCATTTTCCCAACAGGCTTTGATACACATATTTTCTCTATTTGTTTTAGTTATTTAGACAAAATTTTGTAAAAGAAAGAAATCTATAAGACCAGACACACATTATAATACCAGAGTTTCAGATATGATGTGAGACCCTGAACCCGGTACTCCAAATAGTAGTATATATTTTAACCAACATATTTGGGGAGCTCAGACCCAGTAGATATTTTTGTTCTGATATTAAACCTATCAAAGGGGTTACAATAGCACATACAAATATACATAAAACGGCTTACCTTTTTCTCTACCAGCAATGACTGGACGCTTCCTCTCCATTTCACTCATAGTCACAATCGCATTTGGGACTAGTTTAATTTACTTTAAGTCTATGTTGTCTATTAGCTGCAGAATTGAACAGAGGTCTACTCACTATTACTCTGTGCCAATTTGTCCATAAAATTCAAGTAATCAGGGCAAGCAATGACTAATGAAGAAACATTCACGTCAGTATCAGTTGATCCAAGCAATAAAGACAATAAAAAACGCAACTAGCCACAATGGAAAATCTTCAAGTGTTGTATATCTTCAGAACATCATCAAAGCTGAGGTGATGGTTAGTAGAACATCTTCATTTTCATTAAATCAGACATCTTCTCCAAAACAGTCTGCTTTCTGACCTCTTTTGAATTGGTCAAGTCCACTGTCCACCATCTGATAATGTCAGAACCAAAGTGGAAAAGCGACGCTTTGGCAAAATCTTCATTCAGCCTGACTGACTCAATCAGGGGCTGCCAAACCCATTAAATATACAAATGCGTTTGAGAAGCACAAAGGTGTCATCACTTGAATCCATTTTCATGTAACACTATCTCCATCAGTTAATCCCTCCCCTCACTTACCCTTTCCCTTTCATGCTTTTACTCTGTTCATTAGAGCAGAGACAGACCATCAAGCATGGGTCGCCAGGGAGACCAGTCACTGGGGGCCCCCCTGCAAAGCTGAGGGCCCTCCACAACTGAGAAGCTAGGAACATCTGAAGAAACATCTAAAAGAGTACGTACCACCATAGTCCTATCTATCCAGTTAAAATCCATTGCATAAAATTCTGGGAGTGCGTTTAAAATCACAGGAAGTGGTGGTTGAAGGTATGTTAGGTGAACGTGTCCACACCGTTGCACTGACCAACAAACAAACATTAAACATTAACAGTGCTGTCTGATGCTGTGGTAACTGGAGATGGATGTCAACAGGGAAACTCTCACAAGGTTACCCAGTAGACACAGATACACATGGGGTCAATGTGTTGCTGGGACCTTCAGTTTCAGAGTGCTTTGACGAAGCTTAAGCAGTTAATCAGTGCATGTGGCAAAAGAATCGCTCTCAGCATAGTCTGCAAGATCTGTATTCTCAGCTCATACTTGTGGCTTGAATATGGTTTCGCTAGTAAGTTTGTGTGGGGATTAAAAGATTCATGCAACTCTAGTTCATACAAGTACACAACCTTTGGAGAGAAATTGCACAGACAACGGATCATGAATACTATACTTTGAAACGCTATGCGTTCAGTTTGGATGCATACAAGTTCTAAGCGATAGGAGAAACATTACAAAAAGACATTCCTAACATAAAAGATTGTGAGCAATGTTAGCCAATGTTAGCAAAAGAAAGCTTTCACACAATACAGATTGCATATAAAGTTTATTCTCATTGACTTTTTACCCCCCAAAATGTGTTCTTTTTGATATCATAAAAGGTTAAATTCATTTTGGGTCCATTACATTTTATAGTGATTTTGAAAATTCACATAGGCCACTTTGAGAATCTGCATTTTCTGCATAGATTTTATGGGAATTGAAATACGTTAAAGTGAAGTACGTTAAACAGACCTTGAGAATAATACATTCTTATTGATACCTGAATGCATACTCAAATTTACCTACCGTATATGTTTTATGAACTTGATGATTAATGAAGTTCTGAAGGTGCAGATTTCACGTAGGCTGGTTGATTTTTATTTAGTATGGCAGTTTAGTCAAAATAGCTTATATTCTGTACAAATCATATTCCAGTTTATGTAACAGAGTTTGTTTTCTCTGATTCAAAGACTAATTTAGCATAGGGTGACTGGGTAAGAAGCTTGTTCATCAGCTCCAGTCTCCTCTCTGGTGAATAAAACGCACATCAATAAGTAAAAATATTAGCTACACACCTTAACGCACCATTTCGGAAGAAAGACCTGCTCTGGAAGTGCACTTTAAATCATAGCACATTTTAACGGGGTGTAAAACCACACAAGTAGATTGTGTTCAGAAAGAAGGGACGATCTGAGAAAAAAAAAAAAAAACGAACCATACGAACAAAGGCACTAGCCACAAATAAATACCACAGATAGAAAATAAAAACAATAAAATATTAGATTTTTAGGTGAATTATACTTACAAACATAAATACTTGTCTATTAAAACTAGATTACAAGAGGAATACAAGGAGGCGTCATACCATCACTAAACGTAAAGAGCTATGGAAATTAATTTAAAAACAGAGAGTACTGATATTATTTATCTTTCCAAACACACACATACACACGCAGAGCTGACATCTTGCTGGGTACACCTTTCTTTTCCAGCCCTTCTTTCACACAAACATATTCACAAAGAATGTACAACGTGGAGCTCTCGCATTTGCTGCCGGTGGCCAAAGGTCTCTGTTGTAGAGGAAGCAGACAAACAGACAAAAGATGCTTAACATAAATGGTTTTACATGGCCAAGACATTTTTTGGATGAAAACGTCCTTTAAGTGACAGCAATAAATGGATTGTATCTCACCATCGCTCAGGTGAGTTCTTTGTGTCCACTGTGAGGACATGTCCACCCAGAAGTTGTGCGATGTCTACCGTCTCCTCTTCTATAGGCACTAACTTCTCCTCACTCTCTGGTGTAAAGCTGTCCGTGTCAGGGTCGTACTCGTAAGAATAGTAAGACTCTTCAGCCATAGAGCCTGGCTCCTCCCCTCCTATGAAATAAAAGCAGTCAATCATATTCTAGGACAATGTGCTGTCTTTGAGAAAAGCATTGTTTGATTTGTTTCAGGGATATTTTCTTTCTGGAAATAGAGCTTTAAAAAAAGAAAAAAAAGAATTATGTCTGTGGTGTCCCTCAAGTGTATGTTTTTAGCCCACTTTTCTTTAGGAAAAAAAAACGTTTTTGCAATAAAATTTATATTTATCAGTTATTTTAAAAACTATATTGTAAATAATTGCAGTTAACAAATATGTATTACCAGACAACATGTCTGAGAGAGAGAAAAAAATGCATGAACAAAGTGGTCAGTAGGGGGCGACCCTTGCAGCAGCAACTCAAACTGATTCTATTACTGTCATATGTATCAATAAACAAAGTGTTTAAATATATCTCTAATGTTAGGAATTCATAGCCTAACTCATTTATCTTTCCACAGAGAAATTTTGAGTCAAAAAGTCAAATCCCAGCTTATAGGCTTTTGTCAACACAGCTGCTCAGCACCACTTAATCTTCAAGGATAATAAATGTCTTCCAGTTTGGAATTATACCTGAAACTGAAGGCTACTCATTTCCATGTCATCCTTCAACAATAATATCACATCATACACATACCTAAAACTAAGGTAACACAAGTAGAAGTAGAATAAATGTTAATTATTTAACATGCATGCTTGTGCTTCAGAAAACATTTCTGAGCTAAAACTGTCTAGAAAATCCTCTCAGAGATCACGCAGGTGATGTGGCTTGAAAAATCTTAGCTTTTACAAACATATTTAGAAATGACAAATCGTCTCAAGCATGAAAAGACAAACAAACATGGTAATTACCTCAACCAAAAAACAACAACTTTAAATTATTTTAACAGGAGACATCCAGGTAAAGTTAATTTCAACAAAATAAAAGCGGGCCAAAACCATAACCTTGATGAACCCCAACAACCACAGCCATATAGACACATTTCCTCAGCCCAAACATAACACAGGGCAAGTCTTAACAGCTCTACAAGAGACTGTCTAATCAGTCTGGGAGTTTTCCAGAGGACACAGACGCACATACCAACACACACACCTAGCTGAGTGTGCATGTGATATCATGAGCACTTCTAACTTGCCTTAAGTACTAATTTCGTTACTTAAAGGTAGCTTTAAGTACCTTAAATAATGCTTTTCCCTCATCAAATGACATAGTAACCTACAAAAATAATGTATTTTTGTTCAGTTTTCCAATACAAACTGCTAAACAAGATGTATTTCCTTGAGAAGTAATATTGTGAAATATAATAATATAATTGTGAATTAATTGTTAATTCTATATATTTATAGTGCAGTGTTTTCTCATTTTATGTTACAATATGCACAATGAGGTTATTAAAGTCAAGAATATGAGGAATATAAATCTTACTAAGGATAGTGCAGTACTGATCTCTAACATGGGAACACTTGAGCAGGTTCCAGAGGCTATTTAGAAAGATTTAAGTTTTGCTTTGTTAAATCTGTAAGTTCTCATAAAATTTCAACAAATGATTTAAATCAAACCAAGCATTTGTGTTTGAACAGGCCAAACCCTACAAAGGAGGGTGTGTGTTGAGTGACAGGAGGCTGGGATGAAAATTATCTGAGCATTAATGTAGTCTGGGCTGATTTGCAGGCCTGTGCACGCATAAGCTTCCTTGCATGTAGCTTCTGATTGTTGAATCTTCAACACCTGCCCATGTGTGGCACACGCTCACATCTGCAGGGCACTGATGTAGATGCGTTCAAAGAAAAGTAGAAGAGAGGATGATACCTGCAGGAATGAGTATAGGTTCCTGTTCTGGTTCTTCTCCTGTAGGACGTTCTCGCTCTTCTACGGCCACACCCGCTGTAAGACGGCAATACATACACAACCATATTTTAGATTAATTAAATACATTTATTTGCTTTTTGTTTCGTATCTGGTTTCCAGTTCCAGGTCTAGTCTCAATTGTTTGCACTTGTGATGTCACTTGGTTTGATATTTTAATGTCTACTGGAATGACATTTGAGATTCTTTTCAATCAGACAGTCGTCGTTTACAAGTAGATCCAAAATAATTAAATGTATGAAATAAAACAAAAAAATAAGCTGTTCATTTTCTCACATTTTTCACAATTATATTTTATTATATAAATTTATATGAGCCAATTTAACAATATAATTGTAACACAAATCAATATTTACCCATGGATCTTTTTTGCAAAAACATTTTAATGTGAAAAACACATTAAACATGAAAAATGTGATTGAGACTAAACCACAATTTGAACTGACTCACAAAAATGATTCTCACTGACCAACAATTCTGAATTTTTAATAAGTGCACTAATTATCCTGAAATTAATTTAATGACACAATTAAAAAAAATATTTTTTTTTAAAAATTTGCTTAAATTGAACAAGTTAAATCATTTAAAAAACATTTTACTATATGAAAAATAGGATGTGGAAACTTCTAGAAATTTTTTTTTGTTGTGATGCAGAAATCGCTAAAGTTTGAAATGGAAAATTTGAACTGATTCACAAAAATAAATCACACTGGCTGACAGAAAGACCGTTTATGCTTCTGAATAAATAAACACTAATTAGTTTAATGCTAATTAGCTTAAACTTAGACCCCAAATTAAAAGTAGTTTTGGTCTATAACTTTCATTGCGCAGCTGCTAAAGCTCCGAACACTATACCCTACACGGTACCACGGCCTACCACATTGGCACAGATTTCCCGCGTAACCTTTTTTTGTGTCCCCTTCCCGATGGCGGTCCTCTGTAAAACAAGAAAGCCCCATTGTTGTTGGTCCGCGCGTCGGAAAGGAATGTGACAGGATTTTTCTAACCCTCTACCCCCCCATTCATTCCACTGTTAAAGGGCCTCGAACAAAAGAGCTCTGTCATTTGGGGAACCCTGTAATACATCATATACTGGTGGTGCGTATGAGAGTATTTATGTGTTTATTTCATCAGCAAATACAACACCTGAACAGCTGTTCTACCAAAGCAGGTACACACACACATTGGTATCTCTTGGTTGCAAAAACAGGGTTTGATTCCTTGAATCGGGCCTGTCTGGACACGGATAATTGCAAAGCACTGAAAACACTTTGATTGTCTTTGATGCACAAGTGGATGAGACTTTAATCTCATCTGTGATATGAAAAAAAAAAAAAAACAGCAACCAGATGTTAAGTGACAAGATACAAAATGACTCCCTGGAAGCTTTGATCTACATTACAGAGATCCGATCAAGGGGAAGGACTCACAAAATATTATAACTTAAGGAGTTAAGAATATTTTGATTCTCAAAAACATTTCTTATCTTTTTTCTTAAGGTTGTTCGAAAGACAGAGTTTAAGAATAATCTGAATTAAAGTTAGGATAACCTCCAATTTGTCTTAAATCGGTAAGCAAAGGTAAGCTCTTTAATGAATGGACTGCTGGACTCCCAACAAGCCATTCACACCAAAAATAGTGTGCATGCTTATTATTATTATTATTATTATATCATTTGCAGGCAGTGCAAAAAGACGCCATTGAGATGTTTTTCATTGAGTTGATCAGTAAGAACTGAGTCTTGAGTCTTCTGCAAGAACTGCCATATAATCAGATAACACAAAACCTGTCATTTTCTTAAGAAAATGGAATGCCTTAAGATTGTTTTCAAGAATGGCACTTAGGAACATTCTTCCAAACTTCTTGCAATTTATCTTAGAAACTTTCTTAGCTTCTTTCTTTTGAAGATTTGCTTGAATCGGTCCCCCAGGTCGAAGGTTTGTTTACCCGAAACATCTGCGGTTTTCCTTGCACATGTCAGTGCCTGTGTGTATCTGAAAGTCCTGCAAATGAACCTCTTAAAAGGAAGGAAAAAACATGTGTCTAATTATGCAACTAGCATGACTTCATCTAAGAGTGTCTGGAGAGGGTAGCACCTGGTTCGAGATCACATGGCATAAATCTTGGCGAAAATTAGTTTCGTAATGAAATGGTACAGGTTTACAAAGCTTGAGTCCTTAAGATGCGCAAAAAGTGGGGATTTCTTATCTTGCTGACTCGTCTAGGCTATAAATTGACAGGCAGGTGGCAGAACTTACTCTGTGGGCAGTGGCTGAAGGGCATCTGCTCTATCCGTGTGCCGTTTCTGCAAGCAGACACCTCCATCTGACACTGATTCTGGTAGATCTGGCTGTCAGAACCACACACGGAGTCTCCGTCATAGCCGCAGTCACGATAACATGTACAGCGCTCGTAGTGTTCCTCCTCTGGACAGTCAAAAATGTTATTGCACTGACCGCCTTGGACAAAGCCTGCAGGGGGAGAGTGAAAGACTCTTTAAATGTCAAGTCCAGTTTGTGATATTAGAAGTAGATATCATAGAAGACATAGATGTACTGACCTGTCCAGTGATTGCTGGAGCTTTCCACTTCATTACATGTGGTGCCGTCACACAATTCTCGTGCTAGTGGGCTGCTCTCGCTCACGTTGTAGAAACGAGTGGCTTCAAATGCTGTACACACACAAAGTCAATTAAAATGTCATGTGCAAATTCATGCCATTTAAAAGACAGAGAGATTTAACAAAGTGATAACTTGTACTAATGAATCAGAAAATTCTGATAAATTAATCTGTGACTGATTCATGGGGAATTTACTGACTCATTAAAAAGAATCGCTCATGAGATTAATTTGCACAAACTAAAATACACTGGTATGCCATGTGTTGGTTTTTTGTGTGTTACCAGTGTGGACAAGAAAAAAACCCAATTCTGAATAACATCCCTATAGCTCAAAAGCATGGTGCTAGCAATGCCAAGGTTGTGGGTTTTATTCCCAGGGAAGGCATTGATCGCTTTTGCATAACATTTACATACACATTTTATGCATTTGGCAAACGCTTTTATCCAAAGCGACTTACATTGTAGTCAAGAAACGCATTGAATCAGTTCTTGCTTTCCCTGGGAATTGAACCCATGACCTTGGGCCACGCTCTACTGTTTGAGTGACAGGAAAGCTGAAAAAGAGTCTAACAAAAGCTTAAATGTACTGCTAAATTTAAGTTGAAATAAATTATATTGCCATCAAGTGCACCTGGGAAGCTTGTACGGAATGAATGGAGAATATAATAAAGCTTTCCAGAATCTAAAAACTAAATAACTAATATTTTTGTTTTAATAAAGCAAACACTGAAAGTTTGATGATTTTACATGTATTGTCTTTAAGCAGTTCAGTAGGCTTACCGTACATTGCGTCACTGAAAAATAATAAATCTTAGCAAAATAATTATCAATCACAACTAAATTTCTTTCTATTATGTTTTAAACCCCTTTTATGATACTCAAACATCAGTGTCATCTAAAATTCTGAGTATCCCACTTGTAAATAAGACTGTTTGGTCATATTCTCAGAACTTGAAATTAATATCAATAACTCCACTTACAGTGCAAATAACCATGTCTACTGTAGTCTTTTTGGAGATGTTATCATGGTGATACCCTGTTATTCTTTAATATAAATGCAAATATCATGGTATCACAGTACTGAATGATTGCCATATTTCTAAGCCAGAATATAATGGTATTACCATCTAAACAATTACCATTATTGTACTATGGTACTGCCACAGTATTCTTTTGTATGCAGTAGGATGATCTAAACCTACCTGGTTCATAATAGTCATAGACTTTCACTGGCACTGGAGCCGTCTTGCCCACAATATACTCCCTCACAGCGTTGAAGGCCACACAGGTCATACACTGACTGGGAATCTGTAGAAAAGACAAAAGACCAGCTGATTTTACAACAATCCTTTAATGTGCTTCCTTCAAAAAAAAAAAAAAAACTGGCATTATATAAGACTTGTACCTCAGGTTTTTAACATAGGCTACAGCTCTTAAATTGTGTAAATGTGCAGCTAACGCTACACCAAGCTGTCATTGTGCGACATTAACTTACCTCGTCAAAGTAGAAAAGAACCTTCCGTCCGTCTTCTTCATACCTCTTTAGCCCCACTCGCTTATCCAACATCAGCTGGGAACAAGATTATTGGGAAGAATGATTATTTAGCACTGTAAGCAATGCTAACTTAAATGCTAATGCTAATATGTCACTTAACAAATGGTTTTGTCACACAAGGACAATATCCATGTAAGCCATTTAATGATAACCATGTTGCTAACATGGTTAGCTAGATAATTTTTGGGCATAATCCAAGATTTTACATTCTCCAAAACAAGCTAGCATTTAGCTAGCTGTGTTATAGAGAGAAATTGGGAAAAAAATGCCTCAGTCACTTTCTTTAGGTACCAGTTGTATAATTCTGAGTTAAACAGTCTACCACAAATATGAATGGTTCATTTGAGTACTGTAATCATAAACACATTGGTGTGTCAAATAATTGTACAGTTTACTGCACTTTATTCTTGTTCTAGTTATGTACTTGTATATCAGCTAATGAATCGGCATTTTGCACATTCACAGGAAATTGCAAACCTCTGCATTGAATGATAATGCGAATAGCTTATTAAGTGTTATTCTTCCCGTTAATCTTTTATACAAGTGGTTCATCTCTTCACCTTCATACTGTATATCTAACTTCTCAAACCTGCTAACTATCACATTAACAACTGCCAATGCACAATTTCACTGCACATTTTATTTCTCATGTCATACACTCAGTATGTGAGTATTTGTACACTGCTTCCTCCTAAATGGTGCTTGAAGACGCATATTTCAGAGCCTGTTTAGGGCGTTTAGCATCCTAGCATCCTAACCCCTTCATCCTATGTGTGTGAGTGAGAAAGAGAAAGGTGGCGAGCACTTGGACACAGTTTATGAGGGGCCCAATGTGAGCTGGCGCCACAAGAGCACATTCAAACATAAACACGTATACACAAACATACACAGTATGACTGCAGGCCCAAATAAATGACCAAGAGTGATTTCATTTGTCCAAAAGCCCCAGCAGAGAGCATGATTTCAGAAAAAGCCTTGCTTGTTAACATTGCCAAAATAAAAATCTAAAAAAAGGAAATTTGTTGCTTTAAAGATTGTTGTCATAATTGCGACATTTAATGCACTGTTCATTGTAAAATGTATTGATTTTCACTGTGGAATATATGAGAAGCACACAATCTTCCATGCATGTCCTCCCCCTTACTATAAATTAAGACAATGAGACATGACGGTGTAAGCAATCTCGCTTACCATAGCGAAACGAGGAATGTGAACAGCCGGGGTCGTGTAATAAACATAGAGCCAGCCAGAGGTGGCTGTGTAAAGCCAGCTCGTTACTGGCTAATGGCGCTAATGAGACACGTTCCACCGCAGTGAGCGTCCGAGTCGGCTAACGTTATACAGCTCCCAAGGTAGCGTCGGTTTACTAGCATGGAGGACATGAGGCCTGGGACCTATAACATGACTAATGAGGGACAATCAGTTGACTGGGGACAATGGTGGTGACCTAAACCAACCTCCATTTACCCACGTACCCCCAGCTGGAGGAGGAGGAGGTAGGGCTGGTTGACCCCCTCTGAGCATTTCCTGTTCTAGGCCGCTGTTGTGGACATTATAGTCCTGTGGAGGGTCTGTAAGCCCAGCTGGAGATGCATGACCCTCACATCCGATTGTAGCCAGACATTTTTATGAACTAATTATATTTACAAAAAACATATATATAACTGTCTTCATTCTCAGCATATAATGCAGTTATTAAATATACTTGTAATTAATATAAATTATATTCATGTTAATTATATGCCAGAAGTGTCAATAAAATAACAACATAATGGCCATTATTATTATAAGTCCAGTTAATATATAATTGTTTTGACCTATTAATATAAGCAATTCTGATATTTTCTGGTATTTATAAAGTATTAGTAATTTAAATGATAATTATTTTGGATAATAATAAATATATTTGATAAATTTTTCTAATTACTATAAATATATAAAATAAATATGGATTTCTTTATTTTTTTACATAGAAAAATGGTAGCTCATATTTGGGCTGTTTATGTTTATGTGTGTTTCCGTGAGAGAGTGAAATAGACTGATAAATTCCACGCCATACTGCCTCCTTTGAAATGGCCTCCAGATGTAAACTCTGTAAATCTGCCAGAAAGACAAATGCAGAGAAAGAGAGATAAAGGGAAAAAGAGCAAAAGATGCACTGTCCTATTATAGAGACACCTTGTCAATCTTGATGTCTTTATTAGCTACCTTAATGAGAAATGTGAGTGTGACAAAGGATGGGAAGTTGTAGGAGAGAGAATACAGTAAAAAATAAATTTAAAAGCGAGAAATTTCACCCTCTCCAAACTCTCAATATCTGCACGGAAGCCAGATAACAGAGGGACTTCTAGGACAGCCATGTTGGATGAGCCAGCGTGAAGCCACCTGATGATGAGGTACAGGGGGAGTTGGAATGTAAACAATGCTTCTAAAATCGAGTATCAATCTACGGTTATTCATTCATATCAAATTTTGAACTTCAAAATTGATTAAATATTAAATTTGAATTTGATTTATCAACTTTTGTCGATATTACCTGGTGCAAACCTCCAAAGTAACACTGTAGTCCAGGTGGTCTTTGTGGGCCGCGGGGTCCTCATCATCTACAGGAGCCCTTCGCTTGCGACTCAGCTCTGATCGGTTATCAGCACGAGAACGGGAGCGAGAAGACATGTGTCGTGAGGACGGCAAGATGTGCTGTTCCTGTTTGGGTTCCTTGAGGTCGACTTTCAGCTGAAAGGCTGGTTTGGCAACTGGGTCAGGCACATTGTAGGAAACATCAATCTGGGGATATACAATAATATGAACATGGAACCCCATTTCCATTCAAATTAGTAATTTTTGCATACATGACATTTTAACAACAACCAGCAGTACCATCGTATGTCTAGTCTACAAAAAACGAGACGCACAACTTGTTTCATTCAAATTGTCTGTAGCATAAATTGTGTTATTTAAGTGCCAAAGTATTTAGTTGGATTTTGTTATGAACTATTTGTTTGTGCACAGAAAGATAATTTTAAAACTTGCATCTTTTCCTCCATATAACCTGAGAACAGAATGTCCTAGTTGTTTTTGTGGCCTAGAATATGTCTAATGTTTTTTAAGGACATCGTCCCCAAAACAAAATTGAGTTGGCTATCCTATCTATGGGGTAGATTATAGGAGAAAGAACATACAATTACAGTGGTACCTCGAGATACGAAATTAATCCGTTCCGAGGCGGCCTTCCTATAATGAGTTTTTCGTATCTTGGAACACATTTTACATGTTAAATGGCTAATCTGTTCCAAGCCCTCCAAAAACACCCCATTAAATTTCATAATAAAGCTAAATTGACCTATAAACAATGAAATAACGTAAAATGTCGAAGCCTTTTCCGAAAGTGGCGGCAGAGGAGGAGGAGGAGGACAAACGGCAGATAACGTACGCACACTTAACTTTACGAAAACACATACAAAATTTAAAGTTTCGGGTGCGGAGTGGCTGAGCTAAAGCACGCCAGCACGTACGTATAGAAGATGCATGATGGGAGGGATGCTGTCCAATTAGAGAGAAGGATCTCATGGCTTGGCTAGCATCAGGAACCAATGGGAGAGCAGGAGGATGGTGGCGAGTCTACTATAACTAAGATGGCGGCGTGCAGCGCGAGTTTCAAAATTGTTATGGGGCGAATCTCGGACTTTCAGAAACCTTTCGTATCTTGAAAACTTTTCGTATGTAGAGCAGAAAAAATTTTCGTCTTTGCTTTCGTAACTTGGATTTTTCGTAAGTTGAGCCTTTCGGATCTTGAGGGACTACTGTACTTAAATTTTACCACAGCTTTCCATTTTAAAGGCAGGAATGTGAACATCAGTACTGAATTTCCACCAGGAAAAAGAGCCAGCTGTTGCCACACTGGGATTTGCCTCTAGAAGAGGAGGACGAGGACGAAGCGTACAACCGTTTTTCCGTAGACAGAATGTGGGATTAAGTTTGCCAGAAACAGTACCTGCATTAGACAGCAGCCTTCTCCTTTAGCGCTGACAAACAGTTCTGTTGGAATGCTGGGTATCTGAACAAAATGAGAGAGAGAGCGAGAATGCAAGACTTATCAATCAGATTACCGGCACAAGCATAAGCAAATACATTAACGGACTGGCCCCTGTCCAACATCAAAATTACACGCATTTAAACTGACACTGCTAATCACAAGAAGGGGTGATGTGCCAAGCAGATGCTGAGAGGAGGAGCGTATCAAGTTCAGGCCCTCACTGAAAATACCTCTCTGACAGTAGAATGTAGAGATGTCAGAAGTGTTTGTGGAGGATTTTTACCACAGCTTTTTGTAGAATCTTCTTATTGTCCCATTGAAGCTCAAACGTTTCTTGGAAATCCAAATTAGTGGAAGCCAGAGATATGGTGAGATTGACTCCACCCACATATGATAGGATAGCATATTCGGACAGGGCTTGCAATGCCACACAAGTATCCTGTTTTTGAATAACAAAAGAAAGAAAATAACCTCAATAATAATGTTCAATAAAGCACAATTAACCTAAACTATGTTTGTGCACTCTAATGTATTAATTACTGTATCCAAAAGAGTAGTATGCTATTACAAATGAAGCCAGGATTTAATGCATTGCATTGTAAGTAAATGTAAGTAAGTAAATTGCATTGTTGGGGGAAACCAGAAAATTTGCGTGCTTTAGATTGTATACAAACTGCACAATAAATAGTATACAGTAATACGTTGAGATACAAGCATAATTCGTTCCAGGGTCGGAGCTCATAACTCGAATTGCTCGTATCTGGAATCATGTTTTCCCATAAGAAATAATAGAAAACAAATTAATCCGGATCCGGATCCGTAACAATGGAAATTTTATTGGTATAGACACACACACACGCATACACGCACGCAAGCTCAATTATTGTAGTACATGTATACAGTATAAGGATTCGTGTGATATCAAATAAAATGTGGTTTTAATTATACGTTTTTACAGACAGTAGCGGCAGGTGCAGAGGAGGGAGGAAGGGGGTTGGTACACAGACACTTGATTCCGTATTGTAATTTACACGAACACTACATAACTTACGTAAACTTAAATTAACAAAACTGAACTTAGCTTACTTTTTTTTTTACTTTTCTTTTTTATATTATTGTAAATATATTATTATATTTTATGTTTTTTTCGATTTGTTTTCTTCCCTTTTTTCGCCTGACTACCCTCACTTTCACTTGACGCAAACCTTTTAACGAAATACCTATCGAGGGAGATTTGTTTCTGTCTCCCTTTCAAAATAAATAAGGCACGTGTCGTCAAAAAGCGCTGAAGCGCGACCAGTAGACGATTTATCACTGTGTTTCTTTTCAATGAAATCAGAAACCTTCTGTCACATAGCTATCACTTCCTTAATTTTACTTGTAGAAATGTTTTCCTCCGGTTCCCCCTCCTCCTCGCCACTGCTGAGCTCTTACAGGAGGATTTATGTTCTTGATTGCATCCTTCTGCTTTAAGATGGTACATATCGTGGATGTACTGCGATCATACATGCGTGCCAGATCACTCACGCGGGCACCACGCTCATATTTATCCACAATTTCATGCTTCATTTCCATGGTCATCATGCGTTTCTTTTTCTCACTACCATCCTTACCACTCACTTTCTTAGAACTTATCGCTATTATGAAGAATAATGCACAAAATAGAGAGAAAATCAGCTACTCACGGGCGACGCGTACAGAAGTCAACGAACACGTGAAGTGAACGTGCATCGGCATCAGTACACGTGCTCGTATCTCGAATATTTACTCTTATCTAGAAGCAAAAATCTGCCCGAAGGTTTGCTTGTATCTTGGAATACTTGTATATAGAGACGCTCATATCTCAAGGTATTACTGTACAAACATTGTAGGCCAATAATCATTTGTTCACAACCAAATGACTGAAATATGCAACAAAAAATGTCACCTGAGTTGAGGAAAAACCTCCCAGGGCATTCCTTTGTTTTGACAGCCATTTAACTACAGGTAGGGCCGATGCAACGTCACCCAGAAGAGTGTAGGTGAGTAGACCATAAGCTGTCATCTCAACTTCAGCAGACACAACTAAAAAAGCAGAGGAAAAACATGTTTAATTTATTGAATATCTTTGGAGATTTGTTTGATTGATTGTCTCACTGACAGATACCTGATTGGGAGAGGCCATCACTGAAGCCCATGAATGTGTCCTCATCAGTTACAGTGCTGCCAGTGAGACTCCAATGAGTGAAACCATCTGCAAAGACAGCAAAACATTTGGAATCAACAACAAGCCAATCGTAACCAATAACTTTCTTTTAATAAACCTTGATAAATTACCTTGGGTGATGGCCATGTGGTTAAGTCGCCTCAGAGCCAATGGAGCATACGGACTGCGAAGTAAAGTGAGCGCATATGCGGACAGAGCAGTAGTATACGGGTCATCAGCAGAGTATGTGTTGCTCTCCAAAAACACTTTTGCTTTAGCCACTGCAACCTTCTCATCCTGAATAAAAACACCAGTCAGAACAATGCATTTGCTGAAGATAGTTAATATAGTTTAATAAGTGCATCTGAACATACTTGTTTTTGCTAAAGTGTAGAGAAAGATTACCACTTGATGTCAAGACATCATTGTGCTTTTACACAGCGAACAGGTGTTTCTTGTGCTAAATGTCCAAATACCTTCAGTACAAATCCATTTAAATCCTTCAACTTTTTCTTCCTGAGAAATATACAACCTCGCTAATGATCTTTCATCTGTTTAGCATCAGCAGACTGGCTTTTATCTGTACCATATGTCCTTTTTCTCATGGAACCTGGACGCTAGCCCTGAGCAGGCATGCATGTTAATCTGACCGGTATTCTTTTCATCAAGTCGATTTGAGAGTGAGAGAAGTGGATCTTTGAAGTGAATCATTTTGTCTGTAGTTCGAAAGCTACAATGCTACAAATGATCAAAGCGACACGTCAGAGGTCAGATGAGAAAGACTTGGTTCTAATCTTCAGCAAGATGTTATGAGGTGTTCAAATTGGGGCTGTCAAACAATTAAAATGTTTAAATCATGATTAACCTCATCATGCAGGTCTAATGAGTTCCAATTGATAGCATGTACACTTGTTAACTTAGACAGTCCTAATTCATATACAATTTATTTCTTTTTTGTAACCAAGTTGGATTTTTAATAACAATAGACGTAAATGTATGGATAAGCTGGGCAATGTATACAAATTGCAACACGGTCATGGTGCATTTAATGTAATTGTCAAATCTTTTAAGCTCGAAGACAGGAATGTAAGCAGGGTGAAAATTTCAAAAGAATTCCATTGTCTCTGCATGTTCTTATCATAAATCTTTAGATTTAGACAGCAAGCTTCCATATTAGATTACCTATCACAAGGCTGAAAGCTGAAAGAAATACTGTTGATTCTCTGCCAGCACATCCATCATCTTGCAATGCAGGAATGCCCTCTTAACACGGATCCCGGAAATTTGTGTGAAAAGGTTGTCTAAGAGACCTCACTGAGAGGTTGTTTAATGCGACAGAATAAACATGATGTGGGAGATCTCTCACCTCGGTTGTAATCCCAGTTTCCATAAGAGCTGCCACCACATACGCAGTCAAGGCGATCTTTCCATGAATCCCACCCTTAAAAGGAATTGGACAGAGCAACTTTTACCAGAGTGATGATAAATAACACCTCTATCCAAACTTCCTCAGTTTAATGAGAACTTATAAACCTAAGAGCTAATGGCTTAATTGTACAATGTTCAGAGACAAATAAACAGTTTTGAAATAGTTCTTCTAGGGCTTCTAGAAAGGATCTGAATCAAGGGTAAAAATATCTTGGTCTTGTTGGATAAAAGTTTATTTCATATGGACCTTTCCTAGTTCACCCATGTCACTCAAATCTCAGAGGTAGTCTATATTTCACAGAACTGAAGAATAAGAAGGTCTCCATTTATGTACCTGCAGATCTTTGTTGAGAATCCGGCCCATTGCTGGGAAAGATCCTTCGTCCTTTTGATGACTGATCAGCCAGGATTTGGCTGAACATAATTCTTCAGGATCAATGAAGATGAAGCCACGTGACTGAGCAAACGATTTCAGTACAAATGCAGTCAACCTGGAGGACCAAGAGGTAACAGTTCAACACTCATGTCTTATTCTAGGACTTCATTGTAGGAAACTTATAAAGGGTTCGAAATCAGTCTCATAAGGTATGACAATTGACATTAAGTTAACAAAACTGTACACCGTCTCTGTTCATAACTACGTTCTTCTGCAAACATTTCCTTCTATGTTTCTTACTTTCTACAAACTTACTCAAACACTTCAAGATAATTCAAGATACACAGTAAATAAATAGACTTTGGATGTGAACAAAGTCGTTTTTCTTGGAGAATGCCAAATCAAGTATGGTTCTGCATGCAAGAAAACCTAAATACATAAACTGAAAGAAACTGAAAACAGCACAGCGAGGATGAGCTTTGACAAATGTAAGAAACAGCTAATGGAAATGCTGAGGGATTTTGCCTTGTAAATGCTTTTACTTCTGTGAATCAACTGAACCAAGACTCTGCAAACACGTAAACCATGTTCTGATTTGTTTTAACTCAACGTGGCATGTCATGACAGCATTCCTGAAAGCGGCCAGATGATGATACAAGTGACTTCACTTAAAATAAAGGTCAATAAATAAACAATCAGCGGGTTTTTCTAAACCATGAGCTTGTAGGGATGTCAAGACAAACACCCAAACAACACTACAGAGTCCTTGCAGGAGACCTTGCCTGGCCTTGAATGTTATGTTTCCCAAGAGAAGTCGTAAGCCTGGAGCATTGAGCCTTCAGGAATTTTTATAATGTTAAGTAATACCATGTCAGAGTCTTTAACTGCCTGACCCAGGGGAAAGTTTCTAGAAAGTGTTCAGATGATATAAAGAGCAGCAAAGTGAAGAGGACACCCCTGATTCTTCTAGTTGCTTGCACAAGACATTCAATAATAAGTTTGCAAGGTGCCTTTCTCACAATGTGATCCTTGTAAGAAGTCACCTTACCTAATACTTTGGAATGCCTGGAAACCACTGCCAGGACTCTCAAGGCAAACAGGGCTCTTAAAATGATCCCGAAACATCTGCGTTGAACCACTCCAAGCATTCAATAACAAACTCGAGGTGAAGAGCCACTAACCTTAAGTGTATCATTTTTAATGTGGTTTTAGGGCAGCCCAAAATTTCAACAACAGAATTTGACCTTCAATGTATTAAACTGGGTTTTATTCCTATCCATGTCCACAGATATAGTGGTCCGCGGGAGAAATTTGGTCAGGTTCTGGAGCAACCTTTCATGAGTTTGGAGGATTGCTGGGGGTTATTGGGGGATGTAGAGTAGATTACTGCCGCATGTGGCTCACATTGGATCCAGACATGCTGATGCCAGAAGATGGGCTGCCAGTTCTGGTCCAAGGTCTAAACATCTTTCCTCCACTTTCGAAGACATCCACACACATTACGAAACTCTGCTAAAGCTGAACAGGCATTTATAAATAAAAGTTTCCACTGTGTTCCAGAATATTAGCTGCTCTTTCCACTGAAGCAGATTAGGTTTGAAGGCCTTGGCATTACTAGGGCACCAAGGCGCTGATGGGGACATTAAATACGTGCTGCACCATTATGGCCAATCTTTTCATTAGGAACCACAATTTCCTGTTCTATCATTCAGCCCAAGCTGGGACATATTAGCCCAACTCTGGAGCTGCTGTTCACCTGGCAATAAATAATCTGTCCTAATAGCTGAAACTGTACCAGAAACAAAAGCGAGGTTGTTTCGGACTTGTAAACAGTCTCAGATGATCTTAGATCATCAAGTCCACTACTTCAGAATTCTCAGTGTTCTCAGGATTTGTCAATTCCTTCTTACTTTGCATCAACAAATTTGTTTCTCACCTGCATAGACATTTTCTCCACTCTATGTCAATGCATCATTTAATTTGCCAAATACAACTAAAAATGCTGTTGTTGAAAGGAGTATGTTGGGTAATTTACCAGATAAACAGACCGAAGGCTAGTCAAGTACATTTCTGGATGACTAGTTGACTAGTTAAAATGAGTAGTCAAGCAAGTTTATACAGGAAAAAGGGGGTACAGGGATCAGGCATTTGCCCTACGATTAGTGACTCTAATAGCTAAGGTTAAATTAATTTTCCTGTAACTCAGGCTCCCATGTGTTCAACAGTGTAGCAGAACATTTAGTGGGGGTAGGGGCTTTTGACCTCTTAGAGGGCATAGTTAATGAGGGCTGTTCTACAACATGGGAAGAAATCCCCCAAAACAACCAATAAATCTGAACTCCAGTGACTGGAGTCAGGGAGCTTATTAGTATTTTGTTAATAAGGCTCGAGGGTACAGTCAGCTTGAAATTTTACAATCCATGGCTCTATTAAAAGTCAGACAATCACGCTTTAAGTGAATCACTTCAATATTTGTGCTAAACAAATATATATTGTGAGGACAATGCTTTTCTTTGTGTTTTTAGGGAACACAAACATCACATACTTTCAATTTGAGATTTAGCTTCCCATAACAAATCAGAGTAGCATGGTGTGTCAATATGTGAAAAAATTTGTGAAAAAATTATACTCTCTTGCTAGAGATGAGGGGTTAAATAAAGGACATACTAGAACCAAAAAACGGCTTACGCTATTCTAATTGTAAAGTCAACTTCTTAGCAGACATGGCATGTACAGACTTCACACAGTAGAAGCTTACCACATGCTTCCGGAGGAATCTCTTTCCCCAAAGGCACTGTAGGAACCATCTTGCCTCTTGTATGTCAGTTGCCTCTGATAACCTGCCAGGTACATTGGAAGACCCAAGGCATTGTTTGCACTGCATTTGCACAGATCTTCAATCACTTTTAAATAATTCTTCAGAAGATTAATAATCAAGAAGACACATGTTCTGTCTTGTACCTTGCAGTAGGTAGTCGGTGGCCTCTGCCTCAACCTCTGGGCTAAGCTGATGGGTTTTCTGAAGGTACTTGAGCACAAAGACATTGGGAGCGAAGTGGATCATGTTCTGCTCCCCACAACCAAAGGGAAGTCGGAGGAGCTTGTCAAGGTTATTGAGGGTAGGCCCCATAACATCACCTAGGACACAAAATATTGTCACTACAGTAATCATACATGGCACCTAAAAAACCTTAAGATTAAGTTTTGGTGTGTTCTGTTGGTTGGATACACTATGAATTCCTCCTCACCAATCATGGCGGCGGTGGCTCTCTCTGAGCCAAGCACCACATTGTGTGGGACTCCTAGAGTGAAAGCCTCATTGTGGTTCTCTTCTGCATCTTCTTTGCGCCAGATCCTAAATTCACCTACAGAACCCCAGCCAGTGGAGAAACCAATATGCCTCACATGAGCAGGGAGTGGTCCAGCCCACTGCAGGATCAGGGTCTCACTGGATGGCTCTAGGCCATGGCCAACCTATGACAAGAAAGATTATGTAACCAAACTATAGTTATTAGCTGATCACCAAGTTGGTCTGGTCTTTTTCGATTGTTTCAAAAGGGTTTTAGGCACCAGCAAGCTAACCAGCTAAACACTGAAATGAGAAGCACTGCGCAGGTGTTTTGTGTATATATATTTTTTTTGTGTAAGAAAAAGCCTCTTTCCAAAATATTATATTTCCGTAAACACCCTTAAAAAATTATAAACTGATCTGCGCATGACATGGTGGAGATTTGAATGCCTTCATTCAGAGGAAACTAAGCAAACATGACCACTTTAATTCAATAATAACATGGAAACCAATTAAGTTCTACTCAAAAAGCAGTTTGATGAACACTGCATTTAACAAGCACCAGGAGTTCATAAAAAAACTATTGCCAAGTCTTGGCAACAGCAACCAACATCACCCTAAGCCTACATAGAGCCAGACATTGATGGAATCTCCAATAAACAGACTACCTTGGAATTGAAAATAATTTGTCATTAAATATTAGACCATCTAAAATGGAATATGCAATGAATACAATGAAAATAGGTCACAATATCAAAACAAAGCTAGTCTCAGCTCCGTACATATATTGTACAAGTGCAGCAAAGTAACTTCAGTGTCTAATGTGAATCTTTTTGTGCCAGTGAGAGCTAGGCAGTGGTCATAAATCACAGGGTTTTTGCAGTGACATCAGCCAGTAGAATATGAGCTCATTAGTATGCAGTGCTAGGGAGCTAAACAAACCAAACAGAGCAACACTGCTAACACAGCAAAAATTTTCAATGCTCCATTACAGTAGCAGAGCGGTTCAGAAAATGGTGTACTTTTCCAGTAACAAGCTACAATTTTAGCGCAATAAAACTTCTTCAAATAAATTTTCTCTATAATGAACAAGCCTCGCAAAATGTAAAAAAATGGATTCATGATAATCATAACTGTTACTGAATTATGTTCTAACAAACATCAAGTTTTTAAAACTTTTTTGCACTGAAGCAAAATTTGGTAAGCGCTACTATCGCCATAATCTGAACATACCTGCTCAATTTGATGACAGTGACTCCTTGTGGCCATACAATTTGTAAATGTGCTTATAACTTCCTATAATTTGGCCTAAAGTCACATCCTGAACTACCATTTATATGGTAGTCATCAAAATCAAAAGCTACAACTCCAAATGCTTTCAAGTCTAACTTACCTGCACCCCCCCTCCTCTCCAGCTGATCCAAAAGCTTCGGAATTCATCCCAGGATAGGATTCCTGGCGTTGGGGTGCTGACTACAGGCTCTCCCATCTTACCCTGTGAGATCCAGGAGCGTGAGTTTTGCCTCCCACCCAGCACAATCTCCACCATTTCGGTACTGTCATGTGCGCTTGGCGAGAGGGCAATGTGGGCATCATTATGGCTTTTGATGGCCACTTGAACGTGTGCGACTTTGGCTGGCTTCTTCACGTACTGATACTCGTATTTGTTGGGTGTGGAGATGTGGATTCGTTCTGCGAAATGTGAAATTAAAGGGCAGAAATATTACAGAATAAACGTCCCGTTTTGTAAGCTAGCAACTAATACTATCAGTGTAAATATATTAAACAATTAATAAAGAACAGGAAAGACTTGTTTACCGTTTGGACAGAAAAAGACGCTGTATGTGTACTCTCTAGGCAAACCTTCAGGCTACGGAAAAGCAAGAACAGAGGGATATTTAAGCAAACAACTAAAAACACACTCTTTGCTCCCAGCAATAAAAAAAATTATTTACACAACTCCTCTACACGCTCCTTTTTAAACTTTGAACCGCTCGCATAATATGATCTGGAACACTGCAAAAACAGATAAGTGATCTCTGATGCAAATTATACAGTGCTCATCCAATCAACCAGTCCATTCAAGAAGTATCATAACAGTTATATAGAGCATTCACTAAAACACCTGTTCGACATAAGCAACAATAAGATTCCAGGTCCCTACCTCGACCAGCACGCTCCTGCGCACATAATCCATCCCTGCGGGGCTTCTCCTGTCCTCCTGTTCCTCACCCACCTTGCCTGTTTTGCTGGACTGCAGCCCATCAGAGCAACAACTTGGCTCGCTGTAGGCCACGGCACGAGCTGCCATGGAAACAAATATGGAAAATGACAGGAAAATTGCATTGTTGGGTGCATGCAAAAGGAAAAGTTGCTGTTTGCCAAAGTATACATGCATAAATATATACAAGTGCACAGATGTGAGACTTCTGGCAGCATGCTTTCTTCCTTTTTTTTTAACAAACCAGTAATGTCTTCCGAGACCCTGATGGCCTGTGGATAATAGCATTCACACATGGCTTTGGAACAGAATGGCTGCTTGCCAGCAAAGCCCCTTTGTATGTGTGTAGTGAGAAGGAAGGACTTGGAGCCAGGGGGACTAGGACAGAGGCGTGGGGTGGGGGGGGTGGGTGCTGACCTACAAATTCATTGACACACCATAGAGAGATACATGGAAAAGACCCCTACCACTATGCCCTAGTGTACTTTTCTTCATCCGACAGCCCAAAAAGAACATAGCTGTCCAGCATGGGTCATTACAGAAGTCAATGACAAAGGTTTTATTTGGCAACTGTGCTTTGCTAAAGCTGAAATGGCACCACATTTACGAAATCACAGGCTGAAACAAGCCAAAGAGTCAGAATGTGACAACGATTGATTGACATTCCTAAGAATGTTTGCAATGTCTTGTAATAATAAACCTTCTGTAAACTACAGTGAGAATGAATACAAAAATGCTTGTCAAACACATAGCAAATACAAGATTTATGCACTACTAGATAAAAAGTGACTGAAATTGATTCTCATGATTCTAAAAGTCTAAGGGCTTCAAGCTCACATTATATGAAGGCAGAACCGTGTCCAACATACAGGTTAACTCCTTTAATACCGTTTAAAAAAACATTAGAAGATGCACCTCGCATAGTTGCTGTGATTTAGTATGTTGTTTCTGTAATGTAGTTGGTTCACTATGGAAGGCCGTTTCCGCCACAGTTGAGAAATAAAAAAGATTCTTTAAGTCGAAATAATGACTTAGTATCTCGAAATAGCGAGAAACTTTCTCGAAATAATGACTTAGTATCATATTTGCTGTGATCTCGCATTTACACGCTTTGACCATGCGGAGAAGCACGAGAAGTTAAGTTTATCATTATTTAGAGAAAGTTTCTCGTTATTTCGAGATACTAAGTCAGTGGTCGCGAACCCATCGATCGCGATCAACTGGTCGATCTTTGGTCGCCATCCGGTCGATCGCGATCGATTGGTCGACCTTTATCACCATCCCGGAAGCTCCCGAAAATAAGAACGTTTCAGTTGCCAACTTAGAGAGTCTGTCATGAGTCTCCGCAAGCCCCGATAGGACGACCGCTTCGCTCCGTGCAAAAGGTTGGTGACCACTGTACTAAGTTGTTATTTCGACTTAAATAATCTTTTTTTTTCTCAACTGTGGCGGAAACGGGCTTCCATAGTTCACCCACCTGTACGGGCGTTGTAGAAGTATTTAATGCACTAACCTGTGATATTGGCAGATATCAGTTCAGAAAAGAGCAGAACTATAAAAGTGGGCGTGGCCTCCCCAGGCGCCACACACTTTTTCCGGGTAAGATGATGTTTCCCTGGGTGACCCACAAACTTGATCCCTTTAGGCACTGACACTTTCACATGGACCTACGGAGAGTGAGCATACACAGAAGTCATGGAGTTTCTCCATATTGCACAAACACATGCTGCCCGCATTTTCAAAAATATGGCATGAATTCTCAAGGGCTCCTAAAGGATTCTAGGGAATTTTTGAGGTGCATTGCACATTTTCCATGCTGCCTAACTCATGGCCTCCCACCGTTCCACGAGGATTCAACTCTAAACCCTTCAGCGTCAAAAACGGCTGCAAATCTTTTCTCTGCACATACCTCAAGTCAAAAATAAGCTGATACTAAATAATATTTGAATCCACATGATATGAAGGCAGAAACCATGGTAATGTATCAAATTAATGTAAGTGTCTTGTAAATGGTGCTTGTCTGTGCAAAACGTGTTGCTGTGATGCCAAAGTGTTGCTATTCAGTCTAAGATGTTCTGAGTGGTTGTTGTTTTGTGGTTGCTAGAGTGTTTTGGGTGGTTCCTTATTGGCCCCAACTCTCTATGATAAGTTTTATCTTTTTTTGTTATTTGTTACGATTGTGGCCTATATTGACAGTTGTAATCAGTTGTACTGATCTGTGTAAAAACACATGCACACACACACCTCGGCACATGTAGGAAGGTAGTTATACACTGTCAGTGGGACTTTGGTTTGTTCTCCACGGACAACGCTGTATGGAAGGGTGAAGTCGATGAAGAAGGGCTTAAATGTGCGCAGTTCAGCAGTCTCAGCCAGACCCAGACCCTTCAACGCAGACAGACCAATAGCTCTCGTCACCCATGTGGTGATGGAATCGGGAACATCCAAACGCAACTCAGCCTCCCCAGTAACACTGCTGTAAATAAAAATTACAGTAAGCAAAAACTGTGTATATAAGCATCCTTTGGGTCTCATGTATCGCACCTATCGGCTACCGAGGTGAGCGCGACTTAGAATCGTAGAATAGATCCACATTCAGACCATCCTCGGTCGGCCACTCCCTCTTTTTGTGCAAAAGTCTTGGGCACATTAGTATTTTCACCCCCCAAAAATTTATTTATTTTGCTGTAGTGCGTCATTAGAAAATATCAATTTAAATTTCCAAACATTCCTTTTGCCATTAATTGTTATACTCCAGTGAAATTTTTGTATGCAAAAGGAGTCTGACAACAGCCGGTGCTCCACACTGAGATCTGATCTCACCATCATAGAGTCTGTCTGTGATCCAGAAGAACTGCAGCAACATATTCAAGAAGCTTTAAGAAACTGGCAAAGCTACCTGAAAAAGTGTACCTGGACAAAAGCTGTTTTAAATGCACAAGATGGTCACACCAAATATTGATTGTAGTTAACACAAGTTCATTAATAAATAAAATATTTATCGCATTATTTTGAAAGCATCCTCACTTTACAGGATTTTATACTAGTGCCTAAAACATTTTACAGTACTATAGCTTCGGAAGTCGGTTGCCACAGTTCTTCTGGATTTAGTCTGTCTCAGTTTTTATGTTTTTTCATGTAATCCCAGACAGACTTGATAATAGTGATATCAGATTATATCAACTCCTTGATACAAAAACTCACTGGATTATTACAACTAATGACAAAATGAACGTTTGGAAATGACACACTACAACTTTGTTTTGAAGAAGAATAGAATGACTTTTATTTTGGGGTGAACTAAACCCTTTTATATTTTTGTAAACCATGATACTTTTCAACAGGATTCTTTGATGGATAGAAACCTTAAAATCACAGCATTTATTTGAAATAGAAGTCATTTGTGACATTATAACAGTCTTTAGATCAATTTACAGAAATCCCTCGCCACTTCGCGGTTCAAGTTTCGTGGCCTCAGTGCAAAGCGGCTTTTTCAAAAATATTCATCGAAAAATAAAAGTTCAAAAATTCCACCATATAGGCAGCTGTATTGCGGAAAGCAGCGTTGCTTCATCGTGATGCGAGAGAATCGGTTTCCCAGGATGCCCGACAAAAAGAGAAACTCTCTCAGAGGCTTTGTACACACCCAAGACAAGACACGTGATTGGTTCCCGGCGTGAGAACGACGAATGAGAGCACGAGTGGATGTATCCTGTGAGCAGATTTACACCTATCGCGGGGGGTTCCGGTCCAAATTAACCGCTTTAAACGAGGGATCACTGTAGTCCTTTCTGAACAAAATAATTTCTTTAAATGCATCTTATTAACCCCACAAGTTTTGTAGCTGTATTCTGCTCGTTATGTTTCTGCATGTATCTAAAAAATCTAAAAAGTTAGCCAAAGGAATATTTCACTACCTGACATTAAAGCAATGCCATATCCATGTTTCTGGGAAGAATGTACGTCTGCGGTTCTCTGCCCTGAAAAACACACACTGACATAAGAAACAATTCTCTTACTGATCTTAGAGACAACTGAATGTGAGATTAACCTTATAATGTCAGACACTGTGAGCATGTGTACCGTGTCCCAGATCGGGAGTGCATAGCTGCCACCAGTGTGGAGGTGTGCGGTTGGAAAGCAGGCACGGCCTCGTCTGTATACATCCCTCCACTCTGCCTGTGATTGAGGCTCACCATATCTGTCATCACCACCAACCCTGTCTCCTACATCACAGTTACATGGACATATTAGCATTTGATATCTCACCTACAGGTTTATATTTTCTAAATAAAATGGAGACAGTGTCCTCACTGTAAAAGCAAAACGAGCATCTTTAGTGATGTCCCAGTGCCATGGAAACACAGAAGAGCGTCGTCTTCGTGACGACAAGCCGGGCCACCAAAAATGTCCCTCATCTTTAGGTATCCCAAAGGCATCAGATACATCAAAGTCAGCCAGTTCCTTGAACACCTGCAAACCAATGCACGCAGCAAACCGAGTTAAGACAATTTCCGAGCTATTGGTGGCATATATGAAGGTTCAGGTGAGGACTGACCTTCTCAGTTGTGAGCTGGAAGCCTGGTTTGAGAAGGTACATACTTTTGTCCACAGAAGCTACACATACACATGAGCCACTATCTGCTTTGACCTTCAAAATGACCGGACTGCCTGGCATCGACTCATTTGTGGACAAAGACAAAGAAACCTAAAGATAAGAAAGTCATTTGAGTTTGGAAAAATATGAGGATGAGTAAATAATGACAAAATAAATTCAGATAAAGGCAGAAGAACAATTAGTGAAAGACTCAACCCACCTCATTTTCGAAGTGGGGTTGCACAGGAAGTTGCAGACTGTCACTCACACCCTCTCCGTTTTCTCGAACATAGTAGACCAGTAGGCGACTGAGAGGGGCCATGGCAGGAGTCACATTGAAATGGAGAACCGACACACAGCTGTCCATTTCCGCCTGAGAAGAGGACACACCAGAGTCTGGGCAGACAGAGGACATAAAGATGGACAGGGGGAAAAAATGGGGAAGAAAAAAAAAGAGGAAGAATCCTTTATGAGCTCATAAAGTTCCTATATAGCTCATAAAGTTCCTTTATGAGCTATAAGCAAGCTTCATTAACTGATTATTTAATGTTTCTAAATATTTTGTCATTATAATATAACAATTATATAGTTCTTAGTAACAACATTACTCTTCATACACAGAACAGAAAACAAAAAGTAACAGTACATTCAAAAATTATGAATTACATGTTAAAATTATCAAATAAAATTTGCACATACTTGTAAATGATTTTTTTGAACTGTCACATAAACTTTAAAAAAATCTAAAAATGTGTGAACAGGATTTTTTTCTCATTGTCAACCTAGTGTCACATGTAAAAAAGTGAAAAAATTATTTTCTTTATTTACATAAAATTAATACATATAAAAATTCATACACACATTTTTTTAGCTATGAAAATTAGCCTTAAAAGAGTACCGTAACAAAAAGTTACAAATGTAATTTCCATTACAGTATGTTATCAAATACAATACATAACTTTAGATTTGATCAAAATTACACTGTAGTAGAGTTTATTTTTAAGGCCAAAAAGGCCCATAGTTAAGTTAATAAAATGAATAAAGGCTTATTGCAGTCATTACAATAAAACTGACCTGAGTCTTGTGGAGGTTTGGCAGTGATGTGAATGTTCGTGTCAAAAGTGATGGTAGCTCTCTTTTCACGTTGGGCCGAGCTCTTAGTATGCCTCTGACCCGACTGCACGATATTCCCACGAGAAGCGATCTCATAGTGCAAGGTGAAGTTACAGGGACAGGTGGACTTCAAGGATATCTCTGCTTCTTTTCCAATCTAGACACATGATTAAAGGTTGTTTAAACAAAAATATATTTGTATATATTAGCAATCACCACTAATGATATGGACAACATCTCTTACTATAAGAGGAGAACGGGGACTTAAGAGCTGGATGTGGCACTTGCTTGGAGAATACCAGCTACTGATCGACAAATAGTTGGGAAGATACTGGTCTCCTGCAGGCCTGCCATCAATGGCAGTCACTTTTGACTGCAATCAAAGAGAAAATAAAGAAATGTAGGGCACTGTGTGTTTCGTTTTGACAGTATTTGGTGCTACTAACAAAGAGTTGGTCAACAGCAATACACAATAAACAATCAATACTATAGGCATACAGTGGTTCATAGGCACCAAACTACAGACCCCAACTGATTCATACAGATTATCCAAGTGTGGGATTTTTGGCCTTCTAACTGATCAAAAAACCTCTATGGTCAATAAACCCAGGCTGGAAAGTGTGAAAGAGACATTAGAGGCATAGAGTCATATTGGCATTTGACCAACCTGAAAGTCAAATGCCTTGGTGAACAATGGCACTAGTCATGTATCAACCTTTGCAGGGATTGAACCTACAACTTTTCAGGGTTAGTACTATCATAACCCCTTAATCACTAGGTCAAGGGTAGCCATCTGAGCTCCAGGAGGGCTAACAACCAGAAGAGTTTAGTTCCAACCTTAATACAAAACACCTACACCAGGTATCAAAGGTGTTGATTACTTTACAATCACAGGCAGGTATGTTGGAGCAGGGTTGGTACTAAAGGCTGCAGCAAGGTAGCTCTCCAGGAGCAGGGCTGGCTACCCCTGCACTAGGTTAAAACCATCCCAGAAATAAGATTCTGCTACATCTCCAAATCTCTCCCACTGACCTCCAGCCAGACGTACTGGGCAGCCGTGGGGATGGAGGGGATCTCGAAAGTGGCCTTGCCATTGCGTGAGACCAGTTCGCTAGTGTAGACGTTGTCCTTCAAGGTGAGTTCGGCCTTAACCCGCACTTGGACTCCTTCCGCTGGGCTCCCGTCCGGATAGGTCACCTCAATCTGGGGTCAGTGGTGAAAAATGATCATCCCAAATTAGGATTAAATAGCAAAAAGTATAAAAGGAAGCAATCCAAGCTTTCCAACAGAGGAATAATTCTCCTCTCACCATCCCCTTGTAGGGCAGACCAGGTTTGAACTGCTTGCGAGTATCTTTGGAATACTTGATGTCAATGAGCTGTTTGTGGACTGGTATTGAATCGTCAAACATGGTCTGCTGCCCACCATCCACACTGCTCACTGTCACCCACATGTTCACTGCGCCTCGGAAATGGTCTGTAACTTCTAAGGGCATCATGTCCTTCACGCAGAGGCTGAAAGTGGCTGAGCCTTTGATCTATGAAGAAGAAAAGAAACTTGTTACAGAGAGTTGCTACTCTTGGTCTTTTGAAGCTAAGTTGGACTAGCTTGAACAAGTTGGTTTTAGCTGGTTGGGTACTGGTCAACCTTGCTTTTGATGTGGACTTGGTCTGGTCTGAAGAGTGGAACTGTCTCAAGAAGTCAGTGTGCATTTGCAGATAACATATGCAAGCAATGTACCCTTTTGCTGAGCTCACACTGGTTTGGACTTCATAGAGGACAGCTACTGGACAGTCTATGTTTCAAGTGCTAGTCTTTTCATCAGGGAAATACTTTATCATGAGCTCACCTCCATTGATTTCACCACCGGATGGCCAACTTCATGTCTGTAGTAGCCTACTCCATTGACCGTCATATTAACTGTTAATTTGCCTGACACTGGCTTTCCAAAGGTGTACCTGGAAGACAGCAGAGTGATTGAGATATTGGAAGCCATTGCAAAATGACTTGATTAAGATGACAAGCAGATTCTTCCTCTTACCTTGCCTTGACTGTGACCTGTTCACATGAATTGAGGTCTCGAATGTAAGGAGGGGGCTCAATAATGAGCTCAAACTTGGGCATGACTGTTCAAGAGGAAGAAGCCCAAAATCAATCATATTCATCATTTTCCATCAATTGTACTCAAAAATTAAGCCAAATAACAGCATTTTTGGAGTTCATGCTTTATAGAATATTATTGATTTTCCATCTTTTAGAGACTGTTAACAATGTTGTTTTTCGTGTAGCATGTTATTACAATTATTTGAATCGGTTTCTATAACTGCTTACCATACTTTTGCACTTCAAATGATTTGTTGTACGTGTGGCCTTGCATCTCCACAAAAACTAACCATTCCCCAAAGACCGGTTGGTCTGATAGTGGAAAGCTCATATTGACAATTCCTAATAGAAACAATAGTGACATGAAATAATATCATAGCGATCAAAGCTATATCATTGTGACTGCCATACACTAAAGTTGTACAGTGTGATGCAATTATTGCAACATGATTACGAAATACAAAAGTCTGATTAGAGCCACAGGAATAAGTGTTCTTACCACAACAAACAGACTTCAGATCTTTCCAATGGACTATGCGGGATCCTCTGGGGTCCTGTGTAAACAGTGATAATCTTATTATTTGCTTGGCTTATAATATGGAGGCCACTTTACACTCGTAAAAAGTCAGCAAAGAATCAAGCTTAGGAAAACACGTTTCAAATTTGATGATGCTTTTAAACAAACTGACCTTGCCCTGACTCAAAGGGCAAACACTCCAGGATCCCGTCAATCAAGACAAAACTACACACACCCCGACTGACACTTCCTCCAGCGAGAGCCAGAGGCCGACAGTGCCAAACTAACATAAACATGAAACAACGTATACATAGCAAACTTTTTTCTGCTCCCCCTTTGGCCATTTGCACAGCTTTCAGAAGAATTTTCTGGAACTGAGCAACAGTGTTTGCCCCAGAGACGCTTCAAAGACCAAGCAGCATGTGGGAAAAAGATGGAAGCTAAGCACAGAGCAGCAGGGGGCAATGCCCCAGGAAGACTCGCTCCCTTTTATCTCCGTAATCGCCCACAAGCGACTGCTCCAGGGTCAAACCCAACACTGGCAACCTGTTGTCAAGCTCTATAGCAGAGCAACATGGACCCTGCTGGGAAAGAAACACTCTAGACACAGCATTGTCCACCCCACAGCCTCCACTCACCACTATGTAAGCGTCAATCTGTAAAACAAAACAAGTAAGTGATTAGAGGGATGCACACGACCCATATTACACACATATATAGCTACAGCTTCTTTAGCCTCGTCAAGATTTAAATCCTGCATCTGAGAGAAGTTTTGCCAGCGGCCAACCTTTAGCATACCAGTTTTCAAAAAAGATGCTGTCCCCACATTACTGGAGCCGCTTTTGGAAAAAAGCTTGATTTCAAGTTGGCTCTTATGAATGTGTTTCTGTAATTTGCGTGTTTATTTGTTTATCAGGGACATACTGCTAAGTTACCTTTTCCCCCTTTCTGGAAATGTTTGCAGGACAAGCTTTTAGACTCTAAATAAATCTTGCTAGTGCTAAAGAAGACAATGCTACCAAAAGCATCATTTCAAGACTTTACCTTTTCACTGGTTGGTCTTAGGTTTGGCGTAACAGCATACACATTTATAAGAACTAGAGGGGGAAGAAAGAAACAAACAGTAATAAATTAAAATTCAACTTGCTTCTTTCTCAACGCTATTTATGACACACTGGCCAAACTCGGAACAGCATGGTCATTTCTGCGCTGTTTTTACAGCATACAGGATGTACAGTGTGTAAAATATGCACATTTGCAGACACGGACTCTGATGATATCAGCCAAATTATGCTATATTTGTAAAATACTGTATCCCACAATGCAATGCACTCTAGTGTCATGAATGAACTGGATGAAATATCGACCAAGTTTTTGGAACATAAGAGCTTTGGCACAAAATTTGATTTAAAAAAATATATTAATTTCAAAGATACTAGCTGAAACAGTTAGTATCATAATTAACCCATTCGTTAAATGAATGGAGAGAGACCTTTCTGCCGGGGCTTATAGACTGGCTTGTCAGTCTGGATGAAAACAGTTGAGCCCTTGCTGTCCACTGTCACAGTGGTGTGGTTGTGGAAGATGTAACCACCCTCATTGAGCTGACGGTTCCCCCAAACCTTCAGATGAGCCTGGCCTCTGAGATCGGATGGCACCTGGGGATATTGTGGAAATTAGGCATAAATGTCACACCAAGCTCTGCGCAAAATTCTACTTTATGAATGATCATACTGACTAAAGAGAATTGGCCGATGGTGTAATTGGCTTACCTTTATTTTAATGGTGGCTTTATCTGAAATGAGAAAGAAAGGTAAAGTGAAACCTGCACAAGCACCCAGATTTCTAAATCAAAATTGACAGGGTTCTGCCACATTCTGTCTAGTCATTTCTTGGTTTTGTGGCAGAGCTCTGAAACTACCGTAATGTCTAGAGTTTTGTGTGTGTGCGCGCGGCTTCGAGTGTTCCGAGTCGCGTGCACTCTTGTCTGTGTAACGTCTTGTGTGCGGGTTATAGTGTCCGATCCCCAGACGGTCCAGTTCGGTCTTGGTTTTGTGTCGGGGTTCGGACATTCATGACCCGTGTGTTCGTCCTTGTCGTGAGCGCGTGAGACGAGTGGCTGCTCGTTCTCACGCACTCTACGTTATGTGAGTGGGCGCGGTTTCGAACTCTGCTTGTACCCTTGTACCACTCTCGTGTCCTTGTGCAGTGTTGTAAGCACGCGGTTCGTGTTTACTTCGGCCGTGTGCTTTCATGTTGTGTTTTGATGTCGTCTTTTGTCTAATGTGAACAGCGGCGATGCGCGTCCACATTGGCTGCGTGTTCGTGTCTAGTCTTTGTGTTCTCCTCCCTCCTTGTTTCCTAGTCATTAGTTTGATTTGCCCCAACTGTTTCCCAATCAATTACCCTTCCCCCTGTGTGTATTTAATCTCCTCATGTTTGCTGTCCTGTGTCGTTGGCGTTATTCTATGTCGTTCCAGTTTCATGTCCTGCCTTGCCTTGTCTTGCCTAGTCTAGTTTCTAGTTTTTCCCCCCTGGGACTGTTTATGTTTGATGTTTTGTTTTATTTTGTTAATAAAGTTCATCCTTTTTGCTAATTGAGTCCTCGCTCTCATAAACCCTGACAAAAATATGATTTTATTGTGATATAAGGGGCTTTATTGAACAAACCTTCATTAAAAACTATGAATGAAGGCAAAAGGAGCTCTTGGCACCACAGACATTACTCTTAGATGCTGAATTGTGAATTGAATTTAAATTCCCCAACATGACATTCCCATTCTCACCTCGTACAGTGCCATGGCTATGTGCCACAATCTCGCCCTTGACGCTGAGCTGCAGTTGCACTTGTGTATCTTCTATGGCATTGAAGATGGTCACGCTCACGGCCTCTTCAACACCGGCACGAAACACAGATGGCGCAGCAATCAGGTAACCCCTGTGAATCAAAGGATGGGAGTACAGAGCAACGGCTGTGTGTTTACAGGTGGCAATTACGCTAACACTGTTTTGTCTAGAGCGTACATCTGAATCTTACATCATAGGGCACACATATCAAACAACCAAGCGTGTTGAACCTTACCACACACAATATTATGTTCAAACACAAACTGGCAAGTGTTTTGTGATTCTTTGTTGCTCAAGTTGGTGTTATAAGAATGGTGAAACCTTATGATTGATCTTGAAATAACAAATTTCAGACCAATAACTTTTAAATTAGGCTGTAAGGTGAATATTCATCAACAGGGTTGATCATTAGGGCCACCGACTACTCAATTTAGTCTACCAAATGTTTCCTTGTGGCTTTCCAAATTGGCTTTGTGGCTTAAATTTCAATAAGAAGTCCACTACTTGGGACAGCAAGGGGCTCCAAAGTGACCTTACAGGACCATAACCTGGGATGTCTCTGAAATCAGCCCTAAAATAGTCCCTTATTAGTCCCTTTGTAGTGATGTCTGAAACCATAGAAGACATTATCGAGTACACTCATTCAATCCCATAGTGCGCTGCAATAACAAATGTACAATGGACTCTTCCAGTTCCGTCCCTTCTGTATTTTTTTTTCTCAGTTTCTAGTTTCATTAATCATAACTATTGGAGCAAAGTGTTTACTAGTATTAAATAGAAAGCACAAACAACGCAAAAGCGGAAACACTTTTGGTGCACTTTGTGACTAAATTCACTTGCTTAAAATTTTCAAAATAATGAAAATGTACCTTACATTTTGAAGCCCAAAAAAGCGCATCTATCCATAATAAATGTTATCCATACGGAAAATTATCCATTATTATAACCTTACACTGTAATCACTGGCTTGCAGTAACAGCCTTATGCAAGTCTAGATCCAGCGGAAGACTGACCTCTGACCCGATGCATGACATAGGATGTAAGAGTAGCGTCAGCTTAGGTGAGAGTAGACAACTCTCGTGGTTCAATCAAATAGGGCTAGGCAACAAACTCAAGCTCATTTTCTGTTATTTCAAAATCCTCCGACATTTTTCTTTAAACATTGTCATTTTAGGCTTCTAATTAGTCACTAGCGTTTTGTTTCGTTCTGCGCTTCCGCATTTGTCCATATGTCATGTACGGCTCACATGTTCAGACTCACATACGGCTGTTACTGAAAGCCAGTGATTATATTTTATAAAGTTATAAATATGGATATTTTTCTTTTAAAAACACATAGCTTCAGAAAGCCTTTATTAACTTCCTGGAGTTGTACGGATTAAATTTTTGGGCTTCAAAATCTCAGTTAATTCACTCCCATTACAAAGCTTGGAAGAGTTAGGATATTTTTTTGTTATAAAACTCGATTGTGTTTGGCAAAAAGAAGAAAGTCATAAATACACAGGATGGCTTCAGGGTGATAAAATGTTCATTTTTGGGTAAACTAAAACTTTAATTGGACTATATTGGTGGACTAATAATAGTGAATGAGGATATGGGAGGTGATTTCAGACATACTTGTTTTGCACCATATTTTCTAAGATAGTAAAGACTATTTAAAGAACATTTTGAATAGAAACATTGCCTTTGAAAGCAGTGTGCAACTCACAGCACTGGAGTCATTTTGATTTTAGTTCAGCCTGAAAAATATGATCTTTAATCTCTGCAATGATTAGACCATTTATTGGTGATTTATGTTAATAGTTGGTGTGTAGGCCTTTTCTCTTAGAAGACAAAGTCACAGGGCAGCACAAACCCATTTTTGGGGGTCAATGTAATAAAAATTAATAGGGCTTTCTCAGACATTTCATAACAAAGGTTAAGATAACATTATTATACAATTAGCAACATTAACCTAATTCTTTAGTTGTTTTTAACCTCATCGAAATCCAAGTTGGCAAGGCTACTGCCAAATATCCAGTTACAAATCTGGTTCCAGTGACCTTAAATGATGAGAAACATTTGGAAGGTGACTTTCTGACCCATTACATGCCCAAATAAATCCGGGCAACTCGGTGTCCTTGAGTTTAATAGCCTGCCTGAGTGTGAGATATCAGGTGATTGGCATTACGGTTCAGTGAGGCCAGAGGCAATTTAAGACTCAAGGCATGAGAAAATCCCTTTCAAGGCATCTATGCAGAATTGACTGCATTTGATCCTCACCTTCCTATCTTACAATGGTCTCATGTGTGCGATGGGCATAGAACTATTCAGTATTTACATGATAGCACTCTCTCGTTGAAGGAAAGAACAGCCACAGGCTGACTCGAGAGAATGTAGCTCTTTGTCAAAGAGGTCAAGCTGGTTATTGACCTCTTTCTCTGGTGTTCAAAATACTTGGCACAACCACGTGTAACAGGTACAGACACTGGCACTGAGCTCTGCCCAGCCCTGGTATGAAGGATGAAGAAGTTTGTGGACTTCTGTAGTTTCTGGGTCAATTTGCCAAACAACATTCCTGTCAGCAAATCATTTGACTTAAGTTTAGGGTTAGAAATATGCTTGGGGTTTGATAGTTGCTGAGAATTTATATCGTTATGGGGATTGTTACAGAAATCTGGTTCCAGGACCAATAAAAATGAACAACCAACTTGGCAAAATCACGGTTATCAACGTAACATCAAAAGCATTCATCAAATAACCAAGTAGACCCAAGAATCCTACAGGAAAAATGTTTCTGATAAGAAAAATATTTTGGCCAAACCACTGAGGTATATAGACTATAATTCTCCAATATAGTCTTGGGAAAGTAAACTCAAATGTGTTCTGAAGGTTGAATTTGGTCAAATTTTCAAAGGTTGAATTTGAGTAGAAAGAATGTAAAGATCACTACAACATAGTGATTGCAGTTGATAATAGTGTTAATTACTTATTGATTATACTAATAGTGATTACGAAGACCATGACAATCAACTTTAAAAGCTTGAAATGTATGAAACGTAACTATAACCTGTTTTGAAAGAACATCCCATGGGAGTTTGTTCATAAGATAATGTCAGCCTTACCATCCTTTACAAAAAAATGTACTACAGTAACCTCAGTTTCTTCCAAAACTGCAGTTACTGTTACAACTCAGTTACACTTTATTTGAAGGTGTCATTGCTACAGTGTAAGTATATATTTAAGTACTGAGGAATATTAATCAACAACATATATTTGCAATATTTTGTTGAGGGTTAGTTGCATGTAATTATACATAACTTACTGTTATTACTGGGTAAGTACATGTAACAAAGAGACTGTAAAAAAAAGTGTTACCCAAAACTCGCGTATAAGTACAAGAAACGTTAATTGAAAAGGACCCCATATTAGTTTACCATGGAGTGTGCACTAGTAAATGCAGTGACTGTGGTATTTTGGTTACCCTGAGCATTTTTGTAACGGATTACATGTAATTTGTTCGTAACATAACATAAGTTTATTTGTTGTTGATGCACAAACATCATTCAGACGATGAGGCTGGCGTTATCACCTGACTTAAGTCTGATCACAACACGCATGCTTGAGAGGAAAAAGTGGTTTATACCCATTAAATAGTGTTACAAACATACTCACTGTCTTTCTTGTGAATGAACTCCACTCACAACACACACGAACAGAGCCCACAGACTCCAGGAATTGTGGTGCACATGCGACAATCTCATTTTGTCCCTCGTTTGCTTTTGCAATGAGTATATTCCACAAATATATAATTAGTATTTCGAGTGCAAACTGAAGTATCCACGAGGGGAAAGAAAGCACAAGCCTCCGGTGCTACGTTTTTATCCCAATTCCCAAAGTTGCGTCCGTGCATCTGATTTTTGAACTCTTCTCCACGCGTAAAGACAATCCCTCCTGGCGTGCCTTATTTATCCGCCTTAGTTCCGATTGCTCATATTTCAGCATTAACACTTATCTCCATCCACCCCACCCCTTGTTGGGGATTTAATGCACATCGTATCCATTGAGCTGAGCTCCACGGCCCAATGTAACAGGGCAGTCTGCTTTTGCCCCTTTGAACTCTCCAGGCTTTTGTCTCATTCAGTGGTGTGTCAGAACAAGTCTAACAGAGCCAGTAGAGACAAGACCTCTACTCCGATTGAATGAGACTGAAAAGATACGAACGTTTTAGTCGTTTGATGCTTCGTTTATTTCATGCATGCGATACGTATTATTACAAATATGAATGGGGCATTGCTTAAAGATCTATTTATTTTACTTAAACTCAGTAGATCAAATGTAAAACTTTAACCTGACGTGAAGTCGTGGTCGAGGTGCAAAAATACAGGGCATTTACACCCCCTAGTGGCGCTTTAGCGCTTTACATTTAAAATTACCTTTTGTGTTTGTTTAAATTATCGCATTTTGTGTTGTTGTTGTTGTTGTTGTTGGGGGTTTTGTTGTTTTTTTAATAGGACTAGTGGGGCTACGTTTAAATCCTGATATATTTGATAACTGTGTTTTCGTTTTAAAACGCTCTCTGTCCACACTTGCGTTTTCCAAAAGTTTCTCGTTCACTGAAGCGTCGGAAAGCGATACATTCGCCTCACTGCGCATGCGTGAACCCTCATAAACGCTCAAGACATACTGCAATAAAGTTTTCATGATATTCTTCTAATAGCATTATTTATTTAGTTCTAACACTGATTCATTCACTCATTCACCATTATTTGTTTGTTCTTAAACGCAGCTGCTCTTGTGTTTTGCCGCGGACCGCAAATTTAGTCAATTTTTGTGATATGAAAAATGTGCAAAGTGACATATTTTAGCAAATGCGTGAAAGTGAATAGCACATAACAGTCACAATAGCGGTGAACATCAATCGGTTCAATATGTGTCACATGACTAAACATTTGTCATAATTTATCGCTCCGTTTTCACTGTCTATCGCTCTATCTCTCTATCTATCGTCTGTCTATCTGTCTGTCTGTCTGTCTGTCTATCTATCTAGAGTTGGAAAGCATTTTCAAAAAGCTCAGTTTCCACAGGACACAAACTGCAAAACAGGACAAAAACTCAGTGTAAAAGGAAGCCTAAAACAGAGAAAAAGAGTGGAAAAGTCATTGACTCACACATAAAGACAAATTACTTCACCACCATCTATATTACTGATGTAATTTGCAGAAATAATAATTCCCACCCGCTAATCCCAGTGCTGGAATAAATATCAACTATATTTGCTCACCACACAGCTTATCAAATTCAAAGACCAGAACTAAATGTTGTATTAAAAAAACACTAACATCCTTATGCGAACAGTGTGAATGGCCTAACATTTTACTATGAGTGCCAAAATTAATATGCTTGCAGGTTGTGATAAAGACTCAATTGGTTCTTGCTTAGTAAAGGCAAATGGGCCTTTAATGACAAAATCATTCGGTTACATTTCTAAGTTGCTCTTAAATACTTTATAAATAATGTATATTGAAGACTTTCGATTGTAAGGGTGTAAATATGTCAGGTGTGACTTTAGGGTTGAGAGTCAGACAAAACGGTGAGGATGGCAAGTCTTGCATCATTGGTTTCTCTCCATTTTTCACATTCTTGTGACTTTTTGGCCAACAGCCATTGTTTTCAATGTCATTATCAACATCCTGTGGAGAAACTGCTCTCCATATGTCGATGGAAATTGGCTGTAAATAACTGCGTTTTCATATTTATCTACTTTGGAGAACGTTTTTAAAAGGCTTAGTTTTAGTTCATAAAAACTGAATGAACACTGTCTCAGTGTGAACAGAAGACCAAACCTGAGAGGTTGTCAAAAGATGCGTTTTCAAATGAAAACCTATTGCAGACGAACGGTTATTAACGTTATTCAGGGCCATGTTTGAACATAAACATTTAATGGAGAAGAAATATATAATTTATAGTTATTTTATACAATTTTAATTGCGTGATATTAACAATATAGCCTATACTAGTCAAAATGGTGGTTATAACCCAAGAATAGAATAAAGAAAAGACAAAAATACGAAAGAAAAAAAAATGTGTGTGTATAGCTAGCCACATATATAAATATATATATATATATATATGTAAAAAAAAAAAAAAAAAAAAAAAAAAAAAAAATATATATATATATATATATATATATATATATATTATATATTATATATATAAAACACATCAAAGGAATGTTTTTTACTCTTGTCCCAATGCGCATGCGTCGCCGTGACGTCACGTGAAGTATGACCAAACCTAAACAGGAAGTGAGTTCAAAAGCGAAACACATGTAACGAACAACGAAAACAGGCGCAGCGAAATGGTAAGCTGGTGTGGATATTGTACCATAAAATCAGATTCAGGACAAGGAAATTACCTGAAATGTATGCAAAGTCTCGCACTTGCTAACGCTGGTCTATGCAGAAAAAAAATCTGTCCAGAGTTGTAATGTATTCTAATAAAGTTACAAATATATATGTACATAAATAAGTAGTAATTCACATTAACAAATTGATACAGCAAATAGAAATGCATTCTAGATTATATCACTGTTTATTGTCATGTTTTGAACATTATGGTATTACGGTACTTCAAGTACCGCTTAAATAGTGAAGTGAATCTGTTCATCATAAATATACACACATACATGTATATTAAAGGATACATAATGTTCTTAAAGCCTGTTTGATTTTGTGAGTTGTCTAATTCTGTATCCTGCATCTTTCATTTTTAAAGGCACCTACAGATTTTAAAAATTTGGTCAGAAGATTTTATGTTCTTCAAGCTGAGCGTGTGGAGGCATACACACTATTTGAGGAGTAAGTTTATCTATCCGTCTGTCTATCATTTATTTATTTATCTGTCTGTGTCTATCTATCTATCTATCTATCTATCTATCTATCTTTCTGTCTATCTATTTCTGTCTGTCTGGGGTAATTTGAGGTAATACAGTTGTTGTTCTCAGGGGTCATGAGGCGTACTTAAGGACGGGGCCCCACTATGACTTCGAGCACTACAAACAGCTGGTACATGAGATAACGAAAGCATTCTGTGGCATTTCCAAAGAAGTTCTGAAGATTAAAGAGCAACTGCACCAAGACTTCGACCGGCCAGATCTTTCAGAGCACATTGACAAACTGCAGATTAAAGAGAAAGAAAAGCTAGAGCTGGTGGGCACTTTGCACAAGACTGTATTGTTTTTAAATAATGTTGGCTAATACTATGTAATGTGCACTGCTTGGCGTCCAGTTATCATCTCAACAGTAAAGAAATAAATAAGTCTAATTTTCTTTTAATTCCAGATTTGTGTAACTTTTGGCAGTCTGATAAAATAACGAGCTAACAGACATTAAACAGTATATCTGGGAATTGATTCATCACATAGGAATTGGAAAGTTGAGTGCATTGCATCATGGGATACAGCATTTCAGTCAGTGCATTGATCTTTTATGCATAAGAAGCCATTCTAAGATGTGCACTGTCAAGTATATTTACTTTGGAAAGTGATTGGTTAAACACTTTAGTCCTGCATAACTTCTGTATCAGCCAATTAGCATGTACTGAAAGGATTTTTCTCCTCCTGTCTTTATGCGTAGAACTAAAATAGTATTGAACCAAATGTAACTATTTTGTAATTGGTTAGTATTCTTAATGTTAAAGTCTTATTAATGTATATTAATGTCTTTCCAGACAGCTAAGTTACAGTTGGCCAAGCAGAATGCCCAGGATCACCCAGAAGATGAGGATTTCCAGGAGAAAGTGCGTGAGATCAAACAGGAGTAAGTGCAACTTTTTCTACATGCCTTCTAATGTCAAATAAATTGGAAAAAAATTCCTTGTAACGCATTCCTTGAAAAGTAAGGAAAGGGATTACAGTTGTATATGTATATGAGTGTGTGTGTGTGTAAATATATGTGACGTACATATACATACATGCATACATATACACATACAGTAATACCTCGAGATACGAGCATAATCCGTTCCAGGTCGGAGCTCATAACTCGAACTGCTCGTATCTAGAATCATGTTTTCCCATAAGAAATAATAGAAAACAAATTAATCCGTTCCAGATCCATAACAATGGGGAAAGAAAACATGTTTTTTATTGGTATAGACACACACAGACACAGACAATTATAGTACATGTATACAATATAAGGATTCGTGTGATATCAAATAAAATGTGGTTTTAATTATACGTTTTTACAGACAGTAGCGGCAGGTGCAGAGGAGGGAGGGAGGGGGTTGGTACACGAACACTACGTAACTTACGTAAACTTAAATTAACATAACTGAACTTAGCTTACATATTTAAAAAAATGTTTTATATATATATATATTATTGTTTTGCTGTTTTCGATTTGTTTTCTTCCCTTTTTTCGCCTGACTACCTTCACTTTCACTTGGTGCAGACCTTTTAACGAAATGCCTATCGAGGGAGATTTGTTTCTGTCTCTCTTTAAAAATAAATAAGGCACGTGTCGTCAAAAAGCGCCGAAGCGCGACCAGTAGACGATTTATCACGGTGTTTCTTTTCAATGAAATCAGAAATCTTCTGTCACATAGCCATCACTTCCTTAATTTCACTTGTAGAAATGTTTTCCTCCGGTTCCTCCTCCTCCTCGCCACTGCTGAGCTCTTGCAACACCTGCGTATGTTCGTCTGCAGCTCGATGAACTCCTCAGTCCACAGTTCCTCCTGATGCTCCTGCTGCTGGATCACTCACGCGAGCACACGCTCATATTTATCCACAATTTCATGCTTCATTTCCATGGTCATCATGCGTTTCTTCTTCTCAGTACCATCCTTACCACTCACTTTCTTAGAACTCATCGCTATTATGAAGAATAATGCACAAAATAGAGAGAAAATCAGCTACTCACGTGCGATGCCTACAGAAGTCAACGAATACGTGAAGTGAACATGCCTCGGCATCGGCGTCAGTACGCCTGCTCATATACAAGTAAATATTCGAGATCTAGAAGCAAAAATCTGCCCGAAGACTTGCTCGTATCTTAGAATACTCGTATGTAGAGACGCTCATATCTCAAGGTATTACTGTACATACATACATATGTATACACACACATACACGCATATACATACACACGTACATACATGTATACACATACACATTTATATATATATATATATATGTATGCACAGAGATGCATATACATTTAAGAACTTTTGGTTGCTAATTATTTGACAGCACTATATATAATTATTTTAAGTTTTAATACTTTTCTATCTAAAATAATATCTATGTCTTTCAATATATCTGTTTTTTATATATTGAATTTTAGTGAGAAAAAGCTCATTAATAAAAAAAGTGATTAAAGTGAATTTAATACATTTTATTATATATATTGTATTAATACATTATTAATACAATATATATAATAAAATGTATTAAATAAAATGTCACTACTGTATCCATACTATAATGTTTAATTTCAATGTTTCAAGGTTTTGAATATAAGGTTAATGATAACATATTGTTTTAAACATCCAAATAAAAATACTCTCTCTGTTTCACTCCATCTCTAAGTATAATAAAGAATACAGCCTCTTTGAGTGAGATTCTGCAAGACTTCAAGTATGACTCGGAGGAGCCGGAGTGAGATGTATTCAGTCTTAGGAGACAGAGATGGATTCAGACCCTCTATGAACTTTCCCTTCTAATGAAGAGTCATCTAAGGTATCGATTGCTGTCTCGCCCGCTGTACAGATAGACTGCATTGCTGCTGCTGTTGCAGGCTTTGCCAATCATATTTTTATTAAATAGTTTGCCGTCTTTTATTTTATTATTTTATGTTTGAAATAGCATGACATTTTGTTTATTAAAACAACAATGTTCATTGAAAGCATAAAAAAGTTAATTCTGAATTTAAATATTGTTCATGATCAAATGCATAATGTTAATGTGTTACAAAATATATGACCATTCCGTAACTATTTTTAAGACATTTATACAGACAAAACTATTTATACATAATGATACAGTATTTACATGAAGGTTTTGAACAAAGAGGACAATCAAGTTGTAAACTGCATTTCAAATTGTGCTTAAATGATCTAAACATGTAGTGATCACCAATTAAAGGGACAGTACACTGAAATTAATTGAAAAGTCTGTGATTATTCACTCACCCTCATGTCGTTTCTGTTAAACCTGTGTGACTTTATTTCTCATGATCATAAAGTGGCCCAAGTTTTCTGAAGACACATGATAGTTTTATTTTTTGCGTAATTTAAACTCAAGATTCATGAATGAATTATTCAGATAACTTTCGTAAAATGGATCAGAAAAGAACATCACTAATTATCTCATGAACTAGATTTAAGGTGGATGTCAGTGAATAATGATCTGTTTGATCTGTTCGTCTCACAAAACTATTAGTAGCTTTGGAATATAAAGCACAATTTAGATTTATGATACTTGTATAGGGCTTTTTTAATTTTAGAACTTGGCAGGACCAGTCCTTAACTGTTTTGGTTACACTTTACAATAATATTTAATTTGTTAACAATAGGGGCTTTCACACTGGAGGAACGGTCTTATAAGTACCCTGGCTTTTTAGCATGTTTGCAAAAATTAGTTACTATCTCCAAAAATGAGCAAAATTAGCTCCTCCTTCAGATTAGGGTGCAGCCCAACACAAGAGGCACAAGTGTCATAAGTGTAAGTTGGCCGAACGCATTCCATACAAAACACAGGCACCTGTCATTTTTTTAAAGTCATGTAAACACACAGTTACGAACACATACTTACGAACTAACTCCACGAACATGGAAAACTATAATAGATGGACTGACACTGAAGTTCAGTCACTTCTCAACGATCACAGCTAACTCCAATTTTTGAATGGTGTGTTTAAATTATGTCATTGTCAGCCGAACTGGGTCACTGCAGACTAGAGTTGAGCCGGATACTTTGCTTAAACGAGTATCCGGTACGGGTAAAGCACTTTTGCCGAGTACAAGTATTATACGAGTAATACGAGTCAATATCTGTGCTTGAATTGAATAAAAATCCTCATTGGGTAGCTGACTGTGTCTGCGGTCTGTGATAGGCTAGTCACAGCGCCCCTCCCCTACACATACAGATTTGCTGTGTCCCGCTCTGCTCACTCACACACAGAACACTGAGAAGAGAACAGCTCTCTTTCTCTCTCTGTCTCTCCCTCAGTCACTCAGGTTCGCGGGTCTTTTCCGCTAACGTTTAGGGTTTCTTCAGCTTCAGGCTTGTTTTTGATTTTGATTTTTTTCTAGTACTTAACAACAACATAACTAACAACATTTATTAATCTTAATCTCAACATTTACTAATGTTACCCTTAGTTAAAGCATAGTAAACTAAAATGGACATTATCCAAAGTTAATAAACCCTTTAAGAATACATTGTTAGTTCATGTTAAAGCATCAACTCATGTTAACAAATGAGACGTTATTGTAAAGTGCAACCACGTTTTTTTGTAAACTATCCCTTTAAGGGCGAAATATTTGAATTACTCTTTTCTTTTGTTGCTTAAAAATTCTCACCTTTGTATATGTAACGATGTGTGATCTGTCAGGATGTGTCTTTTAGTGTCAGCTAGCTCCTTTTTTAGATGACGGGTCAATAATGAAATGAGAATGAGAAAGTCTCCCACTATCAACATTTTATGTCTCTCTTGTCATTTTGAGTCTTTCTTTACACTTTAATGGCCTTATAAATAACAGGTCTGAGACAAAAGCACTTCCTTTGACGTGTTTGATAGCAGGAGGCGAGCAGTAGATCATGTCGCCAAAGTACAGTCTCCTTGTGGATTCCTTCTGAGAGTCTTGGCTCATCCAGATGCAACGTCCCAAGCACTGGAGAGTGATAAAAACCTTGTCATCGCAGGCCCCCGCAAACTTTCCCAAGCCTTCTTTAGAGTTTCACTATGATTTACCACTTTGTAGTACCTGAAAGGCAAGACAATGGCATTTACAAGTGAATGTGATGAGTTGATATATGGGGACAGAGAGGCGTAATTGGTACCAGCCATTCTTGTGGCAGTTACATTGTGTTCTTCAAAGGACAGTGTGACTAATGAAGCGACCTAAGTTTCCCAACAGTCGTGAGTGCCAAAGCAACAGTAACCACTGAATCGGTTCAGAGAGCGTGCAGCGGATGTCGGATAGCGTTCGAGAACGCCTCACTAGACTTCTCTGGCTTGGTTGGATCGCAGCTGAAGCTTTGCTGCGCAGTCTAACCTAAAAAGAATTTATTAGCATTCCGGCTGATTACTTTAACTGGCTGTTTTCGTCTGTTGTGGTAACCGTCTGAAGATTATATGACGCTTCGCCATTAGTAAACGCAATCAAATGCTAGTCTATTGATCAAAAGAATAAAGAGATATTTTGGTTCTCTTTTTTGTGGGTCACATAAAACCTCTAAATGCTTTTTCACACAGGCTGTATTTCATGTGTGCCAAGAGCGATGATTTGCCGTCTTGATGCGTGTCGCAAAAGGAGGCGCGCTTTGTCCTCACTGACCTGGTCGTGCGTTTTCTGGGCTTTCTGCAGCCAGACGCGCCATTGGTCGTAGAGTTTGATGCTGACGTCCGAACAGCCGTAAGAGTGTTTGCGCATCCAGCCGAAAAACTGCTTGAGCTCCTTTCGTAGTGTCGAGTTGTGCTCGCTGGGCTTCGACTCGCACGAGCCACTCTGTGACCTTTCTGCTGGGGAAATGGAATTGAAAATGCCATTAAAGTGATATTGAAATATTTTTCTTGACTTTTTGGTCAACAAAATCATGGCTGTAACTGTTCAATACTGTAAATGTTATACCTGTACTGGATGATTATTCAAATGTTCACGGACATTTTGATAGTAGTCGTTTTTGGGTGCATGATATATCAGTTGTCAAAATGAATATATAATATATATATATATATATATATATAATACATCATACATATAATACTGTACATTATAATGTTGCTATTCCTAAATAAAATTGTAGAATTTAAAATGAGTAATTTTAGTGTTTTAAATTAATTTAATTTAGACAATTTTATCGAATTTTAACACTGATCATTTATCATAAAAATAATCAAAGGATTTGCAGTAATCCCTCGCCACTTCATGGTTCAAGTTTCGCGGCCTCAGTGCATCGCGGATTTTTCAAAAATTATTATCAAAAAATAAAAATGCAAAAATCCCGCCATATCGGCAGCCGTATTGTGGAAAACAGCGTTGCTTCATTGTGATGCGCGAGAGAAACTGTTTCCCAGGAAGTCAGACAAAGAGAGAAACTCTCTCAGAGGCTTTGTACACACCCACGACACTCAGACAAGACATGTGATTGGTTCCCGGCGCAAGATCGACGAATGAGAACACGAGTGGATGTATCCCTTGAGCTGATTGGCTGATCCTACTTCACGGATTTTCACCTATCGCAGGGGATTCCAGTCCACATTAACCGCAATAAACGAGGGATCACTGTATCATTTTATTAGTAAAAGCCTGAATTTTTATATTGTTAATTTCAACAATAAATGTTTATATTGCACCATTATAACAGTGCATAATAAATAAAAAAATCACATTTAAATACATTAATTTTTAGTTCAACATATTATAAATAATGCATTAAAAAGTACAATTTGAGTCATAATTTTTTATGTTTTAATATCATTATTTCTATACTATTGTAGTATTTATCAGTATTTTGAATGAGCTATTTTCCATTTTTATTTTTCCATTTTTATTTCAATTAATTACAATTATTTATTTACTATTATTAAATGTAATTAATATCAATTACAATACTGGTTTGGAATTGATTCATGAACACTGATTTATGAATCAGACATTTTAACTCATGAAAATAAATCAGACTTACCAACTGACTATAATGCTTGTATACTTGAGAGAAAAGGAGTTATTAAATTTATATAACTTATAAAGGTGATATCCATTTGACATTGTGACATTGCATTTAAATCGCCAGCAAATTCCTGTGAATATGAAGTACATCACCAAGCTCTATGTAGTACCCGTTATTTTATATTATTGCATTACATATTTTATATGTGAACCATTTGTAAAACATTTGTTATATTCAACCCCAACTGACAACAGTAACAACTTAAATGCTGTCGATTATACAGTGTTGCCCTGAGCGATGTGCACATGCCCATGAATAAAGGGCTATTTACCATCTCTCTGCTAATGAGCTCCAAAGCGTTAAACATAGAGTGCAGGAGGAGGAGCTCAGACTTGCCGTAACTCATATTGCCTGGCATAAAACAGAGCTTAACAACATCCTCTCTTTAATGCAAGACATGTAACATAATTTCTTATAAACCGAATCTGTTTTCACTAAGTTTCAGATCGCCGCCCCTTTGATCCGAACATGCTCTAAGACTTTAATTTATCAGTCTAAGACAAGCACAAAGAATTCATCAATTGTCCCCTAAAGCACTTTGACATTTTACTAAAGTCTTTTAAATCTGCTTATGAGAGATCCCTATCAAGTAGCTTGATGTTTTTTTCAGTTTACATATGGTTTGAATCTAATTAGCTTGTGATGCAGAAGCTTAATGTGAAATAAAGGGACTTTGTATTCCTGCTATGAGTTTTGCTGTAACTCACCAATGCCAGGTGTTGACGCGGCGGTCGAGTGGCTCCAGTCGCTCCAGATACCTGCCTTCTTCGAGCCGTAGATGCCCACTGGGTTGCAGCGCACTTGGACAAAATACACCGTACCAGCTCTGAGACCCGCTAACCGACAAGATGTTTGGTTCCCGGCATCATCTATCACCTGAGGGGAAATGGAAAACGGAAACAAAGAATAACATTTTAAGTATTTGCACTAGACATCATATTGTTGAAGATTTGGGTAAAGCTGTTCACCCAAAAATGTAATGTAATGTCATTATTTTTTCACCTTCACGTCATTCCAAACCTGTATAACTTTCTTTGGCAAAGCTATAATAATATTGGTCTATATGACTAGCTTTTGAAGGTTTCTGTGAAGAAAAGATTTAAATTATAGTCATTAATGCTTACAATACACTTGCTTACAGATCTACTACGGGTTCAACACCCTCCGACTTCCACTAGCCTACGATTGGTTAATGAACGGCGGCTCATAGAGAGTTACAAAATCACTGTCACTAAAGAAACACTATGTGCCTATAGACTGAACACGTAATACATATGCGTATGACGTCACCGTTTTCGCAGTTTCATGTTTTTGTAGATTACACTGAGACAATAATGGTATCGTTTCAAAAGTTTGTTTTCAGGCCCCTAAGTCAATGGTGTCATGTTAATGAACGACCAAAACGCATAAAAGTTTACAGTTTTTAGTTGAAAACTGTGTCATGTAAAGTTCCCCTGAATAAAAACAGAATATTCATTTTGCGGTGAACTATCTTTTAAAATCAGGGGTGTCCTATCCTGCTCCTTGAAGGTCCACTTTCCTCCAGAGTTTAGCTTCAACATACCTGCTTGGAAGTTTCTTGTGATTCTAAAGGTGTGTTCATGTCATGTCATAATTATCATAATGATTCTGAACTATAAAATTCAATCATGTCTTTGTAAAACTTGTAATTGCAACATGTAAACTTGAAATTTTCTGAAAGCTGTGACTTGTATCATGTGGCAGCTGTATCACCTGACCACTGCAGATTTAAGGTGTGTTCGATGTAGTGGCGCTGTGCAAACCGATCAGTGTATGACATCAAAGTACAGTAATCCCTCGCCACTTCGCGGTTCAAGTTTCGCAGCCTCAGTGCATCGCAGATTTTTCAAAAATATTCTTTGAAAAAATAAAAATAAAATACCGCCATATCGGTAGCCGTATTGCAGAAAGCAGCGTTGTTTCCTCGTGATGCGAGGCCAGACAAAGAGATAAACTCTCTCAGAGGCTTTGTACACACCCACGGCACTCAGACAAGACACGTGATTGGTTCCCGGCACGAGATCGACCAATGAGAGCACGAGTGGAGTGGAGCCTCTTCGCCTCTCTCAGAAGCAAATGTTGACGATCCAGCGCCGATATCTGACGATGAGGCACTTCCCAAACTGATTTAAAGGCTTCATTAAACCAGTGCAGTAACACCATCATCATCATCATCATCACATTCATCGAACCGCACAGGTCTGTCATCGTCGTCATTACTGGAGTCTCAAGATACGACTGTCATTGATGAGTGTAGAGCACCAGAATACGTATCGTATGAGAGAGAGAGTAAATGATAATATTATGGTTTTATAATTAAATAGATTTAATTACAATATATTTAAAGTATAAATATACATATTTTAAACATTCTGGTACCTACACACACATATACGGAAATTCCTAGGTGGGCCAATCCTACTTCACGGATTTTCACCTATCGCGGGGGGTTCCGGTTCCCATTAACTGCGATAAACGAGGGATGCGAGTGCAATTTGAAATTATACAGAGCTTTATTTACAGTAATTAAACATATTACAACATGGTGTGAACACAGCAAAAGGCCTTGATTACCTGGCTCTGTTTGAGTTTAATTAGGAATAGGGTAAAATGCTGCATCTGAAATTGCATACTCTCTTGAGGTACTAGTACTAGTAGGTACTAATTTTTAGTACTTAAGTACTTGTGAGTGCTAAAAAACATGTTTTATATAGTACGAATGTAATCTTGATGCTATTTGCCATGTTGTCACTGTCATGTGACCTACCAGCGTCAGTTGCTGAGTACTGTGAATTCAGACTGTTCTTTGGTCACATCTTTTTTTATTGCTATATAGTAGGGAAATACACTGTTTGTAGGTGGCCCTCCATATGCAGGACTGGACAACCCTACTTTAAATTTTTGTTTTCTGTTGGACTAAACCAAGGCTGTCCAAACCTGCTCCACACTCTCAGAACTAAAGCTCCTTTATTTGCATCAATGCTTCCACAAAGCCTTTAGACCTTCAACATCTATTGAATATTTGCACAAACCATTCTATATAGTGAAAAAATATTTTTTAGATTATTAAAATGTTCTTCACACTAAGAAAAAATGGTTCTTTTAAGAACTATTCATTGAAATATTCAAATACTTGCCTAATGCCTATAACCTTCTGGTAATCTGAAGACCTTGATTAGCTTGTTCAGGTCTGTTTGAATAGGGTTGGAGCAAAACTAGGATCTCAAGGACCAGCTTTGAGAACCCCTGTTCTATGGCATCGCTGTGAAAATTTGAAACGATTATCTTCAGTAGTCCATAATTTAGCTTCAACCCCAATTAAACACCTGAACCAGCAAATCTTAAAGGATTACCAGAAATGTCCAAGCAGGTGTGTTGGGGCAAGTTGGAGCTAAACTCTGTCAGACTTAGGCCCTCCAGGAACAGGATTGGACACCGTTGGACAAAACAATTACAGCCATACCTTCCATTCATCGCTTTCCTCCACACGGTATCGTATCTGATACTTGGCCTGAAACAGGTAGTCTTTCAGGGCAGGAGGACTGCCCCAACGTACACTTAACTGATCTTCCAGATCTCCAACACGGCTCACAAGAACATCAAGAGGTGGATCTGTAGTTACTGAACAGAAATGTTTTCAATTATCTAACAAGGAAAATTTAGTTATAGAACTATTTATTAAACCCAATAAAAGATGATAACTCTTAAACTATTCATTAAACTATTACAACCAGCTAGTTTTCAACTCGTTGAAGGAAAAGATCCCTTCAAAAAGTTGAAAAATATGCAGCAGCTTGTAATTGAATCTCCCAATAAACCTCATTAGCTAGATGATATTTTGCTGCTGCAAATGTAATCTCCCATTTCCATTGATGTTTGACATGCTCCACTGATACGTTTTTTAATCAAGCTCGCCTTTAGGGCAAAGTCAATCATGGAGAATTCCAGAGCTTATTGTTTCAGAAGATGAGGAAATGAGGACTTGAAGATGGTGAAGTAATGTAATGTTTTTGCTTTTCTCTGCAAAAAAGTGCTGATTGATTGGAAGTCATTTAATTGTGATTAATTCGATTAATTCATTGGTATGTCAAATAAGTAATTTGTCAAATAACATGTGTCAAACAATACATTTTAGAAACAGACTTTCAGCTGCCCACTGACCTTCAAACTTCTATTTTCACGAGTTGCCTTTTGGAAACGGTTCAGCTGTTGGAAAGCGTTTTTACAGTCTGTAAAAACTATTCTCTCAGACGATCGTGTGCGCACCATATGCGAAACGTTCAGATGGTTTTGTGCGTCTATGTGTGAGTTGGGAATTGTAATCCACCATCTATTTTTCCGTCAAATAAGCATATTTTAGTCCTACTTACCTACATCTAAAATGTCTAAGGTGACCACATCAGAAGTGGCTGAGCCAAGCTGATTGGACGCATCCACCCAGACTTCATATGGGGTAAAAATGGCAAGGTCCCGTGGAACGTAGCACATATACTGCTGTCCCGTGAAGTCCTCGCAGTCTTTCTCTTTACCGTACCATCTAGATGGTCATTAAAAACCAATCTTAATAAAAGGCTACATACTGAAGGCAATTCTTGCAAAAGATGTGGCAATGTAATTTTTTTGGTGTCAATCTCACTTTAGTTTGTACTTGAGGACGTATTTGGTGTTGATGAACGTTTCTCCTTGACTTCCTGGACTCCATCTGCAGCTGAGATCTTTGGTGTTTCGTGACCAGCATGTCAGGTTGACTGGTTTCTCAGGGGGTGCTGTACATGAAGTTAAATCAACATGAATATTCAAAAACACAGGACAAAAAACACTAAAACTTGTTCACACACTCACAGCCAACATAAATACACGATCCAGCCAACACTTCTCCGTTGCTTCGGTGGCAAACCAGGTTGTCTCCTGACTGCTGCAAGGAGCCATTGAGTTGATGAAGTGTGACGCTTGATTCTGTTGCGCTCAGGACTCTGTAAGTGTTTCTCGCCAAGCGTCTCCCATTCAGCGTCCAATACAAGGATCTAGCTGTTATTTCCAGCTCAGCACTAACATTGCACACTGCAGTCAAGCTTGAGCCAATGTTAAGCACTGGATCCTGGGGGGATATGACAGCCAAGTCTGGGGGTCAGAAGAAGAGGAGACTTCATGATTCCAGCAATTTTACAACTGGATTTATGACCAGCAGTTGGAAAGGTTGCACAAGGTCATTTTTCAGCATCTTAAGTGGTTTTCCATCTTGTAAATATTCGTCTTGTGTGTCCACAGAGCTCATATTTTTACATGTTTAAGATAAATGTTCAGAGGGAACAATGGCTGCATTTGAAAAGCTACTACTGGCCTTCAGGGAGAACAAGTGTTGATGCGGATTGTTTCTGCTCCTGGTGGGAGGCAGACAAGCTCTTTAACGGGCCATTGGACTCTAAGGAACATTGAAGAGTTAGGAAACAAGACTGAATTATTAATCTAAAGCTATGGTACTTATTGGACACTTTTTCTCCTTGAGCAATGTTTGGAAAGACTGACCAGTGTAACTTGAAAATTAACAATTATATTAATTTGGTATACCGCTTCTGATCATTTTTGCTGCACAGCAACTTTTTTGGACTAAATCTTCTAGGATGCATAAATGAATTTACTTGTGTCATTAATAATTGTATCATGAGGTAACTGTTATTATAAAAGCAATATAGCATTCTAGGACAAGCTGTTTTGCGCATAACACAACCTATTTCACCTTATTTTCTTCTGTTTATGAGTGAACACAGTTATTCTAACATATTTATTTTATTATATTAACATAGCTTCTCTTTGCACGTATTAACTAGTTTCTTCCAAAATTAAAGTAAGTATTAGTGCTGTAAACTATAATAGGGTCGCCTTCAAACAGTATGAAAAGCTTGAAGAACAATTCTGTTATTGAGTTTAATTTATTTTTGATAAATAAAAAACCCTAATGTACAAATTGCCACTGTTTAAAGTAAGAATTCTCCATTAAATATAGTTTAATTGACCTCTAAATTGACATTCCCTTGAGTAGAGTTGAAAATGAAAACAACCCCATCTATAAAATAACTTTTAGCTTATGAAGATAAAGTTTGTAGACTTCTCAAACGGCTTCAAGATAAACTTTAAATACATCTGAAATTGTACTCACGTGCCGTGAGCGCATATGGAAGAAGCGCAACAAAAAACAACATAATGACTGAAATTGTCATTAGTCTGTCGCGCGCGCTCTCGACTCTATTCTTGTCATGCTGATGGGAGCGCGCGTACGTATAATCCATTCTCACTCACAGAAACTGCAGAAAAATAAAACCCTTAATCATCAGAAAGCTTCGTGAAAATCATTGCTGGTTCTGAAGAGCGCCATTATGCGGAGAGGGCGCTCAGATTCGCATTCACTCTCAATTTTAGAGAAGAATCAATATAGTGAACGCCTCAAAAGCTGAAAAAGTTTATTCTTCCCATGCTCCTCCCATGTCTTACCACACAGCCACAAGTCATTATTGGTAGGGCATCCGCAGCCAGTGTTTTCTTGACTCTTTTGCATGCTAAACTGAAAATAACAGAAAATAACGAGATCAACCCTTTCAAAAAAGTGTCGGCTATTCCTCACGTATTCGGTATTTTGCACAAACACAAAGCCATAATCTTTATCTGCAATGCATAGTTTATTATGATCTGTTTTTGTTGTTGCATTACAGTGCAAATCCACACCCATGTTGCTTCAGTATGAATTGTGTAATTCCTGAATAGGAAATGAACAAATAGGCTATAATTTAATGATTACATGAATTTATATTATTACACTAAATATATTTACATTTTAGAGCTTTTTAACTAATGCATGTATTTTATTAATTTATTTGGATAGATTGATGAAATGTTAAAGCATGTGTGTATTCCTGGTCACAGTTGTAACTGATGGGAAACAATAAATATTGCTCAGCTTAGTCAAGGGAAAAAATAATAGTCATAAAATATTTTAATTAAGATGTAAAATTTTGTAAATGTTCTATAATGCAAATATATAATAATATGAGTGTGTTCATTAAAATACAGTTTTATGGAGTTAAATCCATATTTTGTTCAATTTGTTGTTGTTTTTTTAATCTTTTGCATGCTAAACTGGCCACAACAGAAAATAACAAAATCAACCCTTTCCAAAAGCGTCGGCTATTCCTCATGTATTGCATAATTTGCACAAACACAAGGCCATAATCTTTTTCTGCAATGTACAGTTTATTATGATCTGTTTTTATTGTTGCTTTACAGTGCAAATCCAAGTTGCTTCAGTATGAATTGTTTAATTCCTGAATAGGAAATGAACAAATAGGCTATAATTTTGAATTTAAAATAATCATAAATTCATAAAAAAATGTATTGCTTAATATATATTAGACTTTTAGTGCTTTTTAACTCGTGCATGTATTTTATGGTTGAAATGTTATGGTAAAGTATGTGTGTATTCCTGGTCACAGTTGTAACTGATGGGAAACAACAAATATTGCTCAGCTTAGTCAAGGGGGGGAAATCATAACATATTTTAATTAAGATGTAAAATTTTGTAAGTGTTCTATAATGTAAATATATAATAATATGAGTGTGTGTTAATATAAAAATGATATAAAATACAATTTTAAGGAGTTAAATCCACATATTAATCCATATGTTGTTGTTTTCCCTTTATTTTTTTTGCTCATGGCAATTTAAAATTGTATTAGAGCTTAATTATTTAATGTGGTAGATATTTAAAATTTGTTTGGTTGCGTGCTTTTCTTCACAATAATAATAATACAACTAGAAATATATATCCCTGTAGGCTATGTTATATTCTTTCCAACCGCTCCCGATCTACTGCAATGCAATCATCGGACGGAGACGCGCAGCGCGTGCGTGATGATGTGACGAGTGACGACACGGCGCATCAAAGGCACGAGATCTCCGAGGTTGATAGAGCCCGAACCCGAAGCAACGACGGCAGGGACTGTTCGAGACGCACCGAAACCCGCAGACGCGCCAGTGCACCGAATCCAGCGAATAAAAGATGCTCCAGTTCGGCGGCAGGGCGCGCGGCGCTCTCGCGCTCGTCTCTTTCATGCTGGTGGCGTTGGCGGCGGCATCGTCTGATCTGTTTGACAACCAACTAGGCGATATCAATTACTGCAAAAAGCAATGCCAGATGTCCATCAAAAACAAAAGCCCCGCCAAAGTAAGTGGCACGTACCAGAAGCTTCTGCGGTGTATTGTATGGAGAGAGAGAAAAAAATGTATTTAATATTATTTTGCTTTTACTAGCGGTTCCTCAGAGCCGCAGCCATTTGCAGACGTGAGTAAAGTCGTTTAGCATTTGAAAATTGCTATAGGCAACGTGCGAGGTAAAAAACGCAATTGTTCTGCGTAAAGACACTGCGCAAAGATGGGAGCGTTATTTGGCAGCTCCCCGAGCCAATTCTTAATCGATTCATGAATTTCAGCATCCCAGTTCTTGGCACCGCATGGAAACGTTACTTTGTATCCACCAGGAACAGGCCGAGAATGACGCTTTATGGCGCATGAATGAGCGATCAGTATGTAGAGACACAAGCGCTGTCCGGTCACTATCGTTCGGACGCGTTTAAAGGGCAGCGTTCTAAACGCTAAATGCGCAAAACGGAACGCGGCGATGGAATTCTCACCGAAGCACGCGAGAACATCTCTATTGTACGATGATGAACCCTCGACGTCATTTCATTACAATCGATTCGATTGCAATGCATTTAGACACTGAGATGGAGTGTTTCATTTCTGCATCACTTTTTGCACTTCTGGAAGTTCGTTTATAGGGATGGGAATCGATTTGAACGTTTCATCATCAATTCTCATCAATTCTTATCAATTCAAGTTGCTTTTACTGCCATAAAAAACTGTAATATTTTCAACAGTAATATTTTTTTAAATTTTACATAATTTCAAATATAAGCAGAAAATATGTATAAAAAAAGATCTGTTTATTATAAGTATTGGCATCTTATTGGAAAAGTTGTCAAATATGGTTCAAAAGATGGTTAACTAACTTTCATTCATTTGTTTCCCTAAAGTACAACTGATGATAATTTCAAGTAGTAAATAATAATTGGTAATACCATTTTTTTTTTAAGTCTAATAGATTCACTAAAAAGAAATGGCTCTTGAGGATAATTAGTTTGAAAATCAGGGTACCTGCAGTTAACTTTATCAAAATGATCCCGTTCACACGGATCTGCAAAAGAGACTAAAAGCGCTGTATTATTCATGCCAGGCCAGTAGATGGCGATGTCACATTGTAAAGAATAGCGTGACGTCACAGTTTTTGTAGTTTACACCAGTGGCGTAGCCACGAGGGGGCCTGGGTGGGCATTGGGGCCCTCAGATTTCCAATTGGTTATATATATTAGTTAAAAAAAATGAGTTGCCCCCTCATTTTAAGACCCCCCAAAAATAAAATTCTGGCTATGCCGCTGGTTTACACAGAGATGATAATGTTTTCAAAAACTTGCGTTTTTAATCCCATTTTCAAAAGTTTACGTTTTCAGGCCCTCAAAACACCGTTGTCGTGTAAATGAACAACCAAAATCCATTAAAAGTTTTCCATTTTTAGTTAAACGGCCCCTCAGACTATGCTGTATGTTTTTGACTTCAGTAAAAAGAACCTGCTCATAAGAGTCATTTGTCTGGGAGTTTCAGGAAAAATAGAAACAAAGAAACTACGCGTCCATATTAGTTTGCGAACAAGTCATTTATTTCTTCCTGTTTGTTTATTTATGAATGTCTTTTAAGTGAATTAATCGCTTTCTTTCAGGATAGTCTCCCTGTCTTCAAATAGTTCACTTTGGTAGAATGATTCAACGACTCGCTCATGCCACAATTCAATGGAACTTGTAAAAAAATTCACTGAACTAATCAATGAATCCTTTGTCCTTTTAGAGAAAGGATTCAAAATATTTAAAGCACAAAGATTAATTAAAATCCATACCTTTTATCCACCTCAGTTAGCATTAACTGTGCAATATCTATTTTCTTGAAATATATGTAGCCTGTTTTTTCCATTGTTTTAATTAGTTATCCTCAAGTGTTAGTGCGCAAATATTATATATACAGGTGACTTCTGTAACTCTAAAGTTCATGAGTCATGAATGGGTTTGAATTGTCTCACTTTGCCCTTCCATCTTCAAACCTCATCCATTTGCAATCAATCTTCAATTCTATCGTTTAGAAAATTGTTGGCATGTCACATTTTGCATAATGATTTTCAGGCTCTCAAAATGGATTTTGCATAAAAGGTCTTTTGACAGCACCTCCACATGACCACAACCTCCCTGTGAATAAAAACATCTGAACATCAATTAAAGCCTTTCTTGAAATTACATATGTTACTGTACAAAAGGATTTATGTTGAATGAATCCTTTAACTTGTCCCTACAGGACTCCATCATGAATGCCTGTCACCGCGGCTGCCGGCTCTACTCCATCTGCCAGTTTGTGAATGGAAACACAGGCATCAATACCAGCAAGGAAGAGTGCCAGGGAGGTACGACCTATTTTGACCAGTTTTTGGAAGTAGCTGTAAGTAGCAACGATATTAACTTAACTACAGCACTGGAACGTCTAGATCATTCTAGTGAACTGGTTCAGACAGTAACAGATTTAAAAACAAATTATATACTGATTCTACTCCCGGCGCTATGATTTTGACTCAATTACCGGTATGTAAATTTCTTGTTGTATTTAGTATACATTTACCTGTGCATGCTTGAGATTGCAAAATATGGCCATGCTTAAATTACATCATTGTTTAGTTATTGTATTAATTTATAAGTCGCCTAACTTCAGCTTTAGCTAACTAGTTCAATTTACTATTAGCTTGTAGATTTTCAGTTTCAAAGAAGCTTCCCCAACACTGTGAATGACCTATTTAAATATGCAGTTACGTTAGTGAAATATTACTGTAAAAACGGTCCATTATCAATAGATTAGCGATGTATGAAACACCTTCAATTCTATTTTTCTGACCGAAATCTATTGAACTCATGTCGTAATTACAATTCCAGTGCTTGTATGTACAAACTTCCCAGGAGGACTTGAATGCTGCTTAAAGGCAAGATCACATTAGCGAAAGTTCGCAGACAAAAAAGTACACGTGCGTTTATTGTCAGTAGTGAAGTTTTCTATTGGTCAATGTGGCAAATTTGCATGACCAACTTGATCCTGTTGCGAAATATCTGTGTGGGGATCAGATTGAAATGCCTGAATTTCGTCTGTACAAATTTGCTGAACAATGGTAAATGTGACAGAACCTTGAGTCCTATTTTTCTGAGCAAAATCTCTTGAACGTATGTCGTAATTATGACTCCAGCATTTGTAGTTACAAACTTCCCAGGAGGACTTGAATGAAGCTCAAATGCGCGTTCACATTAGCGAAATTTCGCGGGGAAAAATGGTCAATTGTCCAGTTCTATGTATGAAGCACAGCTCTTACAAAATTCAATTTCAATCCAAGCGTTTCTATTGGTTAGTGTGGTGAATTTGCATGACCAACTTGATCCTGTTGTGAAATCTGCATGGGTAAGTCCTTCGCCTTCTTGCGAAATTCCTATATAGGAATATCCGATATAGGAAATTCCTAATATGACCAAATTTCACCTGCAAAAATTTGCTTGAAAAATGGTAAATGTGGCCACGCCTTGTCCTATTTTTCGGAAGAAAATCTCTTGAACGTATGTCGTGATTGTAAGTTCAAACATCCCGTGAGGACTTGAACTCTGCTTAAGATGTCAGATTGCTATACGCTAGTACAAATTTAAAGCAAGAAAAACTATAATTTTAAATGCGTTTATGAACATTTGACACCGCTAACGTTCTGGAATGAAGCGCCGCATAGCCCAAGGACATATACTATAGGGTGTGCAGACAGGCTGATAGCACTCATTTTTATCTGGAGATGGTATTGTATGCTAGTGGCAAACAGAGTTGTCTGTGGGAAGCTGCTAGGCATGAGGGAAGCTGTTTTATTGAAAATCAATCCTGCGCTTTCTGGTGCGGGCGGCTGCTGCTCAGATGTTTGTTGATATTGATGACTGCTTGACCATGGGGAGGGTTGAATAGAGATGGAGCCGCCTGACGGGTATCGTTTATGTGTGTGTGTGTGTGTGTGTGTGTGTGTGTGCGCGCAGCATGTCAGGAGGCCTACAGTAAACTGCTAGAGCAGGAGGCGTGCAGCACGGGGTGTGCCAGCCAACCCGCTGAGCCGGAGATCAAACGGAGAAAGGTAAGACTCTCGGTTGTTTTCTTTTGGGCTCGCGCTGGTGTTTTGACATCTCTATCAAACTCAGCTTGAATTGCTCTCGGCTTGATCTGCAGCTCAAGGCGCTGACCAACCGTCCGAAGCCCATCTCTGTAATGGATGCCGTGTCTAGCTGGTGCAATGACATTGTCAGTTCCGCTCAGAGCTTCATTTCTTCCACCTGGACCTTCTACCTGCAGGCTGATGATGGGAAAGTTGTCGTGTTCCAGGTTAGTACATCTCTGCTCATCTGAGTAGACTTGATGTTGTGGTTCTCAACTGGTTTTGCTTATGGGCCAAGATTTTACATTTGACAAAATTCACCAACAACAAAAAATAGAACACAAAACGTTTATTAGTAGTTTTAAAATTTCATTTTTCAGTTTTCATTTGAAACTTGGTTTAACTAATTTCCTATTATTTCAGATAATAGAAATGCCTTTTAGTACTTGAATCTTTTTCGTTTAGTTCCCAATGCACATATCTAATTTTTATTTAGGTTTGTTATTTCTATTTGATTTTATATCAATTAACAAAAAAATATTTTCAATACTATTAGTTTTAGTTAACAACAGTGAAGTTTACATCTCAGAATGAAAAATTAAAAAAGGGCATTTTGTTATTGCTTAAAATAATTTTATACTTTTATGAGTTTTTGATAAATCGTGAGAAATAAATGTACAGTTATGAGAAAGTTTTGAGATGAAAACAGGCTTCTATTCAACAATTTTGTTAATGTCTCACATCACCAGGCATCACCTGCACTCCATTTCTTTATCATGCACACCATCAGTTTCACCATTTATATACCCGTTTCACGCTCACATGATTGTTGGTTATTGTTTGTGTTCTGGACTGTTATGTTGGACTATAATCATTCTTGTGGAATTACTTTTGTTTGTTTTTTTAAATAAAAACCTGTTTGTTTTCTTGAAACTTTTGAAACCTTCCTTGTCTTCTTCCTCCTCGGTTAACAATTAATAAGTAAATATTATAATAATATTTAATGAAACTTAAAATATTTATTTAAGCATAATACTACAAGTATTAATGCTACTACTAATGAAACTATTTCATAATATTTAATTTAATTAATAACCTGACATAGACCCAAATCTTTTGAATACTTTCTAAATGTCTTTGAATTTCAAGGTTGTCTTGGTGTTATTAAGGATAAACAAACCACTCAGCCTCTGATGTCTGCAACAAAATATCTGGGAAGCATTTTCTGCTCCATTTCAAATGTTTTGAGTTTTATTATTTGCATTTAGCGGTGTTTTTTCAAGATCAGATCAGACCTGAGACCCATTTTGGGTTGCAACCCTCCAGTTGAGAACCACTGGTGTAGAAGATTCCACTAGTGACTATCATATGGTCTTAGTTTCAAGATCTGGTGTGTTTTACAAAGGTTGCGGTCACATCACTGCAGTATTGGGATCATATGAGCGCAGGGGACTGGTTCTTCAAAGAAAAACCAATGATGTTTAATCACAAACCTTATTCTCCCTGGAGGTCATCCAACTTCATCCATAGCCTAACATGTCCCTGCTGTTTCTAAACCAACTATAACCACCTCAAAACTATGATGTTCTAAGCTTCACTTGAAACAAATAGAAATGTAGAATTTTATCATTACAAGCTCATCCAAGATTTTTCAGTTTAGTCGCAGCCTTGATGAATGTGCATTTAACGGCCGTGACAGGAGAAGAGGCGAGAGAAAACCTCCACTGCCGTCCTGCGGCACGCCTAGCCTGTATTTAGTGGTCGGTTGGAAGACAGCCAGCACAAATGAAGGACTGACACAGGCTAGAGACTGCACAGAGGGTGAAAACCCAAGGTTTTAGCAGTAGCATCAAGTTACCTATCCATTAAATCAAGCATATAGAATTAGAAGTTTGTAGAGATAGTGAGACTCAATTTCTGGGGGAAGTGGAGCACTAATGATGGGCTTTTTTTTGCCTCGGGTGTCTAAAGAGAGAAAAGAAAACAGATTGTTTTTCAACAGACCTGCTGTGGTGTGCATTTGGCCCTGATGATGCAGTTTTCACAGTTACATGAAGCACCACACAACTGGAATATAAATAGAACGACAAGAAAAACAGAATATGGAGCTTTTGGATGTGCTGGATTTTGGACGTTTCCTGCATAAATGGGTTTTATGTTATAATCTGTTTGATTTTTGTGAGGAAGTAATGAAACATATCTTGGAAGAGAAGTCTGGAGGGACTTCTTGCACTTCAGAAAGATCTTCCCCAAGTGCTTCCCACAGCACTTCACAAAGTTCCCTGAAGTTTCATGTTGAAAAAAATCCAATCACTAGCAAGGAGCATCGGTAGAAACCAAATGTAAAATTCTATATGAACCAGATTATTCGGCTCTTTGATTGTCTGAGCTTCTCCGGTTGAAGTTTTATCAGCGCTCCATGACTGCTCTGGAACTTTTCGGAATATCTGTAATGGTAGAGTAGATTTCATTTGAACATTTGCAGGAACACATAAACAGCCAAATAAAACCATAACTGGAATTTTTAGCCACATTTATACATTATTTAAGAACAGGCAGTGTTTTAGCAAGACTATCCCTTCTTTGAGGCATTTTTGAAGAGCTAGTTCACCAATTCATGAAAATTCTGTCATCATTTGCTCACCCTCATGTCGTTCCAAACCTGTAAGACCTTCGTAAATCTGTTGAACACAAATTAAGATCTTTTTAATGAAATCTGAGATCTTTCTTTCCCTCCATTGACAGCCTACGCAACTACCTCTTTCAAGACCCAGATGCGAGTGCTTGGGTTGTGCAGAAAAAACACTTTAAAGCTCTCAGATTTCATTGAAAAGATCTTAATTTGTGTTCTGGAGATAAACGAAAGTCTTACGGTTTAGAACGACGAGTAAATTATGACCGAATTTTCATTTTTAGGTGAACCATCCCTTTCTAGCTGTTTGTATTTAAAGGTAGACGGTTTATTAAAGGGATTCAATACGTTGTACATATACATAAGTTAAACTCAATTAACAGTATTTCTCCTCCTTGTTTTCTTTTTTTTTAATGAAAAGTTGAGGTTGTATTGGGACACTTACAATGGAAGTGAATGGGGCCATTTTTTAGACTATTTAAAAGAAGCAGAAATGTGAAGCTTATAATTTTTTTAAAGCACTTATATAAATGTGTGATTATTATTAGTGAGTATGTGTGAGTATAATTATGCAGATTTAAACTGCTCAAATAATACACAAGTTTAAAATTAAATTCTCTTAAAAATACCCCCATCCCCCAGATCTACGCTACAATCTGTAGCCTAGTTTCACATTAGTATCAGGCTGACATTTGACATTGGTTACGCTGTAGTCTATGCTTAATGTTTGTCCGTTCTGTCCATGGTTTTGATGAGTCCCTCAGAGGTAATCAACAGGAATCAGACTATTTCCTCCAAGCTGAAGGGTAAAAGCGACTCGGTTGCTGAAGAGCCATTAATTGGTGCAATGGATTTTTGTTTGGGCGGAGGTCGGCCATCTTGTTTAAATTCTGGACTAGTTCAATGTGGACGGCCGCTACATGCGAAAAGACAAGTTTGGAGAAAGCAAGCAAATTCCTAATAAGGGAAATGGGATTGTTTACTATGAAGTCAACAATCTCTGCTTCGTCTTCTTGGCAGTCTCATAAGCTGCATTGATCACCTTTGGCGAGTTTTGCGGTAATGCGTGACAGATGCACATCAGACCGCTTTCACTAATGGCAAGATTCCATTGGTCTGTGGCCAGTCAACATTAACTTCCTCAGATGTTCATTTTTCCCTCTTTGATTCTCATTCCGTGAGGACATCTGGATTCGATATTTTTGACAGCATCCCTTTCAATTAACTCAATTGTGAGACTCGAGCTTTCTGCAGAGCTAAATTGCCCATACTATGTTGCATTTCATGACTGCTTATGTAAAGAGTTATTTCACCCAAAAATTTAAATTCTGTACTCACCCTCATGTTGTTAAATCCATATGATGTTCTTTCCTCTGTGGAACACAATCAAAGATATTATTATTATTTACACGTGAGAGTATAAAGCAATTCTTTAGAAGCTTTTCAGTGAATTATTTAATCTTGTTCACAAATCTTGGGAGATTGAATCTCTAAATTCATCTTTCATTACATGCAAATACAAAAATCAAGACATTTTTGAAAATCTTTTGTCAAGAAAATTAAAGCATTTTTTTTAGAAGAGCGCAAACGTCTTCTTGTACTGTATGATGGTCTGGAAATAAAGGAAAAAAAAAGAGAACAAAAATATCAAACTAGACCTCAGATGCATTATTTATAGCAATATTCTGACATTAATCTCAACCTGAATAATGAGTTGTTACTCTACCACCTGCGTGATGTCATTAGCAACAGTTCTATGTTTAAACCAATGTGCGACAAAGCTAATTTAATTTCTTAGTGAATTTCTTTTATTTAAACAATGCAATGTACTGTGGGAGTATGCCATTTTACAGAAAAGACACGCATGAATGATTTTCTCATTAATCTGACTGATTCAGTTCTCAAAATCATATGGAGAATTTTTACCCTTTTGAAGCCTGAATGTTTCATTCTCTGTAATTGCTGTAATTCACTGTAATTGCATAAAGAAGAATACAGAAAACAGACTTCAGATTTTCTCCACGCAAAAAGTCATATGGCTTTAGAACAGCATGAGGGTGAGTGAACGATGACAGGATTTTCATTTTGTCTGAACTGTTCCTTTATTCTTCAGAAATTAGGATTGGTCACACCAGTCAGTTATATATATGTACAACGTACACTCCCAGTGTACCCCTTCTGCCTCCAGTTACTGACTGTTTGACTATAGAAAAAACATGACACTCCAAACAGTTCCTTGCGTTCTCGTCTACCATGACTCGGACAGGAAAAAACATGTGTTTGCCTCTCTGTGGTCATTTTCGAGGCTCATATGAGCCTCCCTGGAGAGATTATCTCGGAGGTCTCTTCTGCTGAGCCCGTTTTAGAAGAATTCAGTGGAAGAGAGCAAAAATCTCTCTTTAATAAGATCTCAAGGGGGAACTAAAGAAACCTAGTCTAAAAAAGACATGTGCTAATTTACACATACAGGGTGAGATAGAGAGGCAGAAAGGGACACATCCAGTCGTAGACTGAGATAGATTTCAAATCACATCCTTTGGATCATGTTTGAAAGTGGCCTCTTAAAAGCTCTTATTCAAGTCAAGTAGTCCCTTCGCTGTCATCAGAGTAGGCGTCTAGTGCTCGGTTTGACCAGCGTGGCTTAGCGCCGGCAGGCAGCCATGTAATTGAAGGTGGAAAGAGAGTTTCAGTTGATGTGGTTTCTCGAGCTGGAAGCAGCTGAATATAGCTTATAAAAAATCTTGATGGGATCAAGCAAACCGAAATGTTGACTTGACCTTCTTTACAGCAAGTTCTTACCAGGTGTAACATGACAACAGTCAAATGGGAAGTAGTTTGTATGTGAAAGTGCAAATGACAAAAGGACCAATCAGATTCCACTGTGCGCGGGCCTAACAAGTGCAACGCAAGCAAAAGAATGTGTGTGTATATATATTCATATTACTTTTCATTTTCAATGTTGGTGAGGACACAGTTGTAGATTTAATGTATAGATTTATTTCATTTTGTGTGCATGTATTTTTATATATATATATACACATATATATATATATATATATATATATATATATATATATATATATATATATATATATATATATATATATATATATATAATGTATATATATGTTATGTGTGTGTGTGTAGAATAATCAAAATATAGTTTAAGCACTGTTGTTTAAATACTTATTCTAATCAAGGCTGCATTAATATTGTGCAATGTCAGAATTTTTATTCTATTTGAATTAATGTTAAAATGTAATTTATCCCTGAAATCAAAGCTGAATTTGCAGCACCATTACTCCAGTTTTCAGTGTCACATGATCCTTCAGAAATCATTCATGATGATTTGCTGGTCAGGAAACATTTCTTATTATTATCAGTGTTGAAAGTGCTCCATATGTTTGTTGAAACGATGGTAAAAAAATGTTTTCAGGATTTTTTTTAATAGAAAGTTCAGACGAGCAGCATGTGTTTTGCCAACGACGGCAGTTGAGTTTGCGCTAGCCCTGGTTGTGTTTACCATATAAATGGGTACCATTGCAGTGACCACACAGTTCCATTAAAATATTGCAATTGACATAATTAGATTAGCTTGGTGTCCATGTTTGCCTTTTGGGAACCTATTTTTTTGCTCATTCTAGCTGTTCATGACGCATGCAGAAGCTGCATTAGCAGTTTTTGAATCGTGCCCTCTACATCATCATATTCAACCATCCTTTTCATCATCTGTATATTTGTAAGAATCACGGCTTTTGTATGTCACTCTACAAATTAATTTTTTCCTGCTTTGCCAGCCTGTGCATGATTGTGTTGAAAACCTCACCACAACAAAACGGTCTCAAACCCAACCATTTCATTCAGAAGCCTTTCTGTGGAGTAAATCCCATAATACTGTTTCCTGCCCTTGACAGTGTGTTTGTTGATTCTCCCAGAGCCAGCCAGAGATTGAGTACTCCTTGCCTGAGTTACAAGCCCCGCGCTCCAACGTGGTTGACAAACCCTGGCCCCAAGTCAACTCCCACACACAGCGGCCACATACTGGTAAGAGTGACCGCTTTCACCCCAGAAGGCTGCTGACAGCTTTCCTTTTTCCACTGAAAGCTCATTTCAGTGGAGCCAATGATCAGAGCTTGAGCTTTGACTTTCAGCACATCCTGTGCCGCACCACTGTAGTTTGTCCGGAGCTTAAGGGTCATAAAATCAATGTCCACAAGCTGAAAATGCTGCCTCTGCATCCTTCCAGGTGGGCGGTCACATGGGGAGAGGAATGCAGCAAAACCTGGGGTGAAAGGAAAGCATGTCAGCCAACATGCTGAGGACCCAGCTGCTGAGCACGACTTCCTGGGCTGCATGTCAAGGTGGGTGTCAGAGGGGCGTTTTTCAATTCAGCAGTTGCATTTTGGTCATTTATTGTCACAGTAAAATGTTTTAAAAACAATGCATAAATAATGCTATGTTGTGTGTGTGATTTATAAAATATCAATTTTGTGTATGTATATTTAAAAAAAAGATTTAAATTTATGTATTTTGCACAGATTAATTCTATATTTTATACATGTATAATTTTGTACAAAATAAATATGAATGAACAATATATAATTTAATATGTAATTGTGTATGCATTTTTTATTGATATACTTTTATAAATGTAATTCAGATTATATATTGTTCATTAATATTTTTGTACAAAATTATACATGTATAAAATATCATATATATAATATTAATATAATAATAATTAATCTGTGTAAAATATATAAATTGAAATCTTTTTTAAAATATACATACACACAATTAATATTTAATAAATCACACACACACACAACCGATTAACATTATGCATTGTTTTGAAAACATTTTACTGTGTGTATGTATTTTTTTTATTGATATACTTTTATAAATGTAATTCAAATATTTAATTTTACACACAAACATACATGCACTTAAATCACACAAGGGGTCTCAAAGAATTAAATACTCAATTCGAAAAAAAAAATCCTTACTTCTGTGCATTCTATGATTTAAAAAAAAAACAAATCTGTGACAATGGAAACCAAAATGCACTGAGGGCTGGATTCAAAATCATTCCAAAAAACTGGTTACAGTCTGATCCAACATGAAGTTCATCACAGGAAATCATAATGTAAGTCAGTGGTGTGTATGGCCTCCATGTGCCTGTGTGCACTCACAACAACGTCTGGCCTCCTGATGAGATGGCAGACGGTGTCCTGGACAGTCTCTGGTGCTGCTTGGCAGCTTAATACATAATATCCCAGAGGTTCTCAATTAGATTTAGGTCTGGGGAATATGAGGGGCACCAATGTCTTTGTCATCTATAAACTGCCTTCACACTCTAGTCACATGAGGCTGGACATTATCTTGTACCAGGAGGAGGCCAGGGCCACTGCACCAACATAAGGTCTGATAATGGCTCTGAGGATTTCATCCTGGTGTCTAACAGCAGTAAGGGAACCATTGTCTGCCAATCTCCAAGGATATTCCTCCCAGACCATAACTGACCTACCGCCAAACCGGTCTTGCTGGATGATGTTGCACGCAGCATAATGCTTCTCACAGTATCTCTCACTTCTCTTTCACATCTGTCACATGTGCTCAGTGTGAACTTGCTTTCTTCCGTGAAGAGAACGGGGTGCCAATGGCAGACTTTGCCAATTCTAGTGTTCTCTGGCAAATGCTAATCGAGCCGCACAGTGCTGAAATGTCCCACAAGATATCAGGCCCTCATGAAGTCTGTTTCTGACAGTTTGGTCAGAAACATGCACACCAGTACCTGCTGGAGGTCATTACCTGCAGTGCTCCTCCTGCTGCTGGTTGTTGCCCTTCTGTGTCCCTGTTCAGCTCTCCTCATGTAATGGCCTGTCTCCTAATATCTCCTCCATGCTCCTTAACTGTGCTGGGAGACACAACAAACCTCCTTGTGATGGCACATCCATATGAGATCCTAGAGGAGCAAGACTGCCTGTGGTACTGGTACTGGGGTCTCATTTATAAAACTGTGCGTAGGATCACTACTAAAAGTTTACATGCGCCTAAAAGCCAAAAATGCTATACGGCAAAAAATATTCAGATTTATAAAACCGTATGCACACCTGTCAGGAACATTCCCTTTTCACAAATCGCAGATGTCACGGGTCAAAGTTTGCTTAAATGTGCACACATTCTCCCGTCAAGTTGTTTTTTATAGATCACAACCTTTGCGTGGAAACTGGCGTACGTACGTTTCCAGTCCCGTTTTTTGCGTACGCACGCTTTATAAATGAGACCCCTGGTCACCTGTGGAGACAGGTACTGTCTCACGATAAAGACAGTGACAAGAACCCTTACAAAACACAAAACTAAAGACAAACCAAAAGAGAACAATGGTCTATGGCCACCACCTGCAAAATCATTCCTTTTAGGGGGTTGTTTCCCTGTTGAATCTTCAGTGCACCGGTTCTCACTTTAATTTGCACCAAAGCAGGTGAAACAATCAACAAATTCGCAATCACTTAAGCTCTGTGTTATACTGTGATTTGTGTACGTTAAATTAAAAAGTAAATGCATATGTAAAAACATTTATTTACATATTTAAATTGATACTTTATAGTATATAAAAAAATACTTAATACACCCTCTGTTTTTTTTTTTTACATGATCTGATCTTTAAGTGTTGCAATATCTTAATGGATGGACTTCTTACCATTTCTGTCCCCTAGGCGCTCGGGACTGCCTCGTTGGATTTTAGCGGCGTGCCTCTTCCTATCCATCATGGTGATGTTGTGGCTGAGCTGTGCCAGCCTTGTCACGGCACCCGAGCAGCACGTCAAGAATCAGGTAGCTGTTCATTCATCAAAAGCACACTACCAATAAAATATAAGGCAGACAATGCGAGAGCATTTCTATAAAAGTTGGAGCTGATAGTGAAAGAAAAGCAGCCAAGTAGCCAGCTTACATTGGAACTTTAAGAGTGTGGCTACTAAAAAAAACTCTTAATGTTTACAAATTTAGAGAAAATTTGGTTAAGATAAATGTCTATAATGAATGTTATACTTACAGCTTAGCATCAATGGAGATAAAGAGTTCATGGATGACACCCAGAAGGTGAACCCCTACCACTTGACACCAGTGATCGCGATGACAATCGGCCAATCGGAGGAGATCAAGGAGGCGGGGCCACTTCCAGTCAAGGTCGACCTCAGCAAAACATCACTTTAAAAGCACAGAAGAGGTCGATACTTTTGACGACTAGGGTTTAACTCATCTCCAGAGCTATTTCTCGCAATTTAAGGGAAAGTTACATCATTTTTCTAAATAAAATAATATATATATGCATGACACCATTTATTATATCGTTTACGACATGCGTCCTGTCTGAATACTAGTCTTCTCACTGAATTCGCAAAACCTCATGGAATCGTAGTGTAGGTGCTTGTTCACATAATGTACTAACAAATTTTTGACTAATATACACATACACTAGTAATGTTTGAGCTCATGAACAACTTGGCAGGAAGTTTGCTACAAATTGCTGTTGTGAAACGCACTGTAGAAACACAGGGGCTCAGATGGTAGATTACGCCGTAACCTTAAAAGAAGAGGAGGGTTATTTGTCAAGCTTCTGCGTTTAGATACTACGATGAGCATTTAGTTTAGCAATGAATACTTTCAAAGCGCCCCTCCCTATTATTAATTAGCGCAGCTTTTAAACTGGAAGAGAAGCTTTGAAGGTGATCTGTTGGAGAGTCGCACTCGTAGATTCTTACTTTGATGTGAAACGAGCGAAAGAAAAATCAAATGCAGCCAATTAGCGAATGATCTGGTTTCGTAACAAGGTTTACAAAACATGAATGCGTCCTTTGAACTGATATGTAATCAAACTGACAAGGACTCTTAATTACTTTACAGACTGTGAATGCCGGTAGTTTGAAGAGTTAAATTAGGATTTTGTTAAATTGTACAGTAGAGAAAAAAAAGGATGTTTTGTACACAGGCAGGTATTTTGAGGGCGATTTTCATTTGCATCCATACTAAGCCTGACTAAACTACTCACATTCATGTCAAGGAAGCATGATGTGTATTTATTTATTTATGTATTTATTCAAAGCTTAAAGCAACAGCATATAATGCCTGTAGTCTTTCATCTCTCGTTTAGATAGCTCATCTATTTTATGATGCATAATTGTACATTTATTCCCCATTTAAACTGTTGTAGAGAGGGAAACGCTTGCTGTTCAAACTGAAAGTGAATTGTTGTATTATTCAAATGCCTTTCCCTTTATATTCTCCACCTTTTCCTGGCCTATTGGGAAAACCGGTGGAGTTGGGGGCACGGTTTTGAATGCCTAGGACCAGGCTTTGACAAATATCTTTTGTAACTACCATAGGCTGTAGAATTGAGGAGCTTTCATGGCACTATTTGTCTTGTGCTGTTGTTTTTCCCCATTTAAGCCCAGCCACAGTGCATGCTAGTACACTGAAACATTGAATATATCGTCCCATCTATTTTGGAAACAAACTGCTGTATGCTTGTGAACTTTGTGTTTTTGCTTCATGACTATACTAAGAAGTCAAGAGGTGTGATACCTTAATAAGCCATTTAATACCTACTGGTTCATCATTTACTGTATAAAGTACAAGTCAGTAATATCTTTTTTTTTCTCTCTCTCTCCCTTTTGAACAGTTTCCCATACGACACACCATAATATCAGACGAATAAAGTGTTTTCATGTTGTAATTAATCTGGTTGTGGGTCAAGATCCTGTTCAAATTGACAATATTAAAATAACTTCAACCAAAGCTAAAGTATCATCACAACGAAATGTTTCATCATATGTCGCACATGAAAATGTAGTACATTCAAATGTATGTGTATATGATGCTATATCGTGTAGCTATTATTTTATAACGGATTTGATTGTAGAAATATAGTACTGAGGCCTGATAGCTTAATTATAACCGTTTTAATGTCTGCATATGGCAAGAAAAAGTGTTTGGCGTGCATGACTCGATCTCATCTGCACACTTTTACAGTGAAATTGTAATAATTCAACACTTCACTCGAGGGCGCCAGAGAGCTGTAGGTTACTTCATAACTGGTATTACGTGGCAAATGTAATTTGTAATGAAATGTATGTTTTTCTTAAAATATTTAAACTTTTTTTTCTCATAACTAACATTTTTTAGTTTTGTTAGCTAGAGTTGGAACCTACAAGGCTTGATGGCGTGAAGCGTTTGTCAGTGCAAAAGTGTACATTCACACTATGGTCACTAGATAGCGCACTTTCACTTAGAGATGGGTGTAGACCCCTGGGGATTACTTTATAATATCCACACAGATGTAGTTTAAATGAATCACTGTTTGTGTACCCTCAGTATAACCTCGACATCATGCATATAATAACATAAGACATTTATGAGACATTAAAACTCTGAACTTTTTGACTTTTCCTTTCTTTCCTTTTTGATTTTCCAAAAACAAACCACCTGTGCTGTGAAGCAGGTGCGAACCTGTGAAGGTCAGCGAGATGTCCAGCAGACTGTTCTTCAAAAATAACTTCCTTCAGATTTAACACCCTGTCACACACACACACACACACACACACATACTTGTGTCCTATCGGCTGTGATTGAACATTTTCCACCTGGCGCTATGGATCCCCACATTCGCTTAATATAACAGTCTGTATTGAAGATGAAATACAGATATGAAAAAGTGCATTATACGGTAAGTGCGGTATACCAGGGAGAGATTTTCAATCTCTGGCTATGTTTATTTTACGCTAATAACCAACTGACTGCACTTTATCCCATTTGTTGTATAGCTAATAAGATTATAATTAAAAATTCGGACATTACATATTGATTTGAATTTAACTGATATTATATTTTTGCCTCCACAAAGAAAAAAAATCGATTAAGATATATAGGATAGCTTGAGTCCATGTGATACGAGACAAAAGTGGCGCGTTTAGAACACGGAAATGAGCAAGGGGAAACTTGAACACCTGTCCACCTTATTTTACAGGTAAGAGCAGCCTTTGTCATTTTAATTTGTGTGGCTTCCGGTGTTGTCTCGCTTCCAATTATTTTTAGCTGTACAAAACAGCTGGTTATGCTGCTTGATATTGTAGACTGGGATTTCAATTGTCTTTTTCCTTCCTTTTGATTCCATATTTAAAGGGAGAAGTTCATCCAAAAAATTAATTTGTGTCATTATTTAGTCACCCTAATGTCGTTCTACACTTGTAGACTTAATTTCTAAAGTGGAATAGAAATTCAGATATTTTGTATGTGTCGCTGGAAAAGCGGGAGAAATGGAAGATGGTCGAAATGGGCCGGCCCCGGTTACAGAAGTAAAAGCTCCATTCATCTTCTACATATAGAAATTGATTCTCTACTTAATAAAATAATCTGGGAATTTGAGGTGAAAAACTACATTACCCATGATGCTCTACACAACTTCCACCAATCAGAGAGTCTAAAAAGTTAAACATGATAAAAGCCCACTCCCACAAAGCACCGTGAATGACGTAATCGAGTCAATCTCCCTAAAATATTTGTATGTACAAATTATATTTATGTGAGTCTATACATATATATTTCTCCATTGTTTTTAATCCGATTATGCATTTCACAAAGCTTACATTTTACATTGATGCTTTTGTCAGATCCTTTTATCCAAAGCGACTTCTATATACATTCTAATCAGTTCTTGCTTTCCCTGGGAAAACTCATGGTATTGTAGTTCTTCCCCTCACTAAATCTTGTACCTTTTGTTTTTTGACCGATTTTGAACTACTTTTTTGCTTCAAATCAAGGCGTGTAATGTTATGATTCACCTCATAGCTGGTCGGTTTTGTTCATGGCTTATAATGCTTCAACAAAGATCTTTTTAAAATCCCTAAGGGAAAAAGTGGGCAGGCACTGTTAAACTCTACATCGTTCCCCTGTGCCGTTATCATCTTAGTATGGACTCTGGTGCTGTTTTTTTAGATTTAAAAAGATTTTTAAAACACTAGATATATCATAATGATGTGAATTAATTCCTTTAACTTACATATCACTATTCTTACGACTCTCTTCTTGATCTTTTACACATTATCTGGTCCATCTAGTCACCTCAGTTTAGTATTAACCTGATGGGTATCAGATGAGGATCTCGGATAGAGACCATTGTGCGGCTGTGCAAACATTAACATAGGCGACGGGACTGTGATGCCACACAATAGGCTTGCTAGGGGACTACAGAAACCCAACTAAAGATAGATTTGTTTGCGTATGACTCACACGGTCAGTTCCCGAAGCATCTGACTCAATGCTAACGCACAAAGCTAATAACAACCCTACATGAACCCTGTTCTGCTCTGTTTGTCCTCCCTACGCACGGACCGAGCCCTATCCCACAGTGCATTGCACTTGATGAAGACCTGTGCTGGGTTCTGAGTGGCTCACCACACCTGGGCATCTGACGACAATACATCTAGATGAGAATTTTTACAGTTGGAGGGATAGAGTCTGTCATCCCAGTATGGCATATTTAAAGGGATGGTTCAGCCAAAGAAAATACTGGCATTTGCTCAACCTCATCCTGTTCCAAACACAAATGGAGATTTTTTTTCTTGTAGAAGCACAGTTGTTTGTTCATATGGACATCATTTTATTTCTTTGATTCCATGTCATTGATTCTTATCGCTAACCTGAAAGTGACGCCGGAATGACGTGCTTACCCGTAATACCTCAAAATAAGTATGGTGTGACTAACAGGTCAATCATATCGTGTCACAGTTCAAAGCCGTGCCTGCGCTTCAAATGAGCTGCCACAGGGGGCGCTTCGGAGCCGAGCTGAAGTTCTGTCCCTATTGCTGCTGAGGTTGGGCTAGAAGTCCGCTTCAACCGTATACGACTTCCTTATCAGTCCCAGCCGGCTGGTAAAGTCAGCCTGCAGTGTATTGAAGAGCCAAAGCCGCTGCCACACAGGGCCCTGTGAAAATAACCATGCCTGTAGAAATGAACAGAATAATGAAAGAGAGGGAAAAACAGTGAGAGAAACTAAGTGGTATGAATGTGATATCGCCTATTTTCCATAATCATCTCATGTATGCATAAGTAGGTGCTTTCTGGATGTTTTACAAATGTGGTCATTTATGGACCACCAAATATGCATAAGGTATGACACTGAAATATTTGCGTGTGTGTTTGACATTGCTTTTCTTATTGAAGACCGCAATAAGAAATCAGACAAAATTAAAAGGAAAACAAAATATTATCTATATGCGAGAACTGCCAGCCCTCTGTTAGATCAGACAGCAAAAATAAGGATTGAATACAATATGTATCAAACAGTCGTGCGTCAAAAGACCTGTGAATTTTTGCTGCAAAATATATGGATGGACATTTTGTGTAATATTCACTTTCAATCTTTGACTTAAAACATAATTACATTTTCCATCATGAAATAGTCTCTTTAGCAAGGAGCAAATTCTGCTCTAGCTGGAGTGTATTTCATTGAATAATTAAATGTAGAAATATTTGAGATATATAAAATGTTTATGGTATGAATTTGAGTGAACGACTGCAAAAATCTGGTGATTGTACAATACCCTGAAACAAGAGTACACATCAAATAGCATCCTTTTAATTTCCTAAATATGTATAATATGCATAATTCATGAGGTTAACGACGCGTGACGTCACAAAGGAGTTGCATAAGTGATACTTGACGCCTGTCAATCAAACTAATCAAGCGAATCAGACCTGAGGTAGAAAATTAGCCGTAATATTTGCTTTAAAACACCTGACAACGGTGCGGTAAAGACAAATGAACGTTTTAAAGCCCTGACAACAGAGTCAACCAGAAGAGAAACTTTAAGATGCAACTCAAAAAACGCGAAGAATGTCTTAATTTCCGTAACAAAACGAGTGCGCGCGCGCAACGCCTGTTTCTTTCACTCTCAAACGTACGTTCATGTTAGAAACATTTAAACAAATGAAAATGTCTCCTGGAGATGGACAGCTTATCATACATCTTGCGCCCAGAGTTCAGCTCCGAGATACCCAACACGCCGCTCACCAAACTCAGCGCGCGGGCACGAGAGGACGGTTTCAAGCTCCCCTCTCTGTGAATTGATTCTACTATGAGCCTACCCGAATCGGAGCGAGAAAACAGCGAGGGATACACACGCAAATATAAACTTTTAATCGTGCAAACATCACACGTATTCTCCCTCTAATCAATCCTATATGTATTTAAAAATCTTTATTATGCGTATTTTGTTTCAGAAAACTAATCCTGACGTAATTAACGCCGTTTTCCCCTCCGCATGTCTTTCTCCACATAGATGCTCCCCCTCCGTCGAAAATGGAACAGTCCACAATTTATTCCAGGGAAAGACTGACAGTTTTTTGGGTCATGAAGCAGCTGTTCAAGTCAGCAGCCGCTCCCCCCTCCGCTAGAATAAGAAATTAGTCCATTTTAAAGTAAATAACTAAACCCCGAAGCTGATAAGGGAGCGTTATAAAATACTGTGCCGTTGTGATTTTACGGAGAGAATGGACTTAGGATAAAGACGCAATAAATGTGAATGTCCCTGTCCCATCATATTATGGAAATGTGAGATCTAAATATTTTGAATCACAAACGGAGAGGGAACAATAGATGCTCAGGCCTAGACAATAAAACAGAGACTTGCACTCTTATAAGCTCAATAAAACAAACCTTCTGGGAATGACAGATTTTAAATGTGGTTAATCTATGAATTCCTGTAATTTACTAAATTGATGACCTTTCCAATGTTATTGTGTTCTTTTGAATATAATAAGGCACCATATATTTGCGCATTCGGTCATTCTTAACCCAAATGACTTTCATTTAATTTGGGTTGTTTTCTCAGAGGAGGCATGGGAGGCTCAAAAGTAAGAAGAAATAAAATTATAAAATAATTGACAGTACAATTAACAAAAACAGAATATGAGGTTGAATAATGTATGAATACCAAATATAATAAAGTAACACTGTCCAACAGTGACACCTGTGTATGAAGTTTCAGAGAGAGACAAATCGATATATAGACTAAATGTAGCTACACTGCTCAAGAAAATTAAAGGAACACTTAATCATTACAGTATAACACCAAGTCAGTTAAACTTTAGGGATATCAATCTTTCCAGTTAGGAAGCAGAAGAGATTGTGAATCAATTTCACCTACTTTTGTGCCAATTACAGTGAGAACAGGTGCACTGGAGAGGCAATAGCAAGACAACCCATATAAAGGAATGAGTTTGCAGGTGTTAGCCATAGACAATTGTTCTCTCCTTATTCTTCCTGACTAATTTGTCTTTAGTTTTGGGTTTTGTCAGGGTCCTTGTTAACACTACATTACAGTCCAGTGCAACTATCTGTATCATGAGACAGTCCCTGCAATCCTATCAGGTTGCTCAGGCAGTTCTGCTCCTCCAGGATGGCACATCCATCCATGCTGGCTCAAGAAGGTTTTTCACCCAGCACAGTGTCAAGAGCATGGAGGAACTACTGGGAGACGGGCTGTTACATGAGGAGAGCTAGACAGGGACGTAGTAGGGAAACAACTGTCTGCTCCTTTGTGCGAGGAACAGGGAATCAGAGCCCTACAAAATGACCTCCAACAGATACTGGTGTGCATGTTTCTTACCAAACTGTCAGAAACAGACTTCAAGAGGGTGGCATGAGGGGCCGACATCTTCTAGAGCAGGGGTGGGCAAACTTCGGCCCGCGGGCCATATACGGCCCGTTGGGCTTTTTAATCCGGCCCGCCAAACTCGCCAAATTTGTATTAAACCTCCTTCATTTACATTTCCCTGCAATATCACTCTGTCGCGGCAGCAAGCGGCAGTGGCGCTGAAGCTTTGGTGGAGAGTAGGCATGTGTTGTTCAACACCCCTCTACACCCCCCTTCCCCGTCAACAATCACGAACCGCGCTCACCCCGGCCCCTCTGTCAATTTTAAGAAACCAATGTGGCCCGTGAGACAAATAGTTTGCCCACCCCTGTTCTTGAGGGACCTGTGCTCACAAATCTGCACTGTGCAGTTAGATTGGCATTTGCCAGAGAACACCAGAATTGGCAGATTTGCCATTGGCACCCCGTTCTCTTCACGGATGAGAGCAGGTTCACACTGAGGACATGTGACAGAAGTGAAAGTGTCTGAAGAAGCCGCAGGGAACGTTATGCTGCGTGCAACATCTTCCAGCAAGTTTGGAGATGGGTCAGTGACGGTCTGGGGAGGAATGTCCGGCGTCATCTTAATGTCTTGCGTCATGTGGCTAGAGTGTGATGGCAGTTTTAGATGGTCCTCTATTCTCCAGACCTGAATCCACGACATGATTGAGAACCTCTGGAACATTATGTATTGGAGAATTCAAATCCGCAAAAGAGCACCAAAGACTCCAGGAGCTACTGATGCCCTGATCCAGGTCTGGGAGGAGATCCCACAGGACACAATCTCATCAGGAGCCCAGACGTTGTTGTGAGTGCATACAGGCATGTGGGGGCCTTACACACTACTGACTTACATTATGAGTTGCTGTGATGAACTTTTTTACAACAATATTTTTTTATGATTTTGAATCCAGTCCTCAGTGTGATTTTAGTTTCCATTTTCTATATATATTTGCCCATTTGCTACTGGCACAAGTGAACTCTACATCAGTTCACACAAGTTGATCGGTTGCACTTGTTACATAAGCAGCATTGGTAATCTCTGCACACAGCATCACTTATAAATCAAGGTTAATCTGGATAAATCTGCCGATACCTGAATCGTGAATATCCTGTGTGATCTGTACTGCTCCAAGACAAAGATTCATGAATAATTCAGTTAGTTACTTTAGTCATAGAAATGCATTTTTGTTTTATTTTGTTATTTATCACATTTCTGTGATAAATCTGTACAGCCCCAGTTTACATTGGGGATTTCAATGACCTATACGCCACACGCCTCGTCTTTACAAAACCCTGTCAGATACCTCATGGTACATTTTAGCTCCTTGATAAACCCGCATCTCAGATTTCGCTGAAGAGACTATGCATGTTTGATGTCAGATTTAGCTGCTGACTTTTACCCCCAGTCTGGCAGTGGATGTCAGTGTGGTCTGTATTAACGCCTCGCTCCAAATCTATGTGTCCAGCATCACCAGTCAGTAACCACCATCCGTTCCTGCTCCAGCCTGTAATGAAGATCATATGTTTAGCTGGTGCTGAAACCCAACACGAGACATCCACATCAAATAAAAGCTGCTGCCAGCAGTGGGGCCTGCAGGATCTGTCCCGCTCCGGGAGAATGAAACCATATCTCCAAAGGCCTGCAACACAGGCTGTAAAAGTAAAGAGGGCCCCCATTCCTCCAAAAAACCCAACTCAACCAGGCTGGGATGAGTTCACTTCTGCTGTGTCAAGAGTAGAGGTTGGAACAAGAGGTTGACAGACTTATCAATCTATAACATTTCAACATACAAAGAGGCTTTTGAGTCATACGGCAGTCAGACTAAACTGGTTACGCTGTGTGTGCTTGATCCACTAAATAGAACCAGCTCATGAGAGTCAAATCTGCAGGACCAAGAAGTTCAAGCAATGTGGTTTCTGGCAGTCCTGAAAAGGAGTTATGGTTGATAAGCCTAGCTGAATAGAGAAGTTTTGATTAAGCGTTAGGTTGGCCGAAACAGCAAGCAGTTCTGTTTTGGCAAGGTTGAGTTGAAGGTTGTGGTCCTTCATCCAGCAAGAAGTGTCTGTCAGGCAGGATGAGATGCCAGCAACTACTGTCCTGTCATCCGGCTGAAATGAGAGGTAGAGTTGAATGTCATCAACATAGCAGTGGTAGGAAAAGCCATGTTTCTGAATGTCAGATCCTAGTGATGACATGTACAGTAGATGGAGAAGAGAATCGGTCCAAGCGCTGAGCCCTGAGGCATCCCAGTAGCATTAGCAAAAACACTTTACCGTAACTGTATTTTTTTCTTCTCATATACCCTATGTCTTGTTGTATATTGGAATGTATAACTTGAGATCCAACATTGGAGTTTAACATCTGATAATTTAAATGTGCATGATTGTAAAAGCAAAAACGGCAATGTTTTTGTCAGTTTCAACAACAGGAATGAGATCGGTGATAGATAAGACATAACATTATTTTGGCTGACAGTAGTAAGTACTGACAAAGGTAAGTACTGTATTATTAACATATTAACCAAAACATTTTTTCAGGTTTAAATGGGCCATTATGTTTGTTGAAATTAAAGCATATAAACATGTTTATCCAGCAAGGCTAGTTTACACACAATTAACCAGACAAAAATCCCTACAGGGAAGTCAGTTGTGTTTATTTGTAGGCTTTGTTTTGCTACACACACACACACTAGTTGTATGTGTCTGCATGAACCTTGACTTAGGTGTAATTTTCTTAGTAGAAGCAACTGAAAAGGGTTCAACGAGAGGTATAAGACTCAATCAAGAGCATCTAATCCCATCAGCCTCAGCACAGTCCTTGCGGCTCATGTAACATCCATTTACATTTATTTGTTTGGCAGACGCTTTTATCCAATGCAACTTAGGCCGTGCCCTCACTACACGACTGACAGGCTACCAAAATTGCAGTACAGCTCACATTACACAATCTTTCTTGTCTTCTGTCATGTTGTTGTCGTAACAGAACACATACTACAAAAAAGAACACATGTGAGGTGAATAAATTACAAGATATTTGCTCAAGATGTATCATGAGCATAAAAAAGTCCCATAAAATGCCAGAAAACTTTAAACAATTTTAAATATTATGTAAAACACTTCACTTCACACTTTTTATTAATTTAATTTATGTTAATTGTATTATACTACTTTAACTTGTATTAGTTTTTGGTAATACTTTACAATAAAGTTTCATTTGTTAAGATTAGTTAACTACACTATGTTATTTAACATGAACAATACTATACATTTAATACACTTTTAAATTTGTATTTGTTCATACTAGTTAGTACACCGTGAACTAACATGAACAGAAAATTAATTATATTTAATTTTATTTTATTCTTTCATTATAAAAACAATTAAAGCTTAAGAAATATAAAAATCTAACTTGAAATGGCGTGAAAACATGTTGACTGTGGCGGTTGTAGTGAGCAATAGCTTGGGGAAATTAAAGGTACACCTTCATGTCTGTGTCTGTGACCAGAGCGTACAAGCTTGATGACAATTAAAAAGAAAAGCTCAACATTAGTTCACAATTAGATATATTGCTTAAATTGTTACTGCCTTTAGTTAGTTATTTTGAAATATATGTAAAAATGCATAAAAACACTTGATGAAATGTATACTTTATTTAATACATTTTTGCCAAACGTTTTAAGAAATAGAACATTACATAGTGTAAAAATAGAATATGGAGTTGTATTTTGTCTCTCTTTTTATAAATTTACATTTGTTGCATAAAAAAAGGACTTTGCCTCATTTTAAAACATACCACCGATATTAAGTTGCTTTAAAACGAGTATAAGCTATAAATCTATATACTATACATAAATAAATATATTCTATTATACACTAATGAAAAAATGCAAAAAAAGAGCAATTAATTGTTCTTGTTACTAATTGTTAATTGTTATTTTCAAGGAAATAAAACCAGGAAGACTGTGTCTGAATTGTTCATGGCAGAAAACGTCACAGAAAGTGCGATGCGACCATAGTTCCGATTTGGCTCCTCTATTGTTTTGTTGCACACCTTGAAACAGAAGTCCATCTATGACTGCAAAATCCGGGCAAACATCACTTGGAAATCACTCGCAATCAGTCAGTATTTGTTTTCTCTGGGAATCCCACAGCCTTGCTATCGTTAGAGCTATGACTCTACTAGTTGTTCTACATGAACACTAAAACAAAAACATTCAAGGATCCAGACACTTGGGCTACGATGAGTCCTAGAAGAAACCTGAATCCTGCTGTTTGCCAGACTGTTCACACACACACACACACACATTTGCTCTGCCCAGATCAGATGTTATCTCTTGAGGAGGTGTCTGTGGTGCGGATGGCTGCTGTATGAGCAGGATAAACAGCAGCAGTGGGTATAATCCACTGCGCTCAGTCCGAGAGCCGTGTGGATTAGCTGCCTCCGGCGCTACTAGCCTCTTCACTCTGCTTTCGCACCTTGAAAGGACCCTAATTGAGCCAAATCTCATTATTTGGGACCTGGACAATGAGACGATAATCAATTGGGCCCTGGTTGTCTTTAAATGGATCATCCTTGTCATACTCACAGCTTGCTCTGGTGTGTTGATTGCACAAAATGGATGGGAGGAGGAGGAAAACGGATTTGCTCTTCATTGATGGATATATTTTTATGGGTCTTTGTGGGTGTCACTTTTGAAGTCAATGTAATTTATAATGTTTATGAGGTAAATGAGCAATTAATGGCACTTTCTGTGTACAAATTATAAGGGCCTGCAAGGCTTAAAAGATGTTTTCTATCGTCTTAATAAAATGAACATCTATTAATGACGATGATGATAATATAAATTTTTATTTCGAACAAAAAACAAAAAAACACTATATGGGAAATAGGGATGAAAATGTATCATCCTAAATTAGGATAAGAAAAAAATACATTAACTTTATTAGAATTTATCTATTAATTCTCACAACAAATCCTTTTAAGAAATGTGAAAAAACGAAGAAATGTGCTCTATTCAGGGAAAGTGCTTTCAGACAGTCTTGGCTGTCTCCTTTAAGAGTCTTTATGAGTGCTCTGTCAATTTTGAATTGAATGTAATTTATTAATGTTTATGTGTTATATGAGCTTTGATAGCAATTGATGCTTTGAGCCTCACTTTACATTTCATTTCTTCAGCTGTGAAACTTTGAAGTCCTTGAAAGTATTAAAAAAAACATATTTTTTAAGACTATGAATTAGGGACTTTCCTTCCTCTCTGAAAATAAATGACGCCCGCAAAAGTGTGGTATCGTTCTGGGATGGCGATGAAGAACAAGCCTTCGTGAAGCTTTCATGAGGACGAGAAATTTTGGGAATTCAAAAACGTAAAAGGAGACTCATCATCTTCTTTTATGCAAATACAAGACGATTTCATCACAAAATGATTACGGCTGTTAAAGGCCGACAACTCAGCAAACATTCATTCCCAGCGTAACCCACTTGTGCATATATATGCATATCTTGATTTACATATGATGTTTACATGCATATGTAAACAGCTATGGATATGTACGTGGGAAGCATGCTGAGGAGAACATAATGCTTTATGAAGATGTATTGTGTTAATGAGTAACCGCTGCTAAAACATCATATTAATATATATACGTTTTGCCTAATTTGAAAATGCACATTTTACCATGATTAAATCCATTCCACATATTTCCTTTCAAAATCCACAGTAGAGTCCATATAGCTGCTACAATTTATTCTTTTAGTCACCATGAAATCAAAATGGTCAATTCTTGTTTTTTTAAGGTATATTGCAGTATTTATTAGAAATGATTTATCCATGCACATCATTTTTTCAAATTCATGTGCCTCATAATCTTTAATCAAAATAACTTCTCTTCATCTCTTCTCTGATGAACTTGTCATTCACATGAGATCGACCAATAGATATCCACAACAGCCCAACCATCCAATCAAATTAAGTCCCGCCCTACATTTGTTCTTCGTGAAGTCGTTTCATTATACAGTGGAATCCATTTATCTTGAGTTCGGTTAACTCGCCAACCCCATTATGTCGACGTTTTTGAAGTGGAACCGCCAAACTCCCTATTTGTCTTAGCATTTTCTTTTTCAATTATGTCGATTCTTTTATGTCGCCGAACCCTAATATCTCACAAAGAGGGGCAAATTTGCCACTTCACATGTTTATCTCAATCCCAATCATACCTAGTTCACTGCGCATGCGCTGAGTTTGCGGTGCACGTGCATGCCATGACCATTTTTGGTCTTTCCTTCCGGCCACTTTGCATTTGCCAAGTCAAATTATGATTTTACAGCGGTAGGTCGCATTAGTTTGTGTGGTCATGTCATAAGGGCCGTATGTTGTGTAATTGATGATTTCATGTTATATAATTGTGACCTCGAGCACTTTTGTGATATACACAATATTTCGTTGATTATTTTTCTTCTTTGAAATTATTTTCTTTACGTTAATCAGTGATCCAATAAATGACATTTTGATGGGACGAATACTGGTGTTACACAACGCAGATCACACACCTACAGAGGCGCAGGAGTTCCCAGATTACATTGACATCGACAAAGACGTCGTTACTGATAGAATATTAGAAGCATTTGTTTTCAAGCAGACCGTTAAAGGCAAAAAGCATCAAAGCATTTTAGACTTTGTAAAGAAACCATAGTAACCACGTGTGCAATACTTTCAGAACTGTGTCCGAGCGAAATGACTGTTATGAGCGAATGTGTTTATGTGTGTTGTGACTGTGTTTACGCTGTGAGCGAAATTGTGTTTGCAATGTTGGAGAATATAATTAAAGGTTTGGAGAATTGAAGGTGTTTTTTATTGTATACTGGTAAATCTCTGCTGTTAGTTGGTGCACATAAGCCTTTTGTTGTTAGCAAACATATACAGTGTATGTATATTTTTATAGCATGCCAATCGCTTCATTAAATAAATCGGCATATGGGCTTCTGGTTTTCTCGATCCTCGGTTATCTCAACGCTTTTTTGCAACCTCCGATGCCGTCGACATAACCGGATTCCACTGTATTTACATCACAATAGATTTCATTCTGACTTTAAATCAAGATACATTTACTTGAGAAGCAAAATGACAAAAGAAATTAAGCCTTGTTTTAAAAAGACTAATAGATTCCCATTTTAGATTTAATATGAAACAGTGAGCATAATGATGTTTAGGAGGTTTAGTATGAAAAGTGTGTAATATATGTTGGTGCATGGCACCAGTGTATCTCTTCTTCTCCTCTGCGCTGTTTCTAATACAGAGTCTGTCTAATCGTTTCTCCTCATAATCTCCTACATATCGCTTTACAATATAGAATTCTGTGGAGAATTCAAATGGACCTGATACGTTTTGTGGTCTGCGCTGACTCACACAAATGCACTAGATTCTGGAATCTCTTATTTCTTCAGTGCTATTGTGTCTGTGGACTGGAGCAAACTGTGTGCAACGCTGAGGCTGTTCGCATGGCATTAATGTAAAACCAAACTTCATTTGCACCAATGAAAAGCATATTTACACTGTCTGAATCTCCTATATGAGCCAGTCACCATGTAGAAAGTAGTGAATGTCTAAACAAGTGACTGATTTCAGCCGCGGCTTCAGTGTCCATTTATGTATCCATAATGTAGGGGGCGGAGCTTCAGAATGTAGAATGCGTTTGATTGGACAAAAAATCTGATGAGAAGTGCAGAGTGATGTCATCAAAATCATTGATGCTTATATCTTCTAAATGCGAATTTTGTCCTTGTTTTCTTTTAGATAACAGTGACACTAACATATTCATACTAAAACACAAAAAAGTTGTTGATTTTATATATATGGCAAACAAAAATGACTAAAAAAGAAAATCTTTTAATGCAATGCATAAAAAAAGAAAAAGAAAAAAGGTGTTGTTGTGTGTACGTGATTAAGTGTAAACGTGCAAGAGTGAGTATTTGACAAAAGAAGCTCGTTTCCGGGAGTGTGTGTGGGAATCTTACAGGAGTCTGAGTGTATTACGGGTTTAAGAGTGTGTGAAGGTGTGTGTGTATGTGTGAGAGAGCCGCAGTAGTATGTCAGAGAGGAGGGTGTGTGTGTGGCGGACGTCACTGAAGAACTATGTGCAAGCGAATGTTTGGGTGTGCGTGTTTCTGGAGAAATAATGAACATCTCTGTGTGGGTGCGTCTGTGCGTGTGTGTGTGTGTATGCTGGTAGCCTGTTGGGTAAGCATATGTATGTGCCCAATTACGTGTCTGTCAGTGTTGTTGTGTGTTTTGCGTGAAAACAACAGGCTGAATGTGCATGTATCTGTGCAAGACAGCAGTTTGGGAGAGAGAGAAAGCGAGAGAAACGGCTTGGCAATAGTGTTTTTCCTGCAGTAATCAGGGAGAGTATAGCCCTGGCCCTGTGTACCTCTCCCTGCCTGCGGTTTGTCCACATGCCTCCTCTGTTCGCAGTGGGGGAGGGTTGTGTGTGTGTGTATGTGTGTGTGTGTGTGTATTTGTATGCGCAGTTTTAGGGGTGTTGAGGCCCTTGGAAGGGAACAGGCAGATCTTGTTAGCTGGCCTGACCCACGAAAACACAGTCAACAATGCAACACGCTAAGACAAGATGTGATGACAATACGGCACAGAAAGAGACAGAAAAATTCCTGCTCTGGCATTTCTCACTGTGCAATCAAGCCGCAAATGTCATCCACCATATATTCGCCATAAAGCCGCGCAGTCTTGTTTGTTTGTCCCCATCCAAAATGCTCAAAAATAAAAAAAAATAGCTGCAAAAAATCCCAGATGCGATTGTACTCTTCGAATATCGTTTCTTTTTCTGCTTCCCCCGACAGCTCCAAAGTCGGAGAGGCCCTGTTCCATCTACCTACATCACCGAAATGGCATGCATGGTCCGCCACAATGTGGTGGGACTTTTTTCATGCACGAATAGGCTTTTTCTTGTTGCTCTTAGCAATACCTGCTTTTGATTAGTTCGTAACGACACTGCGTACGAGTGCTGAGTGAAACCCCAGACATGCAGATGCGATTCTGCTACTCTTATTCATAATCTTAGTATGTTCATGGTTTAATTTCTTAAGTTAAAAGAATAGATGGTCATTTCAGTGTGAAAGCAATTGATATATGACACTGTTTAACTTATAATACATGTTCTTGGTTTTATTGTGCTCCACCTTTGAACCCGCTTGTCTTTTCGGCTGATCTCAGCTCCCTAAGCCATGTGGAGTATTGAATAATAATAACCAATAAACAGATAATAACAATATCTGAATCAATATCCAGAAACTAATTTTATTCACCAAGGCTGTATCAAAGATTCTGATTTCAAATAAATACTGTATCGTCGTTTCCACAAAAATTTTAAGCAGTACAACATTGATAATAATAAGAAATGTTTCTTGAGCCGCAAATCAGCAAATGATTTCAGAAGGATCATGTGACACTGAAGATTAGAGTCAGGATGCTGAAAATTCAGCTTTGCATCACAAGAATAAATATATTCAAATAGAAAACAGTGTTATTGTAATTATCATTTTCCCAACATTAGTCTTACTGCATTTATGATCAAATAAATGCAGCCTTGATGACTTCTCTCAAAAACTTGAAGCCCCAAGTAAATCTCAAGTAAATTTATTTTATCTTCAATTTTGTTTTTAGATATTTTTTTGAAAAACTAGTTAAAAAAAGAAGAACAGTACAGTAATCCCTCGCCACTTCGCGGTTCAAGTTTCGCGGCCTCAGTGCATTGCGAATTTTACAAAAATATTTAGCAGGAAAATAAAAATTCAAAAATACCGCCATATCGGCAGCCGTATTGCGGAAAACAGCGTTGCTTTATCGTGATTCGCGAGCAAAACGGTTTCCCAGGATGCCAGACAAAGAGAGAAACTCTCTCAGAGGCTTTGTACACACGGGCACTCAGACAAGCACGTGATTGATTCCCGGCGCGAAATCGACGAATGAGAACACGAGTGGATGTATCCTGTGATCTGATTGGCTGATCCTACTTCGCGGATGGATTCCAGTCCACATTAACCGCGATAAACGAGGAATCACTGTATACCTAATTTTCACTGTCTATATGCTGGTGAATGACAAAATTATCTTTAGGCAAAATCAACTTTTCTTTCTTTCTTGGAAATGGACCAAAACATATAGCACAAGTTGCACTAAAACGATTTTGGTCCAATCAGAAGCCCTCAAGGAATGACAAAGCTCCTCCCCTAATACCAGCTGCAACTGACAAAAATAACAAATCAGTTCACGATTGTGTCTTTAACGTGAAAAAACAACAACATTATGTAGCATTTACAAGAGGGAAACTCTTGATTTTCTTTGAGCCCGCTGGATTTGCTATAGAAAAGGAACATCGGCAAGTGATTTGAATTACGACTTCCCAAATACAAACTTCCCAGGAGGACCTGAATGCACCATATAACCTATTGACTACACTTGTCAACTAATGTCATGAGGTCTACACAGAGCGTTTAATTTAGGAAAAAAATCGTACAATCTGAAATTTAGGTTTTTGGCTACAGTTATTTAGCATAAATTACAGTGTTTAAATAGCCAGGCATTGAAATGTAATGCAGGCGTTGTTTAAAATAAGTTTTGTGATTTAATTCAGTAGGAGTAAGAGGGACGGTGAACTGTAGTTACTTCTTGTCTGCCGTCGTCTCTGCTGTGCTTCTGTGGCATCACCCACTCTAATTTCAGCCTGCATCTCTGCAACTGCAAAAAGCCATAAACACTGAAGATTAGGTCACAACAGCTTTCATAACCACTTTCATGACCTCTTTATGCCCTCCCTCACTGTCTCGCTCTGTCTCTCGGTCTAACTCTACTCCCACAACACCTCACTTTTAAAAAACGCTCTTTTCCAAGGTCAGGTTTCCATGTTTTCTGAGCTTAATTTCAGAATTCTCATTTATAAAACCTCTAGTTGTGAATCTAGACCTAAATTCTGTCATCAGTTACTCTCCCTTCTGTCATTCCCGACAAAAAAGGAAGAATGTTTACACTTTTCTTTTTTGATGTAGTCTGTATCTCTCAATGGCTATTAGTATTAGTTCAATATATATAAACTTAATGGGTCATAATTAGTTAGACGACATGAGAAAACCAGTCATGTTTGGCATTTATAACATCAAAGCCATTGTGATGCCAAAAATTAGCATGTGTCAGTGAGATATCTAGGGACCAGAATATCATAGACCAAAGGTCTTCAACAGGGGGTCCGCAACCCATTGGTGGCCTGCTGTGATACTGCAGGGGGTACACCAAATACTGTGTGATCTCACTCTCATTTTTGTAAGAAAAAAAAGCTGTTAACATGCCATATTTTCCTTTAGACCACATTAAAATGTATTAAAATGTGCAAGCACCAGTGAAATTTTAAAAGTACAGAAGTTTTCCAACAAATAACAAACTGAGAACGTTTTGGTCTATATCCTAAATTCTTAAAAAAAAGAAGAAATGTTTTCACCTCATTTTGTTATGTTATTTCCATCAAGAGGGACATTCATTTTTGGACAAATGTACGATTTTGTAGTTTACACAGAGACTATGACGGTATCGTTTTCAAAATTTGCACTTTGAAACCCATTTTTTATATGTAGCATTTCTAGACCTTCAAAAAGGCCATTGTCATGTAAATGAACAGCCAAAATGCACAATTTTAGTTGAAGACAGTGTCGTGTAACAATTTACGGCAGTTGTTGGCCGACACTACCTGATCCACACTGGAAATAGTTCTTTACTTCTCTCTTGATATAAATACACTTTTGGGTGCCATAAAACGTCTTTCCGCTATGGACTTTTATGGACGTTTATCTTATTAACTAAGGTCCTCATTTTTTTCTTTTCTTTTCTTTGGCTTTGTTCTGTTGGTGCTGTTTCAACACAAAAATATATGTATGATTGTTAAATTATGTCATAATTGTCTGTATTTGAAATCTATTTAATGAATAAATTATATATACACTTTTGGTAAAATATCAAGGTTAATATATGACATGAATTAAGTTGATTAAATAAAATGAAATAAATGGAAAAATTAAATCAAATTAAACTAAACAGTTTACATTTGTTTGACCCCATCTGGGAAATACAGATGTGTGTGTTATAAGTGTGCGTTTCATTTTTTAATGATATGTTCTACTTTTTAAAGTCTATTTTAACAAATATCTGCATTTAAGAAACACAAGTTATTTATTTATTCATAAATGATTTAATTCCTTCCATCCTTTATTCATTCACTCCCTCGCCTTAAATTTATATTTGATGATAAGATTCGTAGACGCCCGTTTCACCTTCCAAGTTGTTAAGGGAAGATTATCAGAACAAATTTTTTTTTTATTGGTTCAAAGGTTTGCATCTACAGTCAGTGGGAACATTGAATAAACTAAAATAAAACCAATACATAGAAAAACATAGACAAGCTTAAAAGTTAAATGCAAATATATACAAATGGAAACATATTTCTTATTTTTTAGACAGATCATTGTATTAAGGTAATGTTGAACTTCTGATTTTAAAATTAAAAACTGAATACTAAATTTAGCAAAAAGTTTAATTATGTAATATTCACAAAGATTTATTCTTATCACATCCATTATATCTGTCACTATACACCATGTGATGTCACTATAAATCACGTTGTTTTATGATTTGTACAATTCATGCGTTGTACAAATCGAGACAGTGACGTAATTGTCGTAGAAATGACAGAAAGTGGAAGCAATTTTATGCATAAGTAATAAAAAAAAAGACAAAAGCACAACAAAATTAAACTAAAATTAAAATGAAAATACTAATATACAAAGATGATTCAAAATATTCTATAATACATACATATATAATTTATTGGATGCTTTTATTGTTTTTTGTGAACTTGACAGATATGCATGTAAAAGAGAAGCAGGAACACTGTGCAAAATATCTCCTTTTGTAATTTGTAGAACAACAAAATACATCCATGTTTTTCTAGTCGTTTTTAGGTGAACTATCCATTTCAATTTCCCATTTCTCACCAGTGTACGGTTGAGTTACATGATATTTTACCTAAGCGACATATGCACCTCCCTCTCTTTTGTGTCTTACAGTGGATAAATTGTGGTTTTGCTGTGTCAAATGAACCTACACTGTCCGCTGTCAATCAGTGTATTATGGTGTTCTGTTTTCTAGCGTGTTTGGATAGGATGAAGAATTTCTTCAACACTAACAATTACTGGCTGCAGAGAAGAAGAGACAGGCAATAAGGGGGGGGGGGAGGGGGGCAGTGAAGATGTATGGAGAATAAGAAAAGGGGGGGGGGAGCATTAGCATTTGTAGGCTGCAATTATGTGTAATTTTCCAACAGCGGCGAAATTAGAAACCAAACAAAACAAGGGGGCAAATAGACTGTGCGGATTAGCTTCTCACTGACACATGTGATACAGTGGAGAGAAAGGAGGAGGGCGGGGGAGGGGATGTGGGGGGGCGTTGTTGGCAGCATCATCCTACATGCAAATATTGACAAACAGAAGCAGCTACAGACAGGTTCGACAGCATGGTACTCCTAAAGAACAATCTCAGTACATTGCACAGGTTGGGCGGGACTGTAGACGCTAGTTCATACCAGTCACAAAACTGAAACATACACAGTTGAGCATTCAAAAACAGTCAAATATCAATTAGATACTGAATAAATCAGTACTCAGTACAACAAGACGGTGTTAACTTTCCGAACCACCTGTTTTTTTGGCATCCCTGTTATGTATGAATGGCATTTTACAGCGGTATGTCTTACATCCTTGAGATGATTGACAGTTTTGATCGATTACGAGCTATAGCTGCCAACAAGGATGTTTTGCAATGTTTCTCAAGCTTTTTCTAGTGTATTTCAGCTTACAAGTACAAGACCGACCCAACCGCAATCAGCGTCCTGCAAACGCTCCTTTGAGAAAACGTGCAGGTGCTAAAAACAAACAAGCATTGGAGAAATGAAGCCAACTCACTGAACCACATACACACTAAAACCTGAGAACAGCTCCTGAGAGGAAAGGCCAAATGAGGTAATTAGAAAAGGTTTGGTTGAGAGGTCTGCTCCCAACAACCACTCGGCTATGGCTAAAGGTTGCGTCTTCAATGACATCTGGACCGCAGTGATTAAAACCTGGTGTGTAAATAATCCCATCAAACAGGAACAACATAGCAACCCTTGTTTAATCCTTAATTACCCTGGCTCCTCCTCCACCTTCAAATTCTGCATTAATTAGGAGCCTGCTAATGTGCAACCACCTCCGCCCTTATCTCCTGATGCTGTGAAAGTAAGCAGTAGAAATATATTCCTTACAATTCCTCTCTCATGAAAGACATGTTCATAACCTATTGAAGAGCTTCTTGTCTTAGCTGGAGGGTGAAACGAAATGTTCCATGACAGTGTCAACAAAAGGGAAAGATTTTGGTGAATTAAAATTCACCCCAATTAAAATTGCCCTAACAACAAGCTAGTGATGCCTTAGCAACCATCCAAAATACCCAAGACCCACCCAGAAAACCCTAACAACTAACAGGACGGTCCTATCAACAACCCAGAGCACCTTAACGACCACCTAGAAATGCCTGAACAACCACTCAGAACATCACAACAACTACATAGCAATGCCTTTTTAACCACCTGGAACCTGGCTGATGATGTGATTAATTATAAAGAAAATTTATGGGAAAGTTTTTGTCAGAAATTTTCAAACAAAATTTATTGGTAAGCTTTGTGATGTCACGCTCGTGTTGATGTGTGATGCGGAGACACTGAAGGAACACCACGGGAATGCTGCACAAGGGTTTATTCAAACGAAGGGAAACAAAACACTTTTAAAATAACTCAAACGGCACTCGGTGGTGCAAAACACGGAACACTTGGGAAGCACGGAGAAAACATCCACACACACGACACATCCATGAAACACTGACAATTACCGACAAAGACAAAGGAACACAGGAAGGTATGCAAGGACAAACACGGGATTGGAACCAGCTGATGTGACTTTGGACGTGATTAGACAGATACGGGAGCGTGTAAGACCTGGAAGATACACAAAGGGACCCGGATGTGACAGATGTGAGGAGACAAGACTGTGACAGGTGAACAGCTTTGGAGAATTGGAAGTTTCGCCATTTAAAGAGATAATAGCTGTGCTTGCAGGACTGAAATAGCTGCCTGAGAAGCGTTTCAAAGATAGCCACCGAGTGAAATGACTTGACTTAAACTAACCCAGAATATCCTAGCAATCATTTAGAAAAGATCTAGAAACAAACCATAACAACTAGCAATCATCCTAAATACCCTAAAAAACCCCAAATCTCAAAAATATACTTATATTTTCATATAAGTTTACTTGACATACTTACAGAAGTATATTTGGTCTACAATCTTTAGATTGAGACTTAAAAGTATAATTAAGTATTTTAAATAAGTATACTCTGAGTAGCCTATTAAATACGTTTCTGACATAGTTTTACATTGTTTGCAAAAATTGATTTATAAAGAAAACAGATATGTTATTAATTCTGAGTATCTGATTTTTTGTTTCCACTGGTAGTGAACAAGGGAATTCACTCCAAAACTACTTTACTCTTTCCCTACTTTTACTCTTTACTCTATCTCTCCATGTTTTCCCTGTTATGTGATAGGGAGCACTATTATGCATCAAGATTAAAGAATCTCTAGATAAAAACACAGGTGAAGAAGCAGCAGAAACAAGTGATAGAAGCATTGCTTATTATAATGTAAAACAACACGGTCATCAAACATGTCAGCATATAAATCAAAACTATGGAAAGTTAACAAATGACATGCCAAACCCATGAAGAGGAAATGACTGTGAGGCTTCGGGAGTGTTAATGGACTCTTCCTACTCCATCTGTGTATTGGTCAGCATTCTGAATCCATTCCAGACATGCACTGTAGAAAATTGCTGTAAAATAACATTGACATTTTGTACAGTAATTTACCATTCTTCGTAAATACAGTTGAATACTGTAAATGTTCATGAACAAACTATGAAGAGCAATCTACTGTTTTAACTTTACGGTAAATTACAGTATTTTATCGTTTTAGTCAGGGCTGCAAACACTGTTGCTTAACCTTTGGCACTTAATTTCATATTTCATAGATCCAAACTGTTCATCATATAAAGCGGTGGTGGACTAAACCACTCAGTTCATATGAAATAGTTTTACAAGCTCTTTGAAGCGACAAAGTGGTAGTTGCGTAGGCTGTCAATGGAGGGACAGAAAACTCTCAGATTTCATTAGAGAGATCTTAAATTCAGCAGATTAGTGAAAGTCTTACAGGTTTGGAACGACATGAGGGTGAGTAATCGATTAAAGAATTGTCATTTTTGGGTGAACTAACCCTTTGAATTTCTGTCTCTCTTTTGTTTTTATATAATCTTCAGATATCGACTAAGATTACAGTTAAGTTTAATTAATGGAGAGTAATTCTCTCTCTCTCTCTCTCTCTCTCTCTCTCAAACACGCTGAGCACTGCTTTGCTAAGGGATTGAACATTTCAAACTGACAATGTTACAGCATAGAGCTCTACACATGGTGCATGGAAGGACTGCAGATACATTTACCGTACGAGGAAGAAAAGAACTGCCAATAATGTGAACAGCGCACCTTTCCCATTGCTCTCCTAAAGTTTCATAAATTTTCAAACTGTCCAAGCAGCTGTATTTATTAGAAATATCATCACTGCTGTTTATGAAAGGTCAACACTGGCAGTTCTGTTCTTCCTATTAAAATTAAACTATCATTTCAGCAGCCGTGTGTAGAGCTCCAAGCCAATCAACTAACATAGCAGCTTTAAGACACTTATGTGTTTGGGAGTAAAGACTTCACATTCAAAATACCGTTCTTAATTTATTTAAGGATAATACTTTTAGACACATTTTTATCTTGAAGTTGGCAGGCCAAAGTCCTAAATATCTGTCTGCTGAACACTGCTGACAAAGGAATATAACACTGTCTACATTACTCAAAGATACTAACCTCATGGACTTTAAATGGGGCTGTATTATCTGAAGTCACAGAGATGATCTACAACCACGTGCTTATGTTAAGTCACACCCTGTTCTCACTGGTGAAGTGGAAATAGCGTAATTTAATAAATATATCTGATACATTTTTAGCTTTAATAAAAACATAATATTTTTTAAGGCCATCTCTTGTTGGAGTCATTTGTTTGCACACAATTTTAGACGATTTAGTTTTTTAATGGCTGTGATTGCAGTACTTTTATAGTTTCATAGTAATAAATAGTTTATGGGGATTACAGTAGGTATCCTGTAAAATGACAGCATTGTGCAGGCAAATTTGCCGGTCTTTTACCGTCATTTAGCAGGGACATTTCTTTAAAATTGTAGTCTTTCTCAGCTTTTATTTAAAATCTAGCTTTTTTTATGAAACTTACCCACATTCAAGTGTTGATAATAAAGGATGCATGAAACTAGAATAAAATGTTGTTTTTTTAATGGAAAGAGTTAAATTACAATTAAAAAGTTTAAATAATTAATGATACCAGTCATGGACCAGACCAGAACTGGACTTTACAATTAATTAAGTAGTTAGTGTTCGTGTGGACGGCATTAGTCCATGAGGGGCTCCCGCAATTACTTTTATTTTTTGTGATTTTATTCTTTGTGATTTGTTAATCGTTTGCCGGTTCCCTCCTCCTTCTTCCTCGAACAACGAACTGTGTTACAGCATGCAAGACAAGTAACTTTCTTGATATTTGACTTGCATGTTGTGACAAGGGCAAATAGAGCATTCAGAACTCAGCTTTTTGAGCAATGACTCCTGAACAGGTTAAACTGGAAGAAGAACATTCGCCAAACACAAGGTCCATCCTTCCATGTCAAAGTCAACTGCCTCAGTTCAACAGTGGCAAAGCTTTACACACAGAAACACAGATATTGACATATGTTTTTTTCAACAGGGACAGCATAGGAAAAGCTTTTGCAATTCCTCTGCAAATATTGATGAGAGAACTGAAGCTCCACTGACTCTCATGTTTCTCTCTGATTGCCTATAGCAGTTTTCGAATTTCAAATTTTCCTAATATATAAAAAGTTACAATTATTGATTTGGGCGGGGGGCATTGAGCCAGGGAGTGAATTTTAAGGGGAGTTCCAGTTCAAAATGTGGAAGATTTCCAACTTTTATCCACACAATAGCCTCTAAATGCCATGCAAATTTCATATGTAAATATAGTCAGATTTTCTGCTTCTATGGTTTAAAAATATAAAATATATCCCCACTGGTCCATTTCCACTACATAAAAGTGCTAGATGTATTAGTATTGGGAATTCTGTGTTTGGAAGGTCAAGCGCTCTGCATACACACATCACCAAACCTGCTAAAATAAACAAGACTAATTATAACATTGTGTAATTAAGGCAAAGAATTAATTAAAATTAAAATAGTCCCTGATCACAAGAAAAGAAGGAAGTGCCCTGATAAAGACTTTAACTCAACAAAGGGATTACAAAATGTATATAACTAAATTGTTGACACCTCAGAGAACTTAGGCAGTACAATGACATTTAGCTTTGGTTATATATGGTATTCAGCAATAAAAATGGAGAAATATGAATTGAAAATCACATTGTCAAACACAAATGTATGAATCCACAGGGACATTCAGCTAGTTGCTTCAGAATAGAGCTTATATACATGCAAAGCTGTTTGTGTTTATGTATGTGTGTTTGTATAGCAGAGGATGGCTAACCACAAGTTTAGTGTTTGATGAATTTGACAAGTGATCACTTCCAGCAGAAGCATGTTCCTCAAAGCCATATGCAGCCAGACGCTTGAGTATCAGCATAACATCTTGTTCTGGCCAAGAAACACCCACTTAGACAGGAAACAGCTCTCTGACTGACATGTAAAATGACTAATCATGGCTTGCTTTTTTCATGACACTTATCAGAATACGGACTTGACTCAACAAGCTATATTTTGTTTTCTTGCTAAGTATCCCAAATAAAAGATTCAGTGCCATGAACCTCACAAACTAAAGACAAGTTCTTCCTCGGAAGTGCTGCAGTGCCTGAGAAGTTGTAAACACGACTTTCCATGAAATGCTGATAAAAACTTTTAAAGTACAACACACATCTTCAAACAGACCTAATTTTCTTGCAAAATATGTACAGTGGAGTTCACTTATCTCGAGTCACGGTTAACTCGCCAATCCTATTATGTCGACGTTCTTGAAGTGGAACTGCCAAACTCCCTATTTGTCTAAGCATTTTCTCATCGGTTACGTTGATTCTTTAATGTCGCCGAACCCTAATATGTCGAGCACAAAAGAGGGACAAATTCGTTATATCGTGACTAAGATCGTACCGAGTTCACTGCACATGCGCTGAATTCGCGTTGCATGTGGATCGCACATAAATCTCCAGTGGCGCTTGTCTCACAGTGCCGCACAGCCGCAGAAGAACTTCTATTCTGACGTGCGCTCTGCTCAGCACCGCTGCGGATTGAAGAACCCGGTTATTAAAAGAGAGCCTGTCTCTTTGTTGAGAGAGCGCATTAGACAGGCAGAACGCAAGAAAGTATGCAATCTAGTACAGTGGTTCTCAAACTTTTTAGCCAGCGACCCCTAAACTAACATCGATGAGAACTCGCGACCCACTACCACAGAATACACAAACAATAAACAAAAAAAGTTGTTTTAAATCCACATCCACTTCCTTTGGAAGCTTGTTTCCACCACATAATAAAAAAAATACAAAAGGTAATTGCGACTTTATATAATTTATAACTTTATAACTCGCACTGTAAATTTATATTACAATTTCACAATGAGAAAACAAGTCAGAATTGCGTGATGTAAAATCGCATTTTTTAGATAAAAAAAATCACCATTGTCTTTTCAAATATTTTCTTACATAGCGGAAACAAACTTCCATAATATTTACTGTATTTACGCTTACCTTTCAGTGGGATGGGTGCACTTGTTTTTCGGTGCACAAAAGCGTAATGTGTGGCCTGATAACATGTAACATTGGTCAGAAGCGCAATAAAAACAGAACAATCTTGCATTGACATTAGTCAGAAGGGGTCTTGCTCTTGTGTTTTGTAGAGGTACACGGTTCAGATGATTCAGGCAGACTGTCCACAATTTCCTCAACATTTTTTGCCTTGTGAATTACAAATTATCCATTCTTGCAGTTGCAGTTTCCACATGCAGTATCGATAACTAGCGATCAGTCGCCGCACGGTGACGTCATATCTTAGAGTCACGAAATATTATTTAAATTTTAAAAATAAAAAAATAATTACCCTTCTAATCAACTCTGTCTTTAGAAATAAAATAAAAAATGTATTTGTAATCTTAACTTTTTAGTATTGAAAAATATTTTTGTAATCAGAAAATACTGAATTTTTTAAGACCAACTCGCGACCCCCAGTTTGAGAACCACTGATCTAGTACAGCGTGATGACCTCACGAATATGTTATGAGCGAATGTGTTTACGCTGTGAGCGATAATTGTGTTTGCAATGTTGGCGAATATAATTAAAGGTTTGTATCGAGAATCTAAGTTGTTTTTTATTGTTTACTGGTAAATCTCTGCTGTTAGTTGGTGCACATATGCCTTTTGTTGTTAGCAAACATATACAGTGTATGTGCATTTTTATAGCATGCCGATCGCTTCATCAAATAAATCGCCATATTGGATGTTGGTTATCTCAGTCCTCGGTTATCTCTACGCTTTTTTGCAACCCCCGAGGCCGTCGACATAACCGGATTCCACTGTAAAACTTTTACTTGGGATAAAACATTCAGATGTTAGCGTGTGGCTAATGTGAGTGAGACAGGAGCTAGTTCTTGCCTTATCTTTGGATGCAAGGTTGACTGTATGTTGACATGTCCTTACCATGCAGATTCCATCTTCATGCAGTCCTTCCGTCTTTGGGTTACTTTGGTCTCTGGGACCTTGGCCCATCATTTAATGTGGAACAGTAAATCTTCACATCCTATAATGGGAACGTTGTATCCACTTGCCTTGCATTGTTGGCCTAAATTAACAGCTTCAGTTTTGGAAAATAGGAAGAGGGCGCACAATTATTTCTGATTTATCTCTCTGGACATAGCCCAACATATTGAGATGATTATTGTTATGCACGCTCCACATTCTGATGCAAGTTGCGGTCTCGTTATTGACATGCTTTCATCTGAAGAATTCCCTTGGACGTCCTTTATTTAAGCATTGTTTGTTATTAAATGACAACCATTTCTAATTTGTGATACATTCTGTATTATTGACACAGCAATTTGTGTAAACATAACATGTTGGAGCATAGGGTAAGATGTATGTTGTGAAATGGACTTAATACTGTATATCGAATAAGATAGCTACTGTAGGGGTATTGCTTCAGGCTTGCACATAAAACAAAGTGTAGACAGTGTTGGGGAAGAACAGTACAGATAACGTTTGACTCCTCCTAACTTCCCTAATATTTACTTGCCTTGAGAATCCAGAGATTGGTTCTATGGCCAGATCTATGAGATGGGCCAATGATAAGTAATTCTCAAAGACTGCTTCGACTCTACATGATTCCCTATCTCTGGATTCTCCGGAGCGTAGGATCTCTGCAGGTCACAATCCTTCTCCACTCCTGCAGTGCCCATCCCCCCACCAGAGTAATTGGACACAGCTTCAGCACAGGGAGCATGTCTTTTTTTTCTTTTTTTTTTAGCATGGCAAGAACACTGAATTAAAAGAGAGGCTCTCTCTAGAGAATAAGAAAGAGGAGAAAGGGAGGGAGGCAGAGAATGAGAGGTGTTGTGTTATAGAGTTGATTTTATTCTTGTTGCTGGTGCAATTTCAGTAAATGCTCTTAGCAAATCAGTTCACTTGGTGGCCATCTTGGAAATGCCCGTGCACAACTATTTTCTACTAGGTAGGTATAAATGCATAGCTACTTTGTACTTTTAAATGGCGAAATATAGAAATCTACAAGATGGTTATGTAATCTGACAACATAGCTGAAATTATAGCTCAGATCACGCTAAAAAATTAGCTGCGTTCAAAATCACATACTGTCAAAGTAGGTACTAAATTTGATGAAGGACTTCCTTTGCAACCATGTTTTCTATGTACGGTAGTATGAATGTGTGTAGTATGAATTTAATTTGGCCATACTACATGCTCCATGTTGTCATTATCATGTGACCTATTAGCATCAGTAGTTTCACTCCAATTCACAAATCCTCTCCCGTGACATCATGGGATAATAAAGTGTCTATTCTATGCACATTTCAGAATCGCGCTGAAAGTAGAAGGTCATCCCGGTACCGCCTACTGTTTTATGAGTAGGCCTACTGTGAATTCGGACATACAGTAATACATTGAGATACAAGCGTCCCGACTTACGAGAATTCCGAGATACGAGCAAGCATTCGAGCAATTTTTTTGCTTTGAGATACGAGTAAATATTTGAGATTGAATATTTATTACGCTTACAGACGCCGACGCTAGATGTGGTCGAGCACTCGGAGCAGCTCAAACCACCACATTCATGGGGTAATTGCATATAGACTCCACTAGAGGGCCACCTTGGTTTTACAGCAGGAGGTTACAGGGGCAGGTATTACGCTGGGAGCAGCACGAGTTATGTGTGTTCAATAATAATAAATATGAGGTTCTATCCAATACACAGAAAGAAACTACACTTCCATATTGTGTTTGCATTATCTACATTATCCCTCCCTCCTTCTCCTTCGCACATGCCGCCATTTTATCGTCTGTCTCGAAAGTAAGAACTCATAATTAAAACGAAATTTTATTTTATATCACAGGAATCCTTATATACTATAATTTTTATTGTGTGTGTATGTCTCTATAGCAATTAAAAAGCACTAATAAGGGAGCTTTTTAGAGGGCCGGAACGTATGCATTTTCTTCTGTTATTTCTTATGGGGAAAAAATGATTTGAGATACGAGCAATTTGAGTTACGAGCTCTGTCCTGGAACGGATTATGCTCGTATCTCAAGGTATTACTGTAGTACTATTTTCATGCTGGTATATAGAAGAGAAGTAAGAATTTTCGAATGGAGAGATTGCATTATTAAGGTTAGTTTGCATGCGTTTGTGTGTTGTAACGTCAACAAACTTTTAAAGGCGACTGGCACTTTTACTGAAATCAGTTACTCCTATTAATTTACTATGAATTGTCCATCTCCTCCTAATTTGGTTCTAGTCCCCGTCTAGTACACACACACACACACACACACACACACACACACACACACACACACACACACACACACACACACACACACATCCTTCTGTATTTTATGTAGGTTCTTTCCACACATCTCTGCTGCCAACAAGGCAGCTCAGTTACCCTGGAGCTATTAAGCCATTAAGTGAACACAACACGCAATCACACCCTGAGAGGAGACTCTCCACATTACCCATCAGTCAGTGTGTATCGATTCAAACCGTGTTAGCCAATCCAGTAAACTCCACGTATAAGCATCCAGGTGTTCAAATTCAGTTGTACTCTGAAGGAAAAAAAGAAGATCACTGGTATAAAATACATTTTTAGTCAATCTTATTTTTTAAATTTTACAAGAAATAAACTTGCATAAAATTACTGGAGTACTACTGTATGTTAAATGCTTTTCCATCATCAGCCCAATGTTGTGCAATTTATATTTCAATATTTGTGTGTTGCAAAAATAACTTAAAAACGGCTTTTAATTAGTCTTTTTTTAAACTATTTTCCTGTAAAAATATCTAAAAATCTTAAAACAAGATAAATTGACTTGAGCAGCAACACTGTGTAAGATTTTAAGACTTTTTCATAGATTGTATCTTGAATATAAATTCATGAGGTGTTTTGCCTCAATACTTTTTCACTTACCGAATTATTTCATTATTTTTCACAGGAATACTTATCTTATGCTTAAGCGTTATTTAAACATTTTTGGAAAACTGGAAAGTAGACAAAAAACATGTTAAAAATAGAAATTTTGAAAAGTAAAAGCCATTTTGGGGTACTTGTAACATAATTAGACTTGGTTAGCAAATATGCTAAAGCTAAACACTGTTTTTTTACTCAAGTGAAAAACAGCTTGTAGCAAAAAAAGACAATATTAATGTTCCATTTGAGACTCTGCTACTATTCAAATTCTTTATTTAAGATGCTGTTTTAATACTTTGCTGCTTGTCAAAAATAAGGAGTGTATATATAATATTCTTGGTCCATTTTTCTGTACAAAACAGATGGTCAAACTTCAAAGCTAATAAACAGGAACTTAAATCCACAAAACTCCCATTTTGATTTCAGTGGGTCTTTAAATGCTGTGAGCTGTGTGAAAATGACATTCCGTGCCAGTGACAAGGATTTCTTATCCCTGTTTGGAGAAGCAGCTGTGAAGAATCAGCAATGCACCATTATGCTAGGACAGTCATTCTTGCGTTTAATGTCAAGCACAGCATCTTTCTGGTGGTGCATCATTGTAAAGGAGTGTGTGTGTGTGTGTGTGTGTGTGTGTGTGTGTGTGTGTGTGTGTGTGTGTGTGTGTGTGTGTGTGTGTGTGTGTGTGTGTGTGTGTGTGTGTGTGTGTGTGTGTGTGTGTGTGTGTGTGAGAGAGAAAGAGAGAGAGATATGCATAGTAATAGATGGTATTGCTGGTGTGCACAACATCTATCATTTCTGTCTGTGATTAATGAGTGTACTGGGAAGGACTGCAGAGGGAAAAAAAAAGAGGAAATAGATTAACACTGGACCAATCTCGGTCAAGTGACCTAAAAACACTAAAGACCTCCCAGCAGTGGTGTACTGCAAATTTTTGGGGCCCTGTGCGAACCATTACATGGGCCCTTGCCCATGAGTAGTGACATCAGCATGGTGTTGTTAATCAAGAACTTTTCTGTCTGTCTGTCCGACTGTCCATCCGTCTGTCTATCCATCCCACCTTCCCTCCTTCTATCCATCATCTCTCTCTCTCTCACTCTCTGTCTGTCTATTCTCAATCTATTCATCAATGTTTTAATACTCTCATCTTTAATATTTGGGTACTAAAGTATTGAATGTTTCAGAAATGTATGCATTTGTTTCCATTATTTAAATAGATGGTAATTAAGGACTCTTTTTAGTAGAAGTGACTTAATATGTTCACTGGTATTATACTAATTTACATTTAATAGAACTCCATTATGTGAAAACAAATATATTCAGCAAAATCTCAGAAGACATTATCCAATAACTTAAAAAAGCTTATTACTGACTATAGTGTATTACATTAACATAAGTATCTCACTTTTTTGGACTGTAAGAAGAATAAACCAAGCAATATTTTATATGTCTGACAGACATTAAGACATTAAGACAAAGGAAAGATAAAGAAACGGTCAGACCAACAGACAGACATCTGGTAAGGTCACAAGTAAGGCAGTTGATGACAAACAAAAGAGCCAAAGTAAATAATGTAAATGGCCTTCTCTTACTGACCTGTCTGTGAGACTCAAGTCACTATTTATTATGTTATGGAGGATTATGGGGGCTATGCTAATGAGTAGTCATGTGCATATATGTAGGTCACATCACCCACCCACTAACACCCTTCCAAACACAGACAGACAGACATTTTGACAGGCCAATCATTGGATTAATGATGACAGTCACATTCACACATAGACATCAAATGATAAACTAAACAATAATTGGTGTTTTTTTCCCCCTTAAAAATTCTCATACTGTATCTTTCATACTGTATCACTGATTTAGGTCTCACCAGCCCTAAATACAAAAATCATTTAAAAAATAATAATTTCCTAATGAAAAAAGTTCAACTTAATTATGGTCTAATTAAAAAAACAATACAACTGATTCACAAGTGCTTGTGTTTCAGTCAAAAGAACCAGCATATAAGAGTCTTTCATTTGGCAATCACTTCACTGGTCGAGCTGTATATTTTTAAATAAACAAAAAGAATCAACTCATCATAAAGTTAGACTTTACTGGTAGAACACTATCATTGTGTCCGAAATTGTGTACTGTCTGAGTAGATACGGTAATCCCTCGCCACTTCGCGGTTCAAGTTTCGCGGCCTCAGTGCATCGCAGATTTTTCAAAAATATTCATTGAAAAATTCAAATTTAAAAATACCGCAGCTATATTGCGGAAAGCAGCGTTGCTTCATCGTGATGCAAGAGAAACGGTTTCCCAGGATGCCAGACAAAGAGAGAAACTCTCTCAGAGGCTTTGTACACACCCACGGCACTCAGACAAGACACGTGATTGGTTCCCTGTGCGAGATCGACCAATGAGAGCACGAGTGGAGTGGGAGCCTCGTCGCCTCTCTCAGAAGCAAATGTTGACGATCCAGTGCCGATATCTGATGATGAGGTGCTTCCCGAACTGATTTAAAGGCCTCATTATACCAGTGTACCATCATTATACCATCATCATCATGACATTCATCGAACCGCACAGGTCTGTCATCGTCGTCATTACTGGAGCCAAGTCTCAAGATACTACTGTCATTGATGAGTGTAGAACACCATAATACGTATCGTATGAGAGAGAGAGAGAGTACATGTATAATATTAAGGTTTTATAATTAAATAGATTTAATTCAAATATATTTAAAGTATAAACATACATATTTTAAACATTCTGGCAACTACACACACATATATACAGAAATAACTAGGGGGGCCAATCCTACTTTGCGGATTTTCACCTATCGCGGGAGGTTTCGGTCCACATTAACCGCGATAAACGAGGGATCACTGTACTACATTTGAATTTGAATTTTCTTTGTGGCTGTTAAAAAAGTATGCTCTATACAGTATGAATATGGGCAGTATGAATGAAATTTGGACATATTACATCAGCCATGTTGTTATTGTCACTTGACGTGACCTACCAGCGACAGTTGTGTCTTTTCACTGCCATCCCCTCCTGTGCACTCATGGATAGTAAAGTGTCCATCGAAGGCTTCAGAATCTCAGTGGAAGTAGGAGGTCATCTGGGGACTTTTCGCGTACTGTTTTTTGATTGATTTGATTGATTTTGTACGCAATGCATGTTTTGTTTATGAGAATAATTCGCTCAAGCATCAAACGACACTGATCACACAGTGTCTTCCGCAATAAATAGCAATACAGGGAACACTTTCAGGGATCATTTACACAGAATGCGTTCTGCGTTTAAAACCATACAAGGTCCAGAGTTGCGTTCTTAAAAGTTGAACTTCTTTTAACTTGAGGGCTGTATTTTCAGAATGTAAGTCATGAGCAAAACATTGTAAAAGAAGCGGGATGTGAGACAAAAGTCAAACACATGAGTTTAGCGCATGTTTACTTAGAAAAGCAATGGAAAAGCAGCACAGCAGAATGCAAAAACATTCCTCAGAGAATAGTCACATCATAAAAATCAATAGTTTCATGCATTACTTTTCAAAGAACAGAACAGTTGCTGAATAAGAAACAGTTCTTGGATTCCGACTTAGACCTGAGCCGTATCTAGAGACCTGGGAGTGGGCTCATTAGAATTATAGCAGTTAAGGCCCCAAAATACTTCAAGAGAAATCAAGGAATAAACTGGTGGGACATCATTTTGAATAAAATCAGACCAAAATGAAGTTTGATTGGGGTTTGAAACAGTTTGCCAAAGCGAACTTTCCGTAAAAGTTCACTCCAGCTGGTGAAAACTTTCAAACTACCATTGGTCCATGGCAAAAATGTAATAAGTAGGTGTGGCTCTGAGGCTTCACCTTCTTTGACATGAAAAGCATCTCCAGTTCGTTTCTTCTCTTCAGTCAGTTGAGGTCAAATGCGAGTAAAAACTTTAACACACTGAAGAGCTGCTTTTTAGTAGAAATTAAAGCTGTAATAAGAGGTCTGCAATCCAATGCTACTGTCAGGGATGAGCTGGCGTGCGATGTGGAGAAAAACGAGGAGAACACGGAGATGAAACAGAAAACACTTTAATCATAACAGAGAACCAAAATGGCACATAGGAGTGCAAACTTGGAGGCACGAGGAAACATCCACACTAGGGCACATGTAACGTCAACAAGAGACAAAGACTAGGGAGAACAGGAGGGTTTAAATAGACAGGATAAGGGACACACCTGGAGACACTAACGAGATGATTAACACAAGACAGGTGTGGAAGGATCTAGAAAGTACCGGAAGTGAACAAGTGACATAACGATAGACAGGGACGTGACAAAGACACAACATGACTGTAACAGCTACAGAGTGTGGCGCGAGACAAGTTTTGAATGACTGAATGCAGATGGGAGAGGGAAGATACTGATATGTGTGTGGGAAGCGGGAGAAAAAAAATACTTGTGGACTCCCATAAAATATAATTATCTAATAATAAAAGTCTGTACCTGGACATCTGAAGCATTGTGGGTGTGCGGAATTTGAAAAATAAAATAGCCTATAGACACTGGACCAGGCCTGAAAAATCAACAATTAATTACAATTAAACATTAAATAAACAATTAAACAATTAAATAAATTAACAATTAAACAAAAATTAATTCTTACTGGCTTTGAGGTCAGAAACGGGATAAAACGTTTCGGACAAGAGTGGTACATAATCTTTCGGGAGTAGGATTTAAAAATCCATCTTATGAAGACATCTGCTATTTTGAACTTGCAAGGACAAAAAATCGAAACAAACCCAAGCAATCCAAAGTTAAGAAGCACGAAACATACAGCATGACAATACCAAACTGAAGTGAGTATAAGGAGGAACTTCAATACACAATAATGTTTGAGACAAAGACAAACAGCTGTGATTATTAATGACCATAACAATTAAAAACTGGTGGGAAACTAGGGAGGAACCATGGAGTAGTTGATGTTAGAAGTACCCATGGAGGAGATCCCAGAGCAACCCAGGAGATGGCCATGAAGGAGGTGACCCATGGCGGCAGTGATTGAGGAACAGGTCAAGGTGATCCTTTGTGTGGCAACATCTGATGGACCGAGAGACCTTGGGACATACAATAGAAGAACTGGGAGAACAAGGCTGTTGAACAAGCCCTGTGATGAGTGGCCATGGTGGAGCCAAGGGACTGAAGGACTGAACCGACGCTGGTGTGAGTAAGGACCCCGGTGGAGCCTGAGGGATGAAGGAACTAGATGAAGCAGTAGGAATGGAGGGATGGAGCGCAACAGACAGACCAGAAGTCCGTGGTGATGGTGGAGCGACTACTGACCAGGGCAGAGCCAGTGGGATAAAGGAGCCTGATGGAGCCGAGGGGGTGAAGAGCCAGAGTGAGGTGGAACTGAGGACTCCGAGGTATGAGGCAGAGGTTGGGACTGTGCCAGTGGAGGTGGAGACAAGGAAATGGCTTCAGTGGAGCGTGCAGGAGAGGAAAACCAGGTGAGGAAGCAGTCTTGGTAATGGACAGGGCTGGTGGTAATGGAGAACACTCTGTGAAGGATAGGACTAATGTTGATGACAAACTCTCTTCGATGGACAGGACTGGTGGTGACGATGAACTAGGGCTGGGCAGGATCAGCGGCAATGATGAATACATAGGTGATGTACATACAGTAGTGCAGGAAGGGAGCAGCAGCAGGTTTGTGAGTGGGCAGGGTTGGAAGCACTACATCCGAGTCCCAGTTGATCAGGCTTTCCTCCTCATCTATCACCCCCAACAATCGCACTGGCTCAGATGTTTCGGCACACTCACACACCTGGTCAGACGGGACCTCTGAGTTTGCTTCTGTGACGGACTTGGCAGCTGGCTCTGGCTCTGTTGTGGCTTTTGTCCTTGGCAGGTAATGGCTATGTCTCCAAGTTTTCCCGGGGCATCACAAGCTAGAGCTCATAGTCGAGTCCAATCCAAAACCCCTCCATGAGCGTGATATCATAAAACATGACAAGCTGGCTTGCGAATATGAACTCCTCCACATACTCCTCTAAGAAAAGTAGGATCAGCCAATCAGATCACAGGATACATCCACTTGTGCTCACTCATTCGTCGATCTCGCGCCGGGAACCAATCACGTGTCTTGTCTGAGTGCCGTAGGTGTGTACAAAGCCTCGGAGAGAGTTTCTCTCTTCGTCTGGCATCCTGGGAAACCGTTTCTCTCGCATCACAATGAAGCAACGCTGCTTTCCACAATACAGCTGCCGATATTGCGTTATTTTTGAATTTTTATTTTTCAATAAATATTTTGGAAAAATCCGCAATGCACTGAGGCCGCGAAACTTGAACCATGAAGTGCCGAGGGATTACTGTACTTGAAAAATACAAACTAAAAGTCCATGAAAGTTAAACTAAACACAGTTTGTGAGAATATTGGGGTCTTTATCATCTTTCCAGCCACCACCAAAATCACCCTAGCAACTATATGGCAATATAGTTAGTCATATAATATAAACAGCTAGTCGTGCCCATGAACTATATTTATACACAATTTTTATTTTCTTGAGTATTGTCATCTGTCATCTGCTGGCGTAGGTGTTGGAGAAGAACTACTGTTTGCTTTCTGAAGCATTAGTCATTTTCAGAGAGCCAGGGGGCGGAACATAATGCTGCCCATCTACCGCCCAGCTCTGTTTTTCTCTTTCTCTCCCTCACTCTGTCCCTTTGTTGACCCCGGTGTTTTGCAGAAACACTGCATAGTCCTTTGCTAAGTCGAGCTCCTTCCACAAGCATGCAGCTGACAAAAGCATTATTTGGATGGGATTTGTTTCTCAGGGTAATGTCTGCAGAAGAACATTTGCATGTCTTCTCCTCCATGAAAAAAAGTAATGCATTTCGGCATTAATTCAGTTGTGATGTAACTTCAGTTATATAGGCAACAACACACACACTGCAGCTTAGGGAGGTCTATAATATCTGAAGAAAGCTATGCGTTAGATTCCCATTTATTTTAATTGCAAATGAATGACATTTGCTTTTATCAAATTAGCAATGGTCAAAATAGATATTTTCGCCAGTTGCTTCAAGCAAACATGTGTGATTTCGATGAGAACTAGTAAAACATGAAGCTGTGTTTGTCAAAGAACAGTATGTAATTCTTTTTTTAAAATGCATTTCTGATTGGGATAACGATACACCTAGCATCTGGAAATACTGAAATCATATAAATCAGAAAGAGCTTTATTGCCAATTGTGCTTGCACACTCAAGGAATTTATCCTACTATTGAAGCTCCCAGTACACGCATATTAAAAAAAAAAAGTGGGGTATTTCACTGTTCAGTAGGGAAATAGCCTGTGGGAATAAACTGTTCTTGTATCTAAATTTTCTAATGGCGAGTGATCTGAGGTGCCATCCGGACAGATACAATTCAAATAGGTTTTGGCCAAGGTGAGTCGAGACTGGGATGATTTTACCTGCCCTTTTCCTGACTCTGGAAGAGTACAGGTCCTGGAGGGTGGGAAGGAGCGCACCTATTATCCTCACTGCAGTACAGACTGTCCGCTGTAGTCTCCTGGAGTCTGATTTGGTGGCTGAACCAAAGATGAACACAGGACAGACTTCAATGACAGCTGTGTAGAACTGTGCCAGCAGCTCTTGTGGCAGTTTGAACTTTCTCAGCTGGCAAAGAAAGTACAACCTCTACTGGGCCTTTTTCACTATCTAGTCTATGTGATTGTCCTACTTCAGGCCTTGAGAGATGTTGGTACCCAGGAACCTGAATGACTCCACTGCTGCCACAGTGCTCATGTTCAGTACATGATGGTGAGAGAGGGGAGTGCAGGGTGAAGTCCACTATCATCTCCACTGTTTTGAGCATGTTCAGCTCCAGGTTGTTAAGACTGCACTAGACTGCCAGTTGAGCAACCTCTTCTCTGTATGCAGACTCATTACCATCCTGGATAAAGCCAGGATGTCGAATGATTAAAAGAGAGTTTGAGTACCTTTGCTCCATCTATGAGTTTTTGTTCAGCCAGCTGATGCAGGGCTAAATAATGATTCAAAATAAAAATAAATTCTTTACACTTTAAATATCTGTAAACTTGTCCTTTTCTGCCAGGACATTTTCAAACTGTTTATACCTAAAAGACAATAATGTAAAAACAATATGGAAAATTACTTCATAATAACACATGAAGGATATTTTTACTGACTTTTTAGAAGGCAAAACTTAATCTCAATCATCTAAATCATTATCAAAAACATCTTCAAACATCTCAGGGTAAACAGTACTTTTACAAATGTCACATAAATATATTTTTAATGATTATTAGCATTCAGTTTCATCATGTCACATCCTGATCTTTTTCATGTCATAAAAAAGCCAAAATCTCTGATATTTTACGAGATTTACTTTTTTTAAGACTTCATTTCCTGTTTATGGTTGACTGTCACATGACAACAAGATGGCTTCCTACATGTTTGTTATTCTCAACTGCTCAGCTGCGTCCCAATTCGCATACTACTACTATGCCCTAAATGTTTTGTGATGAAAAAGTACTTTTGAGTTTGTAGCAGAAACAAGCTTTGAGACACTATCAGGCAAGCACAGGGATGGCAAATGCTGGCACAGGGATGAAGGTGGAGGCTCTGGAGGAGGACGGGCGCTGGGAATGGGCAAAGGGATGGTCAAAGTGGGATGATGGTGATGATGGTGTACATGCACAGACCCAGAGCATAGCTGGGATGACAGCCCATGGTGGAGTTGATGGAGGGAGGAGCCAAGGTGTAAAAATAATCAATGACGTCCTGGTGATGACCGACGGAGGTGGAGCTGATGGATTCCAGGGAGCAGACAGAGGTTCTGCTGGTTCCAGAGACTGAGGCGAAGCCACGGCGATGATCGTTTGAGGTGGAGCCAGAGTACCCGGGGCCTGAAGTGGAGCCGGTGTGACTGAGAAACGAGGTGACGCTGAAGGGAATTAGGACCCCGCTGCAGCCATAGGGGTGGAGGGAAGGAGCGCAGCAGACAACCCACAAGTCTGGGGCAGAGGTGGAGCGACGACTCACTGTGGAGCCGCAAGGTCGAGAGTCTCTGGTGGAGCCAAGGGTGGGAGGAGCCAGGACGGAGGCAACAGGTTGATAGGCTGAAGGAGAGCAAAAGGATCTGAAGCTGGAGGCAGAGCCACAGGTTTGTCTTGTTCAGGTGAGGCTGCAGGCAACCCCCGCAGGGCGTTCTTTGTGATTGCGCAAGGCTGCAAGCATCTGTGGTGATGATGGTAAACTTGATGAACTCGATGATGGTGATTCCAGTTAATGGTGATTCAATAGAGGGTGTCGTGGCATTTAAATGATGGCCAATTGGCACGAAGGGGCCTAAAGTGTGCCAAGAAAACATCCCCCACACCATTACACCACCACCACCAGCCTGCACAGTGGTAACAAGGCATGATGGATCCATGTTCTCATTTTGTTTATGCCAAATTCTGACTCTACCATCTGAATGTCTCAACAGAAATCGAGACTCATCAGACCAGGCAACATTTTTCCAGTCTTCAACTGTCCAATTTTGGTGAGCTAGTGCAAATTGTAGCCTCTTTTTCCTATTTGTGGTGGAGATGAGTGGTACCCGGTGGGGTCTTCTGCTGTTGTAGCCCGTCTGGCTCAAGGTTGTGCGTCTTGTGGCTTCTCAAATGCTTTGCTGCATACCTCGGTTGTAACGAGTGGTTATTTTAGTTAAGTCCTCCTATTAATTAACTATTAACTATGATCTTCTTTAGGCAAAAACGGGGGAAAAAACCCACCAGTCCTGCGCTATATCACACATTTTATGTGTTTATACATAACATTTTTATACATTTTACATATTACACTCGCAAGCTATATGAGGGTGCAAAATCTATGCATCTGCGTATTATATATGTGGGGAAAAAACAATATAGTATTATCTCATTGACGGTGGCCGGAAGTAGAAAAAGTATGCAGCGAATAAGGTTTTGTAATGTAGTGATCGGTTGGAAAACGCCTCCGGTTACTATCGTAACCTCTGTTATTTTTCCATATTCCGTTTAGAGAAGCGTGAAGGAAATATTCTGACGCAATTGAATTGAACGTCAATTATTCGGAAGCAATATTCTGGCGCTTATGCTATTTATACCGTCTGTCTGTCAGAGCCGCATTTGGCCAGTTGTCAACTGGCGTTATCCTATAAGGTTTCAGAAATGACGTTAAGGGGAGGAGTTCCCAAATGCATTCATTGTAACATCTCTTTCCCACTCTCGAAAGGGAACGCGCTTCTGCGCGCCTCTATTTGAATTCGGTAAAAACATAACCTCCACGCAAGCGGCGGCTGATCTTGGCAGGATACATGTAAATTTATGTATTTTTTTCTGTAGACAAAAAGGTCTCCACGGCCCGTAGTTTGGGGACCCATGATGTGGAGACTGAAGAGCCACAAAAGAGCAGTCAAAGAGCCGCATGCGGCTCGCGAGCCGCGGGTTGGCCACCCCTGGTATATATATATATAGATCTAGATAGATAGATAAACACAAAATGGGCAAATACATTGTACAAATGGGCAATCAAAGAGTTGTATATAAGTAATTGTACATTGTTGCATTTTTATGTTAAATTAATGCAAATACAAAATATATGCGGCATGAATTTGGGTTCTGAAACGGATGGGTTCCGTTCTACTTAAGGTTGTAGCTCCATCCGTATCAGACCAGACTGTCTGATCCCTGATGTGACAGCCTCCATTACCCGTCTGCTTAACCCCCCCCCCCCAACACACACACATATCCCTCTAGGCACAGTGAGGTCAGGCAGCAGCATCGCTAGAGGGTTGTGAGCACACAGGATCATGGGATTGTTAGGGGGGTTCAGACTTAACACACGTCTGTGTGGGCAAGCAGGATTGGCAAGCACACACACGTGGGTGGTTTTGTGCGAGACAGAAAGAGGGAGCTGGAGAAGAAAGGAGAGTGAGAAATAATGGGAACCATTCAGATTTTTTGCACCAGTGAACAGAGAATACTGGGAGGTCTCATACCGGAGATGATGTACATCACTCAGTTGTGTTTTTGTGATGTCATAATACTTGGCCTTGAGTCAATAACATGTCAGTTAGCTTTATTCAGTTCTTGTCAACTGTGTCCACTGCTTGGGTGAATCTCACGAAATCTGTCACAAACATGTCTATGTCATACTTCAACTCTAAAAAGCAAAAACAAATAGTTTACAAAACACTACACACTTATATTTTGCTTAAAAAGTCCTATTTTAGTATCAGTAAGTGGCTCATTTATTTGCATGACAACTAAGTATATGTATTTTCCCTCCCAAATTCTAATTACTGTAATGCAAAAAAAGCATGAGGCCTATTAATTTAAAGGCCTGCTAACTTAACATGCTAATTTACTGTGATTAATTATTTTTAAAAATTTTATATTCTGATAATTAAAATTAAATATATTTAATGTCTTAAATTACCTTAATGTGCAAATACGGATTAAATGCAGTAGTCCAGTTAATTAATATGCATCTCGTTATTCATTTGATTAACATTTCCCCTCCTAAATTCTCATTACTGTCAGAGAGTAATGCAAAAATATGTTACTCTCATTACTGTAATGCAATAAATAATAAAATAAATAAATAAATAATAAAATAAATAAATAAATAAAAGATTAGGCCTGTTAATTTATGCCAATTTATTTAAAAATGGTCTCGATTATAAAAAAATCTTAAATGATCTTTAGTGGATTATCTGAGAAAATATTGATTAAATGCACTAATCCAATTAATTGATCTGCATATCTTGTAATTAATTGGATTAACATTTCCACTCCCAAATTTTAATTACTGTAATGCAAATAAATAAATTAAACATTAGGCCTGTCGATTTAAAAAAATTTTTTTTAATGATTTGTTAGGGTATTATTAAAAATATATTAAATGTCTTAAATGATCTGAACAAATATTGATTATATGCACTAATCTATTTAAGCATGTTATATTTTATATCTTAAAATTGATTAAATTAAAAATATTTGTTTTCAAAATTGACTAACAGTGCTAAAAATTATATTTAGCTTCAAGTTGGCTATTTGTAGGATCATAAAATTTTTTGTATGATGACAATTAAACACATTTCCCCCTAAATACCAATGCAAAAATGCAAAGAAACCTTAGTTTCACTACGGTAAAGCAAAAAAAGGATATTTTAATTCAATATATACAGTAAAATGAATAACATTAATGTGAATGGAATGAGAAAATTGTGAATTCAAAAAAGTAAGATGTGCTTTATTCTCATAAAAAAGATACCCTCATGCTTTTTCTTTTGATTTTTGGGTGAAATTTAACCACAGTATGTTTTTTTGTGAGATTCACTCACTTTTCAGGAGACAAGTGAAACCCATCCATTTGTCTTTTAATTTTTTATTTCTTTTGCACACATGCTCACCCACACATCCAGTGTGCTGTGAGGGGACGTACATCAGCTCACAGACACACAAGAGTGAGTCTGCAACGCTCGAGCTCGGCTCTTAAAGGGAAAGGCCCGTGCACATGCGGCTGGTTAGCATGGTGACGGAGGCGCTCCATCAGAACCGCAAGAACACAATTGGCAAAAAAGACTGTGGCTTCCACTGCTAAATATGGAGAAAAGTAACCTGCACTGAATCTGACAAGACAGAGCTTTAGCAGTATTCATGCATGCAAACACTTGTTTACTAAGACACAATGAAAACTGAAATGTTCAATATTTTTTATGAATGTTTTTGTGCATAATTTCATAACAATCAAGCACATAAAAATATATCAAGCCTCTCAATTTGACAAAATTTAATGTTACATTACCGTCAAAAAATTTAGGTTGGTAAGATTTTGTGATGTTTTTAAATGACACTTCATTTATTTAATCAGTATTACAGTAAAAACTGTAATATTCTGAAATATTATTCTAAGCATCTGTTTTCTACTTTAATACACTCTAAAATGGAATTCAATCCTGTGAATTTATTTCAGTTCATTACTCCAGTCTTTAGTGTCATATGGTCCTACAGAACTCATTCTAGTATGATGATTTAGTGCTCAAGAAAAATGTTTTATAATTATCAATGTTGAAAACAGCTAATAATATTTTGGATATTGTAACATTATAAATGTCTTTGCTGCCACTTTTCAATTTAATTACATTTCAACTGTGCTAAATACAAATATTATTTTTATTTTTTTATCTCACTGAACCCAAACAATATAAAATTACAAATATAAGATGTGTTATTTTATAAAGTTATTTACAATTATATCAAAATCCGTGTATTAAATGAAGTCATTCCTTGCCTTGCCACATTAACAAACAACAGTACTCTGTCACCCAGGGGGCGATTGGCCGAAACCCTATGTTTAGTTGGATGGTCTTTCTTAAAGATTCCTTTTAAAGCGTCTTATTCCATGACAATAAATAAGGTCTGTCAGACTTCTAAGGGCCTGAGTGAAGAAGTGTGAAAGATCAGAGGGTTCGAGTGAGTCAGGGTTGAGTCACAGGAGCGGTCAGTTCTGTGGGTGTTTTGGGTTGTCTTTCCTCTCTGGGGGCCTCACACAGACTGCAGCACTATACATGCCAGTCTTGACATTCTCCTGGATCAACCGTTCTGGTTTAAGATCAGCTTCTAGCTTTGACTCAGAAAGAATGGTCATATTATTATCAGATTTGCCTATTATTGCCGCAGCTTGATTTCTTAGTTAAATTACACTCAAAAGTGTAATTAAAAATCTAAAGTTTTGACAAATCTGTGTTTTGATTTGCTCCCAGGGGAAGCTACTGTTTATTAAAGTGCCCCATTATGCTCTTTGGAATATAATTTTTTGTGCAATGTAAAAGTTTGTGAATATTAATGGTCTGTAACGTTTTAAAGATTAAAGGGGACAGAAAAATAAAGTTATTGTCTCCTAAAAAAAGGAAAGAGTCATTAGTAATTCTAGACTCACTTCCTGTTACAAACCTATTAAACAAATTTGCATAAGGCCCGCGAACGATATGTACTTTGAACCGGCCTCAAACACTGCAGTTGTAGCTGAGGACTGGAAGAGTTTACTTTGTGTTGTCGTTCTCAACACTGCAAATTCAGGATTTGGACATATCAACTATGGGTTTAAAACCACAGACTTAAAACTAAAGAGACATAATCTACAGAGATTTGAGCTGCTCAGAGAAAGCTGAAAGTCTCTAAAGCACATCTAGAGTTTTGATGGAGATCCAGCTGTCTGAATATTTACTCGTATCTAGAAGCAAAAATCTGCCGGAAGGCTTGCTCGTAGCTTGGAATACTAGTAATTCAATACCATTATTACTGTTCATATCACCTAAAAAAAGCACTGATGAAGCCTGGGCGGAGTAGACCAATCACAACAGACTGGGCCATCTGACCAATCAGAGCAGAGTAGATTAATCACGACAGACTGGCCATCTGTCCAATCAGAGCAGAGTAGACCAATCACAACAGACTGGGCCATCTGACCAATCAGAGCAGAGTCGACCAATCACAACAGACTGGGCCATCTGACCAATCAGAGCAGAGTAGACCAATCACAACAGACTGGGCCATCTGTCCAATCAGAGCAGAGTAGACCAATCACAACAGACTGGGCCATCTGACCAATCAGAGCAGAGTAGATTAATCACGACAGACTGGCCATCTGTCCAATCATAGCAGAGTAGACCAATCACAACAGACTGGGCATCTGTCCAATCAGAGCAGAGTAGACCAATCACAACAGACTGGGCCATCTGACCAATCAGAGCAGAGTAGATTAATCACGACAGACTGGCCATCTGTCCAATAAGAGCAGAGTAGACCAATTACAACAGACTGGGCCATCTGTCCAATCAGAGCAGAGTAGACCAATCACAACAGACTGGGCTATCTGTCCAATCAGAGCAGAGTAGACCAATCACAACAGACTGGATCATCTGACCAATAAGAGCAGAGTAGACCAATCACAACAGACTGGGCCATCTGACCAATCAGAGCAGAGTAGATTAATCACGACAGACTGGCCATCTGTCCAATCAGAGCAGAGTAGACCAATCACAACAGACTGGGCCATCTGTCCAATCAGAGCAGAGTAGACCAATCACAACAGACTGGGCTATCTGTCCAATCAGAGCAGAGTAGACCAATCACAACAGACTGGATCATCTGACCAATAAGAGCAGAGTAGACCAATCACAACAGACTGGGCCATCTGTCCAATCAGAGCAGAGTAGACCAATCACAACAGACTGGGCCATCTGTCCAATCAGAGCAGAGTAGACCAATCACAACAGACTGGGCCATCTGTCCAATCAGAGCAGAGTAGACCAATCACAACAGACTGGGCCATCTGTCCAATCAGAGCAGAGTAGACCAATCACAACAGACTGGGCCATCTGTCCAATCAGAGCAGAGTAGACCAATCACAACAAGGCAAGGCAAGGCAAGGCAAGGCAAGTTTATTTGTATAGCACATTTCATACACAATGGTAATTCAAAGTGCTTTACATCAAGAAGAATGATAAAAGTAAAACATTAAAAATGATTAAAAGAATAAAAAGATAATACGTATAAAATAAAATGCAAACAGTTCGGACATAGCACAGTGCTCAATCTGCAAATGCATTGGTAAAAAGATGTGTTTTGAGTTTTGATTTGAATGTGGCTACTGTTGGAGCACACCTGATCTCTTCTGGAAGCTGGTTCCAGCTGCGGCTGGCGTAACAGCTAAAAGCAGACTCTCCTTGCTTTGAGTGAACCCTGGGTATTACTAAGTGACTTGATCCTGATGATCTTAGTGATCTGTTAGGTTTATATTCTATGAGCATATCTGCAATGTATTGAGGTCCTAGGCCATTGAGTGATTTATAAACAAGTAACAGTACTTTAAAATTAATTCTAAATGTAACTGGAAGCCAGTGCAAGGACCTAAGGACTGGTGTGATGTGTTCATATTTTCTGGTTCAGCTCAGAATCCTGGCAGCAGCGTTCTGTACGAGCTGCAGCTGTCTTATGGTCTTTTTGGGAAGGCCAGTGAGGAGCCCATTACAGTAGTCCACCCTGCTGGTGATGAAAACATGAACAAGTTTCTCTAAGTCTTGATTGGAGACAAAGCATCTAATTCTTGCAATATTTTTGAGATGATAATATGCTGATTTAGTTATTGTTTTTACATGGCTACTGAAACTCAGGTCTGACTCCAAAATCACACCAAGATTCCTGACCTGATTTTTAGTTGTTTGACCCCTAGAGTGAAGGTATGCGTTCACTTTGAGAACTTCATCTTTGTTTCCAAATGCAATGACTTCAGTTTTGTCTTTGTTTAACTGAAGGAAGTTTAGGCACATCCAGTTTTTAATTTCATCAATGCATTGACACAGGGAGTCAATGGGGCTGTAATCATTAGGTGATAACGCGAGGTAAATCTGGGTGTCATCTGCATAGCTGTGATATGCAATTTGGTTCTTTCTCATTATTTGGCTCAGTGGCAGCATATATAAGTTGAACAGGAGGGGTGCAAGTATTGAACCTTGAGGGACTCCGCATGTCATGGATGTCCACTCAGACTTATGGTCACCGATACTCACATAATAACCTCTCCCTTCTAAGTATGACCTGAACCATTTAAGAACCATCTCAGAAAGCCCAACCCAGTTTTCCAGCCTGTCAAGGAGAATGTTGTGATCTATGGTGTCAAACGCAGCACTGAGGTCGAGTAAAACCAGCACTGATAATTTACCTGAATCTGTGTTAAGACGAATATCATTTATTATCTTTATGAGTGCTGTCTCTGTGCTGTGATGTGGTCGGAAACCAGACTGAAAGTTGTCAAAGTATCCATTCAAGCTTAAGAACTTGTTCAGCTGATTGAAAACAACTTTTTCAATGATCTTGACAATGAAAGGTAGATTTGAGATTGGTCTGTAATTGCTCAATATGATGTTGTCCAGATTGGTCTTTTTCAGAAGGGGCTTAACAACTGCAGTTTTTAGGGAATTTGGAAAAGTCCCAGAAAGAAGTGAGGCATTTACCACTTCTAGGATATCTGCTTCTAAACAGTTAAACACACTTTTGAAAAAAGATGTGGGAAGTATGTCAAGGGCGCAGGTTGATGTTTTAAGGTGCTGTACTGTTTCTTGAACAGACTGGATCATCTGACCAATCAGAGCAGAGTAGACCAATCACAACAGACTGGATCATCTGACCAATCAGAGCAAAGTAGACCAATCACAAGTATAATTTAAATGCTTAATTAATAACTATTTTAATTCTTAAGAAATTTAAAGCTAAATTCCCAACTAAACAACCGTGACGTGTAAGACGTAAAGCAGGATTTGGACATATCAACTATGGGTTTAAAAACACACAGACTTAAAACTAAAGAGACATAATCTACAGAGATTTGAGCTGCTCAGAGAAAGCTGAAAGTCTCTAAAGCACATCTAGAGTTTTGATGGAGATCCAGCTGTCTGAATATTTACTCGTATCTAGAAGCAAAAATCTGCCGGAAGGCTTGCTCGTAGCTTGGAATACTAGTAATTCAATACCATTATTACTGTTCATATCACCTAAAAAAAGCACTGATGAAGCCTGGGCGGAGTAGACCAATCACAACAGACTGGGCCATCTGACCAATCAGAGCAGAGTAGATTAATCACGACAGACTGGCCATCTGTCCAATCAGAGCAGAGTAGACCAATCACAACAGACTGGGCCATCTGACCAATCAGAGCAGAGTCGAACCAATCACAACAGACTGGGCCATCTGTCCAATCAGAGCAGAGTAGACCAATCACAACAGACTGGGCCATCTGTCCAATCAGAGCAGAGTAGACCAATCACAACAGACTGGGCCATCTGACCAATCAGAGCAGAGTAGATTAATCACGACAGACTGGCCATCTGTCCAATCAGAGCAGAGTCGACCAATCACAACAGACTGGGCCATCTGTCCAATCAGAGCAGAGTAGATTAATCACGACAGACTGGCCATCTGTCCAATCAGAGCAGAGTAGACCAATCACAACAGACTGGGCCATCTGTCCAATCAGAGCAGAGTAGACCAATCACAACAGACTGGGCCATCTGTCCAATCAGAGCAGAGTAGACCAATCACAACAGACTGGGCCATCTGTCCAATCAGAGCAGAGTAGACCAATCACAACAGACTTGGCCATCTGTCCAATCAGAGCAGAGTAGACCAATCACAACAGACTGGGCCATCTGTCCAATCAGAGCAGAGTAGACCAATCACAACAGACTGGGCCATCTGTCCAATCAGAGCAGAGTAGACCAATCACAACAGACTGGGCCATCTGTCCAATCAGAGCAGAGTAGACCAATCACAACAGACTGGGCCATCTGACCAATCAGAGCAGAGTAGACCAATCACAAGTATAATTTAAATGCTTAATTAATAACTATTTTAATTCTTAAGAAATTTAAAGCTAAATTCCCAACTAAACAACCGTGACGTGTAAGACGTAAAGCAGGATTTGGACATATCAACTATGGGTTTAAAAACACACAGACTTAAAACTAAAGAGACATAATCTACAGAGATTTGAGCTGCTCAGAGAAAGCTGAAAGTCTCTAAAGCACATCTAGAGTTTTGATGGAGATCCAGCTGTCTGAATATTTACTCGTATCTAGAAGCAAAAATCTGCCGGAAGGCTTGCTCGTAGCTTGGAATACTAGTAATTCAATACCATTATTACTGTTCATATCACCTAAAAAAAGCACTGATGAAGCCTGGGCGGAGTAGACCAATCACAACAGACTGGGCCATCTGACCAATCAGAGCAGAGTAGATTAATCACGACAGACTGGCCATCTGTCCAATCAGAGCAGAGTAGACCAATCACAACAGACTGGGCCATCTGACCAATCAGAGCAGAGTCGAACCAATCACAACAGACTGGGCCATCTGTCCAATCAGAGCAGAGTAGACCAATCACAACAGACTGGGCCATCTGTCCAATCAGAGCAGAGTAGACCAATCACAACAGACTGGGCCATCTGACCAATCAGAGCAGAGTAGATTAATCACGACAGACTGGCCATCTGTCCAATCAGAGCAGAGTCGACCAATCACAACAGACTGGGCCATCTGTCCAATCAGAGCAGAGTAGATTAATCACGACAGACTGGCCATCTGTCCAATCAGAGCAGAGTAGACCAATCACAACAGACTGGGCCATCTGTCCAATCAGAGCAGAGTAGACCAATCACAACAGACTGGGCCATCTGTCCAATCAGAGCAGAGTAGACCAATCACAACAGACTGGGCCATCTGTCCAATCAGAGCAGAGTAGACCAATCACAACAGACTTGGCCATCTGTCCAATCAGAGCAGAGTAGACCAATCACAACAGACTGGGCCATCTGTCCAATCAGAGCAGAGTAGACCAATCACAACAGACTGGGCCATCTGTCCAATCAGAGCAGAGTAGACCAATCACAACAGACTGGGCCATCTGTCCAATCAGAGCAGAGTAGACCAATCACAACAGACTGGGCCATCTGACCAATCAGAGCAGAGTAGACCAATCACAAGTATAATTTAAATGCTTAATTAATAACTATTTTAATTCTTAAGAAATTTAAAGCTAAATTCCCAACTAAACAACCGTGACGTGCAAGACTTAAAGCAGGATTTGGACATATCAACTATGGGTTTAAAACCACAGACTTAAAACTAAAGAGACATAATCTACAGAGATTTGAGCTGCTCAGAGAAAGCTGAAAGTCTCTAAAGCACATCTAGAGTTTTGATGGAGATCCAGCTGTCATGATGAGAGACACTAAAGTAGTTTCTGCTGTGAGATGTTCCATAGCCTCATGGAAATCATGTGTTTGGGTGTGTCAGTTCTTATTTAGTGTCATTATTTGAATATTTACAGTAAAATCTTAAAATGGTGAAATATAATCAACCATGGACACCAAACACTAGCGACATATCATGCTTTATGCCTTAGTTCACCCACTGATGTCATTACCCCCACATGCTCATTCAGCAAATGAGACTTTATGAAGATGACAAAACAGAGAGGCACAAGTTTCAGATGATGCATTTCATTCTTATTTGCGTATTTGCTTTTTATTGAACATGATTCATGAGTTGTGTTGGTCCCAACATCCTGTATGCTCCTAAAATGTACAATATGCAGGATGTGCGAGCGTTCAAACACACCTGCATTTTGACTCTTTCCATATGCTTGTAACCATTAAGCTTTATTACGAGTCCCAGAGCTAATTCTTAGGATGATACATAGTCTTGCTCCTCAATTCCATATATTTTCCCCATAAAGCGCCAAAATACAGTTTTCATGCGTATACTAGTGTATTCATATGTAATGTGAAGTAAATGCCATCATCAACATGAAGTTCAATTGCTCATGTGCTTCAATAAAATAAAATTTTAATCAAATGAAAATTCATTAACAACTAAATAGTATAATGTTAAGTTCACTCCAGATCATGAATACATACTAAATACAACTTCAAAAAATAGTGCGCACAGATTTAAAAATTGCGAGTCCATTATCAGCAAAGCTACCATTTACCATTATCAGTAAAGCGTGTGCAAATTATTTATTTTTCTCACGCTTAACTATCAGAAGGGACAATTGCAAATATTCCAGATGAACTGGAAATGGATTAGTTGGTAACCACAAATAATGTGTATTAGTAATGTGTGATAACTAAGCAAATAGTGTTAATTTTTCTCTTGTAGCCTTTAATAAACAAATTTTTATCTTTAATGTTAAGCATAATTGTATACAAATATATATCACATGACCGATCTTAAAAAGGTGTCCTGTCTCTTTAAAATCAACATGAAACAGAGGTTGTGACTGTTTTCTTCCTTATTATATACAGTAATACCTTTACATAGGAGCATAATTCGTTCCAGGGCGGAGCTCGTAACTCGAGTTGCTTGTATCTAGAATCATGTTTTCCCATAAGAAATAATAGAAAACAAATTAATCCGTTCCAGATCAGTAACGATGGAAAAAATATGTTTTTATTTGTGTAGACACACACACAGTTATAGTACATGTATACAGTGTGATACGTGTTATGATATAAAATAAAATTGTATGGTTTTAATTGGTTTTAATTATTAGTTTTTACTGACAGTAGCGGCAGGTGCGGAGGAGGGAAGAATGGAGTTGTTACGACACTTGATTCAGTATCGTACTTTACATGAACATGAACTTAAATTACCTGAACTTAAATTAACATAACTTAGCTTACAATTTTTTTTTTACTTTTCTATTTTATATTATTGTTTTGATTTTTTTCGATTTGTATTCTTTACTTTTGATCACTTTTTGTACCTTTTTTCTTTTAGTAAAAACTGTAATTTTCTGGAATAGCAGGAACTAAGCATAACTGAACTTAACTTTCGTATTTTGTAAACTTTTGTATTTTATATTATTGTTTTGATTTTTTTCGATTTGCATAATTTACTTTTGATCACCTTTTTTCGCCTGACTACCTTCACTTTCACTTTCACTTTGCACTGAGCTTTTAAGGAAATATCTATCGAAGCACATCTGCTCCTCCTTTATCCACAACAACAGAAGCCTCTCCATCTCATCCTTTATATTCGAACATAACTTTGATATAATCGTCACGCCCTTGGAAGGATTTACATTCTTGATATCATCCTTCTGCTTTATTATGGTACATATGGTGGACGTACTGCGTTCATAAGTGCATGCTAAATGACTCACGCAGGCTCCGCTCTCATTTATTCACAATTTCATGCTTTATTTCCATGGTCATCATGCGTTTCTTCTTCTCACTACCATCCTTAATACTCACTTTCTTAGAAATTATAAATTTCACTGCTATAATGAAGAATAATGCAAAAAATAAGAGAGAAAATCAGCTACTTGAGGGCGACGTGTACAGAAGTCAGTGAACGCGTGAAGTGAACGTGAGTCGGCATCGGCGTCAGTACGAGTGCTCGCATCTGGAATATTTACTCGTATCTAGAAGCAAAAATCTGCCGGAAGGCTTGCTCGTAGCTTGGAATACTCGTATGTAGAGATGCTCGTATCTCGAGGTATTACTGTATATATATATATATATATATATATATATATATATATTGTATATATTGAATATATTGTATATACTGTATATGTGATATATATCTGAGTGAAACAGCTTCTTGAACAAAAACAAATTTAAAAGAATAGCTCACCCAAAAATGAAAATTATCCCAAAATGAACTCCCCCTCAAGCCTTCGTAGGTGTATATGACTTTCTTCTTTCAACCAAACTTTAAAGCTTTATGAACTATAATCACTGGCTTCTGGCAACGGCCGTATGCGCGAGAGAGTTGAGTTTTGGCAGAAGCGTGACCAATGACCTGATGTATGATGACCTGATGTACTATGATGACACCTGTAGGATGTCAGCATAGTGTTAGCTTAGGTGAGAATTGATGAACGCATAAGCGCAGAGGATAAAAAAATAACTAACGTCTAAATTGAGAAGTTTCAAAAAAATATATTAGAGAAGGTAAACTACATCCTACGTTGGGTCAGAGGTCACCCTTCTACCAGAACTCGACTCTCTTGTGAACGTGCGTTATTAACTCACTGGATTATGGTGGATCGATGCGCTTTTTAGAGCTTCAAAGACGTATTCAATGGACGCTATTCAATGCCACTACAAAGCTGGGAAGAACCAGGATGTTATTTTAATATAACTCTGAATGTGTTGGCTGAAAAAAGAAGGTGAAATGCAACTAGAATGGCTTGAGGACTATTTCTTTAAGGCTGGGATTATGGCCATAAATAATTGTTGTGGTTTGCCATCACTGTGATGTCATGTGAGTGACAGGTTGCCCCGCCCATGCGCCGCAATACGTCTCCGGTTACTATTGTAACCTCGGTTCCCTAAGAGAGGGGAATGAGACGTTGCAATGGAAAATGCATTTGGGAACGCCACCCCTTCACGTAATTTCTGGAACCTTATATGATAACGCCAGTTGATAACGGGCCAATTGTCACGTGATGCGGCTCTGGCTGTCAGGCAGTATAAATAGCATAAAGCGTGGCAATTGCTTCAGAATCATGACTGAACAAGGCACAGCTGACGCACCAAAACACGTCAAGGTAAAAAAAATATTTAAGGATAAATATTTTATAATAAATTCTGCAATATTCCATAAGAATAGGAATAATAATAAAATGTATTTCAGTGTATTTAATGTATTTCAGATTGACTATAAATATTGTGTCGTTTGTATATCACACCTACAAACGCAATCCAAAGTCAACCACAAAATAGACATCGGATAGCGAGGAATGTTAGTTATCTCCAGTGATTAAAACAGCATTCTCAAATTATCAAACAAACCTTAAATTAAATACTGGACATACAAATAATGTAAAAACGAAACGCCTAAGATTCCCAATCTTGGAACACAAGCCTAAAATCTTACTTTCAAAAACCTCAAAGTCATACACGAAGGCCCTAGGCGTCTTTTCCCTATCAGTCGCTGTGCCAAGTAAACACGGGAAGAGTGTGCGTTCCCCTTTAAGAGGCCCCCACCTCTCCGGGCGCGGGGGGAGGAGGAGAACATTCCTGGAACAGCGCGCGAGGGAGAAAAAAATCACCAGCGACCTGTTTCAAGTCCCCCCAATAGAAACTGTGCCTGATTTGTGGCCAATGTTGGAGATGTAAAAAAAAAAAAAAAGGAGAGAAGAGGAGGAGGAGGAGGTGGGGGAGAGGGAAAACACTAAAGGGGGTAGCTATGGAGATAGAACGTTTTCCTGGCTGCTTTCTTTGACAGGTGTTGAGTGGGGTAAAAGTCTTAAAACAGAATCCAGCATGTACGCCAAAGGTAAAGGAGCTGTCGTCCCTTCTGATAGTCAAGCGAGAGAAAAGTAAGTGAATCGCGCGCGCTTTAAAGAGTCTCGCTTTGCTTATTGCGGACTCGGAACTTTCTAAAACTGCGCGTGCTTTTGTTTGAAGGTGTATTTAGTGTGAATTCTCGCTCTGGAGGGATCGTCCCTGGATCCTTCTAACTTTACAGCCGGTTGTGGCACTTTAATGCTTTTAGTTGTGTGTGCATTTGGATTTAATGTAAGTTTGGGAGCGCACGTGAACGCTCGAGCTGTCCGATGCATCCGATCCGAGGGATGTCGCATGCTTGCATCTCTCGTTTTGAGGCTCGTGCATCTTTTGCATCAACATTAGTGGCCGTGCATCTGTTGTTTTAGGTGGATAAATCTACCCAAGTGGTTTTCTTCGAGCATGTATGAAAGTTTAGCACGCGATCGTGTTTGGTTGAACTCAATGGTATTTCCCCCCCTCCATCACGCTTGTCTTTGCATTTTAAAGCTGACTGATAAACAAGTTATTTGAGCAATTCTACCATTTGGTTTTTTTGTAAGCAACACTGATGCGTGCATATCACCTGATTATTAATATTTTAATATTTAGTGTTTTGTTGTCGCTTAAAGCACCGGCTGTTTCTGAAAACTCGCTTTGCTTCAAGTTTTAGTGACTTTTCCACTCAGCACAATGTAATATTTTATGATACTTCATCACCATGTGATCTTTCCACTGTTGTGTACAATTTGTTTCCATAGACACAACCTTACAAACCTTAAATGTGATAAAGTGTCGTAAAAGTGACCTATAATATTCATAAATCTGTCATATGGGGGTCATAGGCTACTGTGTCAGACTTGGAGACTGTGATAGGACGTTTAGTATGAGCAGTCAGATGATTTCCAGCTGTTGTGGACATAAAACACACTCAGAAGGGAAGCTTATAAGGAAATATTGATGATTAAATGGCATGAATGTGATTCTTATAGGAGATCAGCATCCTTTGTCAAGGAGAGAGCGAGAAGTTGCTGACAAGTTTTGGAAGATAGTGTAATTTCTGAGGTTTTTCTGACTCATTTCATCCTTCAGATGTTGTTTATCACTTTGAGAATACTCACTTCAATATTAAGCTGTAGTTTTAGAGTAAAAAGCTTCCCATAAGTTTGTGTCGTACATTCTAGTTCTTGTGGTGTTATCTTTCCAATAAACTTTCTCTTATCCTGATGTTTTCATTTAGTCTATTATAGTAATTTATGTGTGGGTCCGTCACTCAGGTTTAGTGGATGTAGGCTGTAGTCGGCTCCTCAAGTGTCGGTGCCGTTAACGCTGCAGGTTCTCGTGTTGTCTTCAAAGATGCGGTGGAGTGATCGCACAGGGTTCGTTTTGCCAAATTTGTCGGCATTAGCCGAGCAAAGGTGCTGTTATCCTCAAGGAACTGATTTCATAGTCCGCTTAGGTTTTTAGGATGGACTAATGAAGTTTAAACACCATTCTTTGGCGTCCATACCAAGTTTGCGTGGAGAAAGCGCAAGATAAAGTCAACTGTGAGGGCTCTACGAATCCCTAATGTCAAGTTTATTGCGTCATTCTTGAGCTTAATTAGTTTTAAACCAATTTCAAAGCTCCGATTCAAAGTTTTGTGTGCAGAGCTCAGGTCCACAGGTTCAGAAGATTCGATCAAATTCCACAAACTAGCTGGAATGCCACATGAAATTGAGCATTGTGTTTCTTAGAGTGGAAATTAATGAAAACAGATTCTGGTCTGGGTCTTCATCTCCTATTTTCCCCCCAACATCTTGAGCACTTCTCTGGGTTCCCTGAGTTTATTGGTGTGTCTAAGAGGCAGCGAGTAGGTCTGAATGCATGGTTTTGATTTCATCCAGATGGTTCAGCCCCCTTCATAGAGGTGTTTTCAGCGACATATAAAGGGAATCAGGCATGCACGCAGAAACAGGACGTTGTTCTTATGAAGAGCGTCTGATTTGCTCTGTTTTGGATAAACGTTGCTCTCAGACATAGATGAGAATCAATTAATTTTCCATCTTGGATAGCTGGATGTATGGCTTTTCAAGTTTACTTTGAAGAGAGATGTTCTCTGTAATTATTTCGGGGCATATTTAATGATCGCTCTCAGTTGTAACGCGGAAATGTCTGTTTTGCGGGTGCGTGTTTGGAAATCTTTTCTAAAAGAGCGCTCTGTCCGCTTTCATCGGAATAATTGAGATGGATTGCTTCGTGAAAGTTTATCAACATTTTTTATTTGGCTCTAAATGCTTTAAATGAATTTTTCTGTAATTTTTTTTGGTTATTATGAATGAAAACGTGGATGTTCGTGTCACAAGGTACAAGGATTTGGAACATGGCCGCACCAACAATATAATGACAGCACTTTTCATGATGTCAATGGAACAATCAGGCCACTTGTAATCAGTTTGCAAATCGATTATGAGCTAAAAAAACGACCTCATGATTGCATGTTGTCTTATGAGTGCACTTTGTTCTTTATTCCACGTTATTCCAGGTGCTTAGTATTTTTTTATTTTATTAATGTTGCCTGAAGTTACTTGTAGAATTTTACAATCATTGTTTTAGTTGAGTTAATTTCATTGATGAAAACCCTTTTTTCCATGGCTAAGATAAGACGGCACCAAGGTTATTAAACGATAACTGTGACTATATTGACTACCAAAATTACCAACTTTTTTGTTTGGCGAAAAAAAAAAAAAAGAGACAGGTTGCTGTACAAGTCTCTTGCACGAGCGTTTGTGTTTGCAGTGTCTGGATGTCAAACGCTTAAATCTCACAATTGGAGCTTTTAGTTGAAGGCTGGCCTCCACTAAAAGTTTTTTAAAATCTTACATTTGTTGCTATAGTGTGTAGAGTGTTGTGACATGACCAAGACTAATAACAGATTCCATTCACAAACACCCATTCTCGACTGTGAACACAAGAACTCTCGCAAAATCATGGTCAAACGTGACTTTAGAGTACAGGTTTTCTTGGGTCCTATCCGTACCCGACCAAAATTGCTTTTTACCCAAACCTGACATGCATAAGTGTGTATCCGAGTCTGACTCGATGGCATTTTCTTTCGAATCCGACTGGAATGTAAACGTATTGACGTGTATGCAAGAAAAACGTGAGTCAGAAAAAATTTTGTTTAAAAAAAAAAAAGACAATCCTTGCTTGAACGCACAGCGAAAGTGAGTGGCTTTTCCTGATGCATCTCATAGCTAACTGGATTTCTGTATGCGAGGTTACAAACCTTTGATCCTCTAAAATGCACTTGAGATGACATGCAAGTACGCGCTGAAGTACTGAAATGTCAATCACTCATCAGCGTAACCTCATAATGGCCTATATCTTTTGGTGTAATGTTATTTACCTGACCATAAGATGATTACGTTTATTTTAATCCATGCTGGCGGCGCTCGTTGAAACTGTAGGCAAAAATGTGGAGCGACTGAATCTAAGTGCGGAAGCAAAGAGAACTGTTGCCATAGAATTGTTTTAAATAATACAGTTGTTAAATTTTGCCCTTTTAAACTAGAACGTTTGTCCTCTCGTGTCCATTCAGGAAACGCACATTTATTTTAAATTACCCGAGGCTACTAATACCGAACCCGACCGGTGTTCTAGGTATTCCTCATAGTTTGGGTCTCGGGTCAGACCTTGGGTTTTTGGATCCAAGTGGACCTGTGTAGACCTCTACGAAACAAACATGGTGGACGATGGGCAAGTAAAAATGGTGGTAATAGTGTTTAGACTTACCTATGTATTTGTTTTTACAGAAATTTCATGGAAAGAAAGAACTGTCTGGATGAAGTTTTGTTATTCTTTCGTCTTCTGTGTACTTCCGAGCAGATTCAGTCACTCTTAACACGCTTCACACATTTACTTTTATGCATTTGGCAGAGGATTTTATCCAAAGTGACTTGTGTTGCATTCAGGAAGTTCTTGCTTCCCTGGTAAACGAACCCATGACCCTGGCGTTGGAAGTCTATTGCTCTACTGTTTGAACTACAGGAAAGCTGTACAAGACAGTGTGATAAGATAATCTGTAGAGTCATCAAGATAATCCTGGGTAGTCATGATTGTCAGGAGGGTTGAATTCGGCCCAATATCAGGCCGATTATCTTTTAGTGTGTGGCTGCCTTAAAAGGATACCTTTTCTGTTCCGTTTTACTTCATCTTTGCAATCCTGCCATCATGCGCATGCGCTCTCTCTATACTGCGGAAAAAGCGCAGATGATCGAAAATCACAGACAAACAAGCATACTGGAGTTTAGCGAACTCTATTTAGGTTTTCTGCTGAAATGAATGTAATCCATTTTGTCTATTTTCTGTCATGAGCCAGTTGCGCTGTTTGTTGCGACTAAATCTGCAATCACACCTCCTCATTTATGAACTTGAGTAAATCCAAACATGGATCTTGACTGTATTGTTTGCTTTTGTGATTGCTGAATAAATGCACACACAACCACTGTGTGACAATATGAAGTCTTTAATGCTGTTGTTTGTAATAAAAAACATTGCCATTTTAGTTTTAATTTGTTAAAATTGTGTTTATTAATAGAATAAGTTGCCTATAATAAATTAGGGGCCGAGATGAGGTGAAATAAAGTGTACATGAGTTGACATTTTCTTGATTTCTTGGTGAAAGCGCAGTAATTCTGATGAAATAAAAAAAACGTTGCTATTTGTAACTTTTATTCTGCAAAATAACCATGATTATTATTTACATTTATGCATTTGGCAGACGGGTTCAAGATGCAAATTGACATTCTAATCACTTCTTGCTTTCCCTGGAAATCGAACCATGACCTTGATTTTTGTAAGCTGTACTGTTTGAGACACAGGAAAGCATTATCAAAACATGCAGTTTTTCATTGACTAAAACGGACTAAAATGCCCAGATATTTAATCGACTAAAATTTGATTAAACACAAACAGGGCAAGTTTGAGTAAATATGAAAAAGCTCCAAGACCAAGGCAAAAAAAAAAAAAAAATGGCAGACAAAATTATTACTAGTTTTAGTGTTTATTTTTAATTTATTTATACAAAATTGTATAAGATTTTAATATCAGCCATTTATCGAACAATAAATAATCCTCAGCTTCTCTGTATCGCCGTTAACTTTAAAGTGGGCGTATCTTACAAAACAATAATTGTGCAAATTCATGCGCATGCCAACATGAGATTTGACTTTCTCAGAAACTGCTAGTAAATTTCAGAATTAATAACAAAGAGACGCCATGTAACTTAAATTAAATTCAAGTTAAATTAAACATGGCATTTTTGAAGTAGAAAAACTTAAACCATATTTTCTAGTATAAAGACTCTTTATTTTATTACTGTGTGCCCTCATCCTCAACAGAACAAAACCGGGTAAACTGGTCACTGATTTGCTTTTGTCAAAGTTAAGTTAAACTAGGGACCCTCTGGTGCATGATATCCATTAACCTCACTGATAAAATCAGCCAACTTTCCAGCTCTCCTCACGTGCTCCTCGTCTCCACACGAGACCCTGCAGCTGAATTATTGAAATGGAGACAGCAAAGTTCATTTGTTAACTGTCTGTGTTTAAGCTAGCTAAACTTGGCTCAGCCTCTTTCATGTATAAACGGAGTCTTGACTGGGAGCCTCGGGCGAGATGTCAAGATGTGTTCTCAGGTTAAGTCAGGAGAGCTCATCATGATGAGACCGGACACACAGCGAGCCGCCATGCCTGAGTGGCAGAGCAAAAGCAGAACCTCGTCAGATATTCCTGTCCATCATCGCCGTATCGGCATCCACGCAGATGTCCGTACACTGCTGTCAAGGTCTAAATTATCCCTGCTGTGCAGCCCTCAGAAACAGGCGTGTGAAAACGATAGCTCTCGACCAGTCTTACAGAGTCATTAATCTAAATATTAAGTCAATAGGTCCGCCTTCCTATTGCACCCCGAGCTGTTGTATTGCATGAGGATTAGTCGAGCGCACACTGAGCTTCTCAGCCTGTTGATCCTCCACCTGCGGTCTCGCTATTAGTTGAAATACCAATATGTTCCTCTGACAGTATGACAAAAAGCCCTCCCTAAAGCCTACTGTAGATGAAGTCCTCCTCAATAATGCCGCAGGCCAAGAGCAGGAACCCATCTTCAACCTGCAGAAGATCCTCAGATCATCTGGAGCTTAGGATGAAAATTTCATCCGGCCACTTGTGGGAATCTCCGTTTGATCCATCTCAATGCCTGTCGGGTTCAGCTGAGCAGATTTGTGCTGTCGGTTACATAGCTCCGTCAAGCGGTCCGGTTTTCAACAAACTAATGACCATAGAGCTCTGGAAGCGAAGCTACATCTTCAAAATTGATTAGCCAGCAGGATGCATGAACGACTAGTTTTAACCGGAAATGTTTTCAACCCTAAACTATTTGAAAGTGCTGTTTTTGTTTTCTGAAACGGTCCACACCAGCGGTTTAAAGAGTTTCCAAAAGTTTCTCATCCGCTTCAGAATGTCAGAAAACGCTCATCTTGCTATATGTGCATAAAATGAAATGAAAGCTAATTGAAATGATCCTGAGAGACCAGCCTGATGTAACAATCCTACATCTACGAAATTGCCTGATCGACAACTAGTTTTAACCAGTGTTTTTCTTCTGATCTACATCTTCATTTCGAATATACAGTGGAGTTCAAGTTATGGTGACGGCCTCGGGGGTTGCAAAAAGGCGTCGAGATAACCAACATCCAATATGGCGATTTGTTTGATGAAGCGATCGGCATGCTATAATTTACATACACTGTATATGTTTGCTAACAACAAAAGGCATATGTGCACCAACTAACAGCAGAGATTTACCAGCATACAATAAAAAAATACCTTTGATTCTCGATACAAACCTTTAATTATATTCTCCAACATTGCAAACACAATGATCGCTCACAGCGTAAATAGTCACAACATATTCATGAGGTCATCACGCTGTACTAGATTGCATACTTTCTTGCGTTCTGCCGGTCTAATGTGCTTTCTCAACAAATTCGGCTTTGTCCCGTCTTTTAATAACCGTGTTCCCACAGCGGCGCTGAGCAGAGCGCACGTCAGAACAGAAGCAGGTGTGTTCGTTCATCTAAGCCTCATACTCATTGGTCGTTACCGCTCGTTACTGACCAATGTCAAAATATTTGAGAAGACCAATCAAATCAGAGAAGTCGGGCTTTATGTGCACACAGAAGCGGCTGAGGCTTTGGGATGTGGGTAGACACGTCAGCTCTCGTGAGAACGTGAATGTGCTTTCACTTCAGAGAGTCCTGTGGCGCTGTAAGTAAAGCGTCACTGACAGAGCGACCAGGACCGCGATCCACGTGTAACGCAAACTCAGCGCATGCACAGTGAACTAGGTACGCTCATGACTCACGAGATGACTATGCGAAGTGACGACTTTGTCCCTCTTTTTTGCTTGAGATACTAGTGTTCGGCGACATTAAGGAATCGACATTAAAGAATAGATAATACTAAGACAATGAGGGAGTTTGGCGGTTCCACTTCAAAAACGTCTACATAATTGGATCGGCGAGTTAACCGTGACTCGAGATAAGTTAACTCCACTGTATTTGAAAATTGTGTTTTTGTTTCAAAACTCTTTTCAGTCCATTCTAGTGTTTAAGTTTCTCATTCGCTTTCCTGTAGCTCAATCAGTAGAGCATTGGTATTTAACGGCAAGGTCATGGGTTCGACCCCAGGGAAGCAAGAACTGATTCAATGTTTTGCTTGAATGCAATGTAAGTTGCTTTGGATAAAAGCGTCTGCCAAATGCGTAAATCTACATCTCACTTTTTACTTTTGTCCACTCACTCTTCCATCTCGGTTTTAAAACCCAATAACCCTCATGTTTTACCGCAGGACAGCAATTGTAGGTACATTTTCTGTCATCTTTGTAGGAATGTAGCTGTATAAGATAACATTTGTCTTTAGTAATACATAGTTACTTCTAAAAGCTGTTTTCGAAGGATGAAAATGACGTTTGTCCAAATGGTGTTTAAAGATCTCAAAGCTAGTAGGTAAAAGACGAAAATCTACAATGAATCAACAAGTTATGGAAATCCATGATGGATGTGGGCGTCCGTGAGTTCATCAAATTGCTGGAAGAACCTGTGCAGTTTTTTTGTTTTTTTGAGAAAGTCTGACGCGAGTTCACGTGAAATACTTATGATGAATTTCCATTTTCCAGATGTTAGAATGAGTGTAATTAAATTAGAAGTAAAACTCAATCTTTTCTTCGCATTGCACAAAAGTACAACTTTGTTGACAGCTGTATATGTAGTTGAGGGTTGCTCCTAAAATGAGTACGTCTGATGAAATACCAAGAAATAATTCAGACGTTTGAGGGGATAATGAGTCCTTGGTATTTGATCCTTGAAGCTGTTCTTCTGGAGATGCTCTTTAAATAGTAATGGGGAACATATTTCGTTGACGGGGCTGTCAATATTTGCAATTTTGAATCATATTAGTTGCATGTAGTTCATTGAAATAATCACATGTATTAAAATGCGCTGATAAAATGCCCCAAATAAAGATAATTCAACATTTCATTACATTTACGTTAGTTTAATATACATTACTAAGTGCCTCTCAAATTGGTGGAATTGGATTGCTCTGCTAAGAGAACTTAATTTATAGGTCAAAGTAATTGCATGATTTTTCTTTTTGGTTTTAATGTATTTAATAAAATTTTTTATTTTAAATGCACCTAATTACTGCATTTCGTCTTAATTGAAAACCCCAATTGTTATTTGTTTAATGTAGTCTACTTTTCATTTTACACCAACATTTCTAAATGGACTATAAGGAGCTCATGCTCTGAATTAATGTTCTTTACTGGTATTTACTTTTAATAATTTCTTGGAAAAACTTAAAGCAGTTTATTTAATTAAGATATATATTCGAAGGCTACTTTAATTCATTTCTTATTATTTTTTCATACTTTTCCAACAGTATAAGGTATGCCTTTTCTTTTTTTACTGTTCTTATGGTTATCAAATCTGCATTTATTTGATAAAATACAGCAAAATAATAATATTGTGAATTTGTGTTTAATATATTTATATGTATTACTACAATCTTTAGTGTCACTTGATCTTTCAGTGATCATGATCATGTGCTGATTTGATGCTCATTAATGATTCTCCTTATTGTTACTTATCAATGTTGAACATTTTTCTGCTGTAATATTTTTGCGGAAACTAGTACATTTTCTTAAGGATTCTTTGGTGCATATACAGGTCAAAAGAACAGTATGCGATTTAAGAGAGATGTGTCTTTAGCCTTAGTGATGATCACTTTAATGCTTCCTCACTGCATAAAAGTATTAATTTCTTTTTTTTTAAAAACAACTTACTGACCCCAAACTTTTTAATTGCAGTGCTGTGATACTTTTTTTGCTGTTGTATCCATTGGTATAAATAATTATGAAACTTGACTTTTGCTGTTGACTTTAGTGCCATAAATAAGTGGTCTTCTCCTCAAATCTCAGATTTCAAACTATTTTCACCAGTCTGCATTTCCAAGAATGTTTTGCTACCGAGCACCTGTGAGGTTTCAACATGCACCGAAGTAAATTGCTGTAATGTGTTTGCTTGTCCATCTAGAATGGGAAAGCCAGTGGAACAGCATTTTTCTGACTTGGATTGAGACCAACCCAAAATTGACTACTCGAAGAGAAACCATCAAGTCGACTGAAATTTACAATGCCTTTTCCTCTTTTGTCTTGCAGGTTAGCTTTATATGTGTATGAGTACTTGCTGCATGTTGGCGCACAGAAATCGGCACAGACCTTCCTGTCAGAGGTGAGTGGTATCGCACAATCAGCTTTCCCAAGCAAACACTTATTGTGTAGTCTAGAAATATGGTTTTATTTGATGCCACAATTGAATACTGCCTTATTGATAAATTGATCGATGAATCAATCAATTCCAATTGCTTTATTTCAGCAAGAATTTTTTTTGTATTATACAGAGATATTTACCTATAAACGTCATGGTTGCTTATTAAAACGCTCTAAGAGGTTCTAGACTGTGTATTTTTTGCTCAACGGATTTCTTTGTCTCTGAACTCTGGCGTTGTAAGAGTCAGTCAGCATTTGTGCCCTGCTGGAAACTTCTTATTTAGCAGGATTTCTTTCTCCAAAGCAACCTCCATTTACCTGCTGGAACATTGAAAGGTCTTGATCAATAAAGGAAAGTGTCGTTGCTATGATATTACATAACATGTCACCAGTGATTGTGTTTCTAAAAATCAGTTTGAGGGGGCGTGATCAGAGCATTAACATTCGTGCGGCTACTGCTGGCGTGGTAAAGTGGATTGTCGGTACGGTTTTTATGGAGCAGCGGAGCTTCTGCTGTAGATGGTGTCAGTGCCGTTCTCACTATATGAACATTATGTGGAGCTTGAGTACACTACATGTCTGGAGTGGAGGTGATGCCACCACTTCTGTTCAGAACCGCTCTTAAACACAACTGCATGTTAAAAGTCTGCTTTAATATTGGCCTCTGTGGGAACAGGTGCAATTCGTTTGTAATGTACTCTCGATCTCCTGATCTGCTGTAATGCTCTCATTCAAGGCCGATCAAAGACTTTTATTGGTATGCCGTTTCTTTATGGCCTTTGATAGACTATCCTTTAATTTAATCAAGACGCCCATTCGTGTGGAACTTAATTTAGTTGCATTTTCTTCTAAATTTGTCACAATGTGTTTTATTGTGCTTTGTGTTGGAAGACATTCATAGTTGTTGGAAGCGGACGATTGTCCTTTCAGCTTTCAATTGGTGATTTTAATGAATATGGGAGCTGTTTTTGACAAGATATGTTTTTGTAGTTTTAAGATGCGTAAATGTTAATTGTTTGACTTTATTGACATTAACAAGATTGTGTAACTCTTCTTTAGTGCTTTAGGACCTTTAGGGATTGTGAACTTTTCAAATGTTATCATCTATCTTATTGCTTTTGCCACAGCCCTCTGGTACCTGCTGCGTTTGTTTGTGTGGGTATCATTAAGTGTTCCCAGTGCACTTCCAAAAGCTCCTAGTGTTTTTAAATGTTTTGCTCAGACAAAGTTTGACAAAGATGAAGCATTGTGCCAAAGTCTGGCCTTTTGCTTCTAAGAACCTCATGGGATCAGTTTGACTGTTGAGGTGTTGTCTCTGAATTTTTGCCAGTACCACAAAACGTACCACAGTCATTTTAATGGTTTAATCGGTGTTCAGTATTATGTTTTTAAACCGATTAATCACTTATTGGCAAAAATACATATACAGTAATACCTTGGTTTATGAGTGAATTTGCATATGATAAAATCAGTGTATGAGCATTGTATCAGAGTGCGATTAATTTTTACTGGAAATATCCTAACGACAGCCTCTCACAAAGCCCATCACACCTTAACTCACCCTTTTCTCAGCGTCGCTCGGTTTGGTTGCATCATTCACCACGGTTCATACTTTTATAAGTGATTTACAGCGGTTTTACCTTGTGTTGTTAACATTAATTGTGATCGCTATTGTTCACGTAGTGAAATATATACGTACAGTACAGCATATAGACAATGACCACAAGATGAGTAAGAAAGGAGGTACGAAATTCTCCCTCTAAGCAGTAAAACCCTCCTCTCGTCTCCTTCACGCCAGCAGCAACACTACTCAAAGATAAAGTGTGCATTACAGTAAATTATCAAGTATTTTTAGTTTAATTGTCAATTATTAATTAGTATTTGAGATCTTAATGGTTATAATTTTAACTGTAATTAATAGGGTAAAAATTTTTTTTAAAATGGGCATTTATGGTCGTGTGGAACGAATCGAGTGATTATTGCATTCTTATGGGGAAAATTGTTTTGGTGTACGAGATTTGAGTTGAGAACTAGCTCTTGGAACAAATTACCTCGTAAACCAAGGTATTACTACAGTTTTTTCTGGGTTATGTCCATTGATGGAGTGGCTGAGAAGCATTATTGAACAGAACGAGAGCGCCCTCTACAGGTGAAATCACTGACATCTCATGGAGTTTGTTTTGACACATGAACGGGCCACTTCGGATGCAGAGTTTAAATATAGACAGTGAAATGGTATGCATGTCATACTCTAATGTGCGTGTTTTCATATAATTGTAAAGAAATACATTTATTGACTAGATGCTGCATTACTGGAGAAAGAACAGCAGTATGTTTGCCGTAAAGGCTGAGAGGACGCAAACATTATTAGTACATCAAGCGGTTAAAACGATGTGACACAAACACACAAGTCTGACCCAAATGTTTAATGTTATGATTGCTACCATCTATTTTCATTAGTTTATATCCAGTTGGTCGCTTTTATGCATTTGTTTTGCTTAAAGCTAGTGACATGAGAAAGCAAAGTGATATGTACATGCAGCTGACATAAGCATATAAATAAATCAGAAATGCATCCAGTTGCAGTTCCTTTTTTATTTTGTCTGTAATACATACTTTATTTAGATAAACTAATCATCGAATGTTCTAAAATAGAAGCATGTAAAGTGGGAGAGTGAGTATACATACAAATATACATATGTCTTATTTCAAAGCTTGACTTTTAAGATGGCCATATTTAAGCATAACTGTTTGTATTTATATGAAATGGTAATACTTTACAATAAGAGTCCATTTGTAATGTTAATAAAATAATTGTTCGTTTGTTAATTTCAAAGTTTACTAAAACGCTTTTATATTTTTTTGGTTAATGCACTATGAACTAAAATGAACGATCAAGGTATAATTAAGGGTTCAATGTTGTGTAATAAAGTTCAGCACTAGTTTATGCGTTATGTTTGTTTCCGTTCAGTATCCATTTGAAAAACTACCAGATGATTAATCGTTATTGGGTCCAACTATGTTTTTTGTCACTTGTAAAATCCACTATCCATTGACTTCTACTTAGACAAGCATAGCTTTATTTTTCCTTTAAAAAAGAAATAGACTTAAAAAAAAATTTATACCTATTAAATCTGTTGACAGTCATAGTTTAATTGCATTAGTTGCCTAAGGCTTGCTATTTGTTACCTCGGGTATTGATGCAATCAGTAGCATAGTCTTAGAAAGGCGAATTCTTCAACTTATGCATGCAAAATTAGACTGTACTCTGTAAATAAATATTAAAGAGTCAACAAGTAAACAGATGGCTGTGTTTACCAACGTTTCAGTGTTTTTGTAACGGAGGTAGGGAGTCAACATGTGTGCCGTCGACAGTCGTCATTACCGCCGTTGCTATTCAATTAGCCAAGCGCTCGTCAGATCTCGAGACCTCAGTGCAGGCACACTCGTACACCACAGGGGAGGTCTTTCGGCCCGGGCAGGTACACAGCAGGAGGACGCACCTGTGCATTGAAGCTTAATGAGGGAGCAGTCACCTGCTTGTTCCCTTTGCCACCTCACAATTACTGCTGAAACTCCCTCTACTTACACCTTGGGCCTCAAGGGGATACACAACTCTGCACAGATCAGCACAAACACACACACACACACACTTTAAAACATTGTTAATCAGTCCCTTACAACAGGGAGACGACGAATAATGCACATCAGCTTTTTGGGTGCATAGTTATGGACAGAGCATGTTCTTAAATCAATACGTCTGTTTGGAAAAGTAGCACCTGTTACAGTGGTTGGCTGAATACATGTAATCAGTAAAGAGAAAGCGAACGTGACTTGATTTATTGCATAAAATCACCATTAGCTAATATCTGAAATTGTGTGTTATGGAGACATATCGGAGATATTATACATTTAAGGTTGAATGTTTCAGTTTTGTCAGTTTTAAGTTGCACGGTAAAATCTTTTAAAGCACCAATTCTACAACCATACACATTCGCACAGGCATTTTGGCCATTATGTCATGACTGCATTGTTTTGAAGTTCTATTTAAGCTAGAAAATATTTTAATATATACATATATCGTGAATGTGCCGGTCAGTTTGACCCTAAACCGATGTGAACTAATTAAAGGACTTATTTAGGCATGCCTATTCAGCTAGCAAATAAATGGTTTCGTAAGTATTTTTGTACATCCCTAGACTGGAACACACTTGCCATTGGTCTGCTGAATCAAGAGACGTTTGTTTAATTTGTTTAACATTGTTTTGCTATTGTAATGGAGATTTATAACTTCAGTTCATATTTTCTGAACCTACTCTATTCATACTTGACCTCTTTCTCTTTGTCTGTTTCTACCTTTTTAGATCCGATGGGAGAAGAATATCACATTAGGAGAGCCTCCTGGATTCCTGCACTCATGGTGGTGGTATGTATCGATCTTGTAACTCAAAACCCCTAAAATTCTCTGACAGTATGCCCATGCTAGCCATTAGCAGCAGTAGAGGAGCCTTAATGAACAACAGTACATTATTCTTGGAAGTGGGTGTCCCCTTATTACATATATATGTGTATGTTGCCATACGGCATTAGGCCTGTTTCACATGCAGAAGTTAGAGGAAAATTACCAGGAGAGGTGATCTGTGGTTGATTGCTGATCTCAACAGACAATGACTGTTGGCTGATTTAAAGACAGGTTCTTATATTCGTCTTTGTAGGCTTCCACTCTGTGAACCTTGGCCAGTGTAGAGGCCATATTTAATTTGAATTTATTACACAAATTGAAATGAGCTTGTGAGGGTCAGATGTACTTTCCATACAAGGTCTTAAATCCACAACCCTTTTGAAGAGACCCGCAATGTGCCTACAAGGCTTCTTAACCAGCAAGCCTTCCTTGAACCAAGAACCAGGCATTTGTTTTGCTAGTGAAAAACATGGCTAGTGGACTAGCTAGTTAGCAAGAACCTGCCATACACCAGTTAGGATTATCTTGGAAATTCATGTTGATATGAGCTGGTCTTTTTAACAAGGAACCATTGTTTCCTGGAGTTATGTCCTCTGAAAATGTGGCTTTCCGAAAAATGGTCAATGTTTTGTCTGCTGAACTATCGAGTCCAAGGTACGCAACAGTAGAACCTATTGGAACAGTCTGTACATCTATCCATAACAGCCTTATTTTGTTGGAACCAAATTAAATATGGCATCCATCTTGACTTTGGTCCATTGGACTTTGGTCTCTTATGTTGGTCTGGAATTCACGTTATGTTCTAAGGTTACTCAAAAATAAGATCAATGCGTTTAGATCAGGTTCACACAGAGCAGTGTTCATTTATCACACTCAACTTATTCTCCATCTTGGATTACTGGCTCCCCTCTGTGAGATTATTGGGAGTCTAGTAGGTTTTGGAGGGTCCCTGTATGCTGTTGACACTATTGGAGGGGGTGTCTGTCTGGAGCTATAGCATGTAGGGGGGGTCATGTCGGGGTTTTAGGGAGTCGGGAGGGGCCATGGAGTACCGCCCTCTTCACCAACCCCCCTCCCCCAAACAAAAGGGCCAGATGGTAAGGGAAAGCCAACCCCTCCCCCATGTGTGTATCCCCACCAACCTTTGTCTGGAGGTCTGTCCTTTGTTTGCGGAAGAACCCTCAAACGGATTAACTCCTTGCATTCCAGTCGTCTTTGTGTTAAACAGCCAAATCTCCTTCTCCACTACCCCCTTTCTGCATTTTCGTCCCTTCTGTCTAAGGCAGTTTCCTGTTGTAAGGGGGGTTGAATGGTAGCACCAGGCTCTGGGGTGGGGCAGAAGGGGGTGGAGGCAAAGTTTGGTGAGAGGGGCAGTCATCCACATCTGTTGTAAGGCGAGGAAGGGGTTGGGGGTGGTTTTAGTTGAGGTGCAGGTGTGGATTGCAAAAAAGGATGACCGTTTGTGATTAATCTAATGCATATATTAGTTTAATTGATTTCTGGTAAGAAAGGAGAAACTCAAGCCATATAAATGTTACATTGATTTATTTTTCATATGGCCTGTGGCTGACTTTCTTCTTTGTGAATGGTAGAGGTGGCTAAAATTGTCACACAGAAGTGTTTACCTCCAATACACTTTTTTTTATTTTTTTTTATTTTAAGAAAGGGAGTTGTGTTTGTGTGTTCCTTAAAGTTGACCTGGATATACATTAAACAAGTTGAAAACATTGATTATTTTAAGGTACAATCTTACTGCGTCTTTTTTATTATTTTCTTCTCTGATAATGCATTCTAGAAACACTTAATGCAAATGAAAAAGCGGGTGATTAACATGTTTACATTTATTCGTTAGCAGACGCTTTTATCCAAAAGCATCTTACAATTTGAGGAATACAGAAAGTGATTCATCCTGAAGATGCAAAAGTACACAAGAGTGCTTATATGTATTCAAGTAGTATAAGCCTGGAGAATAGAGGGGCTAAGGGGAAGTTTTTTTATTTAAATGTGGTAGAGGTGGTATATGTGTGTGTATCATGTTAGGTGCTCATGGAAGAGATGAGTTTTCAGCAGTTTTTTGAATATTGACAAGGATTCTGCTAATTATTCAGTGAATAATTAAACCTGTTATACTGAAACTCTTAGGTCAAGTCATGTTGAACAATATTGCATGGATGCTGAGAACATTATATTATTTTATAACAAGTGACTTCTATGTAGTGCTTCTGATGCATAGCATGGGTTTAAAGTCTAGGCAAAATCAAAACTGGCTGTGAATAAATTCATGTTTCTGGTCTTATTGTGAATAAAAATTGTCTATGTTATTCCAAGAAACAAAAAAGTCAAATAGCTATTTAGGCGTTGTTTTATCAAACTCCCATTCGATAAACTCCCATGCCATCTAATCACGTCCTATATTTTTGTTTCTTGCTGAATATCCTATTTCAGTCAAAAATAATTCACACTGAAGTATTGGAAGTAAAAAAAAAAAAAGTTGATTTATTATTATCAAAAGGAGCAAAATGTTGGAGGCGAGTTATTGTGGGAGGTCCACGTGTACAGCTCTGTGGCATTCCCACCCTTCGCTTTTCTCCTGATTGTGTCCTATACCTATTTATAGTTAGTATAGTATAATGGTGAGTTTGTATTTTGGTTATATTTTTGAACATAAATTAGAATTTATAGTTTTTATTTCATTTCAGTATAGTTCTGTCTTTCACATAACAAGATTTTGGATAAGTTCACACCTGTAATAGCACACTAACATTTTGATCTGTCACACTTCCTCATGTTTTAAAAGCCACTCTGGTATGTCATGTGTGTCATTACACCAGCTATTTAAAGACAGACTTTCCAGCATTTCTAGTGTGCCAAAGTTTTTTTTTTTACTGAAATCAAAGTAATCGAACTCCAATTTTTTAGAAAACGTTTTTCAGTAACAAAGTGTAACTGCCGTCTTATTTCATTTCCCCTGCACCCTGATTGGATTTGAGATGGTCCTGCTGTCTCCCTCCAGCAGCTTTCCGACAAAGCTGCAATCTCTTTAACGGCGACTGATAGATATGATAATGCCGCCTGGCTTTATTGTGAACTGACTGAAGGGCACAGAACAGGCATGACGTTCCACTGTCAAAGTGCCTTTCTTGCTTTTTCTTTTCCCCTCCTTTCACCTGTTTTATTTGTTTCCTGGTTTACGGCTTCAATAGGATGCGAGGCGTTAATGTGTAGTGCCTCCTACTGAGAACTCATTTACCTGCTTATCTATGGATCTGTGTGGCACCATGTCGTCTTTTGGTTCTTCCCTTTTTTTTGTCTTTTGTGTCTCAGCTTTTTTCTCAACACTTAGGCCCCGTCCACACAGAGACGCGGATCACTGCATCCGCATATATTTCTTATCGGATTGGCATTCCGTCCACACGCATCCGGCGATTTGGGAGACTGAATCCGCTCACTTTTTATACTGGGTCCTAAAGTGGATAGATCTGAATCCGACACCCTTGTGGACTCGTGTGGACGGCCAATCCGTATATTTTTTGTTTACCGATGATGTCATCACATCACGTGTCGGCTGCGTCACAGTAACAGCAACAGTGTTGCCAGATTGGACTGAAGATTCCAGCGCAGCTACAGCTTAAAACCCTCCAATTAAAAAAAATACCAGCCCAAAGTGCGTACTCTTATAAATAATGAAAAATGTTGAGCGATTTTTATGCATCAAAAACCATCCCAAATTTTATCAACCAGCTAAAAGGCATGTTTTCCCGGTCGGACGTGACAAAAAGGTAAATAGCAATCTGGCAACACTGAATAGCAACAACAATGCGCATGCTCAAAGTCTTCTTCTCTGTGTATGGTGTATTATCTGTGGCAGAATTACAGCGCCCCATACTGGTCTGGCATATAAACTACACCGGATTCAGTCGGTTTTAGTGGTATCGTGTGGACGCAGATTTTTTTTGAACGAGGAAAAAAAAGATCGGATAAGGAACGCGCCGGCATTGTGTGGACGTGGCCTTAGGCTGGGTATCTGCTAGATCAGGGGTGCTCACACTTTTTCAGCATGGGAGCTACTTTTGAAATGACCAAGTCAAAATGATCTACCCATTATATTTGAGAAATATATTGAGGATTACAACTTATTTTGATGTATAACCACATATGTTGCACAACACAACATAATTATGCAAATTTTTTGTACATCCCATCAGCTGTGATTTTTAGCTCCTTCACCTTTGTCTTTCTCAGCTCGCTTTTCGGTGGGAATTCAGTGTCGTGTTTCCCATGAAGAGTCCGAAAATGCCGCTCCACATTTCCCTTCTTTGGTATTGCGACGGTACACTGGCAGGCGAGACAAACGCACTTTGAAAATGTCATCGTGAAAAAAAAGTCCTCCTCCCATTCCGTATGAAAGTGATACGTTTTTTATTTCTTACTTGGTCCAGCTCCCCCACTCATTTTTATACCCTATCTTACATTTAAGAGGAAAAAAACGAGTGAAAAATTAGCTTGAGAAGACTAGCTTGTTAGCTTTGCAGCGCTCAGGGGCGTTGTTTGTTTGAGCACGCACAAGTGACCTAATTGTACGGAAAAAAATGTCATCTGACTGGTTGTCCTGTGTATCAATCAAGTGACGGGATGGCTGATACGCTGACGTCTAGTTTTTATTCAAAACAACTCAACTTTATTTGTATAGCGTCAGTTCATGACAATGTCACCTCACCTTATCATGCGATCTACCAATAGTACCTTGGAGGAGGACGTATTGAGCACCCCTGTGCTAGATCATCTGTTAGATCATCTTCAACATTGTTACAAATATATCACCACCACTTTTGAAAGGACTAGTATAACTTTTTCATCTGTGTAATTTTTAACCTGCAATGAAAGAGCGCTGCGGCTATCTAGCTCAAAAAGGATAAAAAGCAACAGAAACGTGGTCCACAGAATGCTATATACATTTTTTTCCCAAGTTGTAAAATGGCATCATGGGAGTTCATGAGAGAACTCTGATTTCTTGAAAGAGTTGTTCTTTTGAGTTTAATCTTTTCGTTGAATCAGTTGTCCAAAATGGTCTGCCATTCATTGTAACTTCATGGAAAAGGGTGACTAGTACAGTCTTTGAGTTTATATATTTTTTGATCCATGGAAGATAAAGTTATATGTCTTTAGAAGGAGAATTAACATGTTTGACCGACCTATTCCTTTATAGAATTATATGCTCAATCCTCATATAAATCTAAACTGTTTTTATGCAGTTCTTCTGCTTTTGTAATCTGATGAGCTGAATGTTATTTAACCTTGGTCTCTTATTCTATCCATAAACAGTGAGTGATTTATGAAAGCTGTCAATAGCTATCTTTTGCGTTATGGTCACGAACACAAATCCGTCAAATGGTTTCCACTCCACAGCAAGATATATGGAATGAGTGGAAACTGATTAGCCCCATTGACCTGTCGCTGTGCCGTGAGCAGCCTATTTTGTCCTTTTTGCAATCTGTCACATCAAACGTAAGCTTTTTCCCCACATTCAGAACAGAAGTCTAATTTTGTTACATCAGCAGAAATAATAATGCAGAGCGGTAAAAAAGTGCTGCCTCGGAAGATGGAACAACTTGCGTTCGTTTTCTTAAGCCCTGCTTCAGCAGCTTTTATGAAGCGTCCATTAAATCAATATCTAAAGAGTGAGAGCAGTTTAATGCCGACCTGTTTAACAGGTACTTATTTTCAATGAAGTAATTAAGGGACCATTTGGAGTGCAACCTGCTCCCCCTAGCAGCCCTTAAGGACTTTATTTCCTTAATTAACAAATATCAAGCCTAATTGATTAGCCACTTGCAGGTCGCACCTCATAAAGTGGGAAGCTATCCAGGGGGTTATGATTGCAGTGACCCAGCTTTGGTAGAAACTGTCAAGTTCTACTGAGTGTGATACTGAAGAAGATCAGTTTTGTGTAATTCTTCTAATGTGGCTTTTACAGTTATCGTGGACTGGAGCCGTAGCCAGAGCTGGAACCATTGCACATGATTCCAAAACGCACGAACCGTCACCGCTTCGCCCCCTAAACCCTACAAGTTGCTGAACCCCAATTCAGTGTTCAGTAATAAATCCAGAATCTTGACTGACAATGATTCAGTTCATGTCTGCTCCGTGCCTCTGTCAATCAAATCCGTTTCAAACTGAGTAATCCATGTGAGGGACTCGAGGATAAAGAAGAGCGGTCCGGTGGAGAAGGTCTCCACAACGAAGCAGCAAAATTAATTACTTTTTCCGGGCTTCAAGTGCGGGACAGTTTTATCCGTAAATGTGCTACTGTTTTGTCTTTGTTAACTTCCAGAAGTGTTAACGTCCGTCATTCCTGAGACAACACTTCCCCACAATTGATGGAAATGCCAGACTTTTCATATATTCACTGTTACATGTTCGTATCGCGATTAGGCAAAAGATTCTGAAAGAGTACAGAATATCAGATCAAAAGTCATGTGAAGAAGCAGCAGAAACAAGTGATATCATATGTATGCAGATGGAAATGTAAAATAATGGGATTATCAACATTAACATTCAAGTGTTGATAAAACAATAATGCATGAACCTAGAGTAAATCAGTTTTTATTTAAAACTGAGGCTCTGCTCTTTCTTTAGATATATTGCTTGTTCAGATATTCATAAAAGACAATATTCTGGGGGCCAATTATCAAAAATCCTGAGTTTGGCTGGCAACTTTTCAAAACTGCAGGTGGGGAAAGTGTTAAACTGCTAGCAGATGTTAGCAGTAACGCCCCATTACTATTGCCACTCAAAATACCGTATGCAAAAGGACACAATTATTATATATTAGTCATCGTAATGATGTAGTGACATGTTCAGTATTAGGTTTTTTCATCTTAATGTAGTTCTTGTAGTTATTTTGACATTTAGAATTTAGACATTTGACAATTTGTTTTAATATGTTTGTATGAAATATAGTTTTGTTTAGTCATTCTAAGAAGAAAAACAATTGTCCTATTAATCAATTCTGTGCAAACAAATACAACAAGGTGTTTTTTGCAACAATGTGGAGACAGTTCTGTTCATAACCGTAGACCTGTTGGACTGGTGAAGAAGTTACAAGTACAAGATACCAGCTACAAAGCACACACACACATGGGAAAATTAGGAAAATGGAAGTGAAGGTACAGTTCAAGAGAGAGTCTTTAATTATTCTGCATTGCTTCAGCACAAGGATTTAGACCCTTTTTATGTGATGGTCATACAAGAAATAGGTTATCCCTGGTTTCAAAATGTGTTATGGGTGTATAGCATGGCCTGGATAAGTGTTCGATTTTTACCAGCCTGAAATTGTCCCAGTCTGGCCCTGCAACACACCAAAAAAGCTCATAATGGTGAAAAGAAACTGAATTAAATTAAGTTAAAATAAACCCTTACGGTTTGTAAATGACAATGTAATGGTAAAGGGCGCAAAAACTTGCTTTCAGTAAAGATTAAGTTAATTGGGGAAAAATTAGAACAATTGGGCCCGACACCAACTATGCCATTCAGTACCATTTTCACATGGCCTTGACGTTGTAAAGTGTTGGTGTTTAGTTCGGCAGCTGTTTCGTTCGGTTAAGTTCACCCATGTATTTGATACTCAGCTTTGTTTATTCTGCCTTATTTTGCAGTGTATTCTGGGATCTGTACTGCGCAGCTCCAGATCGACGGGAGACATGTGAACATTCCAGCGAGGCCAAGGCTTTCCACGACTATGTGAGTTCCTTTTTTATCCACTGGGGTTGGGATAAACCTGAAGTTTACCCTCTGTTTACTCTTAGCAATGATGTTCATCTTATGCTTTAGGTCGCCATTACATACATTTCTGATAGATCTGTACTATTTGCCCTTTCAACAGTCTTTGAATGTGCTATAAATATGTCCACAAAGGTTATGACTTTTTAAATGTTGTCTTAAAACATTATCTCTTTTTTGGGAAATATCACAGAAAATTCGTAATATCCACAAATATTAGCATGTGTGTTTGGTAGCTTCATTGTAGATGTACTAGGATACACATTTGTCCTGTTCCTTTGGGTATAATAAAGTTTTGGCACAATAACACAGATATGCTTGAAGGAGTTAAGGGAGAAGGATCACCCTCATGTTGTTCCAAACCTGTATGTCTTTCCAGACAATATAGTGAAAGTCAGTAGGGTCCAATTTAGTTTGCATCACAATGTCAAAATTTCTTCTACAGAACACAAAAGAAAAAAATAAAGTCATGAAGGTGAGGAATAGAATTTTAATTTTTGTGTGAACGATCTCTTTAAAGCTGTGGGATTTGGCTATCGTGGGTCACTCTTGAAGGTCTGCAAGCTGACCCTTTTGACCCCTTGATCTGTAGAAGACCTTTAAGTTAGTAATGGAGAACCGGAGTAGCATGTGTGGACAACCCCTGAGCTCCACCAAAAAGGGTAGTTCTTTGTTCTTTCTAACTGCAAATGACTGTTAATGTGACCACAAACACTGACCCTTGCTCAACCCTTGGACTCGGTCTTTAAGAGTTTGAGTGTTTGCGCCTGTATCTACAACTTGCACAGTACATGGGGACCTCTTTCCCACTCTGCATGTTTTTTTTGGCAGAGATTTAGCATCAAATATAAATTGAGCAAATATCTTTTACTCGACACATTAACAGTTTTAAAACCTTGTGAATGCACTCCAGAGGAGGATAATATGTCAAAGATTATATGAAAGTAGCTATGATTTACTGCTAACTGCGAGCTCCAGAGTTTCACCTGGGCCAAATCTCGGGCCTTGAGTCATGAAAGGGATTATGCATCTATTCTTACTTCAGACATTTAATTTGCTGGACTTACCTGCAGAGAACAGTTACAAGTTCGTGTCAGCTGCCTGCCGAAGTTTCAACCAATTGGATTCTGTGCGCGTGTGTACGGCCTCTATAAGATTAATTACATGGTTAATTAAACGCCATGCTTAATTAAGTCTGACGTCTGTTCAATTAATCTATACGCCTAATCATTTCTAACACCCAATGGACACCTGGGATTGTCGAAATGAGTGTTCTGATGACCCCCTCCTCCGCACGACTGACCACCCGTGTTCGAAGTTGACGTGGCTGTTGTGAAACACGTGGTCTGCTCAGATTGACTGTTTGAAATGCTCGTGGCCTTTTCTGAGTAAACTCTGGCTCAGTCTCCAAGCTTTGCTACTGGACCTCAGGGACTCGAGGTGAGGTTGAAAAGCTCAGATGTCCCACCCCCACGAGTTCCAGTCTGAGGATTAATGACCGGTTTCCCCTGACCTTTAACCCTCTGCAAAGTTCAGGAGGTTAGAGCGTATCCGGCCTGTGTTGTGTCCCGTTTCGAATGTTTACCCAAATCTTTTTATCTGGCTATTAATCTCTCTTTGGCTTTAAAATATTGCATCCAGCGGCCCAATTTGGGCTAGGATGAAGTGAACACATCAAGTTTGTTCCTCGAGGGTTACTCAGTACCGTTGATCTTTCTGAGCAATTTCCTTTCGCCATCAACTCTCGAACCACTGGCTGGCCGCTTCTTAGAAGTCCTGAGTCTATTTTCTGTCTACTTTTGAGACTTTTGTAGACACCAAGCTAATGTTGTGTGAAGAGTCTTACGGTGGAGGTCGTGACAAGTCTTGGTGGTGATGGGGGTGGTGGAGGACGAGGAGGAGGCGGCGGTAACGTCAGTCCCATGGGTTGCTCCAGACCTGTCTCCGTCTGATTAACTTCAGCTCTGGGATCCCTATGGACCGGCCGCCCCATCAAGCCTGCTATCTCAGGCAAGGCTGATAACAGTGCCCATTCCCTAGCGTGTCAGTGGATCAGGGGCAGAAAAACAAGCAGGTTCCCATGAGTCAAATCCTCCTCACTGTCAGCGCTGCAGTTATATTGGCTTCTCCAAGTCGGGGCTTCAGCAGTGACTAGGTTTTTGCAGTCGTAAAATCTAACTTTTTTTTTTACTTTCTGGTATTTGAATTTGGGGAGGCTGATAGTTTTCCTCCTTTTTGCCTACCCTCATTTTTCCTCAAGTGGCCAGTGACTGAGGTTGTGCGAGCAAGTCCTCCAGTTGGGCGGAAAGATAATGGGATATAACATGCAAATCTTGAGATCTGTGGAATCTGGTTCATAACTAATCCGAGGATTGCTATAGGATTGTTACTCTGGCTGAGCTCCCAGAAGCGGAAAGCCAGTTCCCCAAAACCAGGAAGCCCCATGTGCCACCAAGAAACTGTCAATACCACATTTTTACCATCCCCACCCCCTTTTTAAACCGACAAGGTCACTCAGAAGTACTTCAGTGCACTTATAGACAAGCTATTGATTGCTACTCTCAGTTATAGATCTGAAATCATAATTTAGTCCAATATGATTCACAATTATAGCGCGATGCGGATCTGGCAGACAGACGGTATAAATGGCATAAGTGCAACAATTTCGTCAGAATATTTCATTCACTCAAAACAAGGCAAAAAGAAAGCAAGGTGTAGTGAATGAATGCAGGTTTTGTCATGATGTGTTCCTGATTGCTGCACACTTCCTAAAACTTCTACAGAAGCTGGTCTCCTGACAGAGCATTTGTCTAAACCTCTGTATATAGTTAGACCAGCAGAAATATTTGCATATTTCTTATGTAGTTTTGCATATGGAGTTGCTTGTAAACCGATGAGTGATTTTGAAAGATTGGAGCTCTATCTCAAGTATTTTAAAAAACAAGCTTTGCTGTTGAGTAGTTCTAATATAAATTTAGTTTTATCAGTGGATATTGAATATATGTATTTGCTACTATTGGATATTTATTTAATAGGAGAAGCAATATAAATGTAATTTTTTTTAATAACATGCATTGTCATATAGTGCTCATTTAAAGTCATTTTAAATAGATAATTTAATAGCACTGATTAAATATAATAATTGGGACAATTTCCTTTTTTCCTATTTTACAATTTAACGACAAATTAACTATCCAAAATCATTACATTTTATATATTTACAAAATGGAGAGATACTAATAATAATGACAAAACCAACAAAATGGTAGCAATATATTGTGCATCCTTGGCATGAACATGGCTAATGTAAATTACTCAGGCGAACCCAAAAGACCTTAAATAGATTAAAAAGACAAAAAAATGTTTTGTTGAATTTTACTTCCATTATCATTTACTTCATTCTTTTTTCTTTTCGGTCTTATATTCTTTATATTTTAAAGAATTGTTAATCTATTTTTTTTCTATAACATTAGTCGTGATGGTCCAAAAAAAACCAAAAATAAATTAAGACTAATTAGTAGCTCAGACAACCCACCGACTAGTCCATTTTGAAAATACATTGCTTTACGTCGCAAGTGTTACGAAAGATGGCTTTCCCTATCCCAACACGTACTGACAGAAACATTGTCGGTACAAAATGGAGGCCCTTTTCTTGACACTCAGCACTCTTCAATTGCTCTAATACACCATTTAAAATGGAAACATAACTAACACCAATTTCAGCCGTCACATATACCTACACGGCAGGCATGAGCATACCTCACTGACACACTTACGACGTGGCAAACTTGAAGAGGACGGGAGGGTGACAGACGAACATGTTTCTCATTGCCGCATCTTTTGGCAGCATTTTGCGTCATTGAAAAGACGAGTGGAAGAACAGGTGGTTTAAAATATCAGAGCATTTCAAAAGTGGAAAGTGAATAAGCATTGGTCATTGTCTTCGTCTTTTTGTTTCATGAGCTTCCAGGTGGTCTGGATGACTAATGTGTGACACTGATTTTGAATGTGCGCTACGTGCTGCTTTTTCTCTTCTCAATCTGAGCTGTTCTCACTGTATCATCTGCACCAGCATTCACCTGTCTTTTTCTTTTCTTTCTTATGCTCAGTTCTACCCTTTTTCATTTGAAACCTCTCAAATGTTTGTCTTGTTCGCATTTTCTTTCCCTCAAAGAGATTTACCAGCTTTTTGTAAGATGAAAAACCAGAAAAAACCTTATGCCTGGTTCAGACTACATGCTATTTTTATCCGTTACCAAGTCACTGTGTCAAATTATGCGAATTCTTGTTGTCGACAAAAAAAAAAGTCTCTGCTTTCCGACCAATTATTGCTTCCAGTCTTTAACGACGTGTGTGATGTCATTGTTTCCGCGAGCCGATTTCGAACTTTGTTCGAAAGTCCCGCCTGCTCAAAGGCAGGAACACTGCCATAGCTCCACGAATCTTTCCTCCATTGCACCAACACTATTGTCTCGCTTTCTAGCATGCAGATGTATGGAAGGGCTGCTGTGCCCCTATATGTCAATGTTACAGAAACCCGTAATGAAAGGCCAGAAAGAAATGTAAACGTTCTAGTCTTTCTGTGGTGATGCGTCGTCAGTTGTTGTCCACTATGACGGATTTGACTAGATTGATTCTTGTTACGATGCCCATTGTCATTTACGAATCATCACGACACCCTACGTCAAACGCATAGTGCCAAAAACACCAGGAGAAAAGCATGTTGCATGTTGTATTTTGGATACATGTCCCCAGCATGAGATGCTAGCATGCTAGTGTCCCCTCCAAACTTTACTCTTTTTGAAACCCCTTTTCTCTCTTTCAAAATCAAGCTTTTTTTGACTTTCATGAGTATATTGGGGTTAAATGGGAGTGTAAAATGGGTCTGTTATTTTGTCTAGCCATAAGAGATGTCAAGAGATGCTTTGAACATGTATTAATTGGTTACGTTTAAGAGCATCTAGATGTAGAGGGAAGGTGTGTCATTTACTTATTTTGAACTTCCACAACGTATTGCTTGAAATTGACTTATGGCTGAAGATTAAGTAATGGAAGCGGAAAGGTATTGCATCATCATGAAGTGACTTGCACATGGTTATCCACCTTATTCCATGGTTACTTATTGTCTTATTGGGGGGGGTTCTGTGTTGAAGCAGTCGTCACAATACAGTACATGCACTTTCTTGTACGTTGCTCTGGTGAGGTGCCGTTTGCCAAGAAAATAAATGGAATTTAAATGTCATCTGTCTGGAGGAGGTGTGACCTGAACTCTGAATTCTCACAATTGCAAGTCTCCATCCCTAGTGCTGTTTTCATCTAAACTCCGCCATTACTTTGAAGATGGCCGGCCAACCCAGAGTTAGGTTCAGAGATCTTCTCTTCCCACTGAAATTTGAATACATTTCAGGCATTAAATGAATAACACTGTTGACTCTGCACCGGTTTTGGATTTTATTGCAGCCTTACTTCTGTTGTGCAGCTTTCCTTTCTGGTTAATGTTACAGTTTTTAAAATGGTAATCATTTAAGTGTTAAGCCCGATTGATAGTTTTAGATCAGGGGTCTCCAAACTACGGCCTGCGTAAAAACCAAAAAAACACATAAATTTACGTGTATCCTGCCAAGATCAGCCGCCACTTACGTGGACGTTATGTTTTTACCGAATTAAAATAGAGGCACGCAGTTGTGCGTTCCCTTTCGAGAGTGGGAACGAAACGTTGCAATGAAATGCATTTGGGAACTCCTCCCCTTCACGTGATTTCTGAAACCTTATAGGATAACACCAGTTGACAACTGGCCAATTATAGCGCGATGCGGATCTGGCAGACAGACGGTATAAATGCCATAAGTGCAACAATTTCGTCAGAATATTTCCTTCACACTTCTCTAAACGGAATATGGAAAAATAACCGAGGTTACGATAGTAAACGGAGACGTTTTCCAACCGATCACTACATTGCAAAACCTGCTTACTTTTTTCTGCTTCTGTTCACTGTCAATGAGATGATATACCGTATTTTCCCGCATATAAGCCTGCAGATGCAGTTATTCATCCAGGAAACAATTTCACCATTCCCACTAATACAGGTGTCCATGTGTTGTGTATAAATTATTTTGATAATTGATATCAAATATGAAGTAATAACTGAATAAAATAATCTTAAATAACTAAAAACAACATCCATGTTTTGATTCTTTTTTATTTGGACCTTGGGTGTGTAGTCGGCCCCCAAACTGCTGTTTGATAGATAGTTAATGTGGCCCTCGGGCTGAAAAGTTTGGAGACCCCTGTTTTAGATGATCACTAAAAATGCTGATCGCCATAAATTACGGTTTGAAATTTGTCAAGCTGCTTTTTCGTTATCTTTGACATTTGCGTACGCTTGTCTCAGTCGCGTGGAGTGTCATTCATGGAACCGCTTATTCATTGGGACTATGGCAATATGAATGAAAAACGAAAGTGTGAATATATTCACACAAAAATGACTGCTAATATGTTTTAAAGAAAATGCATAGTAAGTTTCTTGGGCTTATCAGAAGTAAAGAGCTGCAAAAGAATCATGTTGCATTGTTTCAAAGCAACCGAAGCTTCAATCAGATCCGAAAAGTTTACGCATTTATACGTTCTGAACCGTATTATTGACATCTGTTTTGTCGTTAATTTTGAGGCTGAAAAGGCGGCTTTAATTTCCAATAATCTTCTAACCTCAATATTTTGTTTTGATTTATGAAAACATTCTGGGCCAATTCTTTCTTGGTGACCTTTACGTTAAAGGTTAATCACAATGAACTGAGGAATCGCAAACAATAAAGTAATACTCCATTGACCGACTCGTCCTTCTGTCCTGATCTGTTCTTCAGAAAGGGAGGTGTTTGCTTGCTTTCTGCACAATGCTTCAGATTCCTGTTTGCACTGCTGTGGGTTTTGTCCGAATAAACCATCTGGTTCTTCTGTGAGTGTCAATACAGAGACCGCGGTGGTGTGTTTTTCTCATAACCTTGCAAGGGGGTGTGAATCAAGGGATACCACAGTTATTCCAAGTGTCTCTATTTCATTTCATCCCTCTCTTGCGCTAGCGGTGGGCAGTGCTGGTGGCTGTAAGGTTAAGTTAGCAGGTCCAACAGCTGGCATTTACCACATCTGGCACCGTTGGCATAGTGGGCCACCCTTCTCCACTATGCTCTCAAGTGCCGGCTTGGTGCAATAAAGTAAAACATCCATTTGTAATGCAGTGGTTTTCTCGGGATCAAGTTTCAACAGGCTTCCAGAGATTGTAAGGAAAACCCCACAAAACTAATGTGAATCCCTCAAAACAGGCTCCGTCTTTAGGTTCCTGTAGATTGGATTTACTCACGCAGACAGCATTTATAACTGGAGATTACTCTATTTGATTTGGGTGGAGTGTTTATTTTTCCACTTTTCACCTCTGCACACACACGCAACCTACGGCAGAGTGGCGAAAGACACTTCGGCTCGTATCGTCTTGTGTTGCTGTAACGGCTGCCATGGGTCTATTCTCAGCAAGTGAGCGTAATGCAGAGTAATTATTATTTTTATACCCTGTGCTTCCTGAGGTTTTCGCTAGAAGTTAAAATGGCTCCCCACTGACCGTCTGATTACCTCTGAGGCCGTGCCCACACCTGCCTTCAGTCGTACCTTGCCAGAGCTGTACCTGCTGCCCCAGCGACAGAATGACGGGGCTTAACTGGGATGGTTCTGTACATGTCTTAATTTGCCACATGGTTTCACCGCAACATTTCACAATATCCTTTCTTGCTTGCTTGCACAAAAAAAGTACCATGGTAATGCCAAGATATTCTTGAAGTACTTTGGAGACCTATATCCAAATGTTATAGTATTACTATCTGATACTAAAAATTTACCTTTTTTCAATTTGCATGCCTGCATGTTTTCTTGTTTCATCTAGAAATTACACTAACTAAAGTTTACCATGGTACTACAATGGATATTTGGACCTAGAACCATGTTAATACCTCCTGTTCTATCAATGTACTCCCCCCCCCCCCCCCCCACACCTTTCTTTCCTACCTCTTCCTTTTCCTTTCTTACCTACCTACCCTTTAATTCCCTATCCTTTTCAGTTTCATTTTCCCTTCCCTAACCCTTCCTTTTCTCTTCCATCCCCTTTTCTCTTCCCTTCCCTCCCCTTTAGTGCATCGTGTACCCTGTTACCAAAACGCTTCTTCTAGTTAAGTTCTTTTTTGCTTGTAACTTTCGGCAGTAAAAATGATCACTCTTACCGCGGTGTTACCATCTGGTGCCATGAGTACCATGGTACCTTCTTACTTTTTATCTTTCAGTCTTGTTTATGTTAGTAACAAATGCCAGAGTAGTGTTACTGTTATATACCATGCATTTTTGTTTTTTTTTAACCTGTACTATGGTATTTATTGAAGTATTTGAGTACTTGTTAATAGCATGGTCTGTTGTAACTATTCAGTGCGGTTTATTTTCTGATTGATCTAAATTATTGAATTCTGAATCTTTAAAATGAACTCTTAACCCTATGAGAGACCAGCTGTGACGGCTCTGTTCACAGAGCTAAAGATGCATCTGTCTCTGAGCTGATCAGGTGTGCTAAAGCTTTCTGTTTTTTCGCCTGTGCGTGTATGTGTGTTTGCATGTTCCAGCCACAGCTGCGTTATCGAGATTGCGCTCTCCTGTGTTTTTGTTTTTTGGTCAAACACGCAATACGGCTTCTTTATCTTTGTTTTCGTTCAGGTTTGATTACTTGATTGTTAGCTTAAACGCGTGCATTATGCTTATTAGCATATTGTTCTAGATGGCGAAACCTTGCATAGATCTTTGTTTTCTGAGTATATGTTGAAGTTTATGCTGCTTATTTTTCAATATTTTGTCTCGTGTGTCTCTTCTTCTTCTTTTTGGTCTCATACCTCTGCTACCTGCTTTGACAGACTCTCCACGCAAGATCGACGGTTTAATAACTGCTGCAGTTTATAAAGGCTACGGGTCAAACAAAGGTCACAGGCTTTTCAGCTGCCAATCAGAAATCTTGAACTGCTGCTGTCTGAAATGTTAAATCACACATTGCCCCTAAAATCTGACCTTGAGTTGTTTACCAGACATGCTGCATTGGTTTTCCCACAGTCTGGTTTTTAGCGATAAATAATCATTTGCACCATTAATATCCATTTGAGAAAAATCCGATCTAATTTTAGTCAACTGAATTGTATTCACGATTTATTTTTTTATTTTTTTAAACATTGAGCATGTCCACCCAGTCAGAGAGACACTGCAACTTGTATGATCAGTTGATGCTATAGTTAACACTTGTAAAGAGACATAAATAACATTTGGTGTGAATAAATAAAAAATTTGGACTACATCTGACAAGGGATATGCAGAACGTTTGTCATGTTTTTCATGATGCATGCCACTGAGGAAGAGGAGGGTGACGAAGAGGCCGGGGGAGGGGCAGTTGACCTGGTTTTGGGGGAATGTGAAGGATGCGGTACTGGTGTTGTCGGAGGGTTTGTAATCCAAGGGATGCACGGTCAGATTAGAGACTGCCCCATATTACAAGAGCTGAGAGAGGGGAGGGAGGGGAAGTCACTAAAAGGCTCAGGACAGATCAACAGCTGGAGAAGATGGCTTTTCACTTATTTATATCTCCCTTGCTATTTATTTATTAGCATGTTCATTTTTATTAGATTTCATATACTTTAAAACATATATATTTTTTAAAGTAATACAGTAGAACCCTGACTTACGAAATTAATCCGTTCCGAGGTTGGTTTCGTATGTCGAATTTTTCGTATGTCGGTCAGGCTTTTACATGTTAATTGCCTAATCCGTTCCAAACTCTACAAAAAACACCATATTCAGCATGGGATGAAGCACATCCCAGCTTCATACTTCTCAATAATCTCCCTTTTCGACTCAATGAAAAGCATCCTCTTCTTCCCTTTGACTTCAGCAACAATCTTTACATCCATGGTTACTGATTAGAAAAAAGTTTATGCTAATAGCAGAGGCTGGTGGGAGCGATGCTGACCAATAGGAGAGCAGGATTGTAAAAAGTGTTCCCCTTCTTACATGGACTATTCCAGCCATCCCTGTCATTCAGTGCGAAATGGACTATTCTAAACTTTCCCTCGGAGTTCAGGAAGTGACTGACAGAGATCGGCTGCAGATTGTATATAGTTTATTGAGTGAAATACAGGGAATTAGTGCCAATCGTTGAGGTTTTATCGATCTATGCACCTTTAATAAATACCAGTTTTGGATCATTCCCTGAGTGAGACATCATTGTTCTGACCGGACAAACTGTAGTCTTCATCCAACCCGAACCAAAATCAGCGCAAATATCAAAACAAAACTCGGAAATCGTCGCCTCGCCAAGATTTTGTTTTTCGCATCTCGATCATTTTGTCGTAACTCAGGCGGAAAAAACCCCGAAATCTTTTATCGTATGTCGAACTTTTCGTACGTAGAGCGTTTCGTAAGTCGGGGTTCTACTGTATATGAATTTATAATTTAGAAAATATTATTACAGTAATACCTCGGTTTACGAGTTTAATTCGTTCCAAGAGCTCGTAACTCAAAATTATCGTACACAAAACAATTTTCCCCTTAAGAATGCACTAAAAATCACTCAATTCGTTCCACACGACCATAAATGCCCATTTTAAATATTTTTGGGCGGGTTTTACCCTATGAATTAGTTAAAATTATAACATTAAGATCTCATATAAATACTAATTAATAATGTACAATTAAACTCTAAAATTACTTGACAATTTACTGTAACGCGCACTTCAGCTTTGAGTAGCGTCGCTGCTGGCGTGAAGGAAAGAGAGGAGGGTTTTACTGCTTACAGGGAGAATTTCGTACCTTCTTTCTTACTCATCTTGAGCTCATTGTCTATATGCTGTACTGTACGTATATATTGCACTACGTGAACAATAGCGATCACAATTAATTAATGTTAACAACACGAGGTAAAACCGCTGTAAATCACTTATAAAAGTATGATCCATGGTGAATGATGCAACCAAACCGAGCGACGCTGAGAGAATGAACGAGTGAAGGGGTGGCTGGCTTTATGAGAGGCTGTGTTTAGGATATTTCCAGTAAAAAATACACGCGAAGATGCTGAGCGTTAGGACTTTAGGCGAGGGGATATTTTTCTCGCACTCTGATACAATGCTCATACACCGATTTGCTCGTATACAAAGTCACTTGTACAGTTTCAGCATTTACATATTTCATTCATAAACTAGTTTGGATGACGTGTAGCTTCTGCCTATGCAAATATTAATTTTCTTGTTTTCAACTCCTTGTCTCTTTAATTTGTAAGCTGATTTATCACAAAAAGTTATTAGCGCATGCTGCAAAGTAAATGGTTGTTGGTAGTAATATGTCATAAATGCCCACCTAAAATAAAGGGTTTGACACTGCTGCAAATTGTGCTTAATTGCACTAATTAATTTGAGCCTGTGACTGCCAAATCTGATTTTTCACCAACGATATGCACTAGGCTCGGCGTCAAAACATTAATGTTATTCTGATATTAATGCTATATTTCCTGTTGTGGCTTTTACTTCACAAATGTAATTATTTGACTGTGGAATTATGGTTGACTGAAATGACTGGTTTTTAATTATTTTTTTGGCTTGGTTGGAATGAATAGTTTTAACATCTGTTGCTGTTCACAGTTTATGATGTTATAATGGTTTTAAAAACATGCAGTGATATTCATGACAGATCTGATATATCATAATGACCCATGTGGTTTTGCAAAAGCACTAGATTATATGCGTCTAATCTGTAATTTCTTTTTCTTTTGAGTTATTACCCACACAGATGAATTAGTGTATATATGGATACAAATGTTAATATTTATTAGGGCTGGATGGAATGGTGATATATATGTAATACAGTGATATATAGAAATACAATATTATTAATTTAAATGAAAAAAACATGCGGCAAACAAAAATAAGCTCTAATATCAGATATTTTGGCAAACTGTAAGGGTTGACGCTCTTGATAAGAGAAAAATATCGACTTTCCCGAATGTCCCTCCGCTCTCTCTCCTGTTTGTTCTCTGACTTTTCCTTCTCTATTGCTTTCTCTCGTTCCATCTCTCGTTTCTCCTGTGCTCCATGCAGAAATGATTTCCATTTCTGAATTAATGAGGTTCAGCTGAACCAAAATCTCTCTTTCTCGCCACCCTAAACCCCTCTCCCCTCCTTCACCGGTTCCTGCACAAATACACACTGGCGGTTACATACTTTGTCAGTATCAACATTACATACCGTCGGCAGAAATGTATACAATTTCAGATATGTATACAACCAAAACAAACATTTATCTCGTATTAGACAAAACTGGAAACGTTTTACGCGTTTGAGTCTTTTCTGAACATTTTGTTATTCCCTAAACGGATAAAAACACAATTTTGTTTTTAAAAGCCCTGTATGGAATTTGTGCATTTATTGTATTTGTGTGTTTACATGTAGATGGCAAATCCTGAAAAAAAAGATGTTCTGTCTCTGATGTAATGTAATGTTTTTATAAAAGCCATTTTTTTTATGTACATGGAAACACACAAATTGATAAAACAAGGTAAGGAAAATGACAAGAATATCAGTTCTCAGAGAGAGCTAGTTGTGGAATTTTCACATAGTCACTAGTCAACATAAATTCTAATTGACACGGCTTCGATTAACACAAGGGTACACGAACTGGCTGGATGTGCCTCGTGGGTCAGGGCCTAGAATCGGGTCTTGTCACCATGGTAACATTGTGCAGTCTATGCAAAATACTACAGTGCTTTGGGACCATTGGAGGGTGTTAAATCACCCTCCCCCTGCCCACCCCCAACACACAGACGCTGTACCTAGATGTTTTTGTTGAGCTGTGGTATTAGCGACTTCAATTCGTTAGCTTGTTTTTACGGCTGCAATCAATATTTTGAATTAAAATGAGGTCGGTATTAACGTAATACAGTTTCCTGCACGTTATAGCTATATGTTTGAAAACCATATTGTCGGTTGCCCATCGCTTCCTTCGGATTTGAATTTTGCTTTAATGTCAGAGAGAGAGAGGCAGCGATTGGTCAATAATCTGCTAAGTAGCATTGATTCTGAGCGTTTAGTTCCTCTGGCTGGCTACTTTGGTTGGGAAGCTAATCAATGCTGTTGAATGGGGGCCTCAGTGATCAGGGATTTCCTACTCCATGCACAGTGCGGTCACATCATTTGTCTTCATTTGGCATGCGATTATTCTCTGTAATGGGCTTCATCAGAAGGAAAAGGTTAACACACCTAGCTGAAAGGACCACGGACATGAAGTGTCTGAGATTATGAGGCACTCACATTCATCATTCTTGATGGATGCATGCTACTCTACTGGTTTTTCCATAATAATTTGAATCATTCCTCCATTTTCTATTAGCTGGGATCTTGGAATGATAATGCTAGACAATAGGACGTCCAGGGTCGTACACTGACATTTTGGAGGGCAGGTGCTCAAGCAAAAAAAATAAATAAATAAATAAAACATCATAACATTTAAAGAAAAATTAAGTTCTGTAACATTCTGTCAAACATCTTTAAATTTCGCAGCAGTTAAGCAAACGAGTTTAAGTTTGCGTGTGGCTTATTTACCTAGCCTACTTTTTTATTTAATCATTTACATAATTTTACTGTTGGGAGCAAAAAGTGTACACCGAATTGTTGTCAATCATTCATTTTGTGAGCAATTGTTGATAAAGAAAAATGTGACTGGATATCGTCAAGCAATTTCGAAGAAGGTTCAAATTTCATAACGGCGCATATTATCGAAAATAATTTATTTTCTTAGTAATATTTTTCTTTTGGCTCATTGAAGTTGTTTTTTAGATGAGTAAACTTACCCTAAATCCTCTTTTATTATCCTTGCAGTTCATCGGTTATCTGGTGATCCGCTATAATATAATTATTATTATATAATAATTATCCGGGGGAAATTAATTGTAGTAATAATTGAATGTGCCCTGCATGCCTGTCCACACGGCCACTATGAATAGCTAAACGCCATTGACCAGGCACATCAAAGCTGTTTTATTGAAGTCCAGATGAATGTTCAATGTTCAGTCGCGCTACTCCAGTATCTGAGAATCTCTCCTGACTCGTGTATTCAGTCGGCACTTGCAAGAAACGTTTCTTTCACAGGATGCAGTGTTCATTGGCACAGTCGAAGAATAACTTTGTGTTTACAAACGTTAACTAGACTGTGGACGACTAGCTTTGACTCTCTGAACAGTGAGTTTTTCCTTACTTGTTCCCCGAACGGGCCTTCATGTGGATTTGGATCTCACTCTGGACGCGCGCTGTCTGAAGAGGCCTGACTCGAGCCCAAAGTTTAGTTCGGCCATCCGCGTTTGACTGTCCATGTCATGTATTTTTGGTTATCAGGAGGGTCCAAGGACATCCGCACATCCAGTCTGCGTGCAGTTAAATTTTTATAACCACATGGATTGGGTGTAAAGCACCACAAGTTGACTTGAGCACTTGTAAACAAAGTTCACTAAATTAATATACTTTGAAAGGCTTGTGCGCTCAACTTTGCGAGAGAAAATTAAGTATACCTAGGCTGCTGACGCCTTGGTAACTGACGATTCACAATGGGATCACCAGCTGGGTGGGGGAATATGAAAGACAAAACCTTGTACAGGGACATTTCATATCTTTAATTTTGCCTGCACTTTTATTCATTTTGGTGGCATTTCCGGCATTGCAGAACGCTATTTTACACTGACGCCATATTCACCTTTTCTGTTGTTGAACTTAATGGAGGGAGAACTTGTTCGCTAAATTTAAAAAATATAGGAATGTATTGCAAAAAGGGCACTCATCTAGTCTAAGATCAAAAGGCGCAGCTGCTTGTGCACTAGTTGGGGTCTATCTGTCTGTAGAGTTCTCTAAACTAGAGGTTTTCAAACTGGGATCCAGGGATTCCCAGGAGTCCACAAGGGTCGTCTAAAGGGATAGGTGGACAACATCTTGTTGGCTTTATAATGTCACACTGTTCAAATGAGTCTTTATACTTGAAAATATTGAGCGAGTTCTTCACAAAGGGGATCATGATATTTTGAGGTCCTTGGCCTCATAAAGTTTAAACGTTCTGCTTAAAACTTAGTTTGTCTAAACTTCAGTACTAGTGAAGCAGAAACCGTCTTAGCAGAGGACAATATAATTTAGTCACTTTTCCTCAATGAATGCTAGCAGACAACCGGAGAAGGAAAGCACTTTATGGATTCCATTAACTTCCACAATGATGGACAGCATTTTTATTTAGATGACTGTGTGCTTAAGTGTTTTATTGTCTCTAAATGGTCAGTAGAGGTTGTGTTTTACAATAGATCCTAAGACCTCTAAATTGTGCTTTACATCAAGCTTACACCTCTAAAGCTGCTGGTTTTCAGCACTGAGCTACAACGGTGTCTGCTATGTTTTCTTTGGAAATGGAAAAGCTGTTAACATCTTTAGGAAGTGGTCCTTCAATCCACTACCCTTGTTCTTTTACTCTCCTGTTTTGTCTGAAAGATAAAGTTACTTCCTTTTCCCTTTGCCCTGCTCCCTCGCACCCTCCTCCCCTGCTGGGTTTTATTGGTCTTAGGAGTTGTCCATCACCGCTCTCGCTATTTTAAGTGCTCCTGTCATATATCACCGCCCTTTCTCGCTGGATGTCCTCCCACTTCCTGCAGGGTTCTCCAAGATTTTCTGTTGGTGCGAGTACCTGGCTGTGACCGTGGTTTCTCCACACTCTATTTCTCCAGTCACACTTAAACACACTTCCAAACACCCACGCCGGTCTTTATCCATGATATCTTTATTGTGTGTTTGAGTTGTTTATAACCCCTTGGTTGATAGTTTTGGTCAGTTGAGGTGCTGTACCTCTGGAAGCCTGTAGTGATGTAGAGTATTCTGAGGTTTCTTATTTGCTTGTTTTTCCTTATTCCCTTCTGTATATTTTCCCATTAGCTTTTTATGTTTGCTTTCTTTTTTTTCATGTTTATTTACTTCAAATTTTTTCTTTGCTTGTGGTCTTTGTTCTCTTAATGCTCTCTTTGCCCTTGTTTTTTTTTTTTTTTATACCTTCCAATCCTTTTCTTCCCTGTTCTCTCTCTCTCTCTCTTCATCTCTCGTTTGAGGACAAGGAGGTGAAAGCCAAGCGGATTACAGTGGCAGTTTAATCTGGCCGACCTACCAAAGGATTTTTTTTGCACTTTCCTGCAAGCTTATGCGGCCGAGGGGTGGGGGGGGGGGCAAGGGGTTCGAAGAGTGTGGAAATGGACATAGATGGTCTAGGAGCTTGTCACACCAAACCGATCTTTGCCAGATGAGGATGGTAGGGGGTGGGGGTTGACCGTAGGTTGTTGGTGAGCAAGCAAGGGATGCTAATACTGTTTTGTTACTAATTTGTTTCCATCTGTCCAGGCATATTGCGTCTGTGGCTGTGCACTTCCAGAGTACCAACAAGGAGAATCATTGGATCTTGGTCAAATTTTTGGCTCAACCTAGACCCGTTCCTAAAAGTTTTTAAAAGGTTAAAACCAACAATGTCTTGTCAGATTGGTAAATATTACAATACATTACACAAGCTTTGCAGAAACTTTATAGATTATGTCTCCCATATCACATTTACAGGGTGTCCGCGGGGTTGTAAAAGGTAGTAAAAGGTAGTAAATGAAATCAGCCAAAATTAAGGCCATTAAAAAGTAGTAAACGTCTTTTGACGAGGTATTAAATTTTCGAGCCCAATTTTTTTAGATATATTTTCAATTTGTGTTAAGTGCAGGCCTTTTAAAATTCGCGTGGATTTATTTAGATGTTGAAACTAAGACCTGAGCAATATCACGTGAGGTTGTGTTTGTTCGCGCGCGCGCCCAGTGCATTGAGCTGAGGTGAGTAAACAGCAGAGTGAACAGACTACACTGCAGCTGAGGCGTTGTGGTGTTTATGTGCGGCGGTAAAGTCACTCTATTCTTCTCCCAGTTCAGCGGACACTTACTGTCATGTATTTCGGTAGAAGTGACTTAATTTACGTGTTGTAAATCCGACAGATCAGATTCTCCGATCTGTGACACAAACTATCAGCGAACAAGTTGGTGAATATTTTGAATAAATAAGAGAAACTAAATGCATGCGATACTTTTTTGTGGTTGCTGTGCATCACTTGACAAGCATGACGCGTCGCCATGGAAACACACATAAAACAGCAGTTTTGAGACGTCACAAGGAAAGCATGTGGAATAGCGGCGCGGGGCACAAAGTAACACTTTTTGGTTTTGGCCAAATAATGAACAAAGTAATAGGGTTAGACAAACCATATTTTTATACAAACAACATGCAAGTCTCTCCTACACATGAGCACTGTTTTCATGTTCGTGGGACCTATCGTTTCTGTGCAGTATCGCCAAAAGCATAAAATGAGTAAAATGTTACTTCTTACCCCGTGAGCAGGGCTAGTTGTCACAGACAGAGGATTATTTGTAACGCATGTTATGCAATGGATGTTCATTCATGTATTTTGAATCAAAGTTGAGTCTTGACGATCATAAGCATAACTTATGAATGAAATATTATATTTTTATTTTATTGTTTTTACATTTTGTTTATGCTTTGAACATTAAAACTTTTTAATAGGTTAATGCAATGCAAAATATCTGATTATTGATATAGGCTATGCAATGTGCGGCTTAGTTGTAACATCATGTTACAACTAACACTGCGGTGTCGTGTTTACCTCAGGACCGGCTAGCAGTCACTGTGTTTTTCACATCTTTCAAAATGGTACCATCTTTTAGCCAAGAAGATGGTAATTATTGGACTAACATACTTTCACACACTTTGAAAATCGAAAAACAACTACTACAACAAAAAATATTTACATGCTGCCAAAAGAGTTTTTCCTGTGGTTCTCCTCCAAACTTCGCTGAACTTTCTCGAAAGATGGCCAGAAGACGTGTGCAAACAGTGTGGTGAAAATCCCTTTAGTACGTCATATTTAATCCTTTGTAACTATCTAAAAAGTCTGCGGTACTATTTACCCCGCGTTACTTTGTGCCCCGCGCTCCCCTAATACTGACCTTATTTCAGCAAAATTCATTATTATTTTACTTGATTTATAGATTCAGTATTTTAAATGTATTATTGATGCATTTAAATGTATTTTTGACTGTCTTCTTACTTTTAGTCTAGTCGTCTAATCAGTTACAAAACTTTAGTTTAAATGACTCACAAATCAGTGGCGTTTCGACTAGTCGACTAGTCCGTAGTGTTTAGATCTAGCAACTAAACACCACTCTTTCAATTCCAACGATGGCTTTGGAGAGCTGTTTAGAAATGTTTCCGGACTCCGACATAGCGAAATCCTTCGCTTTAGGCAAGAATAAGTCTGCTTACATGATCAAATTTGGTATTGCACCATATTTTAAGAAGAAAAACTGGTGGAGACCGTAAACCAAGCAGGGCTGTTCGACAAGAGGCTCAACCAATCCTAAAAAAAAAAAATCCCTCCTTTTTTGGAGGATGGTTATGTCGGTCAAGATAATCGCAGTGACGCTGGTATTAAAAAATATTTTGAAGGTAGTAAAAAGGTAGTAAATTCAACTTAAGAAGTTCTGTATAAACCCTGATTTAGGAGTTCCAGTCATTAATGCAATCCAGTTTTGATTTGTCTTATTTAGGGCTAGGGAACAGATATTGAATTAGCCAGTTTTTGAACAACTAGCTAACCGACTACGGAGATTGATTACATTTATTTTTCCATAATTTTTTATGTTTAGTGGTTATATAACCATACATACAGAGACAGATGTTTTTGACAGTGTTGTGTTTCAAGATGCAGTGTTACGTTTTAAATTATTCAACATTTTTGCATCTTGACCTTGCCTTTTCCATTCTTTTCCATTTTTATTCTACTCTGTCCAGCTGTTTTCAAGCACACGAATGTGTCCGCTGTGAACACATCCCTAAGAAATGCATCTGGTCAGGTCAAATCAACCTAATTATTCAATCTAATTTGTTGCGGCAACCCTCCAACTAGTACTTTCTTTATTTTTTTTAAATATGTACTTTTGCACATCCTTACTAGCTACACACTAATGTGACTAATGACTGCTCAATCTGACCCTTGTAATAATAAATCTTGACACCAATTTAAACTATTAACATACCAATTTGTCTTAAAAGATTCAACTGCCATAAAACTCTAGTTATACAGCGTTACCACATGCAAATACTCAAGATACACCATGGGAATTGAATACAAGTGCCATTTGAATGTAATGAGTGAAGCCATATTGTTCTGCTGACAAATCCATTCAGCTTGCTAATCGTCAATAACAGAATAGTGGTCAAACAAAGCGGTGGCGCTAGTCTCACTCCGCACCTTCTTTGATGTGGCTCATATCGCTGGCACTTTCATCAACTCTCCCCTGCTGTGCAAATTTAGAGGGAAGAGGTCCCTCCTCCAGTGGGATTAGCTTCAAACTGGTACTTGTCCAGTGGCGTTAAGGTTTTTTAAAAGGGCTTAACTAACCTCCACTCATGGGAGACTTCTGGAGGTTAATGTGGCCTCTTGGATTGTTTGCCTTGCAATTAACATGCTGGATGGGCCTAAATGGGGAAGTCAAGAGCTGTAATAAGTAAGAAACAAGACTTTATACAACTGCACCTCTGAATGCTTTTAGTTGCAGTTCTACAACATCTTGAGTATATGAAGGGAAGTCCTCCAGATGCTTGGCTTTTCTTTAGCATAAAAGGCTTGTGTGTGAATCATTTGTGTGCCTTTTTTGGTTTTAAAATGGCAGGTTTACTACTATTAGCATTCCTACGTGTCGCTTGCAGAGCAGTTCTCACTCTTTAGTCCTTTGAGTATGGAGGTTTTGTGGTCATTTGGAACTATGGACAAAAAGCCAGATGGCACGACCTGTGGTAGCATCTAATATTTCAAGAACATGAGCGTGGAGAAAAAAGTCTGAAGAAGTTTCAAGCAAATCTTTTTGAAGCCAAGTTCCCAGGGAAAGACAGTAGGTCAAGGTGCAATATCCAGTGTTTGCTTTGTCTTGCATCTTGGATTGACATTACTTTCACTTCACTTTTTTTTTTTTTACCTTGTTGACATCTTTCAGAGAGGCCCATGGTCTTCTTGAAAAGGTCCCTACAGGAGACCTTAATTTAGCCAGCACCAGGTGCTTTATGTTTTAGGCGCGTTACATGATACGGAGCGAATGCAGAGGGGATCTGCGCGCAGTCTCTTGTTGAAATAGGGCAGGATGCTGGGTCAGATGAGTTGGAGTGGACCAGTGGAGGGTGTTTGAAAGGTCAGGTGGAGGGCGTAGGGTGCCAGGAATAGGGTGTGAGATGCCTACTCTATTTGCTGGCTTTGGGAAGTCTGTTGATAGGCCAGTCCATGCCACTCCTGACCTCTGTGTCTCATCAGATGGCAATGAACAATGGCAAGTCAACGAAAAGGCAATGGTTCTTTTCTCTCCTTATCCTTGTGTCCCTTTCCTTTGCATCCTCCTCCTGCTTTCAAAATTTTCTAAATGTATTTGTGTAGACTCATTTTGCCAATGTCTATGTATATTGGTTTCTTCTCCTCTCTCCATCACTCTTTGACTCTCGTTCTACCTCTCAAAAAAACAGCGTTCTCTGGATCTGAGATGCCTGAGGGATGGAACACAGACAGGACCTGTCACCATGACAACGGCTTCTGTGAGCTGCCTGACACCCAGACTCTTTTGTGGGAGGGGGTGGCGAGAGAGAGACAGAAAGCGAGAGATGGGAGGGTGTGGAATCAGACAACCCCATTTTTACCCCCTGGGACTTTGCAGTTTGTTCGTGTTCACATGTAGAATTAGCATAAAGACAGTGAATGTGAGAGAGACCGAATGCTATATCAGGACGGAGATTAGAGCGAGAGACAGACACTCTGTGCTGGAAGTTTGCTGGACACGTGTCTTCATGGTGTCCCCAGGGTCCAATTGCCCCTTTACTGTTTGAGATCAGAATCAAACCCTCATAATGTTTCACTTTCCAGTGCCGAACACTTTGACTTGGGATCCTTCAATTGATCTGCCGCAGTTGCCTTCAAACATGCCCCCACACACACAACATAACGTTTTGCGTCAATCTTGAGAAAATCGACAAATTGGCTGAAGCAATAGGACTTTCGGGGTCTGATTTTGTCGCGATCATAATGCAGTGTTGTCATTTTAAAAGTCCAACCAATGGAAGCTGGATCCCGGGTATGGTGGGTAAGGGACTGTTGAGCTGAAAGGACACTTGAAGATCATAGCTCATCAACCAGGATCTTGCTTATTAATTGTTACTTATTCAGTGTAGTAATATATGAATTATATTATAGATATTTGTTTTATCCTTTTACACGTTGTTCTTATGTTCAGTGAAACATTTAGATAACTTGTTCGGAGAGATTTTTGACTTCTATGGTTTCAAGTGCTATATCTTTTGATTGCTTTGAGACCCAACCCAAATTTGTGCCCAGATGCAGTTGAAATGATTGTTAACTGTGAATGTGATAGTGTTGTGACAAAATGCTCCAAAGAAAACAAGAATGCTACATGAAATCATTACAAATGCCTTCAGGGTATGAGGGGCTAACAGTGACCTTGCATATCACTTATATAAAGCTGGAATGGTAGGGATTGGTATGGGATGTTCATGTTGACAAGATATTGGTTGTAGGAGCATCCCTAGCATTGGGAACAACTATTTGATTTGCAAAGTTGCATTTCATCTTCCTACATGACTAATGCAATTAATCTGAGCTCCAACTACATTGATTAACTCAGTTGATCTTATACTAGTATTTTAGTTCCTTTTGAAAGAAACAATCGCAATCAAGTGGATCTGTTGATTCGATGCAGTGTCATGGCTTTTATGTTCACTTTCTATAAACTCGGTGTGATTTGCAATGCATTATGGTCAGCTGGAGCCTGGATGCCGGCCGTGAGTCTTTAGAGTGGAAGCGAAAGTGCTTTCCAGTAGGAAATTATCTGCATATATGGGGGATGATCAAGCTTTAGATGTACATTAGTGTATAATGTTATGCAAGATAATTAAATAGTCGAATGTATGTTATCTGTGTATCGCATGCCATGAGAATCTTGTTGAAAAGTAATGCATTCGATGTGTTAAATGTACCAAATTGAGGGATTTTGTTTTCCTGAGCTACAAGACCTTTTATCATAATATTGTTTTGTTCTCAAAGGAAAAAGATTGAAGCTAGCCTAGCATGTGCTGGGGCATGAGACTGGGGAGAGATATTTCTGTCAGGCTTTTTATTTATTGATGTGAATGCTAGCACAGGTTAGCATGACATGTATGCGGTTATATGCTGCTCTTTAGAGAAAAGCAATATGCTCTTTTGGACTCCCGGATGCCACTTCTTCAGTAACTGTGATTTTATGTGACTTCAGGGGCTTCTGATTTCTTTAGAGGACAGGGTTTGTTTTTTTGGTATACTTTTAAAGTCAGGTTGCCACTAATTCTACCGCATCTATTGACAGTTTAATACGTTTCTGTGGAAGTTGTAGTAGATGGAAGATGGATTTGACCACTGGGTGGGCTGACCACTGTTTACCACAGCCGGTTACAAGTTGGCTGACTCAGATTCAGTGGTTTCACTCACAATCTGCATAAAGGGATTGTGGATTTGGACATCTGAGGGAACCCAAAGCCACTTTAACCAGGCGGAAGCTTGAGGAACCGGGAAACTTGTTTGAACTCTTGATCTGCTCTTTTTCTTCTTCTTTTAATTGGTTCTTGTTAACTAGGTTATTTCTGCCAACACAACTTAATTCTTCTCAGTTTCTTCTTATCATTTTTCATCTAGGAATTCAACCTGCCCGTAGTTTTTCTCTTCATTGTTTCTTTTTCTTCTTTTTTTTTTGTTGGCGCCTCAAGCGTAAAGGTCCAGTGCTACAGACCCTTCATTGTCTAAGGAATGCCGTTTGTGTTTTCCCTTCTCCAAGCCCCTGTCTGGCAGGAACAAGGCCCTCTCTTTTTCCTTGTGCTTCCAGCTCCTCTTGGGTACCTACAGCCTGCTAGGTTTCCTACACTTTCCCAGCGTTCAGACTCTGTGAATGTTAACTATAGTATGCTAAGCTCCTTAACCCCGTTAGCAGGAACTCCAGAGACTCTTTCCAAAGAGGAATGATTTCTGCCTGCTTATAGGCGTATTTAAGAGAAAGAAAGAGAGGGAGATGTGGGAAACTCCCCTTTTCAGCAGGCATCAATGGTCCCAATGGGAACGCCCTTCCCTCCAACCATTCTTGGAATGTATGGATTGTAATATGACTGCCTTACATGCTTCACATTAGCTATAGGATGGAAACACTGCCATTAAAACATTTATACGTCATGTCCAACCCTCCCGCCCGCTTTTTAAATTTTTTTAATTTTTTTTTATACCAGATGAATTCCAGGATCTCAGGTATGCTGAGGTGGGATGACGTTGGTGTACAATATCTTTTTGAGATGTTACTATGAACGAATCAATAAAGGGTGACGCCAAAGCTCAGAATTTTCTTATTAAAACATAAATATGTGCAATTTGAATGTCATAATTCCTCATAAACCTCCTTTCCTTTTTATAATGTTGAGTTTAAAGCAGTGTTTTTATGTGTATGTGGTCATTGTGAAATGCCTGACATGTCTAATAAGGTGGCGAACAGGGTCCGTACCAGCGGCGCACATGTTGTATCTCAGTACCATGTTGCTGCTGTCAGTCTCACTTAATTTAAATGTAAGCAAATCCTGTTTGCATTAACTTTGAAAATGCTGGCTTCTTTCACTGCAAAATTCTATTCTTTAATTTTTTGGAGGAAATTCATTTTTAGTTATGATCGGTTTCAGGCTTGATAAGCATTTTTGCTAACATTCCTAACAGGAGTCATCGTATATGAGAAGTTAGGGAATTAGCAGGGGGATTTTGTTTTTGAGAGCTGACTTTCAAAGTTGTTATGAAAAGTACAGTGATCCCTCGTTTATCGCGGTTAATGTGGACGGGAATCCCCCACGATAAGTGAAAATCCGCGAAGTAGGATCAACCAATCAGCTCACGGGATACATCCACTCATGCTCTCATTGGTTGATCTTGCGCCGGGAACCAATCACGTGTCTTGTCTGAGTGCCCGTGGGTGTGTACAAAGCCTCTGAGAGAGTTTCTCTCTTTGTCTGGCATCCTGGGAAACCGTTTCTCTCGCGCATTACGATAAAACAACGCTGCTTTCCGCAATACGGCTGCCGATATGGCGGCGTGTGTGTGTGTGTATGTGTATATGTGTGTGTGTGTGTGTATATATATGTATATGTATGTGTGTATATATTTATATATATTTCCCCCGATGAATATTTTAGAAAAATCCGCAATACACTGAGGCCACGAAGCTTGAACCGCGAAGTGGCGAGGGATTACTGTAGTCAGTTTTACTCATCATTCAGGTTTGTTTGTAAATAATGATTGTACAATTAAATTTTCTACTGAGTTTAAGGACTGTTAATGAATTGTATAGCATTTATCTGGTTTATATACTAATTTTTGTGCTGCAAAATGATATTTCCCATCATTCTTTGTAGTGGCACAAGAATGACATGCAAGATTCCAAGCAAATCCCTTCACAATTAAAATTTTCAAACTTATAAGGAAGATTTGGCTCAGTTGTTAAGTACAGTTTAGGAAAATTAGTGTTGCAGTGTAACTAATGTAAATAACAGGTGGAGTGGGGCTGTTGTGTTTTTTCATGATTTTGGTATACGGCTGCTTCAGCATTTCAGACGGTGTTCTGGATGGGAAGCTTTCTCTCCACCTGTCCACACAAATATTAACGCACTTGTCTCCATACATGGCTTATGATTAGGCCCTTGAGCAAGCATAATTGTGGGCCACTGAGATTGAGAATGCTAGGGGGTTCTGGGAATACAGTATGCGTGTGTTTGAGGGGTTTCCTCAGCAGATTTGTTTACTGGTAATTAATTCACCTGATTGATACAACAGCTGTTGACTCAATGGGAGGGAAAGTGAGGGAGCAGTGGAGAGAGAGCGACCCCTCGTCACAGTGGCTTCCCTATGTTACACAGTGTAGATTGCCGTCCCAGCGCCCCATTGATTAAAAGGCACATCTGTCAGCCAGCATGGCTGATTATGGCTGCCGGTCCTCACTGGCTAATCTTTATGGAGTCAACTTCACTGACAGAGTTATTGGAAATGGGGGATGCTGGGAGAAAGAGCAGAGGAGGCAGTTAGTGTGTTGAAATGCAGTAAGTGGGGAAAAATGCTGGTGTCTTGGATATTTATTTGGGACATGTTTTTTGGGATGGAGATGTCACGGTAACAATATTTCTGTCAAATAAAATCATTACCATAGCAAAGCAATAGGGGTGTGCTGGAGTATTCAAATATTCAATCTGTAACAATTACTCGAAAAATTATACTTTTCTGGCCGTAAATGCTGTGAATCCATGACATTGGGTGGTGCTGGGGAGTGTGGTTGCATTTTATGGTTGTGAAAAACTTGGAAATTCCATGGAATTTTTTTAACGTGGTATTTCCATGCCTGGAAAAGATTTGGAAAAATAAACCCAGAAAGTTTCTTATGACACACAAATGGCTTCACATCATCTCATTGAATCTGTACCTTCGGTCTTAAAGTGACAGCAACCTAATAAAACTGCTTATGTTAATCAAACAACAAAAGACAAATAGAATCACTCACTGCTCTTGACTTTTATGAACTCTCCGCAGCCGGCTTTACTTTTATCAGACTGAGGAGCCAACTTTCATCCAAGCATGTGGATTGTCTTGTTTTTCTCAATATGAACGTGTAGCTAACTGGTGCAGTCTGCTTTATTAGGGTTTTGTGGCTAAAACTTAGGCCAAACATAAAATTCGATATAATTTTTGTTTTATCCACATTGTTTAATGTTTTCAACTAAAGGAAAACTTAGAGATTATTGCATATAACCATATACTTGTTTAATTTTGAAGAAAAAAAATAATTTTATTGTTAATCTTAATTATTAAATTAAACTAGTAATCGAATATTGGATTTAAAAATATATATATTTTATGGGGCTAGAATACAGTACAAAAAAAAAAAGCAATAATGCTAAAAGCATTATGGTATGTGTGCTTTTTTTATAGATGGGTGTTATCAAGATGACGTCTGTGCTTACAGGTCTATTCCTGGGCCACTGTATCGCTCATTCAGCATATGGTGAATTGCCAGTGACTGCTTGTTACCAGAGTACATGTTCATGTGTTTGTCGGTCGGTGATCTGGGTTACCCTGCTCGTCTGAGCACAGATAAGGAAGGATCCATTCCTCATCCTGGATCCCTGTTCCAGATCAATGCCCAGATTAAGCCTTTCCCCCACTGTCTGCTGCCCAACCGAGCCCTACGATTGATACTGATAATTAAAACCGCATCAGCTAATTACTTCATAGGGTTTAGACTATGTGGATGCTAGGTGAATGTATAGATCACCAATATTATTCATAGTTTATTAATAATTAATAGTCTATGTTGAGCTTTCGTTCTGCTATAATACAATCAAGAACATACAAGAAAGTGAAATGGAATGACACAAAATATGCAGAAAAACATGTACATGTTGCTGGTAGTGGAAAATTGTCATACATTTCTTCTTTTTTTACAATTTAAACCACTCAAATTTATATACATTGTATATAATTTTATGAAACTTTGGATGGCAAAGCAAAATTGTGATCTGATGACAAAAGACAGTTTTGTTAATTTCATAGATAGTCATGTCAAAGCTAAAATTATTGGCTAATATATTGCTTTTTGTTATTGTTGCTAAAATTGAATCATCTCGGGTTCAATCACATTGGCTACATTTAAATTAATATTTAGTGGCCAAAAAGGCGGCATTGTCACTTTCCAACCAAGCAGTTTTCTGTTTTTCTGCACGACCAACTTGAGCGACTAATTTGAACCGGTTGCCGAAGTTGTGTGGGAAAATCTTTCACCCTTGTGTGAAATTCCCACTTGCATGGATTCTTGTTGAAATGACAGGATTTTGCCAGTGAAAATTCTTGAACAATGCTAAATGTGACCGCACCTTCAGGGGGAAAAACCTTCGGAAAATCAGTTCATGTATAATGTTCTTGCTTTAAGGGAAGAGGGCATGCAAAGCGCAGCACGAAAAGTGTTAACAGGAACTGGAATGTGTCTGTTGTGGTCGAGAGGGAAAGAGATAGCAGTAGCAAAAAGCCAGGCCTATCAAAAGCCACAGGCTCCTTTAAACTCTATCTTCATTCTCTTCTCTCGGTTTCTCTCGCACTCCCTCTCTTTTGCTCCCTGGCCGGGCGAGTGATTGACGGCCTGAGGGTTTTAATGGGCACCAGAGAGCGGGAGAGCCAAGGTCTGAGTTGTCATGGCAACAAGCCGATTGGGCCCTCTGCCGCTCTACCTGAGTGCAGTGAAGTTGCGCTGTGTGCGTGCGTGTGTGTGTGAGCTACCGATGATTGGCCAGTGATTTTCTATTAGTTCATCTCTGCGTGTTAATGAAAGTATTTAACTATCCTCCTGCATTTTCACTCATTCGTATGCTGTGGCAAAAGAGTCGGAGCCATTGTGCTGGTTAAACCTACAACAGCCACTGTGTAAACAAATCTCTCCGGCCCGATCTGTCACTCAGCCCCTCCCTCTCCTTAACCAAACATACTCTCCAATCCCTCCACTGCATGCAAACACGGCGCCTGGCCGTACCACACCTGTTATCTGCCCAGCACCAGCCTCCGGACCCTTTTTCTTCCATCGTTTTTGAGAAAGCGCGTGCTTTTAGATATATTAAATGTAAATCTGTGGAGTTTCTGTGATAGTTTTGGCTGATTTGCCAAAGTCTTAAAGGGATAGTCAATTACTCAACTTCATTTACTTCCAGACTTTATTCAGTGGAACAAGTAATAGCATGAACATCATTCTTAACTGAAATTTAGAACCATGTTCATGCTATTATTTGCCACACAATAAAAGCATATAGTGAGCAAAGGTTTTTATCATGGACACATCATCAAGTCAGTTAAACTTCAGGAATATCAATCTGTCCAATTAGGAAACATAAGTGATTGTGAATCAGTTTCACCTGCTTTGATCCAAATGAAAGTGGGAACAGGTGCACTGGAGAGGCAACAGCAAGACAAACCCTAAAAAGAGAATGATTTTTCAGTTGGTGATCATAGACGATTGTTCTTTCTTTATTCGTCCTGACTTGTTTGTCTTCAGTTTTGTGGTTTGTTAGGGTTGTTGTCACTGTCTGTATCACGAGGCAGTACCTGCAATCCGATCGGATTGCACAGGAAGTCCTGCTCCTCCAGAAAGTCACATCCATAAATGCTGCCGCAAGGAGGTTTGGTGTTTCAAAGAGCATGGAGAAGATAATAGGAGACAGGCTGTTACACGAGGAGAGCTGGCCAGGTGCATACAAGAGCAACAACCCAACAGGACCGGTATCTGCTCCTTTGTGTGAGGAGGAGGAAAAGCACTGCCAGAGCCCTACAAAATAACCTCCAACAGGTACTGGTGTGCATGTTTCTGACCAAGGCCTGACGTCCTCTAGTGGGATCTGTGCTCACATCTCAGCACCTTGCAGCTCGATTGGCATTTGCCAGAGAACACCAGAATTGGCGCCCCGTTCTCTTCACGGATGAGAGCAGGTTCACACTGAGCACATGTGACAGACGGGAAAGAGTCTGGAGATGCCGTGGGGAACGTTATGCTGCGTGCAACATCATCCAGTATGACCGGTTTGGTGGTGGGTCAGTTATGGTCTGGGGAGGAATATGCTTGGAGGATCGGACAGACCTCCACGTGTTGCCAATGGTTCCCTTACTTGCATGAAGTTCATCACAACAACTCATAATGTAAGTCAGTAGAGTGTATGGCCCCCATGTTCTTGTGTGAACTCACAACAACGTCTGGCCTCCTGATGAGATGGCAGATGGTGTCCTGGGGGATCTCCTCCCAGACCTGGACCAGGGCATCAGTAGCTCCTGGACAGTCTATGGTGCTATTTCGCAGCTTTGGATGTCCCGGAGGTTCTCCGTTGGATTCAGGTCTGGGGAACATTCTGGCCAGTCAGTTGCATTATTGCCTCTGTCATCTAAGAATTGCCTTCTCACTGTAGTCACATGAGGCAGGGCATTATCATGCACCAGGAGGAATCCAGGGCCACTGCACCAACATAAGATCTGATAATGGCTCTGAAGATTTTATCCCGTTAAACTCGCAGCAGTAAGATTAGCCTGTAACTTCAGTTTATAGATTTTTGGTATGATTTTGAATCTAGCATTCCTTGTATTTTGCTTTCCATTGACTGTCATCACATAATTTTGTTCTTAACAAATTGTAGAACGTATATAAAGTTTTTCAAATTTAACATTTCATCATTGAGGTCCAATGTATTATTTTAAGTGTAATTTTTTTTGAGCAGTGTAATAGACAAGTAGTCTTTCCCAATTTTTCTGAAGCTATATGATATCTTTGTGCAAGAGAAACACACAATTTGAATTCTGCACACTTGTCCACAACATTAGTGACACAGAGAGTTCTACAAAATTAAAAAAAAAATTGTTTTACCATTGCTGAACGATAAAAAGCATTGACTGCAATCAGATGTTAAAGAGCTTGAGCATTTAAAGCTGCAGCACACAATATAACTTCAGAGTGTTTATAATAAACAGAACTTTGTCCGTTGGTGTTGATGCTAATATATAGTTCTTTGGTGTGAACAGAACTTTATTCTCTGAAATTTTTTATTTCGCAACATTTGAGAATCTTGGAAAACATTTAAAAACTGGAACCAGTTATTCTGAACTTTAGATGCTGGTGGGATAAATCCCAGATGAATTTGAATCAAATTTGTCTTTTGACCTACAAGTTGACCTGGCCGTCCTGTTGATGTGTGCGACTACATGTGATGTTGAATATTCTTGTGTGTTTATGTGTGGCTTTAGGGGTTGATTGCTACTACACATGTCTTAGACCTAAAGGCAGATAATTGTGTACCTATGAACTGTGTATGGAACGGTGCCCTTTGCCCTCTCAGGGTCAGTGTTGAGTGTCTGAACTATTAAGGTTTACCCTCCTCCACCCAGACGAGAGTGAGGGATCTGATTACAGGGTGGAGGAGGGGGTGCTGGGTCATGTGTAATCCTGGTCTACCCCTTCTTTACCATCATGGGAAAGACACTGCTGAATTTGGCTTTGTCTGAGGTGGGGTGGGGGGGGGGGCCCAGGCGTCAACCTAAATAACTGCTCACGTGTTTAACAAGAGGTTCTATTTGTATGTTGTATTTAAACCCAAATCTTGTCAATTTGGAATAATGGAATTGTTATTGGAAGAAGTGGAATTTGTTTACTAACTTAAAGAATGGTTTTAATCAAGGATAATGTGGAATTTTGATCATCATAATTTTGCTTTTGTTTTTTGAGGAATCTATTTTTTTGACCAGTCTTTGCGTGTTTCTCTGTTTCAGAGTGCGGCAGCAGCTCCCAGTCCTGTGATGGGCAACATGCCACCCAACGATGGCATGCCAGGTGGACCCATGCCTCCCGGCTTCTTTCAAGTAAGAGCTGCTCTCTCCTTCCCCCACCTTCCCAGTTCAACCTCCTCCTTTAACCCTGTGCGTTAAGCTTTTACCATTTTTCTGTCCCTCGCCCCACCCCTCCTTTTTCGAGCCCCCTTTAGTTCTTTTAATCCCCTTCCAGATGTTTCTTTCCTGCTATCTCTCCCTTTCTATTTCCATTCATTTTTATTTTGCGTCTAAATTAGTTGTTCGGTACAATAGCAACTCTCACTGACACAAACTGAGAGTTGCGGTCCCTGATCTGAGATCAGTATGAATGCCTCGACAGTTTAATCCCTAAGGCCAAAATGGGTAAAAACATGGGTGCTTGGTTGTAGCTCTTTGGCAACACTTATCTAACAACATATCTGTGTATTTTAAATTCAGGCCTGGGATTTGGGGGAATGCTTAGGGGCATAGTTCCCAAAGTCAAGGCGCCTGTGGGAGTTCCTCTGCCATAGTGATCTTTATTGAGCTATTATAGTCAGACACAAGCTAGTAACCCTCTTAAACAAACACACACACACTACCGTAGACAAATTCTTTTAGTCAAGAATTATTTTTATTCCATCTCTGCATCCAAATTGTTTAGACCACTCACACAAGATGTCATATTAATGAATTTCTTTGTGAAAAAACTGTGAAAAAGTCTGACAATTTGCATCTCTATTTTCTTTTAGCTTCCAGCTCTATATGTTGATCTTTATTAAATGTATTAGATTTTCTATTTGATGTGTCTTATGTTGTATCTAATCTGTATACGGTCTAGTCTGGCGCTCTATCTGCCATATACATAGAGTGCACCTCAAATAGAAGATCAGATAATCTATGGATACAACATAAAATATATCAGATAGGGGATCTGAATCAGTGGTTGTAAAATCTAGTAGAACATCAGATAGCTTAGAGCATCATGAAGAGTAGCTAGAAGGTGAGATAGAGCATCTCATGGAGTGTATACATAACATTCATTAGATAAAAATCTGATACAGTGGATTTAACGTCTTGTCGAACATCAGATAAAGCATTTGATGGAGTAGATAGGAGATCTAATGGAGTCAGTGATATAGAAGAGATGATCTAGATAATTGAATATCTAGTAGAACATTTTAGAGTCTAGGTCAGGGGTCTGCTACCTTCAAAATTAAAAGAGCCATTTTGGCCTCTTTACTACCGAAAAAAATTCACGGGAGCCGCAAAACCTATTTGATCCCTAAAATTAAAATAACACCGCATAGGAAAAGGGCCAGAGCATATTACAGTGCCTGACATCATACTTGCGAGTTCAAACATCCCTTTAATCTTAATTTTAGTGATCTCCGACTGGTGAAGTCGGACATCATTAGCGGCGACGTGAATAACAATCTCCAATCTGGTTTATATCCAGTTTGCAATACATAAAATAACTAAAGTGTGTAGCATTTGTGAAATTACAGAACTACAAAAATAAAACTAATGAAATTGTATTGTTGTTTGTGACAATGGAAAACATCAAATATTTTAAAAAAAATATGATGTAACAAGACTACTTCGATCTTGAAATTTAAGAGGTATAACATTGAAAAAATTAATAAATTAATAAAATAGCTTATTTATTGATTCCCATATATATTTTTCAAAGCTAGGGGAGCCTCTGCACAGGGATGAAAGAGCCGCAGGTTGCAGACCCCTGGTCTAGGTTGAAGGGTCCAAGAGGGTTAGAAGACAAATTAAATATTAGGATTAGGTTAGAGCATCCAATAGAGTTGATAGAATGTCAAGATAAGATAGCGGCAGATACATCATCTGATATAGCATCCTATAGAATAGCTAGAATATCAAGAATAACTTCAGGTGGATTGACCAAGACATGCATTCGCAATGTTGTAGATTATCTGGTAGACTAGCTGATGGAGCATCCCATAAAGCAGTAGATGAGCATCAGGTAGAGCATCACATGGATTAGACGATTGAACATGGACATGGTCTTTGTATTGAAGAGGAGAGTGTTAATGTTGTATGAGCCGTGTTCAGAGCAGGGAGCGATCTGACTGTTGCGTGAGTGACATTGCATTCTATAAATAGCGCCTGTGTGCATAAGAGCGAGAGAGAAAGAGAGAGAGAACTAAGAAAGGGAAGAAGAGGGAGGACTTTGTGCTCCGCTGCAGTAATTCCCTCTTGGTAGCAGCCCAGGGCATGGCAAAAGAGAGACATGGAGAGAGTGAAGACAGAAAATGAAAGAAGGAAAAGAGAGATGGCGATGAGGCAACAATTGCAAAAAGACAGGCTCCTCCAGGCCCATGTGCATTCCTTGTATGCTCCCTGATTCCACACAACCAGTTGCTGCGGTTTGGTGACACAAATTATATCTTGGCATATATCCTAGTGGCCAGAATATCACTCTTTCACACCTCTCAAGAGCTAACTAATGCTCCCTCCCACTCTTGTCGACCACGGCTGCTGGACACAGTTGTGCTAATAATTGGAGCTGCTCTTTTTCTAGCGGTTTTTTAATAGAATTGTGATTGGAACAGGTTGTGATCCATGCTGATTCTGCAATTGTCATCAAAACATTGCTCATTTCAAAAAGCAGATATGTGTGCTCTGTCGCTTTCTTTTGTCTTTCAGTTTGTTGATCATCTTTAATTATTCCTCAATTTCATTGTTTCTTTGTTGGTCATGAGTGCATGTCAATCGCAAAAAACGTTGTCTTCTGTAATGCAGCCCAAACCAGTGTAGTCTGATTCATGAAAACATGATTCTTATGAACCATTTCCTTTGGTAATTTGTGCAAGAGTTATCAGTTTCAAGCATTCTAATGAATAACTCGCTGAATGTCAATAGCGGTTATTGAATAAACATTTGACTAACTTGCAGAACTGCATATCATTCAGCCACGTCCAACAAAAATAGGGGGATGAAAAGAATTCTGGAAGAAATACTGGTACTCTAGTGAGTAGTACGCCATTTGTTAAGTTGGAAAAGCAGTTTGGTGCAAAACATGACACACTTGAGCCTCTGTTTGTGTCTCCAGCTCAGCTCCAGATGTAGCAGCAATAATTAACACGGTAGCTGCCGTGTGATCAGCGTGGTCCTGCGAGACGGGGACCACGGTGAAGAGGGTTAAACCCTCCTGTACACTCTCTCCAGACTCTCCTAATCTGTACCTCTCAGGCCCAGACTCCCAGCAACCTCCTGCAGAGAGACTGAGAGTGAAGGAAGAGTGTTTAAGGAGAGAAACACAAAGCTTGCATGCTGGCGTCTGGCCTGGATCTTGGAAATTTTGTATGATTTTTCCTTTTTTTTTTTTTTTATCCCCCCCATTGCATGGATCAGACTCTTCAATAATTTTCATGTCGAAACTCCACTGCACCAGCTCTTCTTGGGAGGACAGACTAGCAAGAGGGAGGCAGGGAACGAGCGAGCGAAGTCAAGGAGTGTAAGAAAAAAAAAGAGAGAAATAGTTTCAACTTTAGCTGGAAACATCTGAAATGGATGAGTTTGTTTTGAAGGAAGGTGGTGGGAGAATTTCATCAGCCTTTCTCCCACAAAAAAAACTCTTGAAACCCAACAGAACACTGAGAAAAGTGAAAGACTGGCAGACTCTAGAGAGGGAGAGTTCCATCAAGGTTAAAAGGACTGGAGGATCTTGTTCTGACTTGCTGCGAGGTGCTGGAAGTCTTAGGACATTGAAATAAACCCAGCACTGGAGTGTTGTAGATATGTCCCAATTCTCGAGCGAATCTCAATATGCTTTCTGTTTCGAATTGTTTTCTGAGATGTAGACGTATAGAGGGTTTTGATTCGAGTTGAGAATTCCTTGATTGCATCATTTTCAGTGACCGTTGAGGTCTAAGTGCACACGGGTTTATGAGATTTCTTGACATTTTCAACATCTTCCGGATGTCCTGTTTGGTACAGCATATATTTATCGTCTCTGACAGTTGCACTAAAATCGAAAAAATAGTTTTCTTTATTTGGGGTGGCTTTAAAATCAACTGTGGCGCGTACTCTGGGTTTGTGAAGTTTCTTGACATTTTTGACAACTAGATCTTTTTGATGCCATCTAGTACGTCACATTGCATTTATCATCTCGGTTTGTGACCGATTCTGTGACAGCTGCACTTATCAGAATAATTACTTCCGAGACCATTGAAAACCAACCGTCTGAAGCAACACGCCCTCAACCGTACTGTTCAATCTCGCGCCGTTTGCCAAAAAAGTGGTCGTAATTTTTTTTTGTAATGTACACAGAAACAACAATGAAATATGCATTGTGCTGCTGTTCCATGCTTTGTTTTGCTTGGTACTTTGTCCCGGCAGTCACTTGGCAAGTGGCTACACACTGCCCCCTTTTGGTTGGGAAGCAGCGTTGCTTCTGAAACACTTGGACTGTGTGGTTTCTTCTGTCCTCTATGCCACTGTCCCGCTAGGAATAGTATGTGTTGTTCCCTTTCTCTGCGGGAGGGGCTACTTTTGATGAGTTTGTAGTTTGGTGCCAAGCCGTTATCTCCTTAGCTGGGTAGAAAATGATTTTATTAATTGCTTCATTTAACATACCCGCCCACCCCCCAGCCAAGACACGCACGCAATCCAGCGTAAGTTATTCCTCACTCACTCTCTACAGGGATGTGGTGCAGCAACGGGCGTCTCTGTAAAGCCCCATATGCCTCTCTCGGTTACCAATAATGGACTCCTTTGAAAGACATGGAGGAGGCCTTGTGGTGAAGCTCTGTTATGGGGTTCAGCAGCTGCCCGGTACTGTTGGAGATGCCCTTTGCTGGCAAATAAATGGTGGATTTATTACCATTCTAGGGGCTGCATTGTTATTAGAGACTGTTGGAATCATCAACTTTTTCTTCTTAACCTAATTTTAAGACATTGTTGGTCAACCTACCTTAGCAAAGACAAATGTAATGGTTTGTGCGTACTTTTTTGAGCGTAATATCTCTACCTCTCTTTCTCAGGGCCCTCCCGGGTCACAACCATCACCTCATGCACAGCCCCCTCCACACAACCCCAACAACCCCATGATGGGGCCACATGGCCAGGTAAGACTCTTCCCTCCATTTTCTTGTACTTTCTCATACATACCTTAAGGAGTAAATGCGTTGGGTGAAGTAAAACATTTCAGAAGCACCTCCGGCACATCTTTCAATTCACCCTTTCCAGCTACACTATTGTTCTTTTATTTCCTACTTTTCATTTCCTGACTAACTTGATCTATTAGTGTGCAAAACTTCAGACTTTTAAGTCAACAAGTTGGTGAGGTTCCTAAACGACTGGACTTAACTGTGAACCCTTTATTTTTATTTTACACATTTGGCAGATGCTTTTATCCAAAGTGACTCGTTTTGCGTTTAAGGTATACTGTAATCCCTCGCCACTTCGTGGTTCAAGTTTCGTGGCTTCAGTGCATCGTGGATTTTTCAAAAATATTTATCGAAAAATAAAAATTAAAAAATACCGCCATATTGGCAGCCGTCATCGTGATGCGCGAGAGAAACGGTTTCCCAGGATGCCAGACAAAGAGAGAAACTCTCTCAGAGGCTTTGTACACACCCACGGCACTCAGACAAGCATGTGATTGGTTCCTGGTGCGAGATCGATGAATGAGAGCACGAGTGGATGTATCCGTGCGCTGATTGGTTTCCGGTCCACATTTACTGCGATAAACGAGGGATCACTGTACTGTTTATCGGTTTATTGAACCCATGGCCTTGATGTTGCAAGCGACATGCTCTTTTGTTTGAGCTACACATTTTTTTAGTGCATACATATACTATTAGGCTTGGATGACTGGTTGCCATCGTGACCCATCCCTAGATAGAGCCCAAATCAGTACATTACCTCATTCTTTGTTCTCTCTGAAAACACACACACACATATTCCTCGTTGACAGTGACTATGTTGCCAGATAAATAATGCAGGCTGTGGCCCAGCCCATCAGGAGTGGAAGTTCATCTAGCCCGGGACTCTGCAGACCTGGTCCCTCCCTACACCCTGCACTCAGTCCTTCATAGTCCATCAATATCCTATTAATAATGCAACATGCGCACACGCACGCACACACTAACATGCTCTTGCGTTTACACATGCAAGCATAAACACAGGCACTCAAACACAAATACGCAAACACCAACACACCCTTCCTGAGTACATAAACTTGCTGCAACTTGGAGAGAACATGGGAAGATGGAGCTGGAACCAGTTTGAACAAGCAGGTCAATCCTAATGGTTGTTGGATCAATCCCTGTGAAATTACTTATTACTCTGCAATGTAATGAAGCTTTGATCGATAAGTAATTGTATTAGTTGCTTCCTTTCTGTGAAATCATGCTGGATGGCTTCATCTACAGTGAAATCACATTGGCTAAATGTATAGCTGGATGTGAAACATCAAATATGTTCTTATTGGCCGAGAATTTCAAACAGCGTTTTTGCTTTTAGTGCGGATAGACAAATTACTTGTTGCTGTAACTTGTTGCTTCCTGCCTTTATTAGGATATGGTGTTTAGAATATCTTTGCAGGTCTTTCTCTCTTTCTGCTCTTCTTTGAAACATCTTTCTATCTTTGTTCTTGCTTTAAATTCTTGTTTAAAATAATAGGTTTCCTCTGTTAAACAATCTGATAGCAGCAGCCTCACCTTGTCAGTGTAGAGAGAACCAATGTTTATGAGGTCGTCTATTTAGGCGCAAACTGACTTCTTTTAGATGGTGTGATTGCGCCTCCTACTGGTAATCGTTGTACTGTGCATCTCAAACTTTTTCAGTTACGCTTTATTTTAACGTGTCCATTTTACAGCGGCTCATATAGCAGAGCGTGGCGCTTGCAACGGCAAGGTGGCGGGTTCGATTCCCAGGGAAAGCAAGAACTGATTAGAATGCCGATGTGTTTTTGAATGCAATGGATAAAATGCTGAATGCATAAATGTAAACAGTGTAAATCTACATTTAAGTGCAGAGTAATAATGACATGTTCTTACTGTAAGGTTTGCTTTAGTGTTAGTTGCATGTAATTCATAATTTATAGTTATTATTGTAGTAGACATGTGACAAGGACACTGTGAAATAAAGTTACCATATTTTCTTTTATTTTAAATTATAAGCACACCGTATAAGATTTTAATAAATTGTAAAGCTGTGATGTTTATGCTATAAATTGCGTTTGAACACAAGTATAATCGACAGCGATTATAGAGCATATTATTACAGGAAGAGTTTAGGAATATTTTCTGAAGAAATCACATCGGCATACTGTATTTCAAACCAAAGAGCTTTTCGACCTGCGCTTTACCCTGGGTTATATTTACCCTTTATCTAAACAGGTGGCATGCTGTGTTCGTCCAGTCAATGACCCTGACGCTGTAAATACGCAACTAAGAATATTATTTTTACCAATGTACAGTGTGAAATGTTAGCATATGAATATCCAGGATTAAATGTCAACCCAGGATTTAGCCGGGGTTGGCAATGACCCGGGATTAACTGTTTAAAGTGTGGAAAGTCTATCCTAATCACAGGTTAACTTTGGCATATTGCACCCAGTCTTTTGATTGACAGACCCTATGCTCTCTCCCCATAGCCTTTCATGTCTCCACGGTACCCAGGTGGGCCCCGCCCATCACTCCGCATGCCAAATCAGGTACTGACCCCACCCACAGCCCCTCGTTTTGCTGTCTTCTTTTCTCAGCTTGACCCTTGTTTCATACTCTCTGTCTTGGTTTCAGCCTCCCGTTGGTGTCCCCGGGTCACAGCCGCTCCTGCCAAACAGTTTGGACCCCACCAGACCGCAAGGTACCACACTGCACCATAGACATTTACAACCAGCTGGGTTTGACAAATGCTTTTCTATGGTATTTACAAAATGGTTGTGGTTTCTCTTGCCCAATAGGACATCCAAACATGGGCGGCCCAATGAGGATGAACCCACCCAGAGGAATGGGAGGAATGGGCCCACAGGTTGGCTGCTGTTCCTTTTAATAAAATAGTCATGCTTTCTTTGGGAGACCTGAAAATATCAGCGGAAATTACAAATTAGTCTTAAGAGTCTAATTTAAATTCATGGAAATAGAAATATTATAGATTGTTATATAAATGTATATTATAGAAAACATATTTTATTTATTATGCATTTCATTATATTGTATATTTAATATTGATATTATTTTAACTATTAAATATTAAATAAACTATGGAAATTGTTTTTTGGTTGTTGTTTTTAGAAAACTAATTGTTTTAACTGTAGTTATATATACCGCTAATCTGAATTAAATCAATGGAGATTTTAATAGGAATATATATTTTTTTTATGTCAGAATATTTAAAAATTGAATATAGATTATTTAATTTTAAATCAAATTTGAAAACATCATAGATATTTTAAGGGAAAACAGGTTATGTATTTTTTTTGTAGCTTATTATACGAGTATGGATGAAAATTGTGAATATTCATATACAAAATAAATGAGGCCATTGCAAATTATTTATTCATTGATTAGATATATTGTTATATAGAACTTGCATGCATAGAAATGTTCATAGAAAATGTCTTAATCCTTACTATAGAAATACAAAAGTCTATCTCATAAAATCTCATAAAATAAATTATTTAATAAATAAATGTGTAATTTCTGCACACACACACACAGGCATATATATATATATATATATATATATATATATATGTATGTATATATGTATATGTGTATGTATATGTATATATATATATATGTATATGTATATGTATGTATGTATGTATGTGTATATATATATATATTTTTTTATATTTATTTATATATATATATATATATTTATAATGCCATAACATGTGTCTTATGTAGGTTAACCTTTGCCATCTCTGCATTTGTAGAACTACGGCGGTGGAATGAGGCCTCCTCCGAACTCTCTCGGCGGCCCTGGAATGCCTGGCATGAACATGTGAGTCTGTGCCACAGTATAACACACTCACACGGTCTCTGCTACGCTTATACACACACTAACTTTTCCTCTTATATTTTCAGGGGTCCGGGAGGTCGAGGGCCGTGGCCTAACCCTAACGCAAACTCAGTAAGTGCCTCTTCCAAACATTGCGATATCGCAAATAACTCAGAGAAACCACGTAAGAATAAATATCTCTTCTTCCCACAGATAGCATACTCCTCTTCATCACCAGGAAACTATGTGGTGAGTCGCACGCACAAGATTTTGCCGCAGTCTCTCTCTCTCTGTTTGTTAGACATTTTCGTTGTGAGTAATTGTTTTCTGTGGTCATCTCTCAGGGACCTCCAGGAGGTGGCGGACCTCCAGGAACTCCCATCATGCCAAGCCCAGGAGGTCAGTTTGCTTTCATCTAATCCAAAGGATTTTATCTGGAATTCCATATCAAGTCTTATTTTATTGAAAGTTCATAACAATAGTTAGAAATTACCTCAGTGACTGGAAATGATCTTGTACTAGCTCTCGTTTTTGGGAAACGTCGGGTAAATACATCAACTTTCTGAGGAGAATTTTCCTGTTAAACGCTTTTTTTTTTCTTCATAGACTCGACGAATTCCAGTGAAAACATTTACACGATGATGAATCCAATCGGCCCTGGTGGCAACAGACCGAACGTAAGATTGCGTTTTATGCATGGGTTTTGTTGTTTTAGTGTCATTATTGATTTATTGGATGAGGTTAATAATATCTGTGTTTCTGCAGTTCCCAATGGGGCCGGGGCCCGATGGTCCAATGGGTGGAATGGGATCGATGGAGCCGCACCATATGAACGGGTCTTTAGGTGAGACTTCGTCATACGAATTGCTAATACATACAAAATGGTGAACATTTCTGATGGTTTTGTCTTTTATCTGCTTTTGATTACAGGCTCGGGTGATATGGATGGGTTGCCAAAGGTGAGAAACTGATCTCTGGATATAAATATCTTGTTTTTATACTATTACAGTATTTCTTAATATTTTGAATTTAAATTTGTATATTTTTAGTAAAAAATTTAGGGTATTTTTTTTAAATTAATTTTGTTAAAAATATTTCTGTTTAACTTTATATTTTTTTTCCGTTTTCGTCATTTTTGTTGTTTATTTCAGTTGACAAGGCAAGATTTCAATTTTTTTCATATTGGTTTTCTTAAGTTTACTTTTTTAATTTAATTAGATTTTTTTGTTTAAAATTAGCTTTAATTTGTTTTATTTAACAATAACAGTGAATTTCCTTTTTTTTTTAGGGAAAAGCAAAATATCGGTACAATATCGGTTATCGGCATTTTTAAAAATAGATCGGTATTGGCGGACATTTATATTGCCATGTTTACATTTAGATTAGCGTTGATTTAATAATTTTGTTAAATATGTTCTTCATTATCCCATTTTCACACCTTACATAATGTTGTGATTCCTAAGTCACTTGTAGCGTTTAAATTATTTAGTTTTTAGCATTTTATTAAAGTGTTGTAATCAAAATAGTATAACATTTTAACATTGGCCTTTTATCAGTTATGGTCCATTGCTTGAGCATAATTATCAACTAATTGTTATCGGCCGTTTCTTGTTGGATGCCATTTACTTCATTTTGTGAATATTTTACACATGTATTTTTATCCAAAGCGACTTGCATTGCATTCAGGATACACATTGACATTCTTATAAGTTCTTGCTTTCCCTGGTAATTGAACCCATGACCTTGGAGTTGCAAGTGCCACTCTCTACTATTTGAGCTACAGGAAAGCCTATTTTTGTTTATGTCACCTAATCAACCGTCTGGATTTCTAGAACTCTCCAAACAACATGGCGGGCATGAACAATCCCCCAGGGACTCCGCGGGACGATGGGGAGATGACAGGCAACTTCTTAAACCCATTCCAAAGTGAAAGTGTAAGTTCACGTCACACCGGCTTGCTCTATATCACTCCTCCCTGCTTTCCTGTTTCTAGTAGTGCAACGGATTGTAGTTGATACGACGCATGTGATTCAGGGATTAATTGCAAAGTTTAGCCATCAGAGTGAAAGTTTATTTCATTTTGACTTTGTCAAAATGCCGACAAGCATTCTAGTGAACCCAATCAGTTATGTCTTATAAGAGCGTATACAGTTGAGAAAGAAATGGGATGTGCAACGGTAAATTTTAAACGGTTTTTTTTGTTTTACCCTATTAATTGCAGTTAAAATTATAACCATTAAGATCTCATATAAATACGAATTAATAAACTCTAAAAATACTTGACAATTTACTGTAACGCGCACTTTAGCTTTGAGTAGCGTCGCTGCTGGCGTGAAGGAGACGAGAGGAGAGTTTTACTGCTTACAGGGAGAATTTCGTACAGTCTTTCTTACTCTTCTTGGGGGTCATTGTCTATAAGCTGTACTGTACGTATATATTGCACTACGTGAACAATAGCGATCACAATTAATGTTAACAACACGAGGTAAAACCGCTGTAAATCTCTTATAAAAGTATCACTGTGGGGAATGATGCAACAATTAGGATATTTCCAGCGTTAGGACTTCCACACAAAAATGCGTGTGGGCGAGGAAAGCATTTTCTCGCACTCTGATACAATGCTCGTACACCGATTTGCTCAAATGCAAAGTCACTTGTAAACCGAGGTAATACTGTATGCTTGTAATTAGAATATTGGTTCTTATTTTATAACTGGCTGTTCACTTGACTGTACCCCTCCCGCATTTTTCTTTTTTGCTGATCTGAAAAACTGTGCGACTCAAAAACCATATGATTCGAACCGTGGGTTTTGAGATCCTGTTTCACATGTGCATTATGATCATGTTTTAATGCCGAAATTCATTCAATGCATAAATACTGAACCATGATATAACACAATCAGACGGTTTTTCCGTAATGATCTTGTTGCGCAACTCATTTTGTCCCTCCTCTTTCCCCTTCCTCTCTTCTCGTTGCAGTATTCACCCAACATGACGATGAGTGTGTGATTCTTCTTTTTTTATTTTGTTTATTTTATTTTTACCCCACACCCCATCCCACTTCCTGTTCTCCTCGTCTCTGCTGCGTTCGGCATGTTTTTTTTTTTTTTTTGCTCGATCTTCAACTCCCTCAAACACTCTGGGTTGGCGCCCTTCAGCCGGTCGGTGTGTCCAGGGAACGAAGGACGCCCGGTACAAAGCCGAAAGGAAACAGGCCTCGGGTCACAGGAAGAGCCTTCTGATGGACTCCACCTGCCTGTCGGGCTTCGTATCTGGATCGGGCTTCTGATCGAACCATCGTGTGTGTGTTTGTACATGTGCGTGCGCGCGTGTGTGTGGGACTGTGCCAGGAAGACACTTCTTAACTAGCTGCTCATCTGCATTGATGCTGGTGGCTTTATTTCAGCCCTGTTTTATCTATTTTTTTCCCTCTTTTTATCGGCAATGAAACACTGAAACTAGCGGCTGTTTGATTGCTTTGTACATTTTAAAATGGAAAAAGCTAAACTGGTGACGCTAGGGGCAGGAATGGTCTCATTACAATATATTTGTATATTATTGATAATATTATTGTTATAATTTCCATAATTGCTATGATGATGATGTACTCATAATTTTATGGACTTTCCTGTAAAGGGCACATTTGTATCTCAACAACATCAATGACAGAATAAGCACACATTCAAATGCACAATGACACTTCTGTTTACATGATTTTAGGTATTTGTTTGTCTCTCTTGTTTGAATTTTTGTACCGTCAGATGTCTTTGCATATACCTCTTCCTGTGTTCTTCATCGAACTGATGTCATCACTACAGAGATGTACAACCTCAGTTTTGTGTCTGTCTCAGCAAAGTGGCTACAATCACTGGTTTAATGCACCCGTCGGCACTGTATTTACAGATTGGAGTACGTTTCAAATTCTAGAAGGGTGACATTTTCATATTCACTGCTATTGCATATTGGTCCATCCTTGGCTTGGTCACGAACAACCAATAATTTTTCATTTTACCATCCATTCTTGATGATTTCCCGCCGATAGTTACGATGTCATCCGTTGTAATTTTGCCACTACGTGTTTGCCACGTTGTTTTGCAAGTCTTTTTAGCTATATTACCCAGGTGTTTGTAAAAGTAGTTGGACGCACGCTGCTCTTACAAGCACGAGTTTCCTTGTGCTCTATAGTCCCATGTCTGTAAATATAACTTTTTTCTTCTTTTTTTTGGGGTCATGGACCTTATTGATATTTTCAATACACTACTTGTCTGTGAAGCTCTTGTGTGGTCCCATCTCTTTCTTTAAATGAAGTTCTTCAAATGCAGAGTTTACGGTCAGCATATTTGTGGTACGGTTTGAGGAATTTTGATGTAATTTGAAGAGGGAAAATCGCATGAAAAGATGTCTGGGTCACATTTTACCCCTCAATAATAACTTATGGCAGTTTTTTGTTTTTGGATCATGACAGGAATTTCACATAACACTCATTACAGTTATGTATCCGTGTTTTTCTAACGATAAACAGAGGGAGTGCAACAAATACTATCATGATCTTTTATTGCTTAATAGTATATACTTGGAGTGGAATGTGTCTAATTATTAAAATAAAAATGATAAATAATATTGATAAAGTAGTCTTAAAAATATATATATCGGTATATATTTTTTAATTCTTATTTAATATAGTAATAACAATAGTTTTTGTTAAAATAAAACTCTCTCTCTCTCTCTCTCTCTCTCTATATATATATATATATATATATATCATATAACAATGTTATTATTATTAGCAACAATAATTAATTTATTTTGAATTTGGGGTGACATATGACTTGGACAGGTTTGGTGAGATTCTCCTTTGTATATTATTGACATTAATTCCCATTGAACTCATAAAACTGGCCATTTCATGCCTACAAATATTTAACCAGTGCTTCACGACAGAATATATGAATCATTCATCATGGGACATTTAAAATCACATATTTCTTGGTTACGTCAACCTTGCCAGCCCAGTTTAAAATGCTCTTATCCAGTGACTGTATTAAGGATATTTAGTTTTTTTGGCCATCTGAAAGAACCAGGCTCAGCCTCCTGGTAAGTTTTGAAGGGATTTCCATGCTTGTCTTTGGTTTGTCTGATTCGCAGCCCACAACCTTTCTTGACCCTCACCCCTGACCTTTGGTTTATTGTAAATACTGTAAAATGCATTTTGATATCATTGACATGTTTTGATATGTCAGTCACAACCAATGAGTACAGCTGAAAATAAGTTATAAAGAATCTGTTTGTGTTTTTGTATTTTAAAAAGATGCTTTTGCTGTAAAAAAAAAAAAACTGCTCACGATGCTCACCCCTATTGTAAATCAAGTCTGCAACAGGTTTATGCATTTATTTCTTCGTAAATATCAATCAAAGCTTAAAGTCCTCAAACATTTAGTTTGTGTGATGAAACGGCTTTTGATACTGAACAGAATATTGAGTTGGTTTACGTCAAATTATAAGGATTTTGAAGGCTGACATTGTTTAGTTGCTCACTGATCCACTTTCAGTTCTTCAATGTCCAATTGTTGGCCATCTCTGCACTTCTGTTGTGATGTATAATATTGTAACATTAGAAAAAACGTTTGAGAGGAAAATGTGTATTTTGGAGCCGGAAGGGTCATGGGAGGGAATGATAGAAATTTCTCCTGTAATTTTCATTGTCCTTTCTTGCGACATGACAGTATTCAATATGAAGCAGTCTGTCCCTTTGGGTTTGCTTTGTATTTTATAGTAGGGTAGCTCAGATCTTTGTCCTAGGGCCTTAGGTGTCTTGTGTAGGTAAATATGTCCTTTGTATGTTTCTTTATATTGTAAAGTTTCTTTAGACTGAGAAAAAAAAACACAGAAAATTTGCTTATCAAAAAGAAATGATTGCATCAATAATAAATGTAATTTGATAATTTTACGTGTTTCAGTTTTGTTATTTAAATGAAATAACCGCATTCTCCATTTAAAAAATATATATGTACATTTATATCATACAAATATTACTTGTTTTATAATATGAAATATATATATATATATATATATATATATATATATAATTAAACAAGAAATGGCCGATAACAATTAATCAAAAATTATGTTCATGCAATGGACCATAACTGATAAAGGGCCAATATCAAAATTCTATACTATTTTGCTTACAAAAGTTTTAAATAAAATGCTAAAAACTACATAAATTAAGTACTACGATAATATATATAGGCCCATACATAATTAGTGTTTTTATTGTATTTATTTTAAGTTATCACTTTAGTAGAAACGGCTGGGCATGAATAAAAAAATCTATACATTTTTATTATTTAATATAAAAGTCCTCCGTTGTCATTGCGGCGTCCTTGACTATGAGACTTTTATTTTGTACTAGTCGGAATTGACCGTTAACCTTTACCCGGAAGTTGCACAGATTGATCTTGTTTTGTTGTCAAAGTTGTTGCTGCGCAGCTCCGAGCAGCTCGTACTCACATTGCGGTATGTTCATCTCTTTTCACGTTCGCCAGACTTTTTAATTATTTTACTGCACATAAATAAACCTTTAAACGACTGTGCCTGCACGTAACGCAGTGAGTTGTGGCGCGAGCTCGTTATCAAAGTTGCTGGAATGTTCTGGAAAACCCATCATTTCTGCTAGTAATTGCTGATTAAAATACAAAATTTTATGAATGCATGTTCTCCCACTCTCTAAAATCTCTAAGACCTTATTAAATAAGCGTTTTATTGCTATCTCAAATTGCACTGTAATGACAACGTATAGTATGCACTTTAAAATATACTGTACGGTAATCTGTTTTAACTCGTGTTTAAAGTAATGTATTTTTTTAAATTAATAAAGTTTTTGCATTTATTTCTACGGCATTTATAAGATTTCTTGTCCAAATGTGTTCACTGTAATACCGTGCTGTTGATGTTTTTTTTTTTTTTTGCACGTGTACCATAATAATAATATGACTGTAATATAATGTATACGTACCATGTAAATGCCATGAAATGTCAATATTCAACCTTTAGTCTATTTCCACTTATAAATTGCACATACATTTATTGGATTATATTATTTAAATTATTTGCATTCAATGATTCTGGTTTCTTTTCCAAAAAGTACTATGGTAATACCATGTTTTTTTTCTCCACATGGTGACTATTTGAAATATCATGTAAATTCCATGAAATGTCAATATACCATAGTGCCACCACAGTATTATTTTTTTTAAATAGTGGTTCAAGAGCCTGTTATGAAACATTTTTACATTTGATTGAAATGGTTTTAATGGTGATTGTGTTATATATGATTATTTATTCATTTGAAAGGACATAATGAATTTCTCTTTTTATTTCTAGTGTTGCTTTGATCAGATTGTAGTTGGAAATAAACACTATCTGTTCCCAAAAATACAACCTAGGTCGCCAGTTTTTTAGGTTTTGAGACCGTTATGAATGATAATATTTTGCTGAATGCGTTTGAAAATTGAAAGTTTGGTTAACACGTTGCACTATCATTTTTTATATTGTGCTCAAGCAGCAATGCTTGTGCAATTAGTAGTTAAAACTCAACCATTGTTTGGTTTATTATTTACAGATTGTGGGTGGCAAATGTGTGCTGAATCTTTTAGATTTTCACTCTATGTATAAGGTCAGAGGTGTGTACTGTGTATATTAAACAACAGGTGGGAGGAAGCATGTTTAACTGAAACACAAAAAGATATGTTCAGTAAAATGTCCTGGCTGCTCTTTTCCATACAATGAAAGAAAGTAAATTGAAACTGTACTGTTTAATGAACTTGATTGTTTTGGTCACATTTTATTTTTATTATATGGAAAAGAGCAGCTCTGACATTCTGCTAAACATCTGCTTTTGTGTTCAGCAGGGTTTGGATTTGACAATAAGGAAACTTGTTGTTTTGCTCCTGTAGAAAGCGAGTCCAGATGGCCGACGGTGAGGTTGTGAACGGCTCTGCTGATAACCAGCAGGTGGCGCCGTCGGGTAAGAAATCTGGACGCGCTTCACTGCTTGATAGTGGTGAAGACTTTGAAATGTTGGAAGATGTAGAAGAGGACGTGGATGTCGACCTCCCGCCTTTAGAAGATGCAGGTGGAGGAAAGAAGAAAAACAATCCGGCTAAAGATGCTACAAAAGCGGATGCAGTCGCCGATCAAACGCCTTCTGCAGAACCGGAAGAGTGGCTGGATGTTTTGGGTAAGTTTAACAAATTTTGGGAGCAATAATTCATTAAATAATGGAGAAAAGCACATTTTTCAGAGCGTATTGATGTCTGGATGTTGCAGCGTCAAAATGAAGTTTAATGGAGATTTAGAAAAACATGTTCTGGTTGAACACACAGGAAATGGTCAGCTTAGAAAGAAAGTTCTGGAACCTGGAGCCGGTCCAGACAGCAGACCTCAGAGAGGCCAAAATGTCACAATTCATCTTAAAACCAGTCTTACTGATGGAACGGTGGTAGAAGAACTGCCAAAATTATCTTTTACTCTTGGTGATGGAGATGTCCTCCAGGTATTCTACTTTATTTACTCTAACATTGTATTTTTAATGTATTTATATGATAAATCTTGTATTTTCGAAGAAATATAAGTTTCCTCAGAAGATGTCTAAAAATACATTTTTAAAAACATTTAGTTGTTCCTGTTTTAATTAGGGACTGGATCTCACTGTACAGCTGATGGAAATGGGCGAAAAGGCTTTGATTGAAGCGGGTGCTAAATACGCGTACGGAGCCCTTGGAAGGTTCGATTCAATATATATTTAGATTTATTTTGTGTCATTTGATGTAAAATTCAACGATGCTTAAAAATAATTTTTAATACGTAGGATAAAATAAAAATACTATCTATATATACATATATATATATATATATAGAGAGAGAGATATAATGTATACACACACATACAGTGTAACAGTGATCTGTAACAGTACAATGGACTTGTACGTCAGGTCTTAAAGTGGACAGTATAATAATATCCTGCTGCCAAATGTCTATATGGCAGTTTTTCACCCATTGTATCGGCCAGTAAAAATACTGAGTGGCTAGTAACTTTGGAAATGCACTGGCCACAGTGGCTGATTAAATGTATATGTAGTTGAATCATTTTTTATTATTATTTTTTAAAATAAATTAATACTTCTATTCCGCAAGGATGGATTAAATTGATCAAAAGTGACAATTATAACATTACAAAGATTTTTATTTCAAATAAATGCTGTTCTTTTGAATCTCCAGCATTGATAATAAGGATCATGTGACGTAATGATGCTGAAGATTCAGCTTTGCGTCATAGTAATTGTATTTTAAAATGTATTTCAGTTTTTACTGTATTTTTGGATTAAATAAAGGCATCTGAGGGTGAGCATAAGAGAGTTATTTCAGAAACAGGTAACGGTGGTGTGTGTATACATGCAAAGGCTATAGGTATAGAAAGATGGTTCACTACTATTACATGTGAATGAGAGAAACTGTAATGCTCAATGAGTCAGAAAAGAGGCAATCTCTGATTTGTAAAGTCATTGCAGTTTCCACAGAAACCTGAGACTTGCTCTTAGGACTTTAAGCCTGAAAAATAAGCTTCTTTTTTGTGCTATTTGAGCATAAGAAACAGCATGTATGGAACAGTTTGTGTCAGATTTTGTTGCCGATTTTAAATGTAACTGTAAGTGCAGCAAGCAGTTTTTGAGATTTCAAGATTCCCCCGTTCAAATAGACAGGACTTGGTCTTGAATGAGAGTCCGCAGAGAGAACAGACTTTCCTTGAAAGGGACTTTGATTCATGTGACGTCACAGCAATATTTTTTAGGTTAAACATCCTCTGCGTTCCTTTGTTCTGTCAGCTCCACTCCTGCTGTGCCTCCTGATGCTGATCTCATCCTGGAGGTGCAGCTGCTGTCGGCAGATGACGCCCCAGACCTGGAGCTCATGCCGCCCTCGGAGAGAATCAGCTTGGCCAACAGAAAGCGGGAGCGAGGAAACGTCCACTACCAACGCGGCGACTACGCTTTTGCCGTCAACTCGTATGGAATCGCACTACAGATAACTGAAGCCAGTTCCAGAGGTGATGCTTCATTCATGATTCGTTCTGTTGTATAAAAAAAAAACCTTTATGGTCTAATGATCTAATCATTTGGAATATTTTAGTTGATATCAGTCAACAAGAAGAGGACGAACTTTTGGACATGATGGTGAGATGTCTCAACAATATGGCCGCTGCTCAACTCAAGCTAGACCACTATGAAGCCGCACTGCGCTCCTGTGTCTCCGTCCTGGCGCACCAGCCGGATAATGTCAAAGCTCTGTTCCGTAAAGGCAAGGTTGGTTTCCTGGGTTCAGATGCGTATCATTTTCACTCACTCTCATTAAATAGTAATGCACTCCTGGTTTTGGACGCAGCTAAAGACGGTTGTTCGGTCATTTGGCTCCCATCAGGGTTTTGGCCATGGCAGAGAAAAAAAAGAGATATGCGTTGAGATTAAAAAGTGCTGACGTGTGATGTGGGTGTTTGTGTCCGCAGGTCCTGGCTCTGCAGGGCGAGTTTGCTGAAGCCATTAAAACACTCAAAAGGGCCTTGAAGTTGGAGCCAAGTAATAAGGTAACAAAAATGACAAATTAACAGCCAATTTCAGTAAATCTATTGCTGTTGATAAGTTTTGTTATTTTATTTGTTTTGTTTTATTATTTATGATTTAAATTTAAATGATTTATTATTTAAAAATGTATGTTTGTTTATATAATTTTTAATTTATCTTATTTTAATTTGTTTAATTTATCTGATTGTTTAATTGTTGTTTTGAAAATGTATTTTGAAAACTTATTTTAAATATGTTTTTATTTTTTTTAAATATCTTATCTTATTTAATATTCTTTATTTTGTCTTGTTTTATTTTGTATTGAATATAGTACAATGTTTTGGAAATTGGTATCCATTTAAAACTAGTATGTATGTATGTGTGTGTATATATATATATATATGTATGTATATATATGTGTGTGTATATATATATATATATGTGTATGTATGTATGTGTGTATATATATATATATGTGTGTATATATATATATGTGTATGTATGTATGTGTGTATATATATATACGTGTGTATATATATATATGTGTATGTATGTATGTGTGTATATATATATATATATATACACACACACATATACATACATACATATACATATATGTATGTATATGTGTGTGTATGTATGTGTGTGTGTATATATATATATATATATATATATGTATATATGTGTGTTTACATTTGCATTTAATATACTGTATTATTTAAAAATTGTTTTTAGAATAGTTTTATTTTATTTTATATCGTATTTTGTTTTGTATTTTATGCATATAATAAATTGGGTTCATGAAAATTGGTATCTTTTGAGGGCTACTATTTTATTTTATTTTTCATTCAATATATTATGGTACATTTTGTTGGATTGAAAATTGGAGTTTGTTGAGAACTATTTGTGCAAGAGGTCCAGAAATGTGCATTTCTCATTATAACCTGCAGATAGAGCCACAGATCCCCAAATACGGCCTGTCTGCAAACAGAACAGAGCGTTCAAAAACTCCTAGGATTGCATTTCTTTCCGTGTCTATAAATAACTGCGTCCCTCTGCACACTTGCCATATCTAAAGCAGCGTTGGCCTGCTCTGCTTACACTGGCGCACGGATGAGGTTCCCTGTGTCCCGCCATCTGACAGCTCCTAACTGCCACGGCTTTCTGCTGTATGACCAGCCTGCCACTGCCAAGCCACCTACGTCTGCACATTTACAGCCTGTCTTCTCATGTGTCTGGCCTTTTGAGAGGCTCCAGTACAGAATTCCTTTATCCACTCTGATCCCATCTCATCAGTTCGCCTTTACCCTACTTGTTTTAGTCATTAGCCAGTGATTAAACTTTAGCACTAATTCAACTAAATGACAGGTTGTCATGGTATGTTTTGACTCGCCGGCTCCTGAAAGTCTACATTTAAGATGCCATTCACAGCCCTTGCTCCTTGCTAATTAACAATAATGACAGCGTGTAATCTAATTAGCAATATATTGTTTAACGTTGTGTTTTTTAGTGGAACTGTAATTTTGCTAAATCAAAGCAGTAACCTACAAACATCAGTTTCTTTATTCCACTGACACTTTTTAAGTGTGGATCCGGGAATTGAATTGGTTTATCAAATCAGATTCACTTGAAGAATTTACTTGAAAGAATCCATTGAATCACCAATTAATTGGTCAACTGGTTTTAAAGTGAATGAATTCGGATTTATGGCCTGCACGGTCATTGGCGAAAACCAGTGTAGATCTAAACTTCTTCACTATGGAGTGATCGAAGCTCATCGGTCTTGATTTTTTAGGTCATGTAAGAGAAAACTGATCATGCAAATGTGTGTGTGACCCATATAAAGACACGTTTCTTCAGGACAAGATGCTTTCTCTTCTGCTTTTGTCTTCTGTGGTATAGCAGCTGATATTGGGTAACATGTGAACGTGGTTTTAATCTGGAATTGGTCTATGTTTTGTCTTTTGTTTGGCTTTCACTCAATCTCTGACGGCATTGTCATGTTTAATCATCTGCGTGCCGCCCAAACGTGTTGGTGTGTTGCAGTGAGCAAGTTTCATCCGCCTGGCGAGTACCCACACACACACTTTTCATTCTCTCTGCCCTTTCCTCGACAGACCATCCACGCTGAGCTGTCGAAGCTTGTGAAGAAACACTCTGAGCAGAAAGGAGCCGAACAGGCCATGTATAAAAAGATGCTGGGTAACCCGTCAAACGCCAGTGTGCAGAAACACCGTGCCAAGTCCTCATGGGTGAGAGCGTGAACTGCCACCATTTCAACTATTTAACACTATGCGCGGTTTGTTTATTTTGTTATGAGGTCGCATATCTTACATTTACTCTCAACAGGAAGTGACGTTTACAAAGTGCATGTTTATGCCTTAACCTGTGAAAGGGATCATTCATAAAAAAGTCATTATTTTATCACCCTCTTGGTGTTCTGCAAGTATGAGGCGATTTTTTTATTTTTTTATTATTTGAACGTTTAATAAACTTCAAGCTGCGAATGGATAATTGAGTTTGTGAGTTGAACCGGATCAGCCCCAAATGGACATGGTGATGGAAATATGAGATGAGAGTAAAAATTATGTTTGAATGCTTTTGCGTTTGCTCATAGATATTTAGCGTTTTCTCTCAAAAGTATTGCATTTCCCCAAGAACTTTGCGTTGTCTTTCAAAAGTGTTGCGTTCCTCCGAAAGCATGCTCTCCTCAGAGAAACTAGCGTTCCCCAGTTCTCTTGTAAAAGCTTTGTAATGTTTTTCCCTCACACCTTATTATTTCTATTACAGTTTGTCAGGGAAAGATTTGCGAGATAATGCAAAAGCATTCAACTATACATTTTTCTCCATGTCCTCTTATTGGCTCCAATTAATGGTGTTTATTTTCCTATATCTTGCTAATCAGATTCACAAATCAGCCTGAATGTTTTATTGACGAATCAGACTAATCCAGTTTAAATCAATGACTCAAACCTCAATGGAGAGGAAATTTATCAGCCAATAATATACAGTGGAGTTCACTTATCTCGAGTCACGGTTAACTCGCCAATACTATTATGTCGATGTTTTTGAAGTGGAACCGCCAAACTCCCTATTTGTCTTATTATTTTCTTGTGGGTTATGTCGATTCTGTTATGTTGCCGAAATCTAATATCTCGAGCACAAAAAAGCGACAAATTCGCCACTTCACATGGTTATTTCGTGACTAATTTGCATACCTAGTTCAAGAATTTGCATACTCAAGAATGGAAGGTGGTTTTTATTGTGTTGGTTTTACATATGCCTTTTGTTGTCAGCAAACATATACACCTTTTATAGATATTTAAAGTTTTTTTTTTTCATGACACAAAGAAAAATAACTATACAGGTTTAAAACCACTTGGTGAGTAAAGAATAACCATTTATCGAGTATTTATCTGTTTACAGAGTCTCAGCTGGAAGTGGCTTTTTGGAGCTACGGCCGTCGCGATTGGAGGGGTAGCTTTGTCGGTTGTCATCGCAGCTAGAAATTAACCGAAATTTACTGTGACAAGATGGACGACGTGGTACTCAAGACTTTGAGCTTGCCGAGCCCTCAAAACACCTTATGACCTTTAGAAAAACAAATTGTAATTGAAAGTGAACTGGTTGTAAGTTCTGTAGAGGTTTTAAATAGTGTTCACTTTTTACTTTCAATGCATGAAAGATCAGCTGGGAGGAAATAGATGTGAGAAATATTATATTGTTCCTATTTATGTACAGAAAGATTCCTAGTTCTAATGAAGAAATGTATTGATGTACAGAATGATGCTCTTCAGGTCACTGGACACAGTTGTGTTTTTCTCTCCGACTGCAAACGGCATTTGTGAAGTTTCCGTGATCTTATTTTGGTGAACTGAAACTTGCTTGTGAGCGGTCTTGAACGTTCAGGAATATGATTGTATGTGTTGTCTTTTGCAGTGTCTACAGACGTCTTTAGCTTCAGCTGCTAAAGAAAGACAATACAGTTTCAAAAGTCCTTACACTGAGGTGGTACACTTTCAAACTTTCTAAATATCAATGGACCGATGTGTTAAAGAAGTAAAGTCAGCTGTCTGATTCTTAATAATGTTCCCAGATTTTTGCATCATCATGACCAAACACTGCAAGGAAGGTCATACGGACCTTTTCCGGTTTATATTTTTCAGCTTCTACAATAATTTTGTGCATTTACTTTGAATTATTTAATTAGGATAAACACATGTCTTTATAATTTTGTTTTCATTGATTCTTATGTTGATTCTCAGTTCCACATTCCAGTTTGTTTTTGTAGTACTGGTAACTTCCAGCATTCCCTTTAAAGTTGTTTTGTGTACTCTAAAATATAATTTTGCACTTTCTGTTATTATGGTCGAAAATAAAGTGATTTCATGAAAATGTTTAGATGTCAGAGCCTGTCTATGAATTCTAGATTTGCATTAGATTTGCATCTTGATTTGGTTGAAAGGTAACAAAAGTTTTACCAGAGTAACAATATAAGCGTTTTATTGCTATATTATACATTAATGACGTGTTCGATGTAAAAGTGAAGGATCATTATATTAACACCTGGGTTCTAATGAAATGGAGAATGTTTTTTAAGTGCATAACATGACGAATCCTCATCTCTTTCAATGTCCTCTTGAGGGGCATTCCCTATTCATGTTCCCCCCTCAAACATTGACGTTTTTCTGACGCAATTCTGAGTGAGAAGCGTTCAATCCAAACCTTCCCCCACCCCCAACCAAGAGTTTTCCAGTCTACAAAAACACTACCAAACATAGTAAAATAAAAAATTCAAAACAACATATATACGTTTGTCTTATTGCTGATAAAAATTCGAAGGGAAAAGTACAACATGGTGCTTTAAAGCCTTCTAATCATTCATATGTCATTTCAAGCCATGTCTAAATTCGTAATAGAATTGTTCTTTCGAATCGGTTCTTCTCAGTGAACCGGTTCGCAACGACTTGTTCATTAACTGAAGTGAATTAGATCTCGAGTCATTAGTTCTCACTCAAATTCTTCTCACTCAAACTTATATTTTTGACTTGATGGTCTGTCAACTTTTCAAACATTAGTTTTGTATAGTAACCTAGTATGCAAGTTTCATTATTGGTTTAGCGCCACAATATATGACTGAACTTTTAACTGCATACACCCCAAGACGCAATCTCCGTTCATCTAATTCTGGTTTTTTAATTGTTCCTCCAACACGTTTACGCTCTATGGGTGACCGGGCTTTCTCTTCTTTTGCTCCAAGACTCTGGAATGCTCTGCCCAATGAGATCAGACATGCTGACTCTTGTAGTGCTTTTAAATCTTCACTTAAAACTTATTTTTTTAGACTTGCATACAAGTGATTATTATTGTGTGTTCTGCCTTGCTTTTTATATATCATGCATCTTTTCTTTTAAATTAATTTTAATGTATGTTTATTGTATTTATATGTTTCTGTGCAGCGCTTTGAGATGTAACTTTTAAAGGCGCTATATAAAATAAAATTTATTATTATTATTATTATGCATATACATTTACATAAACAATATCTAAAAAAACTCAATCCCTGCATATATCTGAACCGAGACACCATAAACATACTTACTAATAAAACGCAATTGTTATGTGAACAGCATTATGTTCGTGGTTTTTAGAGCATGTAATGTATCAGTGCTGACGTAAAAGAACAGCAGAGCAGTTCCGAATCGGTTCTTCAAAAGGATCTGCTCGAAAGAACCGATTTGCGGAAATGAGCCAGACTTCCCATCACTGGCCACCCCCCCTATGATTACCCCGAAGCCACGCCCACTGCCGCCTGTACGTAATTCACGCCTCATGAATATTCATACCCTTCGCTCGCTAGAGCTGCTTGTTGCGTTCACGGCAGAGGCGCGTGAGCGTGGTGGGAAATGCGAGCAAGATGGCGGCGTTGAAGGAGGAGCAGTGCTACGGACTGTCCTGTGGAAGAGTAAGCAATGGCAGTAACATCTCCGTCTATCACGTCAAGCTGACTGACAGCGCGCTGCGAGCATTTGAAGACTACCAGAGCAACAAGGTAAGACGCGCGTCGACGCGGCGCGAGGCTGGATAAACACTGCTAACAAGCTAACAGTGAGCAGCAGGCGACAGCTATTTCCCTGCCTGACAGCAAATCACCCACTCAGCTGAACAAATCCCCCTCAAAGCGACCAGGAACTTCGGTGTGTTGAACCAATCCCTGTCATTATCTGTCGTTGCCTTCCTAATTTAGCTCTTCGTGCCTTAATGAAGCCGGTAATTAAACGCACAGCGGGTAATAAAGTGAAATAACTTGTTAAATGTGTGTTGGCAGACTAAAGCCTACTTTGCTTTAAAGTAACTGGGTTCACTGGTTATTGGAAAACTTGGGAAGGTCTTGACAATTTTCGAATTGTGATTTACAGATTTGGGAAAGTCCAATAATGAATGGACTTTTTTTTCTAGTTCCGTTGGCCCTCAAGTAGGGGCCCAGCAAGGGACCAGAAGATGACTTAATTACTGAGATAAAGATAATGAAACTGGATCCAAACGGGTTGAGAGCCACTGATTTAAACTTTTGTTGTTGTTTTTGTTTGGCTCGTTTTGACGTTTTAATATTAAACTCTCAAATTGAATTTGTTGTTAGAATATGAAAGTGTTATTTTTTTTCAGACACTCATTCATATATATATATATATATATATATATATATATATATATATATATATATATATATATATATATATATATATATATATATATAACATGAAGCATGCTCGTTTCAGGTTCATGTATATATTTGTGTGTATGAAAAGAGTACGCTTCTGTTTTAATTCCCATACATTATTTATTTTTAAAATGCATGTTGGCAAGATTTACAAGCCAATAAGCTTATCTACAAAAAAAAAAGATAAAGTAATACAAGGCAGTCAGGGTTTCTCTGAAAGTATGACGTTGCTTTGATAACATTTATTTGTTTGAATATGATAGTCTTGGTTTAAAAACGAAATGGGTGCTTAATGTTAGCTATAGAAGTTTGGATATGAAAGCCCATGAGTCCCAACCAATTGTTTCTGCTTTAAGCCAGTCCTGCTACTCATTTGTACTTCCCAGTTTTCGTTGAACACCGTTTTCCACATAGCAAAGCAGTGAATCTGTGTTAATGCCATTGGAATCTATCAGCGAATGAGCGTAAACACAGATGTCACATCGTCAAAAAACCCGGATGAGTGTCCGCTAATCTGGAAAACTAATATTTTATGCCATGTTTCGTTGAATGACTCTTGTTCTCACTGTTGCGACAGAACAGGTGGATGATATTTGTGAATAAAAAGACGCATTGATTTGTCTGTGCGCTTTCAGATCAGAAGGAAGACCCTCGTGGTTCGCAGTTCATGTTTGGTGTAATAAAGCAAATTCAACTCGATCTGAGATTCATGAAAGGCCAAGACTCTTCGTCTTCAAACCAGAGTGGAAGTTGAGTCACAGTTCTGATGATGTCAGTAAATTGGATGATGGGAATAAAATTACAGCTTTCGGTCTACACCCAAGCCGGTTGCAACAATTGGATAAAACTGTGAATGTCAGCTTATCCATATCTGGTTTAAGTGTTGCTCTCTTGCTGTGATTAATATGGCATATTCTTTAGATGTGATATGTGAAACTCAAGTCGACTGGCTACATGTGACACTGTGAGGGAGGCTGAAGCTTGGCTTGAGTATTTTTAGCTTTTAAGCAGAGTGCATAAATGTTACTTGTAAGTTTAGAGTAGGATAGACTTGGTTTGTTATATTTTCATGTTCATTTGCATTCATTGCTTGGGGGCTTTTTGGTTGCTTATGAGAAATTTGTCTAAATGGTTATTAAATTTTTCTAATTTATCATACTTTTAAGTGTTTTGACTCTCCGTCTTCCGAAGAGCTTGACTTTAAAATGTTGCAACATTCATAAAAATATTTTAAATTAATTTGATGTATCCTCGTCTCGTGTTTTGAAACATGTTAGCTACTCGTGTTGCTGGTGTTGTATAACGTCCACATACTTTGACTTTGCATATGTACTTACTGGATTTCACAAACCCTAGGAATACTATCTGCCAATTGACGCCATAACCTTTTTACCCTAATGGACCATTATAAATAATACATAAGTTAATGTGAACCTCTGTATGTGTGTATGTATTATGTCACCTAAAGCAGTGTTTTTCAATCAGTGTGCCGTGAGAGATCGTCAGGTGTGCCGTGGAAATCATTCAATTTCACCCAACTTTTCTAAAAAAGATATTGAGCGGCTGCAAGCGTTAGAGGTGCTATAGCAGGGGTCTCAAACATGCGGGACAATATGAAAGTTTAATATAAGTGCGGCCCGTGAGTTTTGAATGAATAGCGCTTTACCGCATTGTGTGGAAGATTCCTTTTTCATGCGAGCTGGAGCTGTACAAACCAACCAATCACAGTGGAGTAAATGACTCCCGGGGGCGGGGCATCGGCCGGGCTTGACGCAGACAGAGAAACATTTCACAACTATGGAGCTGCCCGTATAACATCATATTTGTCAAAGCCGTCATAGAACTATTACTACTTGTTTGAAATTGAGCATGTTTGACTTTGAGCTGGACGAAGTCAATGTTACTGTTATCGGCGTTGGATTTACCATGCGGATTGTATTTTGTTTTCGATCATTGGCTTAAAAGTTGATAGCGACATGATCACCACTATCCGTGCGAATATGTTATCATGACGAATTTGCAAATTAACGAACAACACCAATGCTCCGTTGACAGTGTCACCGAGGGGAGTGGAGCTCCGCCGGGACACTCAGCCAGATCCCGTCCGCTGTCCAGCTTCAGAATCTGGCTTGAGGCTCATCAGGTTGCCTCAGTTTCCCGCCCCGGTTACACAGTCAACGGGATATCGGTGTTGTCTTGGTTGTCCCGATGAACCCAATATAATATAGGAAATAAAATCCTGTAAATAACGCCTCCTTGGCTTCATCCCATTGTTTGTATATAATGCATACAGGTGTCCCACAGTCCCAGCTGATAATTAACAGCCGGTAGCAGTCACCTATCTCAGTCATTTCTACAATATACAAATGTTACGGTGTTCATGTTCCCGTTTCCGCCACAGTTGAGGGGAAAAAAAAGGCTTATTTAAGTCATAATAATGACTAAGTATCTCGAAAAAATGAGATTTTCTCATAATGATGACTTGGTATCAGGAAAAAATTAGAAAGTTTCATAATGACATAATATCTCAAAATAATGAGAATTATCTTATAACTTCTCAAAGATTTGTAACTTTTTCCTCAACCTTGAAATTCAGTAAGTCAACCCATTGAAGTTAAAGAACTATCAATAATGACGTTTGAGAAAATATATTTTTTTGTGGAATTCTTGATGCGGCCCTGCCTCACCCAAACTCTGCCTCCTGCGGCCCCCAGCTCATTTGAGTTTGAGACCCCTGTGCTATAGCTTTGGTGAAGAGCAGCTTTGACGTCAACCGTCAACAACCGAGTATCGCTGAAAAACACAGACCTAAAAGTTTATTAGGAATACTGTTTAACCCTCTTTCGCCTTCAGAACTGCCTTAATTCTATGTGGCATTGATTCAACAAGGTGCTGAAAGCATTCTTTAGGAATGTCGTCCCATATTGATAGGAGCATCTTGCAGTTGGAGATTTGTGGGATGCACATCCAGGGCACGAAGCTCCCGTTCCACCACATCCCAAAGATGCTCTATTGGGTTGAGATCTGGTGACTGTGGGGCCATTTTAGTGCAGTGAACTCATTGTCATGTTCAAGAAACCAATTTGAAATGATTCAAGCTTTGTGAAATGGTACATTATCCTGCTGGAAGTAGCCATCAGAGGATGGGTACATGGTGGTCATGAAGGGATGGACATGGTCAGAAATAATGCTCAGGTAGGCCGTGGCATTTAAACGATGTCCAATTGGCGCTAAGGGGCTTAAAGTGTGCCAAGAAAACATCCCCCACACCATTACACCACCACCACCAGCCTACACAGTGGTAACAAGGCGTGATGGATATATGTTCTCATTCTGTTTCGCCAAATTCCGACTCTACCATCTGAATGTCTCAAAAGAAATCAAGACTTGTCAGACCAGGCAACATTTTCCCAGTCTTCAACTGTCCAATTTTGGTGATCTTGTGCAAATTGTAGCCGCTTTTTTCTGTTTGTAGTGGAGCGCTTACAAATAAAGCAACTGTCATGTGGTTGATTAGATAATTGCCTTAATGTTCCTAAATGTTGCAGTTGTTCCTAATAATCATTTTGGTCAGTGTATATTACATGCACAATGTGTTTGTTCTGGTTCTCAAATGTGATTGGCTGAGAGCATTCACCATTTGTATTGCTCTGCTTGAAGCATTTCTCAAAGCGTCATTGTGGACGAGCAGAAATGCCATCATTTTTCAAGTACTACTGTTGTGTTTCGGAATGTGTTTTTTTTTTTTTTTTCAGGCGAGACTGTCATTTAGACCTCAAATGGCTTTTGTACATAAACGGTGCATATTTGACACCTGAACTTTGAGCTCACATCTACACGATCTCGGCCAGTTTGCTGCTTGCTCTTATCTATACAGTGATTTTAAACAAGGTATAATTCATTTTGCTAGTATTAAAACAGGCAGTCTTTGGTCTTATTAATCCATTGCTTGTTCCAGGCAAAGTTAAGTTTGATAAACTTTTAAATCTTTATTTAACTGAAATCCTAGACTATAACCTTTGCTGCTTTTGAGCAGTTTGCATGTTTTAAAAGGACAAAGATATTGATTTCCTCCGTAGACATTCAAGCTGATATTGGGATTTATGAATATAGGATTGACGAAGGATGCCAGCTAGATTTTCCATGTCTATGTGTGATTGTGTATGTACTGCTATCAATCAATTAAAAAAAAATAATTATAACAAGTAAATAGCATTACTAAACTGTCTTTTATTTTTTGTTCAAGGGTTAGTTCACCTTAAAATGATCCCATAATTTACACGCCCTCAAACCGTACCAGATGTATATGACTTGTTTTTCTTTCCCTACCAAACACAATCAGCTTTATATTTAAAAAGTGGTAGTAGCATCAATCCATCTGAAAAGTAATCCCCATGGCTCCAATGGGTTAATAAAGGCCTTCTGAAGTGAAGCCATGCATTTTTGAAAAAAAAAGCCATATTTATAACTTTTATAAACCATGATCTTTTAGACAATGCTTTTAAATGTTATACTTCTCACCTAAATGTTTGGTCAATCATTGTGGTTGTTTAACAATAGGGTCACTTTGTTAATCAAGAGTTTACACAACACAAGGAAGCTTTTAACAGAAATAATACAGAAACTCTCAGTAAAACAAAACTGAGTAGTCCTTTTAGTCCTGTATTAAATTAAAAGGCAATTTATCCTGATTCCTCACAATTAAAGTTGTATTTATTTTATCGACCGTGAGACTCATATTAGGCTGCTATCACTTTAAGAGCTAGTGCACGGGTCCATTATACTGTTACACACGTTTATGACGTAACCGATTGTGTTTGAGGATGCTCACCAACCCTGGACTCTTGACATGAGCGGTTTGTGAGGCTGCTTTACGAATGCACGCACATAAAATCATCTTAGTGCTCAAGTACAGAGTAGTTTCAAATCACTTGAATAAATGATAAACTTGATTGACGATGCAACACTGTCCCGATTGTGCAATTGTGTATTCCGTCGACTGTCCCGAGTCCTAAAACGTGAAATTCTGGTATCGCCGCCTGATGCTTGCCTTGTGCAGATACGATGTGAGGCGTTGAATCACTCACTTGTTGTGAAATTACGTCTTGCAGAAAGTTTTAAAATGACTGATTTGAGTTTGTAATCTATGTGGATTAAATTACTCCTACAACCTACATGCTAAATTGAATGAATGTTTGTGGGAATTTCACATGTGCGAGAACTATTAAAATACTAACGATTATTAATCTATTGGCTTTTTTAAATTTTTATTGGGGATGCATTTTAATTAGTGGATTAATTCTTTGATTTTCCAATAAATAAGTTCAACTACTAACTTTTTTTTTTATTAAATCGTTTTCTTAAAAATGGTTCAACTTAGTGCCAGAATTAAAACACCAACCCTATTTTGGAGCATCACGTGCAAAAAACATGTAAACAGTTCAACTCAAATGCTGCATAATACAGGGCAATAAATGCATAACTGAAAGGTAACATGTAGTTTAAAGGTGCAAGTCCCCTCATATCCTTGACAATCATGTTTCTAATGCTATCGGTGGGAGCAAAGGCCGTGTGACGTTATTATGAAAAGTTTTGCACAAATCTAGCTATAACTAATAATAATAAACATAATTTATAATTCAATAACCTATTTTAACATGAAATTTATAAATGTATTGTATTTCTGAAAGGGTGTTATATTTGTCTTTTTATTATGAAATAAACGCGAAGCATTTTAAATGTTTTTTTTCCCAATAATACCATTCATCATAAAATGTAAGATTTGTACAGTGTAGGTCTAAATACAAAATGTTTACTATAATCTATTAATTACCGCATTTGTGAGTATGATTTACTTCATTGGTTTGTGCCGATAGTAAATGAAAATGCACTTGTATTTCTCTGCTAATGGTTCGCATGCACTCGCTTACGGCGTAGTGTTAATGTAAATCTAGGCGTTTATTTTGAAGCACTACGTGTGCTTAAATAACTTATAATCCCTGGCAAACGCATTCAAAGCATCAGTGCCAGACTAAAGTTGAAGTGAAGAGTTAAAGTCTGGCTTTATGTGATTGATTTACGCCCGGGAGCAGAAGCCGCCATTATTCGAAATTAATGTAAATAAAACAGCGATAATGATATTGACGCGTTGCTGCAGCTCTAGTGTAAATGTGCGTGTATGTATAGTGTTTTTTTTTTTTTTATGGTTCAACTTGGGTAAAATAAGTGCCATAATTAAAACACAAACCCTATTTTGGAGCATCACGTGCAAAAAAACAACAATGTAAACACTTTTTTTTTTTTTTTTCCTAAATCCAAATAGAACAATTTTAGAAAAACATAGATGCACCGTATATTGCCGTTCAGCCATAAAGTAGAGATGTTGTTTTGTTTTTGGCCAAGCCCTACTTCGGGTCAGAGTTCACAATTCAGCCAAACCAATCACAATTGAAATGATGATTTATGTCCATTTTGGACAAGACTTGTTTTTGTTGTTGGTTTTTCACCTTAGTTTTAGCCAAATATCTTGTTCTGCTAAACTTCCGGTGCATCACTAGTATAAACAGTTTTTATGTGCAGTGTGTTCAGATTAACCCTTGTCATCAAACGTGTGCGTTAATGGTGAAGAGAGAATCAAAGTGGACTCTCTTTGCCATTTAAAATGAATTTGGAGCCTTGGCACAGAGTCTTAAGGTGTCAGTAGGTGAAGTAATTCAGAAGTTGTTCTTGGATCACGGATTGGCCTTGTAAATATCTACTTTACGTTCCTCTAAGCCCACGGCGGTCCTGGAGAGCAGCCTGCACAGATGGCTTTGGTCAGCAGGCTGCAGAAATGGTCATTAAAGGAACATAATGATCTTGAGAGAATGTTTATCTACTCCTTTATGGATAAACTACATTACATGGAGGGTGTTTTGCCTCTGCCATTGGTGTCTGGCGTTATCAACCAGCGTAATGGGTTGAGTGACACTGGAGGGAAGCACAAACAGCAACATCTTCACTTTCTTCTTAGCATGCACTTTTTTTTTTTTTTCCCCAGTTCCACAGGTGACTACCATTGATTTGGTTTTGCTCGAACGATGCCCTTATCTGACTTGTTCCAGGCCTGGTGCCTTAGTTCACTACAAACTCACCAGACTTTATTTCTTTGGTTGGACACCCAATGAAGATGTTTCATTTAAGCAGATTTGGCATTGTTCTGTTTTGAAGTTGTTTTCCATTGAAGAATAATAATTCAAGCAACTGATGCCCCCGAATTCGCGGTTCACGTGAGTGTGACTCATGCATGCCGTGCTGACGAAGGAGCCGCCAATACAGAGTCTGTGTTTTTTGCCATAGATCCCTGATCTTTGTTTACAATGTAAACCGCGTCAGACTGACACAAAAAAGAAGAGATTGTTGAATAAAATTCTTTCCTTTTTTTTTGTGTGCAAAATGTGTTCTCGTCGCTTCACAAAATTAACGACTATTTTTAACGATGTCTTTACCCTTTTTCTCGGCTCAGGAAGGGTCAGAAGGCTCATGACCAATTTCATTTTTGGACTAACCCTTTAAGTATTGATAACCACTTTAAAAACTACTAGACGTCTAAATTTAGTTTGGTATGGTACATTTTAACGTGATTTCAGACCAAACACTAAAAGTAGTCTTGTCCATTTGTGCTAGAGGCTTCACTGAGACGTTCTTCCCTGCATTGATCAGTCACTCGGTTGGTCAACTTGACTGCAGTAGATGGATTAGATTGGGACTGGATTCACGTGGAGGTTTTAGGAATGCTGATTCTACGTTTTTCAGTGCTGAAACTGGGGCCTTGTTAAACCAGAATTGGTGCCAAACTCTGAAAATGTCAAGGTGTCATGAGACCACTGAACCGTGTGTTGATTTTTTTTTTTTTTTTTTTTTCTCCCCTTATGTTAAGATTAAAATTTGGTTTTTAAACCTTTTCACTCCTTACTACGTTTAAAGTTGATATTGCTCATCTTCTGAATCAAAATCTGGCTCATTTTCATTGATTTTGGTGTAATGAGATGTGGCGTTCTTCCTGAACCACTTCCATAGCTATCGAATCCCCTAAAGCTAAAGGGCCAGTCACACAGCCGATCATGCACGAATCACTCTCAAATCACGCACAGATTGGGTTTGTGCGTGCTTGTGCGTCGAGAAATTGACGCATGAATCACTGACGGAGCGCGTCCACGTACAAGCACTTTCAGAATCACATTGTCAGTGGAATGAACGTGATACGTGCGCGGTTCATGCGTGATATGAAGGTGGGGCGTCAGTGGACGTACGCAGTTTCGAACCAGTTCCGACGCATAAGCACTGACGGCCGACGCGTGTCTTGCGCATAGTCACGCATACTCTATGAATAAACTACGCACGGCGACTCATGAATAACGCACGCGCACAACGGAACATTTTTGAACTGTTCAAAACTCAAAATCATGCACAAACCGCCAATCCGCCACTTACAATCACTGATGTCCACGTTCGTTCCACCTTCAAATTACACATACGACGCACACTCCGCGCAGAAACGAAAATCTGTGAGTGATTCATGTTTTCGCCGTGACTGTCCCTTTGTGATCACTTCATGTTATGGCCTAACTTATCACTGTTGCTTACTACAGTATTATATATTATATAATTATTCTTGTCATTTCACTTATGTGCCATGTTTGAGGTATATGTGCGTATCTAGTCTTGTCCAAAATTAGTGCCAGTGCTCCGCCTAGATCTGCGTTGTGATCCGCTGGGGTTCCGGCTGTGAGTGTTGGTCCGGAGCCTCCCTCTGTCCCAAGGTTAGCTCTGTGGAACGTTCTGGGCTCGTGTCCCAGTGAATAGTGACATGTCAGCAGCTCATTCAAATGAACAGGCTGAGGGTTGCACTCTTTTTAGGGCTGTGGAGGGAGACCAACTCGGGTTGGTGCCTGTATTTATAACGCTTTTGAGATCTGATCATCGTGTTTATCTCTTTACATTTATTTCAATTGAGCAATAAGGATTTGTTTTTCTAATGTAGTTCACATACCCTACCAGTATTTTATACCTTTTTCTCCTGACTCCATTTATTACAACTATAAACGTATAATTAATACACAAAAAAAATCTTAAATTAGATTTTCTGATAATTATACAAACGTACTTTTGCCACTACAATCTAAGTCTACGGCAGTTCTATGTTTGCTGGGAATTTACTGATCTGTTTATAATGGACCTTATTCCGAGTAGATGCCGTATTTAGTTTTTGGCCTGCCATCAACTGACCTGAAATAAACTCACACTAGCTCCAGGCCTTCGGATCATCCTTATTGTTGAGCCCTAAAGTAATAAATCCTTCAGCCTTCACAACAAAGTCTAATTATCCTCTGTTGTAGTTCATATGAGTCTTATTAGATGCATTACATGCATACAACTTGATGTTATCCACATAAAATATACATTAAGCTCATTTTTCCTGTGTCGTGACTAATGTGAATGTAGACGCCGGTACGGTAATTATTATTGCATTGGATTTTGCCATATACAGCCTTAGCCTGCAGTGCAATGTCTCCATTACACGTGCATCTCAGTCACAGATGGAATCAAAAGGATGATTTATTCATTTCCTGACGTGAGCCAGAACCCCATGGACCGAGCACAGCGCTTCAATGCATCTATACAATTTGCCGAACTGGAAGAAATGAGCCATGAGGACGTACTACTGCAGTCTCGCTATTTCAGCACGGATAGGTTGAGATTGTGACCACTTTTGCTTCTATGCTTAATGAAGTCGATGCTCTTTTTGTTTTAATTTTATTGATTTGCCATGCATTTTTCTTTGAGTTGCAGGTTTGCTGTTTTTGTTTGTAAGGCTGCCAGATTTGGCCAAAAACATGTTTTTAAAATGTAAATGGCTTAAATAATAGTAATTCTTAATAACGTAGTAGTAATAAAATATTTAACAAATATCTTGCTGTACAAATATAAAATTGCTAATATACTAATGTAACTTCATTTTGATGGAAGTTTCTTCTTCACTGTGCTACTTTTCAAAGTAGCCATGTGCTAGATCAGAGGTTTTTAAAGTCTGAGTCAGTGCGCCTCCCTTTTGACACAACCCACCCAATAATTGTCACCGGTATAATCTTCCACTTCTTTAGTTTCCCTTTTTTCCTTCTCATCAACAGCATTGAGGAAGGAAGTGCGACACACTTTTGTTTCCGCTCAGGAGTCAGAGAAGATTGTTCCTTGGGAGGAAGTGTTTCTCAAACCACTGTCGTACGTTTTTCAGAACTCGGTCTGAGTCATCCAGCCAGACATTTCCAGCTCATCTACCTCACTAATTAGCACCAAAACACCTCGTTTGAGATTCAGCCACTTGGCTGATTGAATGGACCAGAACAATCAGCCTTTTCCAGCCCAACATTAACGTAATAAGTGGCTCACGCTCCGATTTATCCGTCGGCCCCAGATGAACCTAGTGTGTTCACTAAAATTGCTTTGATGTTGATGAATACTTGTTTATAAAAGATGTTTCGTATGAATTGGATTGTAGGTGGCCTGATTGCTTTAGACAATGATGGCCAGAGCCGAACTCTTCATGTTCAAGTAGTTTGCGCTACTCAAGGGCATGTAGCCGATGTGCTTCTCTTGTATGTTATTACTCGAGAACGCTCTGTATAAATGTCTTTGACAACTAGCCTTTACTGAGTGCCGTGGGTCTGATCTGGACGTTTTTCTTTTCTGTTGGCACATGCTGCAGTCTTTTGAGTGCCTGATGAAACTGCTCTTGCCTGAGCTAAAGCTCTTTATATTGGGAAACCGACCACATGGCTAAAGCGAGGAATTACTTGTAAAGCGTCCTCTTATTGCACTTACATGTCTGGTATTTCAGATTTCAAATACAGGACATGGTTTTGGGGGGTGTATTATGTAGCACTTGTAGAGCTTTCGAGTCTTGATCAAAGAGTCTTTGTTTATTGGTGTTTGAGTCTTTGAAGTATCTGAGAGCGTCTTGTAAATTGTAAATGGTTTTGATGCATGTATGCATAAGCGTCTTATTCTTAATCTTTCCTCCTTGTGATGGGAATGCACAATACAGTAATACCTCGAGATACGAGCATAATCCATTCCAGGGCAGAGCTCGTAGCTCGAATTGCTCGTCTCTAGAATTGCTCGTATCTAGAATTTTCCCATAAGAAATAATAAACAAATTAATTTGTTCCAGATCCGTAACAATGGAGGAAAACGTTTTTTATTGGTATAGACACACACACACACACACACACACACACACACACACACACACACACACACACACACACACACATAATTATAGTACATGTATACTATATAAGGATTCGTGTGATATCAAATAAAATGTGGTTTTAATTATACGTTTTTCAGACAGTAGACAGACAGTAACGGCAGGTGCGGAGGTAAGGAGGGGGTTGGTACGTCGACACTTCTGTATCGTTCCATACACGAACACTAACTTACGTAAACTTAAATTAACATAACTGAACTTGGCTTATGTTTTTTTTGTAACTTTTCTATTTTATATTGTTTTGCTTGTTTTTTTTCCTTTTTTCACCTGACTACCCTCACTTTCACTTGGCGCAGACCTTTTAACTAAACTCCTATCGAGGGAGATTTGTTTCTGTCTCCCTTTAAAAATAAGTAAGGTACGCATCATCAAAAAGTGCACGAGCAGTAGACAATTTATCAGGGTGTTTCTTTTCAATGCTGAGCTCTTGCAACACTTGCGTATTGTCAGTAGCTTGATCAACGCCTCAGTTGACAGTTCTTCCTGATGCTCCTGCTACTAGATGACTCGCATGGCATCGCACCCATGTTTATCGACAATTTCATGCTTCATTTCCATTTTCATCATGCGCTTCTCACTACCATCCTTACCACTCACTTTCTTAGAGCTCATCGCTAATATGAAGAATAATGAACAAAATGTAGAGAAAATCAGCTACTCGCAGTTGACTCGTACAGAAGTCAGTGAACACTGAATTGAACGTGCATCGGTGTCAGTACGCGTGGTCGTATCTCAAATGTACTCGTATCTAGAAGCAAAAATCTGCCCAAAGGCTTCCTCGTATCTTGAGGCATTACCATAGTTCACTTTAAAATGCATAGAAATTGTAGTTTGTATAACCAAATAATAACTGGGGTGGGAATTGGACTTTATAAACAAGCCAGAAATACACTTATTTTGAAATGTATGTTTTATTGCTGGCTTTTTATTCAAAATTCAGATGAGGGAGATGAAATATGTATTCTCACAACCGTATACAACATATTGCAATGTAAACACCGTAAGGTAGCCATTGATTGACATTAGTTCATAAGCGATCACTTGGCATGAATGAAGCGCACCTTTTAATAAAATATTAGCTTTTTGAAGTTTAAAAATCACATTAGGCAGTATCACTATTTAGTTTTTCCAATCCCAAAATATAAGATTCCTTAATTAGGGATGCGCAATATTAATCGGCCGCCATATTGGTATCGGCCGGTAAATGCTAATTTGTTGATCTGATGAGAAAATTTGACTGATTATCTTATTTCCTTCAGGTGCGCTGTGTTCGGCATGATAGTTTTGAATTGCTTTGAAAAGGAAGATACAGTTCAGTGAACACATTATAATAAAACATAGTGAATTCTCTGGGGTAGTAGTTTCAGCGTCTTGTTGTGGGAACTACAAAAGGAGTTAACCATTCTGAATGGCACATAACTTGGTTCAAATTCACTTGTGTATTCGTGTTATTTTGTGCAGATACAAGTCAGAAGTTTGTAAGCGTTTTAATATAACAACTGTATACGCTATTGTTATAAAACATTGTGAATTCTTTGGGGTTAATTTTTTTGTATCATTGTTACTGGAAGAGCTGATCCACAAAAGCAGCTACACATTCTGACTACGTAACTTCAAATTCGTCTGTGCGTGATTTTGCGCAAATTTGTTGTAAAAAAAATAGAGAAAAAAAGTTGTAATATATTTTTGTATAGAAATCAAATTTATCCTATGCAGGATGCATTGCGTTAATGAACTTTTCTATCAAAGCGCCTTAGTTTGTGTTAACCAGCACTCAATATTTTCATCAACAAAATGGTTTGATTTAACAGCCTCCGTACAGAATTCATTTTATTTACCTATGGCACATGCATTTTGTTTCTTTATATGTAGCCTACCGCAAGTACTATTTTTTTTTTTTTTTTTTTTTTTTTTTTTTTGGTTGTCAGACTCTAAAATTATATCAGTTTGGATTTAGATGCTTTGACCGTTATGTAAAGAAATATATATCAAATATAAAGAATTATCGTATCGGCTAAAAGTTGTTAGTGCGTCCCTACTTAAAATTATCAGTAAGAAGCTTGTTATACCATTTAAGGTATTAAAGATTTTTTTTTTTACAATCTTTCAATGAAGAGAACTGATCTGTAGCTTCCTTTTTCACACCGTCTAGCCCGGAAATGTATGTGTATATAATATTTTAGTACTGCGTGTATATGTATTTATGCATGTTAAATGTACAAGAAATGAATATTTGATGTATAATAATCAATGTTTATATACGCAGAATTTTATAATTATATATTTGACTTGGATTCTTGTTTGTTTTACAGGGCCTGACTGCTAAACCACTAATAGGATTCAAAGGAAATCAAGGGGTGAGTGTGCAAAAACTTTTTTTTTTTAATAAACCTTTTCTTTGGGGCCATAAACCACTCGAAACATTGATTGATCCATCTATGGAGGCACAGGCCTTGTGTGAACATGGGAATCTCCCCAGATACTGTGCAGTATACGAAAGCAGTGAGACGTTTATGACTGTCTCATCACAGTAACCACAATATCCTCTCTTCACTATTGCAAAATCAGCAGTGAATCCAAACTAAGCCTTAGATGATGTGGATCTCTGACTCTTCAAAACTGACAATGGTCTAGACCCATTTTCTCAGATTCATACAGGACAGGAAGTGGTTGACAAAAGGTTCCACCTCTGCTCTTATTAAAACCCACTACATACTTTTTGTACACCTAATTTTGGTTTTTCATGCGCTCAAACTCAACCCAGACTGAATGGCCCGATATGTCCATGTTGAAGAATGTAGTTTGTCTTCCTCACACTGATTTCGGATACAGTTAAAGTCTGCATGAAATCAACAATTTACCTCATTTACTTTGTCGGTGCTTGTTACTAGTGTTGCGTTAAACTGTTCATCCATGTAAGTTAATTCACATTTTATATATTTCTGAAAATGGACAGAAGTCCCCCTTTGAGGAATGGCCTTCCTCCTCTGTTAGTTTGACATCTTGGTTAAAACATCCTCTCCAGCTGTTGGTTTGCTCTCAGCTTCGATAGCGAGCTCAATGAAACAACCATTTTTCTAGATCCAATCCATTCCCAGTAGGAGAAAATAAGCCATCCCCTCCGTTTTTCTCATTCGATATTTAGTTTCACTTGGAAAATACGTCACAACATTGAAGTGAATTTGGTCACAACTTCTAGTTTTGTTGACTTTAAACTGCCGTTGGTTTCCCAAACTTTGAGCCAATAAACTGACGAATCGTTTACTCAACCATATGTCTTTCGACACCGATATGTCTTTATTTCTTCAGTGGAACGCAAAAGGAGAAGTTGAGTAGAATTTGCTTGTTTCCTTCATTCTGGCTAATACCAATAAGTCAATTTATCTAAAAGCACTAAAAGTAACACTCTACAAAAAATAAAACTCTTAAAATACCAGAAAATGAGAGACTAATTATTTATTAGAAATGTTAGTTATCGGACAAGATGATAATGACCGCAAACGCAATGTCATAAGAATTTTAATGGAAATAGTAATAAAAATACAAGTAATATTTATTTAGTTTTGTGAATTAAAATGATTGCCTTATCTTCCCAGATTTGGTACTTCGCAACCCATTACAAGAGATGCACCATAAAAATACCACAAAACGAGTCACGCGTGATATCACTAACAGTTATTGGCTAATAACATATTTAGACTAGCGTTTTATGAAGACAAAATATAAACTTAGTCATATCAGCTATTGGCTGTGGCATGAAAATAGTTGTTGGCCATAGTTTTATTTTCCAGAAAGTACATTGTACTTCCAGTGTTTCCCGTTCACTAACTGACCAAAAATATATTTAAACTTCTCAATAACATAAAAGGTTGTTTTGCATCGTTGCTTTGGCAAAGTGTCTGTCAAAGGATATTAAAGAAATATTGCTTTAACAACATATGAAATTGAAAAGGTCCGTGGCTTGTGCTGTAAGTTGTAAATCTGCATGTGTTGTAAGTTTAGCAGGCATTTGGGAATGTAGCGGATGTCAGTTATGCATTACTCTATGATGTAGTGCCATATCACAACTAAAAAGAGGGTCGACTCCCATTTTTAAAGTTCAGGTACTGTTTTTAGTTTGCACACTGAACAAGGGATGGAGCACTTAATTTCGAACTGGATCACAATACGGTGGTACTGTTTAATTCCTGTCAGTCATCAAAGATGCTTGCTATTCTGAAGGGTGGGATATGTAGGGATTTCAACCAAAACGTCTTTGTCTGTAAATCGTGAGAAGTGTTTGATCAGGAACCGCACGTTCACACTCCTCCACGGTTCACAGCGTCACATGTGAGATAAGACTGCCTGTTTGCTTGCCAGATTATAGCTGTATCAGAGCTTTTGTAGCGTATTATGAGCAGACGGAGAGCATGAGAAACATTTGACATGCTGTTTGGCTGCAACTAACCAGAAAAGATGTAGAGGCGCTCGCACGTTCCTCAACACAACATGCGTTTATCCTGCAGGCCAATCAGCCTCGCACTGGTAACCAATTGGTTGGGTTGAAATTTGCACAGCTGCCGATTTTGACCTTTGTCCAAAGGGCAGGTGCATCCATGAGCTTTACATGGACGGTCTGGTCCAGGAATGACCAGTATCGGTCCCATCAGAGCGGCTGCTGTATGGCCTTAATGAGAAGCTTTTTCGTATTTAGTGTGGACCAGGGGAAACTCCAGTAACGTCATTCACTTTAAGCACTAGTGATAAGTTGATTCATAGCCGTTTGGCAGATTTTTCCAAAAGGCGCTTCAGTTTATTCAGCATTTTGCAATGGTAAAGTGACCTAAAGTCCAGAGATTTGCTGGTGCAGTAAAGAAATTAATACCTCTATTCAGCAAGGATGCATTCAATTTGTTACAAACTGACCGTATGGATGTTTGTTAAATGCTGTTCTTCTGAACTTTCTATTAATCAAGGAATACTGGAAAAAATGTATCATGGTTTTCACAAGTTTAACATTGATAATGAATGATGCAGGAAATCGGCAGAGTAGAATGATTTCTGAAGGATCACGTGTCACTTTGCCGTCACAGGAATGAATTGCATTTTAAAATGTATTCAAACAGAAAATGGTTCATTTAAATTGTAGTAAGTTTTACTGTATTTTATTTAAATGCAGCCTTGGTGAGTGCAAGACACTACTTATTATACTAAATATTATACTGTACATTTATGTTGTGGTGCTTAAATTCACTTCTGCGTTTTAAACGTTTTATGTTTAGATAAATTTAATTAATATCAACCGTCAATGAGTTATGTTTAAGATGGACAACCGTGATCAGTTTTTCTGTGAGGTCCAGAACAAACGAACACAGGGTGTCCGTGGGGTTGTAAAAGGTAGTAAATGAAATCAGCCAAAATTAAGGCCATTAAAAAGTAGTAAACGTCTTTTGACGAGGTATTAAATTTTCGAGCCAAATTTTTTTAGATATATTTTCAATTTGTGTTAAGTGCAGGCCTTTCTTTTAAAATTCGCGAGGATTTATTTAGATGTTGAAACTAGGACCTGAGCAATATCACGTGAGGTTGTGTTTGTTCGCGCACGCGCCCAGTGCATTGAGCTGAGGTGAGTAAACAGCAGAGTGAACAGACTACACTGCAGCTGAGGCGTTGTGGTGTTTATGTGCAGCGGTAAAGTCACTCTATTCTTCTCCCACTTCAGCGGACACTTACTGTCATGTATTTCGGTAGAAGATTCTCCGATCTGCGACACAAACTATCAGCGAACAAGTTTAATATTTTGAATAAATAAGAGAAACTAAATGCATGCGATACTTTTTTTGTGGTTGCTGTGCATCACTTGACAAGCATGACGCGTCGCCATGGAAACACACATAAAACAGCAGTTTTGAGACGTCACAAGGAAAGTATGTCGAATAGCGGCGCGGGGCACAAAGTAACACTTTTTGGTTTTGGCCAAATAATGAACAAAGTAATAGGATTAGACAAACCATATTTTTATACAAACAACATGCAAGTCTCTCCTGCACATTTCACCTATCGTTTCTGTGCAGTATCGCCAAAAGCATAAAATGAGTAAAATGTTACTTCTTACCCCGTGAGCAGGGCTAGTTGTAACAGACAGAGGGTTATTTGTAACGCATGTTATGCAATGGATGTTCATTCACGTATTTTTATTTCTTACAAAAAGTTGTCTTGATGATCATAAGCATAACTTATGAATGAAATATTATATTATTTATTTATTTTTTTTACATTTTGTTTATGCTTTGAACATTAAAACTTTTTAATAGGTTAATACAATGCAAAATATCTGATTATTGATATAGGCTATGCAATGTTACAACTAACACTGCGGTGTCGTGTTTACCTCAGGACCGGCTAGCAGTCACTGTGTTTTTCACATCTTTCAAAATGGTACCATCTTTTAGCCAAGAAGATGGTAATTATTGGACTAACATACTTTCACACACTTTGTAAATCGAAAAACAACTACTACAACAAAAAATATTTACATGCTGCCAAAAGAGTTTTTCCTGTGGTTCTCCTCCAAACTTCGCTGAACTTTCTCGAAAGATGGCCAGAAGACGTGTGCAAACAGTGTGGTGAAAAGCCTGTTAGTACATCATATTTAATCATATCCTTTGCAACTATCTAAAAAGTCTGCGGTACTATTTACCCCGCGTTACTTTGTGCCCCGCGCTCCCCTAATACTGACCTTATTTCAGCAAAATTCATTATTATTTTACTTGATTTATAGATTCAGTATTTTAGATGTATTATTGATGCATTTAAATGTATTTTTGACTGTCGTCTTACTTTTAGTCTAGTCGTCTAATCAGTTACAAAACTTTAGTTTAAATGACTCACAAATCAGTGGCGTTTCGACTAGTCGACTAGTCCGTAGTGTTTAGATCTAGCAACTAAACACCACTCTTTCAATTCCAACGATGGCTTTGGAGAGCTGTTTAGAAATGTTTCCGGACTCCGACATAGCGAAATCCTTCGCTTTAGGCAAGAATAAGTCTGCTTACATGATCAAATTTGGTATTGCACCATATTTTAAGAAGAAAAACTGGTGGAGACCGTAAACCAAGCAGGGCTGTTCGACAAGAGGCTCAACCAATCCTAAAAAAAAAAAATCCCTCCTTTTTTGGAGGATGGTTATGTCGGTCAAGATAATCGCAGTGACGCTGGTATTAAAAAATATTTTGAAGGTAGTAAAAAGGTAGTAAATTCAACTTAAGAAGTTCTGTATAAACCCTGGAACACTGGGAGTTTTTCTTTTATAAATCTCATTGTTCCTTTAGTGTATTTTGGCTTTAGTTTTTCCTGTGTATTGCGTATATTCTCTGTAATCCACCCTACACTAACAGTTACTTGCAATGACTGTTCATCATTTGAAGTGCGTCATGTTTTTGGCCTGTGACGTAAGCTCTTCCTTTGAGAGCGTTTCCTCTTTCTCCTGTGGGTTTTTTTTCTTTATTTTTTTCCCCTCTGTCATTGATAGCACGTTTAGAAAGCGAGGTTAGCAGCTGTCATGTTTTCTGAAGGAAGAAACTATGAATTGCAGTTTTGTATTTCATAAAGAGTATTAAACTGCCAAGGCATGTAGTAAAACGCAACAAAATAAAAGCTGTAACTATGCTAATATAAAACGACTTTTGTTCCAACATTACTGAGTGATTGTAAGCAGCAGAGCTTATGGACCCGCCGTCTTTGCTTTGTTGAACGTCTCATGTGGGAGTGTGAGAAATGCTGCGTGAGCCAGCGAAGTGAAGCGTTGAGCCGAGGGACCCCTCGGGCTGGCAGTGTGAGCCTCGGACACTGGCTGTTATTTATAGTCGGCCACCTGCAGACCGCACACACGTGTGAGGAACCCTGGGTAAATGGAGCTAGTGCTCGACGTGCGTTCACTAGGTCTCTGTGGGGATCCTCCGATTCTTGGGCCCCTTAAACATGAATCATGCCCATTCGCTCCTCCTGCTTCCTCTAATGCCAGGTCACTTTGACTTCTATGGTAATTTCAACCACCGTTGCTATCTGAGTAAAACCCGCACTGGTGACTAGTTTGTCATTTATTAATAAAATGAATTTGTTTATATTCATTTATGAAAATGGACAATTTGATAATCTGTTGATCTCATCTGCACACTGTGCATTGAAACGTTTGCCAAGTGTCATTTGTTTAAAAAAAAGTTTAGGAATTCATTTGCTTTGAACCCTTTTGCACACAGCGCTGCCTACATGGATGCTTTCACACTTTTAGTAGCCTTTATATTGTATTGTTTGGAGCACGACATTGGGCAGGATCTGTAGTAACACTTTTTAAAAAGGATTTTCTTTTTAATCGTATTAATAGAAATAATTGATAGCTTAATTTAAAAAAATAATCGTTAGTTTAAATATATAACCTACTAAATTTGATAAAACTGATATATTTATATACTAATACAGTGGAGTTCGGTTGTGTCGACAGCCTCGGGGGTTTCAAAACAGCATTGAGAACAGTTTATCGAGAACCAACAGCCAATATGGCGATTTTATTTGATCAAGCGATCGGCATGCTATAAAAATGTTTGCTAACAAAGGCATGTGTGCACCAACTAACAGCAGAGATTTACCAGTATACAATAAAAAACACCTTAGATTTGATGCAAACCTTTAATTATATTCTCCAGCATTGCAAAAACAATGATCGCTCACAGCGTAAACTCAATCACAACACACAAACACATTCACTCATAACAGTCATTTCGCTCGGACACAGTTCTGAAAGTATTGCACACGCGGTTACTATGGTTTCTTTACAAACTCTAAAATGCTTTGTTGCTTTTTGCCTTTAACGGTCTGCTTGAAAACAAATGCTTTTAAGCTTCTATCAGTAACGACGTCAATGTAATCTGGGAATTCCTGGACTGTGACGCTTCACTGAACACTCACGCACTCACAGACGACTCGGCTCAACTCCTGCGCCTCCTCTTCCAAGATAACATCTAGAAGGCTTTAGACTTCCGCGAGTCTTAGGCACCCGCCACTTCCGCAAGTTATTCTGTGGCTGCTGTGACGTGATCCACGTGCAACGCGAACCTAGCGCATGGGCTTTGAACTGTCACGAGATAACCATGTGACGTGGCGAATTTGTCCCTCTTTTGTGCTCGAGATAGTATTTTCTTGTGGGTTATGTCGATTCTTTTACGTCGCCGAAATCCAATAAGACAAATGGGGAGTTTGGCGGTTCCACTTCAAAAACGTCGACGTAATAGGATTGGCGAGTTAACCGTGAGTAGAAATAAGTGAACTGTACTTTAAAACAATAGTGTTGTTTTTTGAAGTAATTCATTTGTTTATTAGTAATATAAAATATATTTATAATTTAGAAAAATAAAAACACTACAATGATTAAAATCAACTGCTCAATGTTAGTTCCTTTTAATATTTTCTTTAATGTTAGTTTGATTATTTGTAAATGTTGATATTTAAAGCTTTATAAATGCTGCAGAAATCCAGCACATTAGTTCGTTAACTAATGAAACCTTATAGTAAACTGTTACTAAAATGATTGATAAATTGATGTAAATGTATACATTTAAACCTTTATTTTATTTTTTTTACTATTAAGTTAGTCTATCCCCCCCTAATATTAAAGGTATGGGCTGTTTATAGAGTTTAAGGATCTTCCTGGCTGCTTTCATGATATCAAATGTCCAAATGGTGCTCTGAGATGAGATCGCAGTTCTCTTGTTAAATAAGAAATTAAATGCAATACAAGTAGGAACAAGGCAGGCAGAGTTGACACACACACACACACACACACACACACACGAGTCAGGAAATGGCTGTAAAATGATTGCCTGTTCTTTTCAGCGCTGCATCGGTGCTTGACTGCTGCTGCTCAGATGATGGGTGTTATTTGGCAGGAGACTCTTCTCAGGTGCTGCTGAAACACCTGTGTGAAGGTTGCTCTGTGCGGTTGCACATTAAGGAGACTATACAAGGCCCCCCGAGGGCCGCAAACCTCAATTGTTTTAAGTGGTTAATCACAGCTCTTGCAATCATTATGCTCACTGTGGATAAACTAATCTGACTACAGTGAAACTCATGGGTGACACTTTTTATCTGAATTCCAATGCATGACAATTAGTTTGTCCAATCGATTACTGAAGTTCAAACCATAGTATATGACCCACAGGAATCGTCCTGCCAATAGATTTTGCTTTCATTTATCTATTCGTAAAAATAGTACTATGTGAACCTTTTTATAGAAGTAGATCTGTGTAATCTGGTTTGTACTAACAGCTACTTTAAACGGGGTTTTCTCTCTTGTCTGTCTCTGCTTATGTTGCTGCTCTTCTCTTGTCAACAGAAAATCTCAATACCGCAGTCAGAGAATCCAAATGAGCTGCGAACGTTTACGTTCTACCTGTCCAACGTGGGGAAGGACAACCCCCAGGGCAGCTTCGACTGCATTCAGCAGTATATTACAAGGTAAGAAAGGACAGATTTGTGCCCTCTCAAGGTAGCGTACCGATTTCTGATGTAAAAGTATGTTTGTCTTTAGAACGGAAATGTTGCCATGAAAACATTTGGTTTGATAGTGCGGGAATTTGTCAGACAATGTAAAAAAACAACAAAAAAAACTGTGATTTGCTTCCATGGCATTACAAGCGCCATCTGTTCCTTCCTCAGTTCCTGCTACTGTTCAGCTCTGGACAAACACCAGAACAGAGAGAATCAATTGAATTTGGCTAATTGTCCAACCAAATGAAGAAGAAACTGGGAATGCATACTTGCTGTTAATGTCCTCCCATGTTCGCAACAAGATCAAAGGGTCGGCTGAAGTTCAGATGTTACATGTGACTCTGATTCACTAACTCACAGCGTTTTCTCCTTCCACACACTTTATTAAAGTTTTTTGCATCATGGTAGGATGAGTTTTTTTTTTTTTTTTTTTGAAGCTGAACAATTGTGCTGAAAAGTTTAACTAATGACAAATCCATTCACACAAATCTGCCACAAATGGTTTTGAATCGGCCTTTAGGTATAGATTTGGCTGAATTTCAGCCAGTTGCACCACATAATTGGCTAATTTGTAATTTTAGCTGCAGCTTTTGTCCAGTGAAAGTACACATTTTCAAGGACGGGCCTCCCATGATCAGCCCGGGGTGAAGTTCTTGCTCGGAGGTACATTGGAGATCATTGTACAATGATGATAAAGACCTTGAATTGTGGTGAACCCTTTTGATCTTATCCGCTTAAGTCTCGACAGAAGGAATGTTTATTCCCGGGCCAAGCCTCTAATCGTTTCACTTACGAATGCTATCAAAACCTGTTTATGTATGTTACACATTTAAGCTAAGCATTTCAAAACATACATTTTATAAAGGATGAGTCACTGTGTGGCTGTCTGGGATTTTGACACGTCGTGAGTGTATATTAGCGGCGTTTGTTTGCTTGGAGCATCTGGTAGAGCGTCGGGACCCAGAAACAGTGACGTCAGACTTAACAAGTGGATCATCCTAGCTGTTGTGAATTCTCCCCTTTTAGCGCAGTGGTTAGTTATGTGTGTGACGCTTTCATTACAGTGTGCGCAAATAGCTTAGCGCCACGTTCCCAGTGCATACGTAAGTAGCGTAACCCAGAGATTCTCATAGAACTAAACAGAACCGCGTGCTCCACTCATGCAGTGTAATGTGCAAGAAAGTTTATGACATAGTACGTTTATAGCCATGTTTGCTGTTAATAACGTAGATGGTTAAGGGTAATTGCCATATGTGTAAATTATAATGTTTGTGGTGATATTATGCAGGTATTCATCGATCTTTGATGCCGCTTGTATTATGTATATTTGCGCGCTGTCCCGCGCGCCGCGGCTCGAAATAACAATGTTTATTACATTTGTGTGTACGTTGCTGCTCATATTAAGGATACAGTCCGATGGCTTTATATAATATGATGCATATTCGTTTAATCCTTATTGCACTATGCAGCCTTTGTTATTATAACAGTTTGATTATCATTTTATATTGATATTCCTGGTTTATATTTCATATATTTGCACAGTTAAAGGATGTCTATTATTGTTGTAATTTGTTCCTAAGTGTTTCTGGTATTTGTTTATTGCAGAAACTACCTCAAAAACACTACGAAGTACCTCAAGTACACAACAAAGTGTATATGGTGACTTGCCAAATAAACTGTTAAATCAATCTGATGACTCCGACTCCCTGACCAGAGTTCTGCAGTGGTCAAAACTATACCTACCGGCATTCAGGGGTTCAATCCCCAACACTAGCCTATGTCTTTAACATTAATCACATGACTCCTGTGTGGGCTGCCAGTTTCATTTGGTTTGTTAGTTCGACTAGTGAGTTTCTCTGTTATTGTAATGAATATAAATGTATAAAAATCCGTTCTTTCATTTCAAATTGGATAAATACACACTACTCTTGGATGCTGCACACTGGTGGTGGTTGAGTAGTGTGTAAAGCGCTGTGGGTGTACAGTAGTACATGGTAAAGCACTATATAAATGCCTCATTCATTCATGCTGCTCCAAAGTTGGGCTCAGTAAGGTTTGCTTTTGAAAGGCCAAAAAACCACCAAGGATGCATTTTACTCAAAAACGGTAAAATGCATAAACGACAATAGTGTGACTTTAATTACTTTTACAATAAAAAAATACTTTACATGTAATGTTAAAGCTGAGTTTTCAGCACACTTTGATCCTTCACATCATTCTTATGTGCTTGCTCATTTCTTATGAATGTTAAAAAATAGCTGTGCTGCTTAATTTTTGTGGAAGTGCGATCTATTAAGGATTTATTAAAATAAGGATTAAAATAAGGATTTATTTTAGGATTCTTTGAATGGAAAGATCAGCATTTATTTGAAATGGAAGTCTTTTGTAACAACTTTTGAACTTTCTCTTTTCATCAATTTATTGCATCCTTTCTGAAATTGTTTTAAACTAAAACTTACTGACCACAAACAGTGTAAAAGTAATGTTTCCTTAATTTGATACTTGCAATTCTTTATGCATATTAGATATTTTGAATGAAATTCATTAAAATATCAACCCTATAAAGTCAGAAAAAAAGATAAACTAGCCCTAATCCAGTCAATCCTACTTACCCTCCATCAGTACTCTATAATCCTTCTCCATGAAGTTCTCTAAATGTATCTGTTGCACCAGACATCAAAAAATGCAAAAAATGTATTTGCTTCAAAACATTTCAAGATAATTACCGTCAAGCCTGCTTAAAACAGTGTGTATTTGGTGACTCTTGATTCTTTTGCTTTTTCTGGCTGCTAAATTCCACAAGGCTTCCTTCCGACCAATTAAAAAAACCTGCCAACTTGTTGTTTTGCACAGGCATAGTGAGAAAGCACTGCGCCTTGACTGTGATCAGATGTTTTCACTCCCAATATTGTCAAGATTAGGACAAGCTGATCAAAAGCAGTTGACAGGGTTTCAGGTCCTTTTAGAGGACGTTCATCCAACCGCCTGGGCTCTGCATGAGCCGTTGCAACGCATTTGAAAACTAATGACTGGTGAGAAGGTGGCGTAGTCTTGTGCCATTTTTGGGTGTCTGACAGGCTTGACTTCTCTCCAGTGAAGGGAGCATACAGCTGGACTGCTTGGGAGGGATCCAGGATAAAATCACAGTATGCGCCACAGATGACTCCTACCAGAAAGCCAGGCAAAGCATGGCTCAGGCCGAGGAGGAGACCCGCAGCCGCGGAGCCATTGTCATCAAGCCCGGCGGGAGATACGTGGGTAGGTTTGACGCATCATGGGCAGCCGCGGTTGAATGTTCAATGCCGTTTCTGTAAGGCTTGAGCGGAATAACCTCTTTTTGGTCAATCCGATCTGTTTACACATGGTGCACATAGACAGGTGGGAGGGGGGTTAGAGGCAGTTCGTCTCCACATGTCTGAAACTGCAGAATGCTGCATTTTTTATGAAGCTTTCTCTTCCGGTGCTCACTAAAAATATTATGCAGTGTTCCAGTAACACAAAACTATCATTACCCAACGCTAGCTTTCACCAAAGAAGTTTAATGACCGATCATTCCTACTGATACTCGGTGAAGTCACAACTCGGGCTGTGTAATGTGTTTGTCAACCTGTATTTGAACTGTATAGTTGATGTTTTACACACATTTTGGGGTATTAATGCCTATATGGGGTTTTATTTGTGCAGCTCTTAAAGTTCTTTTTTAAAAGCTTGAATTTTAAAACCCTGCAGATACCCTTAATTACAAATGTTTTGTTTATGACAACTTATTATATTTTCAGATGTTATATCAAATATGTGCATTAAATCACACTTTCATATTGTACTTGTAATATTAGACCATAAAGTTATTTTACAAACTGTTGAAATAATCAGACTAAATATTTCTACTCTAGACCAAGTGTTTAACATTCAAACGAGTCCATTTTGACCAACTCTTCTCCCCCCCCCCCCCCCCCCCCCCCCCCCCCCCAGGTAAGCGTGTACAAATCCGGAAGCCGATAACGGGTGTGTCCGATGTGGCTCCGTCGCGCCGGATCTCGCGGCCGGTTATCGTCTCCAGCAGTCAGAAAAAGAGCCCGCCGCGGCCGCTGAGGGAACGGCTAGTGCACTTACTGGCCCTCAAGCCCTACCGCAAACCAGAACTGCTAGTGCGGCTCACGAAAGAGGGTCTTTCTCCTCAGGACAAGGACACATTGGATTGCCTCCTGCAACAGGTTGAAAACCAGCACTAGAAATGCTAAACTTTCAGTTACATGCATACTAAAAAACAATATGCTGTAAGAGTAATGTAGTATGGAACCGCTTTCAAAGTTACGATTCTGGTTTGCCTAGTTTAGTTTTTGACCCACTGTAAATCATGTTTTTGAACTCTACTTAGACTTAATGGCTTAACTTAGACTCATTTGTCAATGTATAGACAGACAAACGCAGGCCTACGTAAAGCCAAAGCATATAATACACACAGGCTGTCGGCACGCTGTTTTAGCGTTTGTTTTTCTTTGCTGGTGTTGAAATGCAGCTCTTGTATTCTTATTTTTAGAAAGCCTAAGACTTGAGCCTCTTGTTTCATTTTTTTTATTTTTTTTTCCCTCTCTGGCTGGGTGTAGGTGGCTAACCTAAATGGTAAGGACAACACCTTCACATTGAAGGATTGTTTGTTTAAGGAAGTTCAGAAAGACTGGCCTGGTTACACTGAGGTGGACCAACAGATGCTGAAGAGAATTCTTGTACGGTAAGCTTCATTTACCTTTTTGTCTTTTTTTTTATTTATGGTTTTGTTTTAGTTTCACTCCCGGTGTGTTTATACATGTACGTTCAGTAAACTTTAAGGACTTGCCATGTCCTATGGAATGCTTGATTTTGGTTTCTTTTATTTTTTTACTTTATACAGTAGAACCTCGATTTACGAAATGAATCCGTTCCGAGGTTGGCTCCGTAAGTCGATCTTTTCGTATGTCGGTCAGGCTTCTACGTTAATTGCCTAATCCGTTCCAAGCCTTACAAAAAAAACACATTTAGCATGGGATGAAGCGCATCGCAGCTCCTTACTTCTCAATTATCTCCCTTTTCAACGCAATGTAAAGCATCCTCTTCTTCCTTTTGACTTCAGCAACAATCTTCATATCCATGGTGAGTGATTAGAAAAAAGTTTAACTAGGCACAATGCTGACCAATAGGAGAGCAGGATTGTAAAAAGTGTTCCCCTTCTTACATGGACTATTCCAGCCCTCCCTGTCATTCAGCGCGAAATGGACTATTCCAAAACTTTCCATCTGAGAGAGCTGACGGATGATTAAGGTAAAAGAGATCGGCTAAAGGTTGTATATATAGTTTGAGTGAAATACAGGGAATTAGTGCCAATCGCTGAAGTTTTATCTATCATGTGTAACCACACATCTATGCATCTTTAATAAATACCAGTTTTGGATTATTCCCTGAGTGAGACATCATTGTTCTGACCGGACAAACTGTAGCCTTCATTCAACCCGAACCAAAATCAGCGCGAATTTCAAAACAAAACTCGGAAGTGTTTTTTCGCATCTCGATCATTTTGTGGTTACTCGGGCGAAAAACCCCCTCGAAAAATTCAACATACGATAAAAGTTTTCGTACGTAGAGCGTTTCGTAAGTCGGGGTTCTACTGTATATTCCCATTCCTGGTGTTTATATTATTCAGTAAGGTTTAAGAACAGTTACCAGGTTTAGTTAAATTATTGATTTTATTTACTGTTGTATTTTAAATTTTAGGGTAATTTTAAAATGATCTTTTCAATATTTGATATTCTCAAATCAAGGTGGAACTTTGATATTTGGTTTGTTATACACACTTTTGCAAACATGGTTTAAGCATTTATTGTTTTGCCTGACCGCGACAATATATTCATTTCACTTATAGACTAATTTCTGCTTCAAAATAACTTGAATATTTTTGCTTTTTCAGTGTTTGTATAGCTTTATTCACTTAAGGCTGGCCCACAGTAAAAGGATTTTTAAAGTCATAAATTTGTTCCTATAGTGTGTGGATTGACGTGACGTGACCAAGACGTCACACCACACACATTTACAGATTCCATTCACAAACACCCATTCCCAACTGTGAATATCGGAAATCTCGCAAAATCTCTCTTGGTCAAACGTGACTTAAGAGTAAACAAACATGGCAAGAATAACTTGGACTGCCTTTTTAAAGAGAATTCCGGGGAAAATGGAAGGTTTGGATTTTATGCTTCCGTCAGCTCGCTTTCTAATTTGGTTTCGTTCTTTGATGTGACTTTCTACAGAGTGTTTGTATAACATGTTGGATATTTATGAGATCAGTGCAGCTCCAACATTCTTCTGAGATTCAATCGCTCTTAACATGCCTCATGCTACAGGAAAAACTGATGAGATCATCAGGACTTTACCTAGGATTGTCAGGAGGGGGGGGGGATTGGTCTTGGTCATCTTGTAGTGTGTGGGTGTTTTTACATGGAAACATCTGTGTTCCCATGAACTCTGGCGTAAGACTGGCCCCTGGAAACTAAATTTAGAAAGACCATGGGGAATCACATGTTGTGATATCCGTTCTAATATTTGCCAGAAACAAACCCAACACCCAGGTGGAACACACTCCACACGCTTGCACTTTGAGACTGGTGGTGAAGCTTATTAGCTGATTCGCCTCTGTCCACACACCCCCTTCTTGCACCCACCCACTTTCCCATCTGGTCGTGAACAATGCGCTGTCATGTAAGAGCCATGGCTGTGTGCAGTCATGAGGTTAGTGATGCAACCGTTTTCCAGCACATGCTGATCCGTGTGTGGGTGGCACAGGTCCAAGCCCCGGCCGTGCATGGGCACACGCAGTTTGATAGAGACCATAGCGACTCATGCCCACCCACCTACTCAAGCGTAGGCCCCCGTCCATGCAGCCTCAACAGAGGCGGGGCCTGCTATTGGGATCCACTGGCCCATGTCACACTGCCCTCTGTTGACATGCACTCCCTCAGTTTAAGTGCACTTGCTCTCAAGCAGCATTATGAACTTTAGCTGATTGTTTGATCGCACTACTTTTTTTTTTTTTTTTTTTCCACTTAAAATGGTTACCATGTTTGATATTAAAATGTATGGATAAGTAAATCATCTGAAGTGATTGGAGTGCCCTTTCTCTATGGTGGCATTTCACACAACACTAAAATCATACCCCTTGTCAAATTGTATGTATTGACTCTGGCCATATTTTTATGTGCTTGTCATTTTAACTGGTGGTTTATATTTCACAAGTTTATTTATTTTTTTTAGTCTTAATTTTCGGCTTTGCAATGAAACCCATTTAGTGCATTAATGCGTTTGCCAAACTGCCATTTATACGGCTTTGTATTTGGCCTTCATAAAGACTAGTTAGAATAGTCAATGTTGTAGACAAAGTAGTCACATAACCAACATCTTATCAGTAAACATGCATAACTAGTTCAAATAGGTCTTTAATCAGTGCAAAATTAATTGACACTTAACAGGTATGCAATATCAAAATTTTACAAACAGGGTCTACAAAAATACAAACAGGGCCTAAAACTAACTTTTCATCAGAACAGCCAATGGCCATTGACTTGATGTACTGGCCAAAATTTTTATTTGACTAATATAAATGTAATACATTAAAGTAGTAAATCATCAATAATATTATTACAAGCTAAAGCACAAAGGAATACAATAACAATGTAAGCCTGACTGTAGTTCTCGGGTATAGACACTTAAAGTATGCCAATGTAAAATAGCACTGCATAGTCTTCACTGTATAAATTAAACATCCTTATTTAATCCTTAAAGTTCAAAAATTATCCAGGCAAGAGTAGTTTTTTTTTCTTTCTTTGTCCTTTTTACTGTTTAATTAAATTAAACTGACAACACCAGGAATGTATGAGTTTACGGTAGCTTAAGGCATAACAAACTGTTCTAGGATATGAAATGGCTCAATTCAGTATTCAAGGTGTCTGAGCTTTCTGAGTAAAGAAATGAGCGCTCATTTGTGTCTTTGGCTTGAATATTTAAATTTGTCAAGAATTTAGTTTTTCTTGACAATACTGTTGTGACCCATAAACTGTCCCAAGCATCACACAATCATGCGTTGTTAGAATTCGTAAAAATGTTACGTGTAACGTAAAAAAGTATGTTTCATATACTCGCCAATGCCAATTTTTCATTCTCGCTTGGAGCTTGTCAAAAAATGAAAAATACACCGCTTCTCTGGATTAGTCGGGTTCTTTTGCTCTCTCTGAGGTAGTTTCTTGGTTCTTTTTAAACTGATTTGTTGTCTTTCATTATCCACAGAAAACTGTGTAAGCCTCAGAGCAGTGCTCCTGTGTCTGGGGAGAGCCCGGTCAGCCCGCACAAAGAGCCAGCCAGCAGCTCACCCTCTCAGGTCAGCTTTTCGCCTCGTTTTAGACCCATCGAAGCTGGCATAAATCTGTTATGATGGGATCTGTTTGTGCTATGAGGAAATGTGTTCGGGTCAAAATAATGCGCTACTGGTAAACGACTGCAAAACATTGACTACATTTTAAACCATCCTAGTTTTATGAACTATCATTGTTTATGACCAACAGAAACGACCTGCAGCAGAGTTCATCGATCCCCTGGCCAATAAGAAACCCCGAATATCACATTTAGCTAGCAAGTCTACAGGGCTCATCAATGGAAAACTCAGCTCATCCAATGGAAAGGACTCTTCTAGTTCTCAAGCAGCAGAGACGTCGTCGTCGAGCTCTCAATTCCCTCCGCTGGAAATCTCCCGACCCTTCGACCCCCTTTCGGATGTAAGCAATGACTCCAACGGCAGAGACTGTGAAAGTCAGGAGGCAGCAGTGGCGGAAAGACTGAGTCAGCCCCCGTCATTTGCCCCCCGCTCCACAACACAAGAAGGAGGTCTGGGCTCCACATCCCCAACCCACAGCAGCCTGGATGGATCTCACACCCGGACCGCTCAACTCTCACTGCATGGCAAGCCTAAGAAGAAGTCCAAAAAACACAAGGACAAAGACAAGTCCAAGGAAAAAGACAGAGAGCGGGACATGAAGAAGGAGAAGAGAGTTGAAGACCATGGCTTGGATCAGAAGAAACCCTGTGATGTCACAACAAGCGATAGGAGGACAGGTGCGGATTAGTTTCTCTGAATAATTTATTGTGTCAAGGGTTATGTTGTCAATGCAGCAGGTGAACTTTTGTCCCCTCTGAATCTAGATTGAATATATCAAGTATTTTGAAGATTATGCATGTTTAGTAAATGGCTAAAAAAGCTGTTCAATAAAAAAACGTTCTATTCAAGTAGTCAATTACAAGTTCAACAAAGTGGGTTAGTGAGGTCATGAGTTGCATATTTGTTTAGGCAACACACCAAAAGTTCAATTAGTAGTCCAGCAACTTGGGTGATTTTGTTGAAGTCGCTCAGACAACCCATCAATTGTTTGATTTACTAGTCTTAACAGCAGACTAATTAGTTGTCTAGTTAGTCACTTATTCAAACAGCTTACCAATTGGTTGATTAATGGTTTAACATCTAGTGTTCTGTTAGTAAGGTCGGCAGTCCTTAATGCAGACCTCCTTCCAACTAGGGAATTGAGCTAGTCAGTTTTGAAAAGGTTTAGTTTTTTGCACATCCCTCTTCAGATTATTTTTTACCCCCAGTATAACTGACGTCATTGCATTCTGTTCTTGTTCCTCAGTCGGCAGGATAAAACTTTGTCCTTGAATTCGCCTCATTTCTTTTCAGGTCTGAACGGAACGTGCAACAGCTCTAGTATTCCTGCATCTTCATCGGAGACATCAGACTATTTATTGTAAGCACCTCTTTGTACATTGAAAAGACTGTTCCTACTTGACGCATTGAGTCAGAACTTGCGTTATATAAATAAGCAAGGTTTAGAAACCTCATAAAAGTTTAATGTTGTTTTGTTTTCCGCTTGGTTTCCTCAACAGAAAGTACACAGTGATAAGCTCACAAGAGCAACGTCAGACTTACAAGAACGACTTCAACGCAGAGTACAGCGAGTACAGGGGCCTCCACTCGCGGATAGAGAGCATTACCCGACAGTTCACTATACTCGACACCGAGCTCAAACAACTCCAGCAAGGCACAGACAAGTACAAGGTATGTTTATCAAGTTCCATCCACAACTGATTACAACTCATTTTATATTAATTTGCTGCCGGCTCCTGCCTGATCCCAGTAGTCACGTCTTCCTCCGGAAAATGAGACATTAAACACTAGTTGACTCATCCGGGTTCCTACTGAAATTTTCAGATCTTGATAAAGTGACCTGTTACCATGTTTCTCTTCTCTTGCCTTTCCCAATCTAGTTTGGGAGGGTAGTGAAATAAACAATTATCTGACTGATTAGAGGCAATAATGTTAAATAACCGGAGCAGAATGTCGTGATGAATCATTTATTTCTCCTACACGTAGTCATAATCTTTTATATGGCTCAATAATGAAGATTACCTGCTGGCTCAGAGCCAGTGTGAGTTACAGGTCCAATGAAAACCACCATTTGCGTTATAGCGTTAAAACTTGTTGCCGGATCTGTCTAGAAACATAAAAAAATTAAAACGCAATGTATGTAGATTGTTTTGAACCGTAGGTGGGAATATTTGACAGCAAGTTTTAAAACATTTTTCATTTCAGCAAACAACATTTGGGGTTTAAAAGCCCCCCGATAGCAAGACATGACTTAAGTTGAGCTATTTTTTTACAATTTACAAAAAACATTTTGCTTGCATAAACTATAATTAAACTTGTTCATTTATTTAATATTGGTGTTAAATGGCCAGTAGCTCATCTTTGTAGCCCAAGACTAGTTGCCCGCTGAAGCCAAGCAGGGTTGAGCCTGGTCAGTACCTGGATGGGAGACGTGTGGTCATTAAAAATGCCACGATGTCCTTCCAAAAAAAATAATAATTGGGGTGTAACACCATTATCCTGAAATACTGGTACAGTCTCATTGAGCAATGTGATCACGTTAAACTACATTGCTCTTTACATCTAAATATATAATACTTTGCACACGAGATCCAGTGTGCAACAGCGAGTGAATCAATGGTTTATCTCCTGAAAAGAACAGATGAGTAGTTTGCTAGAATCACTCCCGATACGGCAAAACAGAAGTGCCGCACTGGGATGTTATAGGCGTTTAAACATCACACCATAGCATCTGTGGAAACGTGCGGCCGGTTCCAGTAAATGACCGGCGCTCCAGTTCGCCCGGCCGAGAACAGGCTCTGGCTGCAGAACGTGAACAGTTCTGCTGAAAAAAGGGGCACCCGTTTCCTCCACAAATAGGTTACAAAATGACTGCCGTCCCATCATCCAGGTGGATAATCCACATTGGTTGTTTCAGGAGAATTCCCCACTTCCATGTAATGATCTGAGTGCCATTGCTATATAGTTGTTGTTATTATTAGCCAGCAGAAGAAAAACTAAGCCATGGTTATTATTTACATTTTGTATTTTATAATTTGGTCATTTGATAATACTTTTAGCTGCCAGTAAACCCCATTTAACACATTTTACTATCTTTGGTTACACTTTATTTTAAGATATTAAACAAGTACTGTTATTAACCATGTACTTTTTAATAGGGTTAATGGTTATGGTGAGGTTTGGGTTAGTTGCATGCAATTATGCGTAATTTCTAATTATTACCTTAGTAACTACATATAACAAGGGCACTAAAATAGGATTATTCAATGTTTAAATACATTGAATGGACTTCTCAGATCGACTCAGAAACCTGCATGCACACTATTAATTATTTAGCAATCGAGGGCTAGATATGATTTGTGCAGGTTCAGCTTCCCGTGAACCTGTATGCAGAGACTGAACAGTTTGATATTTTTATATGAACTCTTCAAACTATTTTGCTTGTCTATGATCTAATTACACAGTTGTTACTGCATTCAAGCAGGACCATCACTGAAATGATGCGTTTCTCTTTTTCACAGACAATCCACAATCAGATACTTGAAGAGTATCGCAAAATAAAAAAGGTAAGCTGATGCTCTTCCACCTTTTGTTACTCAACCCCGAGAATACTTCATGCTCAAAATACTGATCGAGTTCTCTTCTTTTCTCACAGAGTAATCCAAACTATAGCCAAGACAAGAACCGCTGTGAATATCTACACAACAAACTGGCACATATAAAAAAACTGATAGCAGAATATGATCAGCAGCAACTTCAAAACTGGCACTAATAACATTTGTTTTTGTTTTTTTGCTTTCTCTAAAAACGATTTGCTCTATGTAAAATGCCACGAAACTGATTTCGTTTTTTTTCCCCCTGTCTAGTGGGCCAAATGCTCTAGTAAGGAGACAAAACAGACCCGTGAATTTCCTTTTTTTTCTTTTTGGGACATGGACATACTTAGCCATGCTTACCTGTGTAGCCTAATGCATTATGGGTTGGGTGCCAGCTCCCCTCCCTTCTCAAAGGTCTGAAAGAATGTGTGACAGAAAAGAATCGCTCTTTTCCTGGCTTTCCGAATGAGGAGAACCAACACCCGTTCCCAGATTCTTATAGTTTAAGGTTTAGAAAAGAATTCTTTATGTACTAAAATGGAAGTTCCTAATTATAAACTTATTTTCTTTTCTATTTATTTTTTTCTTTGGTCTTCCATCTGATTCCATCAGATTATGATCAAGTGAGTGCTAAACATCTCGTCCTGTCCCTTTGGTCTAGATTTCCTTAATCAGTCAGTATTTTATGCAAAAGCTGCCTTGGATTTCAAGAGATCCCTATTGCAGTACACCTACACCCCCCCCCCCCCCCCCTTTTTTTTATTTAAAGAGCTCTGTAGTGTCTGAAATGGCACTATCTGGCTCTTTATTTTGTGCAATGTGCTAGACCACGTGCAATGGACATAAGTCAGATGCCTGTCCGAGGGAGATCATCGTCTGTTTAGAGGCTTTGACGGTATCAGTATTAAACAACGGCCATGGTAAAGCTCCGTATGGATGAACTTGCCATTCCAGAAGTGAGGATAGCGCTTCGGCGTCGCAACCCTCATCGCGTTGAATCCTGAATCAGGTGTGGTTGTAAAAAGTGCAGGCAAATCTTGCAAAATTGTGCCTCGCGTGAGCCGTGCATCGTCCCTCAGATGTCTACAGTGATCCAGTATTGCTAGTTACGAGTGTGACGGTAACATCACGTTTGCGGCCAAACTTTACTTGGTATTCTTCCAGAAAATTGTGATTGTATCCCTTTAACGTAGCCCTGCGGTGTTTCCAATGGGCTGGTTGGTGAAGACACAATGGCAGAAACGCAACCTTCGCTCACTGTCCGAACCCTTTAGCAATTCAATGCTTGCTTGAATACTGAGTATTTGTGGGGGGTTTGACCATTTCAGACAGTATTTTCATTACGAGATGACTGTTAAATTCCATTAAGGCATCTCATCGTGGAGGATCCATTACAAACCTCGGAAGCGCTCCTCGCGTTACTGTGGCATCCGCCTCGTGGAAGCTCGACCACAAGTTGCTCATCTGTCAGGTCCTGTCGACGCATCAGTTGTACTTCTGATATCTGAACTCTTATGTTTAAATATTAAAATTCAGCACTTTGCTCAGCTTCTTGCTGTTACTCTTACCTGGGTTTTGTTGCAAGGAGACACTTGCCTTGTCTGTCTGTGTATGCATGCTTTCTGACTGTTGAAGACAATAAAGGGTAAAGGCCAGTGTTTAGAGCGGTTTTACACTGCTGTTTAATGTTCAAGAGCATTTGAAGCCAAATATTTCTCACAATGCCCCCAATGTACCTGCCCAACTTTAGCATTGCGATTTTTTTCGAAGTGCAATTATAACGATTTAAATGAAGCCAAATTTGACACTTCAATCGATTGTTTTAAAAGCAATTGAGACATTAAATTCTCTACTCGCAAACTTTACCAGTTAAGCCGCTAATGTTTAGTCCTGAGAATCACTACTATAAATATTTTAAAAAATATTCCCCCTCTTTTTCTTAAATCACGGTCTTTTACATTACCCGAAGAAACAGTCTGAAAACGCTGCAAACAATTCAACGACAAATATGAATAACGTTTTTGGATTTGAAACCGCTACAATTCTTTGAACAATGTCGAGACAACCGGGGGGGGGGGGGGGGGGGGGGAGGAATGTGCCAAATGACCTGTTGTATAGGTTTGCATCAGATGAAATGTTGCTGTTTTAGCAAAAAAGAAAAATAAAGGGAGTTGGTGAAGCTTTGGGACGAAGGCTTGCGATGTCAACGCTAAAACCCAAAGCGCGCTTTTTGAAATAACAAGGGACTGGGACTGAAATTTGTCTTGGTATTTCAATAAAATTCTTGGAAAACTTGCTTTTTATTCTTATGTTTTTTTGTGTCCAAATGACTTTTCTTGTTGTGCTTCTAAGTCCTCTTGGGAAGTAGTTTGTCATCAAGTGTGGTGTGATTTAACTTAAATTCCTTACCTGTAGCACTTGCAACGCCACAGTCATTGGTTAATTTCCAGGGAACGCAAGAACTGATTAGAATGTCGCTGTTTCTTGAATGCAATGCAAGTTGCTTTGCATAAAAGCGGCTGCCTTTTAATGCAAAGCAATTTAGTGCATAAAACTACACAGTTAAACTACACAAATCCAGCAAGGTTTTAAAACCACATCTAGAGAATTTGTTTTGTATATTGTTATTACCATATTATATTTTGAGCTGGCAATTAGATTTTGTTGTAAATTTAAAAAAATAATAATTCCTGACCGTGTCACTGCTAAATCCTTATAGAGCAGAACACTATGCAAAACTCATATGTGTGTGTGTTTGCCCAGTCCTGATTGTTTCTTTTGGTGGTTATTAAGGGGAAACTAAATTCAAACACGTGTGAAAAAGTGCTTATCAAATCAAGCATTTGCGAGAATTTGCAATAAGTCTTACAGCTGTGGTGGAATTGAGCCCCTTATTTTGGCAGAATTGTTGTAATTCAATCACACTGGAGTTGTTGTTTTTTTGTTTTTTTAGCATGAACGATTTTTAAGGTCATGTCACAACATCTCAATGGGATTCAGGTCGGGACTTTGATTAGGCCACTCCAAGTCTTCATTTTATTTTTCTTCAGCCTTTCAGAGGTGGATTTGCTGGTGTTTTGGATCATTGTCCTGCTGCAGAAACAAAGTTTGCTTCAGCTTGAGGTCATGAACTGATGGAGAGACATTTTCCTTCAGGATTTTTTGGTAGACAGCAGAATTCATGGTTCTGTTTATCGTATCAAGTCTTCCAGGTACTGAAGCAGCAAAGAAGCCCCAGACCATCACACTACCACCACCATGTTTTACTGTTGATATGATCTATTTCTGAAATGCGGGGTTACTTTTATGCCAGATGTAATGGAACACCATCTAAAAAGTTCAACTTTTGTCTTGTATTTTCCACAGAGTATTTTCCCAAAACTCTTGAGGTAATTTTGGTCTGCTGCCTACTCCTAGGAAGGCTCACCACTGTTCTATGTTTTTGCCATTGGTGGATAATGGCTTTATAACCTTTTCCAGACTGATAGATCTCAATTACTTTCTCGTTTGTTCCTGAACTACTTTGGATATCGGCATGATGTCTAGCTTTTGAAGATCTTTCGGTCTACTTCAATTTGTCAGACAGGTCCTATTTAAGTGATTTTATTTAATTTGAGAACAGGTGTAACAGTAATCACGCCTGGATGGGGCTAGGGAAATTGAACTTGGGTGTGATAAACCACACTTAAGTTGTTTTAACAGATGGGGTAAACACTTTTTCACACAGGAATATGTTGGTTTGGATTTTGTTTTTGCTTAACCTTCATTTAAAAACTGCATTTTGTATTAACTTTTGTTATCTTTGGCTAGTATTAAAATTTGTTAGATCTGAAACATTTAAGTGTGACAAACGTACCAAAAAATAAGGAATTAGGAAGGGGGACTCTTTTTAACACTACTGTGGATAGACAGACTGAAAGAAAGATAGATGATGGACAGATAATGATAGATGATGGACAGGCTTATATTCAAGTTATTCAGATAACTTTAGAAGTTTCAATAAAATATTTAAAAACAACTAGAATGTCCTTGTCAATTTTACCCCATCTTGTCATATATCAGCGCTTCAGAATCCACATCGCTTCCTATACGCAGCTTAAAGTCATAATTGTATGTCTAAGCATAATACCCTAATGCTTTAACTAGTTGTAGGACCAGGCGATATATTATGACAATATAACAATGACAAACGAGATCATGTGGATTTAGAGCTACCCATAGTGTATTTGTAGTGTTGTCTGGCAGATAAAGCGTTCACAGTCTGTGATTTACTAGACGTCGAAATCAACTAAATATAAATGTTAGTACACCGGATTCCTGTCCACATGTCAATGTCCATGAACCGCTGGTTCTTTGGTAAGTTGTAAGGTTCACTGTTGAGTCCTATTGCCTTTAATTTAAGAAGATAATAGTTCAGTGTCCGCTATTAAAGTTAGCCATGTTGCTAGTCTGGCTAAACCCATCTCATAAACTAGGAGTTGAGAAAATTCCGAGCTTCCCACTTGTACTTATGATTTTGTGGTGGCGTTTTTCCTCAATGACTCTTTCCACCAACTAACCTCTACTATCACCACTAGATGGTAGCACAGGTTTTGTTTTTGATCCGTTTATAGTAGTGCCTTTTATTTACAATCATCTTCAAATATCATAGCATGCACTGCACTTTTTCTAGTTGCTTTTTTTTCCTTGTTTGGTGCTCATCCCCCTGGCGCTTTATCCACACACGCGCGCACACACACACACACAAAGGATGTAAACTATAAGGGAAATATCATGTGTGAAATCCTCAGCTGCCTTCACAGGGCTTCGTTTGGCTTCACGCCTCTACGTTGGCCTCAATTTTAGGAGAGCTCGAGGGGAGTCAGTGAGTTCAGTTTGGCCCTGCGCCAGCCTCTCGTTCCTGGCTCATTTGGGTCTCTCCCTGCCCCTGTCCTCGTTCATCCCGTTACGACACACCGAACCCCCTGACAGCTGGAAGACGCCCTCAAGATTTAAGACTTTCCTTCCTGTTTGCTTAGGCCTGCAAATTGCGCTCTAATGCCCACATTTACACTTCCCTCGAGATTGTGGGAATGTACTTTTAATATCGCTTTGAGTCCATGTTTGGGACTGATTTACTGTTCCTATGCGAGCTGGTGGGATGTAGGACAACAGTATCATGGTGGTGTTTATTACTTTATGCAGGAATTTAGCAGCCTATCTCAACATCACACAGAGTGTAAGAAGTGCTGGGATGCTTAAAAGACTTGAATATCCCTTGATTCATGTTGAAAAAGTTCATTTTAGGGCGTCTGATTGATTTGAGCAAATAGTTCAGTTCCACACACACACAAAAAAAGATTAATTTGACAATTAGACATTTATTCATATTTTGTTATATTTCCCGTTTTTTTTAAGTTTTAGATTTTTTGCTTCTAGTTATTGTTGTATGTAAACTTTGAAATTGCAACGTCAACATTTGTATAGTTTTATTTTTTTACGTTTGTTAAATATTTTCTATTTTAATAAACAAAATGATTTTAATAGTTTTTGTTATCAGCGAAACAGAAGTAATGAATGAATTTAGTTTAATGTAATTTATGCTTTCTGGTTCAATTCAGTCAAAATTTGGTTTGTTTCTTCATTTGTGATCTGACAGTGGAATTGGAAAAAAATGAATTGGTATAAAACAAATCAAGCATTGTACATTGCACACAGCCGTATCTTGACCCAAAACACAGTTCACAGATTTACTTCCATTACGAGAATAGTGTATAAGAATTGTTTCTACAGCAGCTAACCATGATTTGTTGTTGTTGCTGTTGTTTACTTGATATTGCATGACTTCCCCACAATTAGCCTACAAAAAAAATTTGACACCCCAGATGTAACATTAATTATATATTATATATTAACATATAACATATTATTCCAAAATTATCTACAGATATTTTATGAAAATAAAATAAAACATAGTAAAGAAATAAGTAAAAGTAGTTTCACTTCACTCTTTCACATTGCATTTGAAAGTAACGGCCCAGCAAACTGATCCTGATAGTAAACATTGAGTTCTTCGCATTCGGCACATGTGCTGGAGCGGGGGGAGCGAGAAGTGGTACGTCCCACCCAGTCAACGGTTATTGGCACCGGCACCCTGATTCAAACTGCCCGGTTAATTGTTGATCCGTGTCATCGTTAACCAGCCAATGTGAGAGAGTTGTCGAGGAGAAATAAATCCCCGCCGTTTGTGTGTCAGAGAACAGATGCCTCGCCCCTCTAGTTTTATACATACCGATTTCCACTCACCCTTTCGTTTTGGTTTTGTTGGTACGACCTGCGGATTACACACGCACGCGCGAATTATTCATTTGAGTCGGATCTTTTCAACGAATCAGTTGAACCGTTCCCAAAACTGGCGTGAGCGATTCGTTGACGGATTGGACGTTCGATAAACCTTTCAAGCAACCGGGGAAACGTTTGCTTGAAAAGTTAACCTTTTCCCAGTCATAATATATAGGCTAAATGCACATGCCACCATTTGATGACGTAAAAGACTCGTTTGAAATGATTCCATGAACAGAACTGTTTGAAAGAGCCGATTCAAAGAAATGAATCGGACTTCCACACATATACGCTCGAGCGCATTTTTTTCATCTGTGAGCCGGTCAAGATGGCGGCGGCACTGCCGAGACGGAGCAGCCGCTCGGCTTAATCGATAATTTTCTCTAAATAACCGGGGCAGATCGGATCCAAATCGACCAAATCTTGCGGCACAACTTTGTAAAATCACTCCCAACTTGAGATAACTAACGTGAGGCCCTATCGCGTCAAACCGGCTGTTTTTTTCCACGGAAAATGCTCTTACTCTAGTCTCGTCCATTAGCTGTATTGGGGAGAATGGGAGAAAAGCTGGAGTTAAAACTGAAGTCGCCGGTCGGAGCCGAAGCTGCAGGCTATCCGTGGCCCTTACCTGTATATGTAAGTACTATCAGTCCTATTGTTTAAAAATAAGCCAAAACCAACACCGGGATTCCCTTGTGATCAGGCGAAGTGGGTCAGAGAACGGCGTGTATCGAGACGAGTGCATTACATAGCGTGTGTGTCGGTATGGATTTTCTCATTGTTTTGGCTTTTTTGTGTGCTTGTTTCAGTGTTAGTGTTTTAACCACTGCTTACAACAGGGACACGAGGTGTCAGTGCATCATAAAGCGACGGAGACCCGCTCTTATATCTTCATTAAGGTGCTCGAAAGATAACTTAGACCTCACATGACAGCCGGGTGTGTTTTAAAAAGACTAAATCTATTGTAACCTCGGATTAAATGCAGTTTGAAGCGCACTGACTGTGTGTCGCCCTGCTGACCCAGTTGGCCCTCTCATCCAGTGGTCGTGTCTCTAATTCTTGTGAGCTTTCTATCTTGCCTGCGTGTTTCTACTTAAATTAAATGCGATTTAAACGAGTAAATAAATGCAATGTTGTGACTCGACTCGTTGGAATTTTCTACGTTGTATTCGAATATATCAGTAACTATATTCAGTGAAATGTATTAGTTGACCTGCTCATAACAAATTCCCTTTTCTCTGAATCGTTTACTCGCGTGATTGTTAAACGAATGCCGAAACAAATGATTAAAATCAAAACGACACATTGCAGGGGGCGTATTCGTTTAGTAGGTCAAACCAATCAAATATCGCGTCACGTTCCGCACGCGAACGCTATTGGTTCTTGCCCTTGTCAATCTTCTAAAGAAGAAAGTGGTCACGTGATTTGAAGTACGATTCGCTCACTAAGTAGGCAGCGCGTTTGAGTTTGACACACAGCCCTTAACCAAAACCTGCTATAGTATATTGTCTAATCATTTACCTCATAAACGCAAAGTTATTCACGAACACATAATTTGACGTGGACACCAAGCATAAAACGACGGTTTGCATGACTGTTTTAAACGAATGTTTCTAGCGACGGTTTGCATGACTGTTTTAAACGAATGTTTCTAGCTAGCCGTCATGCTAACAGTCATGTAGCAGGGCTCGCTAACTTCATCGCGTTTTACCAACAGTCGCCGTGCTCTAGATAACTTCAACAGTGTAAATATGTGTCATAGCTGTGTGTAGAGAACTCAAGTGCATATATTAGGGTGTCTATGCTTCGTGTCGGATAAATATCGCACGACGGGTGTTAAACAAAAGGCGAGAGGACAGTGTCTCCCAGTGTCCTGTCCTGTTTTTTTTTGTTTTTTTGCTGATAAATAGCTCTTGTCCTGTAACGTATCTTGCTGTTGTGTGATTCTAGTATGGGATATATGGGAAGTATTGAATGCCGCTCTGGAAGTGTCACATTTGTCACCGGTGTCTTGCTCATTTGGCATCTCTTGCACTGGAACAGAGCTTTATTTTGGTTACCATCTGCATACACCCTGAAATGGGCAACGTGTCATAACGAAACCCATATGTCTAACATTTCTTGAAAAACAAGCCAGTATGCAAGATCCTTTAGGAAGTTTGGCAATAACCGACGTTTTAGTGGTTACTAGTGGCCTAAAACTTGTTGGGCTTGAATATTGGCTTTTTAAGGTTGAGTTTCTGTACATTTACATTATTATTGAAGCTTGCTGACTATTACTATTGGTTATACGCAGTATACTAACATACTCCCATAAATCTCAAATAAAGTTAAAGTAGCACTGACAGTACATTTATGCATTTGGAAGACACTTTTATCCAAAGCGACTTACATTGCATTCAAGAAACACATTGACTTTCATATCAGTTCTTGCTTTCCCTGGGAATCGAATCCATGACCTTGGCGTTGCAAGTGCCAAACTCTACTGTTTGAGCTACAGGAAAGCTATAGTATGTTGGCATTGAAGCAGGGATGCAAATATTTAGTTGTAAATGTCCCTGGCAACCACCCAGGGCACCCTAGCACCCATGATGGCAAGTTATGTTTCTTTTGAAAATGTATCATTCTAGTTTCTACGACCGCTGTTCCCTAAATTACATAAAGGCTTTACCGTATCATCCATTCAGTCAGACGAAGAGCGGCGTTCTTCTGTCTGTGTTGTTTCTGAAAGCATTATACAGTCATTGCACATGTACAGTAATCATAACACACAGATTCCACGCAGTGATTAACTCCAGTGATGCTGAAGCAGCTGACTGTGGGGCGACACCCCCATAAAACGCGCATGTCGCTCTTTAACCTGTTATAGAACACTAATATTTAGGGTCTTCAGATGAGAACGTCTACAAATTTGGCGTAGCTACAAGAAATACGCTTGTCTTGTTTTTTCATTAATGTTTATTACAACAACGTGTTTGGAAATTCCTTGTGTCATCTGAAATGTTTTGCCTTTCTTACGCCATCAAAGTTGTCAACGCTGTTTCGGTAATGACGGAAATGGGGGGCAGATCAAAAGTTTGTGGTTTCTACAGAAACCTCCGTCTCATTTCTCCCTCCCGCAAGTTAATATACCATGATTCAGGTTCTTTTTACGCAAACCGAGGATGAGGGTTTCTCAGAAGTGTGGGTTCACTTCAGAGCAACGGCATCACTGAAAACGCCGGTCTCTTTTGTCATTCAGCGTGCCCTTAGTAGTCGTGACCTCAGCCCTTTTACTGTCTCACTTGGCCTCAGATAACTTCCGTCTTTGACATTTGCTGATAAGGGTTGGATGCCCCACCTCCTGAAAGCCAAGTTTCTGCCCTGCTGTTGGGTAAACAATTGCAGATCTCCTGCAATCGGCGAGCTGCAGATGTGCCTTGCGAATTTTTGTTTAGGGAGGGGTTGGATTCTGTTAATTAGGGAGTCTGGCTGGTGGTTATCCATATGCGCCGTTGATTTAGACTTCCCCTGAAGGAAAAGTTAACCCAAAAATGTATTGCTCATGATTTATTCACCCTTGTTGTTCCAGACTCATATGACTTGCTTTCTCGTGAGAAACACAAACGGAGATGTTTGAATGTTTGCTGCTTTTCCACAGTGGAAGTGAATGCCGAGGTGTGTGGTTAAGCTCCAAGAAATGTGCTTCCCGTCGGGAGGGGATATTGTATGTAACGCCCTGTTTATGCTTGGTGTTGAGATGCGTTTTAGTCGATCAGATCACAATTGCACAACGGTAAATACAGGCTTACATGTATAACCTTTTAATCTTGTCCACTTTCAACCACTTCAAGGTAGTCGAAAAACGTGGCGTGTGAAAGTATGGCGTAAACGTATTTAGATGAAAACTCAAGTTTGGTTTGAAAATGAAAACCGTACCGAAAATTGCACCATTCCCGATTTCTGACTCGGAAATGGAAGCTGCTGTTCTCCGTATGTTTTCCATGGTCTCTTTTCACATTCGTATGAACATTTTGTGAGCTCTTTCTTCCATTAGATCGAAATATCTGAAAAGTCCCCTACAATTACCTCCCCATAAATCCTGCCCTCAAAGAAATCGGGACACAAATGTTGGAAAGTGGACAACGCCAGGTGTGAAACAGCTGGTCGACATTGTCTACTTGTGATCCAAATGACCAGAAAGCAAACGGTATTGAGTTTGCGATCACACGTACTCTGTGTATTGGGAGCAGCAGTAATGACCATTGACCACACAATCTTCAAGATAAGATATTGTGAATTACACAGAGGATCTGTTGCTAAATTCTCCATTGTCTCGTCTGTCGTTATCTTACTCTTTCTAGCGTTCCTGTAGCTCAAACAGTAGAGTTTGGCGCTTGCAACGCCAAGGTCATGGGTTCGATCCCAGGGAAAGCAAGAACTGATTACAATGTCAATGTGTTTCTTGAATGCAATGCAAGTCGCTTTGGATAAGTGAATAGAAATTTAAATGTAGTCATCACATGAGAAGTGAAATCTGACTCCTGCTTCACTGTGCTGCGACTCTGCAGCTCGTGCTGAATATTCAGATGCTTTCAGTTTATAATTGTGTTGTTTGTTGTCCAACTGAACAACTTTTAGGGCGTTGCAGAGCTGGGCAAGTCATGTACTCGTGTATGGCTGAACACCTGAAGATGCTGCTTTGTTTTGCTAAATTGACCTAAATGCGTAATTTATGCCCTGTTGTTCTTTATTAAAATTTAAAAAGTAAAGCATCAAGTAGCTTTCTTTTCAGCAGTGACGTCTTTTATGCCCCGTTTATTTTGTGTTTTTAGCGAATCAAAAATATAAAAATTTGTCAGTTCTGTTTATGAATCAAAAACAAAGGCAAGTTTCTATTAACAAGCAGTTTAAAAGCAGTTGTTTTGTATCCTACTAATATAATTTAGAGCATTTGAAGAGAGAATGTCTTTTAAATATTATGTGAATCAAAAGCTTGTGCTTTTCTTGCCCTAGTCTCGTCATGTTCACTGTACGGAAAAGAGCAGCACGTGCATTCTATGAAGTTTCTCCTTTTGTGTTCCTCAAAACAAAAACATTCAGACTGCGTGATGACAAAATGCCCACTTTTTGGGTGAATGATCCCTTTAAACACATCAGACATGGGGGAAAAGAGGGGTAATGCAAAAGTGTTCTCAAGTGATGTTCTCAAAAATAATTCTTGCTCTTATTCGAGGTGACCGTTGCAAAGGCCGAAATGCCCTCCTTTTGAAACTTGTTTTTCTTCCCCTCTCCCGCTGTCACATAGGCTGTTGTCGGCTCCTTGTCCACTAGTGTGCCATTTTGCCTCACGGCTTCACATTGTGCTCCGAACAAAAGCATCCCACTCACCTGGGGTGGGAGGAAGGAGAGGCTATTTTATCGAACGCCGAGCTCCACTGTTTTCTTTCTTCCCTTCGCTCCTGTAACCTACGCACACTGCCACATTCACATCCCGTATCCGAAAACCTTAAGCGGCTATAAGTGCTTCCATATGAATGTGATTGTGGCATTCGTTCCTTGAACTTGGAGACAAAATGATTCATTTAGAGTATGAGAATAATTAGGCACTCCTCACAGCTTGAACGTTACGACCCGGTTATTCACGTTTATGTGCTTCCACACCAAGGTGTGGTGTTTTTCCGTCCTGGCCAAAAAGAGCAGTTCAATCAAAGTGTGTTTTCCTGCCGTGAGTCACGTCAAGTGTCCGTGAGGTAAGCAAAGAGTACGATTTTGTACTCGTGAGTCAAGCCTGCTTGTAACACAGAGCGTGTGTGCTTTTATTTTTTGCTTTCTGTCAAACTCCCCTCCTTTCCGCTGGATATTTTTAGCTGCGGCACTGGTGTTGCTGTGCGCCGGAACACCCCGTACACACGACGTCCCCCCTCCTCCCGTGCAGCACGATGAGCTGAAGTGTCTGCTTGTGCACATACACTCTCCGCCGTCTGTCTTAGCGTTTGCATTCAACACAATATTGAAATAATGCGAGTCAGCCGGACCCCGCTTTAAATAAGTTCCCTTGTTCGCCTCAGACTATGGCTGCATTATTTCCCAGTGCCGTCACGCCACCTCGAAGCTTCAAGGGTGGGCGGAAGAGCACGAGACCCGCCATACTTGCAGGCGAGCGGGAAAACTGCTCCATGCTGGATGAGGAGGAGCCTAGTGAGGCAACGGAGCCCAGCAGCGGCACACTCAGGCAGGCAGAGGGTTTCTCAGGACTCTGTTGACAGAAAGTGGGTCACTGGGTCAGGCAGCGGCAGAGCTCCAGCAGGAGGACTGAGTGACTTCGGCAGGGTCGCATCCACATGTTAGACACAATCCTGGGTTAATTAGCCTCAAAATTAACCCAGGATTAATACGTGAGGTTACACGCATCTAAGCACAGCACAGTGTGAAGGCCTCTAGACCTTTGCTTATGTTTGGCATACCAATTTTGGGATGCTAAACATATAAATAAAACATAAATATGAGATTGAAAAACTTCAGAAATGTTACAACTAACCTGAAGTAAAGAAAAATTTAAATATTTTAAATGACAGAAGCTCATAACAAAATTAATGAATCCATATGAGTGCTATTTTATGGCTTTGGTTTCTATACGTGTGTGTAGGTACCATAATATTTAAAATGTACATTTATACTTTAAATATATTTAATTATGAAACTTTAATATTATCATTTACTCTCTCTCTCATATGATACATATTATGGTGCTCCACACTCATCAATGACAGTAGTATCTTGAGACTTGACTCCAACCGTACCAAACTGGACTTAATATTGGACTTGAAATGTTGTCAATATAATAATCATGTACTGTTTGGCTGTTGGCCAAAGGAGAACTGGTCCCCCGACTGAGCCTGGTTTCTCCCAAGGTTTTTTCTCCATTCCGTTCTTCATTCATTCAGTCTCTTGCTGGAGTTTTGGTTCCTTGCCGCTGTCGCCTATGGCTTGCTCAGTTGGGGAAACTTAACACTTAATATTCATCATTTTTATTGATTCACCTGCTCTTTTAGAGCTGCTGTTTAGCCAAAACAAACTTTGTTTATATTGTTTTCCTGTGACCCCTGTAAAGCTGCTTTGAGACAATCTGTATTGTTAAAAGCTCTATATAAATAAAGGTGACTTGACTCCCGTAATGACGACGATGACAGACCTGTGCGGTTCGATGAATGTGATGATGATGGTGTCACTGCACTGGTATAATGAGGCCTTTAAATCAGTTCGGGAAGCGCCTCATCGTCAGATATCAGTGCTGGATCGTCAACATTTGTTTCTGAGAGAGGCGAAGAGGCTCCCGCTCCACTCGTGTTCTCATTCGTCGATCTCGCACCGGGAACCAATTACGTGTCTTGTCTGAGTGCCGTGTGTGTGTACAAAGCCTCTGAGAGAGTTTCTCTTTTTGTCTGGTATCCTGGGAAACCGGTTCTCTCGCATCACGATGAAACTGCGCTGTTTTCCGCAATATAGCTGCCGATATGGCGGTATTTTTTAATTTCTATTTTTCGATAAAATAATGTTTTAAATACGCGCTGCGCTGAAGCCGCAAAACTTGAACCGCGAAGTGGCGAGGGATTACTGTATAAAACATTCTTAAAGTAAAACTGGAAATGTAAAAAAAAAAAAAGTTAAATTGAAAATACTAGTAAATTCTATTCTAGAATATAAATAATTACTTAAAGGCCAAAGTAAAGCTCTCTTCAAAGTTTTTTTCTTTTTTCCCTTCTTCGCTTGGGGTAAAACAAAGTTCGACTTTATATCAATATGTAAATGTTCTGCATGCTTTCGACAACAAAATTGAGAAAACGGCAAGCAAGTAAAAAAAGAGCATAAAGCAATGTTTGCCTGCGCTCTGGAATTCAGCACTCTACTAAAGTCCCGTCAAGTGTATTTATTTAGCACTTTATACAATACATTTCTTAAAATCAAGCTGCTTTCCTGTAGAAAAGATGAAAAACTGTGTCGGTGTCTCTTTTCTACAAAAGTACAACTTAATTTTCTGCTGTAAAGCATCTCTTCAGTGTGTCTGTGTTTTCACTCGCGGATGTGACTTCAACCGAATGAACAGAGGAAATTAAAAGAAAGAAGGTGGCTCCTCCGCGCACACTTGCCTATTTTGCTATCGCCACGGACCAATGATGGTACTCAGGAAAGGGAATGTTTTGAACTTCCAAACGATGTGTGTTTTTGCCTGATTTTGTTCAAAATGATGTCACCTCAGTTCATTCTTCAATTTCTTTTGAAGTGTATTGGGGCCTTAATGCTGTAACTTACGACAACATGCTTGCTGCCCTGTGTGTGTGTGAATAAAGCCCATTTGCTTTTGCACGCTCAACTTCTGTTCTTAGATATAGATCTTGCTTTGCATTCATAAACGGTCACCATAAGCCATCGCTGATCCCGTATGTTACAGTGTACTTATCTGGGCATGTGCGCACAATGAACTTGTTTACCTGCTTGAAGGCACACTGGCTGCTGTGTGTGCAGGAATGTGCTACAGTTGTGATCCGTGACCCTGCTCAAACTAGAAAGGTTGTGTTTCTATTGCAGAAAAGTTGTAGAAACTTGTTTCTTTTAGATTAATAACTACACGTTATGTGCCAAATAAGTTGTCTAGCGTGAAGTAAACAGTCCTTTTGGACCTTTCCTATAACTCAGCATTTCATTCCTTTTCTCCAGGATAAACATCATGATGCTGCACATGAAATCATCGAAACCATACGGTAAGTCTGTGATGGATTTGAGGTGTATTTGACTGCTGTTAGTTTAATGTGTGTATTGTCAATAAAAATCAGTAAAACTTGACCCGTTTCTTCTCTTTGTCTAGCTGGGTTTGTGAAGAGATCCCAGACCTTAAGCTGGCCATGGAGAACTACGTTCTTATCGACTACGACACCAAGAGGTGAGGAAATTGTCACTAAATGTGATCCATTACGTGTCATACCGTTAAAACCTTATAATATACCCATTATTTATACCCATCACTAGTTAAGTGTCTTGTGGAAGTAGACATTCTGTGACGGTTTTGTCATATTACAAGTTTTTCTTTTCTTGCAGCTTTGAAAGTATGCAGAGACTGTGTGATAAGTACAACAGAGCCATTGACAGCATTCACCAACTGGTACGTCAAGTCTTTCTTGTTGACGACAGATGCTTTTTCCTCAGACAGAGTGTTAAGCTCTTTGTTTGTGTGTTGCAGTGGAAAGGGACCACCCAACCCATGAAACTAAACAAGCGGCCTTCTAACGGCCTGCTGCGTCACATCCTGCAGCAGGTCTACAACCACTCCGTCACCGACCCGGAGAAACTCAACAACTACGAGCCATTCTCTCCCGAGGTGTACGGAGAGACCTCCTTCGACCTGGTGGCCCAGATCATTGATGAGATGGAGATGATGGAAGAAGACACCTTTGTGGATTTGGGCAGTGGTTAGTAAAATTGGCAATCGGAAAACGCAACCGCAAAGTCACCTTATACATAAATGTGCCTTTAGTAGCAGCTTAAGGTTCAAAATCCAGTAAAAACACAACAGCATGCAGTAATGCCTTGAGATACGAGCATAATCCGTTCCAGGACCGAGCTCGTAACTTAATTTATCTGTTCTGGCCCTCTAAAAAACTCCCTAATTAGTGCTAATAACAATGGAAAAAACATGTTTTAATTGCTATAGAGAGAGACATACACACACACACACACAGAAAGTTATAGAATATAAGAATTCCTGTGATATAAAATAAAATGTGGTTTTAATTATGAGTTCTTACCTTCGAGACGGATGATACAGTAGTGGCTAAAGGCGGCATGTGCGGAAAAGGGAGGAGGTAATGCAAACACAATATGGAAGTGTAGTGTATTGGATAGACTCAGAACCTCATATTTATTATTATTGAACACGCATAACTCATGCTGCTCCCAATACTGGTATACTTGTCGCTTTCGCAGTAAAACAAAGGTGGCCCTCTAGTGGAGTCCATATGCAATTACCCCATAAATGAGGCGGCTTGAGCTGCTCAGAGTGCTTGAACACCTAGCACTGTAAGCTGCTCGTATCTCAAATATTTACTCGTATCTCAAAGCAAAAAGTAGCTTGAAGGCTTGCTCGGATCTCGGAATACCCGTATGTCGGGACGCTCATATCTCAAGGTATTACTGTATCAGAAAATACGAGCTCAAATCGAAAATTGCAACCACAAACCAGAAAACAACTCAGAATTAAAAAACGCAACCGTAAATTCACTACCATAATTAGAGTAGGGCTGGTTTAATAAAATCTAGATTTCCCCCAAGAATTTGTTTTATTTTATGTGCTTTTCATTTGCTGATTGAACAGAACTAACCGATATGTCACAATAAGTTTTGATATGAAGAAATGTACTTTCAAATTGTTGTCAGGTGGTTACAAAGTTAAAACGATCATCTCTTCCTCTTTACTAGTTCCAGCACAACATAAACTTGAATGAACATCAGAGGGTATTGAAAGATTCTGTACAATGTACCGAAATCATTATCCTGTCATGTTGCGTTTGCTCAATCTGTGTTTGAACCACTTAAAGACAGTTACGATATGTTACATTCACCTCAGAAGAGCCATTTTGAAAATATATAGAAATACATATTCAATACAAATATATGAAAATACATATTGTATTTTTACCTAACCTGTCCGATTAATGCATGTTTGAATAAATCCATGTTTTATGACAGACATATTTATATACGGTATATAGAAAAAAGTAGAAACAATTGTTATTAAAAAGTTATGAACTTATTATATAAACTTGTTGCAATGTTAGTAACCTATACAAATCAGTTCGTTTTAACTTTTAATATTATAGTTGACGCCATTAGTAGAAAATATATGGAATTTAATCGAATTGAAAGCTTGTGAATCGAAATCATATCATGAAATTTGTATTAATACCCAGCCATAGCCTTGAGTGGCAGTTTAAGAAAGGAAGACAAAAAAGCGAAAATTGTCTACTAAATTGGTATAAACGGACCTTGAGTAGCAGTTTAAGTCCAGTAAATCGGGCATTATATATGCCGCCTAATGTTGTCTGTGCTTGAATTGCAGGGGTCGGTCAGGTGGTCTTGCAGGTCGCCGCGGCCACCAACTGTAAACACTACTACGGCGTAGAGAAAGCAGACACTCCGGCAACCTATGCAGAGGTACGACAAGAAGCCAACATGAAACATTCCTTGTGCAAATGAGAAGTTTTGTGCTAATCTTTAAATCTGAATGTGTTTACAGTCAATGGACAAAGAGTTTAAGAGGTGGATGAGGTGGTATGGCAAAAAACATGGCGAGTACACGGTGAGTGAGTGTGTTAGTGATGCATCAAGAGAATTCCTGGGCCAAAACCAAATATTATTTTTATTATTGTTTAAAATAACAAATTGTGTAATTGTATTAATATTAGAAACCTGAACACTAAATAGGGCAGCATATATTTTCAGCTAATTTTCTCCCTTCTTTCCCCTTTTTCGGCTAAAATCGTAAATCATTTTGGGTGGCCGAAGTTTCAAAGCACACCTAAAGCGTGCTTGTTTATTAAAAAAGATGTTACTAACTAATGAAAACGTAATTATTGTGACTGAAGTGAAATCCATGCATCTTAATGTCATTAATGTAGTTGGAAAGGGGAGATTTCCTCTCAGAAGAATGGAAAGAACGAATAGCCAGCACAAGGTATGATCACATACAGGCTAGTCAGATGCTTCTAACAAGTTTATAACCAGAGCATCTTTCAGACATGAGTAATGTTAGATTTTTTTTTTTTTGATGTGATTGTTACATTTTCATCATAAATTCTCATAATTCAGAACCGTTTGCATGTTGTACATAATGTCTTGTGTAAGTTTGTAGTGTGATGTGCTCTTTTACAGTGTTATTTTTGTGAATAACTTTGCCTTTGGTCCTGAGGTGGACCACCAGCTGAAGGAACGATTTGCCAACATGAAGGAAGGTTTGTGGTGTCATTATTATGGTGTTCTTTAAAAAAAAGAAAGAATAGTAAATGATGAGTTGGGCTGCACAGCTAATGAAATATTTTTGTGAAATTCAAATTGCAATATTTATAGAAATGATCAAATTTCTATGCTCGCGTTTTGTGAAAGAAAGGGCTCTCTGTCTGTGGAACTCAAAAGGCACCTGTGTCAACATGTCATTCTTGACCTTTGACCCCAGCCATTAACCTACAGATGTTCAGGACATGAATATGTGCCTAGATGTTGCTCAGTTTCCGTCTCTTCTCTTGTAGGTGGAAAAATTGTTTCCTCAAAACCTTTTGCACCTCTTAACTTCAGAATAAACAGTCGAAACTTGAGTGGTAAGTTTAAAACTGTGCAACAGGATTCCCCTACAAAAAGGTGGTACTGTGGTATTTTTCTTAATTAAACATATGATGCTTTTGGTTATTTTTTTATGTATTTTAAGCCGTTGGCCACTCTCACAAAAGTCTGTCAATAGTGTAGTGACGCAAAAATGGATTTCTATGGACAAAATGCATTTAAAATTAGCGGAGGAAAGGTTTGTGACCCAAGCTGCCCAAAGCATGAGAACTCTTTATTTTAAAGGCCCCTCTAATGCTGTTTCGCTGTTTCGCAACACTTTTGGTGCATAAACAATCAAACTCTTATTGTTTTATAGTCTAGATCTAACTCAAAGTTCAATAAAAATACAACCACAGATCGGAAAACCGCATCAGCGAATTCAGTCAACATTGTAAACACAGGGATTCTTATTGCAAGACTGCATGCGAAACAATGTATTTTTTGTGTAACGCTCTTTTGTTTCTGTGTGTGTTTTAAGATATTGGCACAATAATGAGAGTAGTTGAACTGTCCCCACTGAGGGGCTCGGTGTCGTGGACGGGGAAGCCAGTGTCATACTATCTGCATACAATAGACCGCACCATAGTAAGTTCCCTTTCATTCATTTCAAATGGGCTTTGTTGTTCCTCTTGGTGTACAATGGGAGTCTTATTTGTATTAGCCTTTATTACTAGACAAATGACAATAAGCACACAGAGTACCCAAAAACTTGGAGCATTCAATTTCACATATATGTATATTTACTGATATCTAACCAAACACTCTTTTCTTGCAGCTTGAAAACTATTTTTCTAGTCTCAAAAATCCTAAACTCAGGGTGAGTTTGTATATTTTTTTTTTAAATGTATTATTTTTTTTTGGACAAAATATCCCGCTAAATCTCGTCCCATAACGCATGCCATGTCTCTTTGGTTTCAGGAGGAGCAGGAGGCAGCCAGACGGCGCCAGCAGAAGGACAGTAAAGAGAATAAGAGCAACAGCACCACCCCGACCAAGTCCAAGGAGCACAAGGTAGGCCTATAGGAATCACGTAAATATAAATAAAATAGTTATGCATTTGGTAGATGCTTTTATCCAAAGCGACTTGCATTGTCAATGTGTAACTTGAATGCATTCTAATCAGTTCCTGCTTTCCTTGGGGATCGAACCCATGACATTGACGTTGTAAACACCAATGCTCTACTGATTGAGCTACAGGAACGCTGTATTAAATTCTCTTTACCATGTGCCTCAGATACAGCATGACTCTGGTGGTGAAGACGATCGCTCAAACTCTCTTGTGCCCGTGAAGCCGTCGCCCAAACCCCGTCGGGCCAAACTGCTGTCCAGGGGCCGCAAGCTCAGCAACAGGAAGCGCGGGAGGCCTAAGAAGGCTGCCACTACCACCGCAGCTGAGCGCAAGAACAAGAAGAGCCAAAGCGCCCTTGATCTGCTACACGCCAAGACCCTCTCAGCGGCGCCCCCTCAGGGTGAGACTGGTCTAAAATCATGCTTTTGAAGGTAAATGAACTGCATTATTACCTTTGACATTGACTTTTGTACCTTCGGTCAATCCACAGAGGCGTACAGGTCACCTCAGAGTCCATTCTATCAGCTACCTCCCAAAGTGCAGCATTATACATCAAGTCAGCTTCTCATGAGCCCCACTCCACCAGGCCTCCAGGCTCTTCTGGGTAATTTCACTCGACCTCGCTTTTCCTTCCATATTTAACACGAGACCTGTTTCAATTCCACAGACATGCATTTCTGCTCTAGTTACAGTCAGCCACCCAGTTAACGTAAACCGTCTCGCTCATGCTCTAGATAACGTGAAAGTCCAGTACCTGCAGTTCATGGCCTACATGAAGACGCCACAGTACCGCACCAACCTGCAGCAAGCTCTTGAGCAGGAGAAGGTAATTCTGCCGAATGTGCATGGATGCATGCGTGCATTTATTTTTGATACACATTTATTTATTTTTTTAAGTATGTACAGTAATCCCTCGCCACTTCCCGGTTCAAGTTTCGCGGCCTCAGTGCATCGCAGATTTTTCAAAAATATTTATCGGGAAAATGAAGAAAAAAAAATACCGCCATATCGGCAGCCGTATTGCGGAAAACAGTGTTGCTTCATCGTGGTGCGAGAGAAACGGTTTCCCAGGATGCCAGACGAAGAGAGAAACTCTCTGAGGTTTTGTACACACACACGGCACTCAGACGAGACGCATGATTGGTTCCCGGGGTGGAGAATGTCGAATGAGAACACGAGTGGATGTATCCTGTGAGCTGATTGGCTGATCCTACTTCGCATATTTTCACCTATCGCCGAGGGCTCCGGTCCACATTAACCGCAATAAACGAGGGATCACTGTGTGTGTGTATATATATTGCATGCATGCATGTATGTATATGTCAAATGTGTAACTCCGTGTACACACAATCTCGTAACTTCGTATCATGTGAATATATAATTTGTAATATTATGTTTGCATAAATATCTGATTAATCTCATATAGGATGCATTCTGTTGAATGAATTAACCTGCTATCAAAGAGCTTCAGTTTACAGTCTGCTCAGTACTTTTGCTCAAAACGGTAGCTAATATTAATTTGAAATCTTTTTTTTAAAACATTTATGCATTATTAATAACTACCACTTTTCATTTTTCTTGTATTGTTCATCAACAATATGGGTTCATTAAAATCACTTAATTTTTGTCCATGCGGAGTCCATCTTATTTGTGAGCTTAGAAAATAAATGGTTTTCACATGGTTTGTCTCATAACATTTTTGTTTCTTTTCTCTCTTCTAACCCTTCTTATCTCACAGCTGAGACACACAGAACTATCCGGTCAAGCCCAACAGCTGCTCAATGCTTGTCATGCTCATAAGGAGAGGATAAGAGACCTTTTCCAGTCTAAACTGGAGGAGGTAAGACTTGTTTCTCAACCTAGTGGTCTGCCGACATAGCACTTCTTGGTCAATGATATGTGGGCATCAGAGCTGAATTTAAAACCCTGCTGCCAATCTTACAGCTGGGCGTGAAGGCCGTAACCGTGGAGGACTTGGTACAAGCTCAGAAGGAGATTACAGCGCACAACATGCAGCTGAGGGAACAGACCAAACAGCTGGAGAGGGACATGGCAGAGCTCCGCGATCAGAGCCTGGTGCTGGTGAGTGATCTCAAAGAAACCTACAGAGCAGAAGGATGCTTATGAATCAGACATGAAAGATTTGCGCATATGTTTGCGTGTGTTTGTCAGCTGAAGGCTCGGTGTGAGGAGCTCAAGCTAGACTGGGGGTCTCTGTGTTTGGAGACTCTGTTGAAAGAGAAAGCTGCTTTACGGAGACAAATCTCAGAGAAACAGCGCCACTGTCTGGAGCTACAGGTACCTCACATCCACGCTTTATTCAGTCACCTCAGTCGGCCATTGCATGTTTTAGTTTCACAGTCGATGTGTTAGCGTTGTGGCACGCTGATACTTGGTGCTTGTGCAGGTGTCACAAGTTTGAGTCTGGTCTGAAACGTGCCAAAATCCGATTTTGGCCTCTAATAATTTCCTGTTTCTCCACTATTTCTGTCCAATAAAGGCAAGTAAATCTTGCCGATAGGTGTGTCCTGTTGATCGTTAAGGTGGCACATGTTTAATTAGTTTTTCCCTCTCTGTACTCAGAGATTTAAATCAGACAAGGTTTTCCACAATCCACATTTGAAAGTGGCTCCAAATTGAATTTGGAAATTGTTGTGAAAGACTTGTAAATTTGGGTCAATTAAAAAAAAGTTACACACACAGACTCATTTTGTAGATGTTTTGACAAAAGCTTGTTTACAGAGGACTGAACTCGCTCCAACAGGGATATTTTTACCATTAGCAGTAGGGTTTGGCCCTGTCTGCGTTTATATCAGTGGCTCCCCCTGGTGTTTCTTTGCAGATCAGCATTGTTGAATTAGAGAAGAGCCAGAGGCAGCAAGAGCTCCTGCAGCTCAAGTCATCCTACAGCCCGTGTGAGGTATCCCCCTACCGAAAGGCCCTCCCTGGCCCAGAGACCCGGCCCATATTGGATTCCGACACCCCGAGATTTACCCGGCAAGCTTCTGTGGGACTCAACGGCCTCAGTCCCGAGCTATCCATCAATGGCACGGCCTCGCCGTGTTATGAGAGAGGTGGTGGAAGTGGAATTGGCAAAAATGAACTCCTCACCCGCTATCTGCCCATTTCCCCTGACCATGAAATTGTGCCGCCCACCCCAGACTCGAGAACCAGGCAGCTAGGGCAACCTCTGCCCGACTACACCCGCTTTTCTCCAGCCAAGATCGCCCTCCGTAGGCACCTCAATCAGGATTCAGCTGCCAATCAATTTAGAGCCCTTGGCAACATCCACAGGTTAGTAAAAACAGCTTGTTTTTGTTGACTAAGCACTTGTCGATCAGTCACTGATTCATGGGTGTTTTCAGGGGCGACATTGGTGCAGTTTCATCTCCAACTCTGGGATTAAAACAAGCTTGCTCTTCACCCAGTTCGTCTGATATTCAAACGACCACCACCCCCAAGAGCACCGATAGGGTAACTAATGTGTATTTGTGTTTATGCAAACCGCTTTTTGGAAATGCAGCAAATGTCAATCGTCTCTTTCCCAATTGCAGGCCGATAAGGAAAAGAGCCCGTCTGCTCCTGGCGACACTATAACCAGTCTACCAATAAGCATCCCCCTCAGCACTGTGCATCCCAGTAAACTTCCTGTGAGCATCCCGCTGGCCAGTGTGGTGCTGCCGAACCGTGCAGAAAGACTGGTACGAATCTTTGTGCGCGGCAGGGATGATGCACGATCTTGTGGGTGTTTTTTGCCCACATTTCAGCATTAATTCAAGCTGTGTTTTCTTTTGCCAGAGGAGCACTCCTAGTCCAGTTTCAAATTCAGCTGGACAGAGCTGTGGCAAGGCGCCTCTCACGCCTACCTCAGGTACAGTTCCGCTACCTGCTTTTTGTAGCAAAGGTCTATCGGGTATTACACATGCTTCAAAACATTACATTTAAAACATACCAAAAAGTGTTTATTCACAACTTAATGGACTCTTATATTGATATAAAAAACCAACCAAGCAAGCAGATGAACTGAAATATGAATTTAACGGCCAGTTTCACACTAAGCGTTTCCCATGGAGCTACTAGCATAAAGTTGGGATACACCAACTCAATTCTAACTTCAATAGCATTTGAAAAGACTTAAGCAGTCATAATACCAACTGTAAAGTGTTCATGTATGTTTAAATCTACACCCGTTATTGTACATGTTCTATGAATATGCAAATTGGCTCTGTCTCCACTCACCCCAGCTCAGAGATCCACTCGCTCAACATTACTATAGTAAATGCTGCACAACGGTATCGCTCTTTATAGTGTTAAACACATTTCAGCATTAAATGTAATCCTTTTGCTTGACTACATTATCAAACGGCTAATAATGTGTTGCCAATGTTCCACCATCTCAAAGTCAGACACCAGCTTTCTAACAATCAGCATCCTTAGAATCATCAAACAACTTCAGTGGAGAAAAGCATAGTTCATTACATCGTAATATACACAATCCACCCCAACCTGTTTCACTTGAGACTACTTTAGAGCGGTCATAATGTGGCTAAAACATGTTGAGGTAGTTTGTGACCTCAGAAACACCAGCGGCCCTCTTTTTTCAGACTGTCTTTGGTTCACAGCAGTTTTAAGAAGATACTAAGCAATGGTGTTGACTTATGAATTTCCACATGTTTTGTCTTAAAGCAAATTAAAAACACCACATGGACATATAAACATTAAAAACTTGAAACGGCCAAAGCTCTACTCTTTGGGACCCCTTGAACCAGATGTTCAGAAATGGTCTAATCTAACATTATCCATGTTGGTGATTTTACATTTAGTTGTTTTCAAAACCAATCTGTTTCCTCTTAGGGTACTCCTCCAGCTCAGGATTGGTGAACGGCTGTCACTCCACCATGTTAACCGAGGACCAAGACTGTGACGCTGCATCCCCTCCCCCTCACAGTACTCCTATCATGGGGCTTCAGTCCCGCGGCTCTGGCCTCAGTCCTCCACTGGGCACCGGAGGTGTGCTGCAGTACGCCGACGGCCCACCGAGGCTTCCCCCAGAGGACGGCCATGACCGCCAGGGCCCCGAATCTGACTCCGAGCCCTTGGACAGCGAGGCTCGTCGCCGTATCTTTTTCTCCTCATCCTCTTCTTCCTCATCCTCTTCATCCTCCACTGGAGGGTCAAGGCTGCACCACGGGTCGGTAAAACAGGGTCACCATCATCACAGTAAGCACCATCATCACCACCACCACCATCATCATCATCACTCTCCAAGTTCCCATAGCCAAGAAGGGAGAAAGCGTGGCCGGCGGAAGCGCAGCTCCTCAGGAGCCATTCCCATGAGCGGATCCCCCAAAAGAAGGGCGTTTCCGGGACTGGGCTGCCCAAGCCATTCCTCTGGATCGCCGCTTAATATCAATTCTATGGTGAGCAGACAAAAATTGCAGCTGTTAGTTTTGCTTAGACTTACGATTGGCCTCAAATCAGACCCAAAATGTTCTTTCTTTTACCAGGTAAACAACATAAACCAGCCTTTGGAGATCTCTGCCATCTCTTCTCCGGAGCAGGCAGGCCGAAGCCCATGTGGGCCAGATCTAGATCAGCCTCCCGTGCTCAAAAGAGAGCGTCCCCTGGAGCTCAACAACACAGGCCGCTATTCCTCTACCCCTAGTTCAGACGAAGAGGGAACCAATTATGCCCCAGACACCTCTGGTTCAATTCGGTAATATCTTTTTTCTTTTAAATCCAGTGTTTTGATTTGTAAACTTTGTGGAATAGATTGTTGCTTCGTTTAGGAACTTGATTTTTTTTCTCTTTCAGAATTGAACGGAAAATTGCCACCATTTCCTTAGACCGAGATGGACCCATGAGAGATGTGGAAAGGGGTAAGTGGCATGTGTTTTGGCTTTTCGAAAATTTCAAGTTCTGTCTCCACTATCTGTTTGACATGGAAAGTTTCCTTTTACAGGCTCGCAGGGACGTAAATCAGGTGCCAGCAGCGTGAGCAGCGAAGTATCCTCTTCCTCTGGTGCTAGCAAGTGGAAATCCACCTTCTCCCCAATCTCTGACCCCAAGCCAACTCCTTCGGACCACCGCCAAGGTGGTTCGCCGTTTGGCGTTGGTGCATCCCGAGGGAGCACTGACTCAGACTCAGACCAGAAACCACAGAGGAGAGGGGAACGTGAGCGTGACCGTGAGCGTGAGCATGAACCTTATGGGAACTCGAACTTCTTCCTCAGTCAGGATGGTGGTGGTGGTCGCTCGGGCAGCAACACGTCTGAGCGCCCACTGCAGAAACAGAAAACACGGGAATGGGACCTGAAATCCGTAAGTGGATTGGCCAGCCAGAACCTCTTTATATCCGCTGCGGCTAGTGGAGGCATCCTGAGTGGGAAGGTTGGCGGGGGCTCTACGGTTTCCTCCGCCTCCTCAGTAGGACAGTACTTCCCCCTGGGTGGAGCTTCAGTCCTGCAGTCCTTATTTGGAGCTCAGACGCCTGGAGCAGCCACCAGCGGAGCCCCCCGATTGGTCAACGGACATTCGGCGCTCGGCACTTTCTCGAGCGCTGGGCTGGCAGGGGGCGCTGCAGGAGGTGAGTTGTACGACATCTGTCTCTCTTTCAGTTTTTTTTTTGTAAAATTGGGGTTATGGTCAGATCAGTCCCTCAGATGTAGAGAAGAGGTAAGTTGAAGACCAGCACTGCCACCTTGCCTGGCTCTCCCACGCTGCTTGCTGTGCTGACTGTGCAAAGACTAAAGCTACACACCTAGAGGAAATGACAACAGTTGTAATAAGGTGATGTCCAGGATATGTTTCACCCCAGTCGCTGGAGGGAAAAAAAAAATTCCCCCTCACAATAAGGCGTATTTCCCCGTCTCATTAACATAATGCAGGACAGTAAATTATTTCAAATCGGCATACACTAAGCAATTAAAGTTATGTTGTTTATTCATTTATCGAAGACTGCATTGTGAAATTATGGCAAATAGAGGCTGTTCATTTGACCTTTCTATTTATCAAAGAATCCTAAAAGAGAAAAAATATCAAAACTATGATAGTAACTAGAAACTAGTTAGTTTACAAGTTAGTAACAAAACTAGATAGTTTTCAAAATTGATAGTAATCAAAAATGTTTAAAATGACTTCTGAAGGATCATGTGACACTGAAGACTAGAGTAATGCAGCTTCAAATTCAGCTTTGATTACAGGAATTAATTTCATTTTTGAAATGTATTCAAATAGAAAAGTTATGATGTTATAAATTCTAATTCATAATATTACCGTAATTTCCCGCATATAACCCGCAGACGCAGATAATCTGCACCTTCATATAGCCCGCGGGGTTTTGTGTAAAAAGCCGTTGGTATAACATGCACCTTTATATAACCCGCACCTATAGATTTATGAACTTTTTGTGTAAGTTCACATTTTGAATGTTGCTCGCATGACGTCAATTATTCATAACTGTTCAGGCTCGGTACACAGTGCTTGTGCGCAAAATTCAAACAATAAGAAAACAAACACAAGTCAGTATCAGAACAAAAAAAGCTGTCAGAGTGATGGTACAAGCGCCAGAGACAGAAACCCTCGCAAGAAAGAAAATACAGCCAAAAAAAAAAAACTTGTGTCCTTAGGGATATAACAAATATATTGAAACATTATCACGTGTGATATAGCCCGCACCCTTATATAACCCGCACCCCCCCTGCGGGGTTTATAAAAATCGGAAAATACGGTACTATTGTTGTTCTTTATATCAAATAAATGCAATCTCGGTGAGCATAAGTGGCTTTTAAAAAAACACTCTTATAAACCCCAAACTTTTGAACAGTAGTGTACAATAATAAAAAAAATCATGTGAAACATGTTCTTGACAAGCTTTGTTAAAAGCTAAAGCCTATTAAATAGTTTTCACCGGCCTTGATAGTCTGAACTGGTGATTAAGAGGCCTGTGAAAATATTCTGAGCTCTTTGTTTCATGAGATTGGCGAGAAACTCCTCGTCTCCTACGGCTGTGCTTCAGCCTTCACATTTTCTCTCGGTGTTTGCAGCTCCTGATTTTTGGGTGTTGAGGCATTTCACTCTGTACCTGCACCTTGCAGTCCCTGAAGAAGAAATTAGCCACAAGATTTATTTTTAACTCTGCATATCTAATATTACTATGTAACGTTAATGATTGAATTGGTATGAGGTGATCACGGTACATCAGCGCAGTGCCTCGTTGCTTTATATGTGCTTGTTTGTTGGATTGGCTTGCTGCTGTGCACAATCTGGCTGAGCCCCCATTTTCTGTCTCTGTCTTTTGCTCCCCTCTCTGTGATGTATGTCTGCAGGGATTTTTCACCATATGGTGCCTTCAGTCTCCTCACAGCAGTCTGGGGCCAATCTGCCGGGCCCCGGGGCCCTCGGTTCCCAGCAGAGGCATCTGGACACGAACCCCAAACCAGGGGCTTCATTCTTGGCCTCTGGCCGCACACAGACAGTCCTACACACGCCCACCCTCACCCTTCCTCCGCCCCCTCCCCTCATGAACGCGTCCTCCGCCGCCGTCCCTTCCCAACCTTCCTCCCCGCGTTCCTCAAGGCCGCAGTCGTCCCTCCCCGCCTCCACCTCCTCCCCATCTCTGGCCACCACATCTGTTTCAGTCACCGCCTCCGCTTCCGCCCGGCCCTTCACTGTGCATTATCCCCCACATCTGCCGCCCATGCACCCTCCCGGCAGTGCAGGTTCAGGTGGGGCCGGGGTCTCCTGGAGGACTCTGGGTCTGCAGGCGTCCTACACGGCCGCGCAGATTCCCAGCAATCGCCCCAGATAGGACATGCTGGGTGTGGGGGAGGGTGGGTTGAAATTGAAAGAGACTCTTTCTAGACGGATACAGGGAAGCTACTGCATTCTGCCAGCTATATTATTATTATTATTATTATTATGAGTCCAAACAAGGTATGTGGTGTTAGCATGGAAATGGGCAACACGCTTTGCTGCTTTTCTTTCCTTTTTTCTTTTTGGTAGCTGCATTTCCTGTGGGTTCTGAGTTCTTTTGGTTTTAGAAACCAACAGTTAGAATATTTATGTCAGAGTTTCCCGTTTTGTTTTGTCAATGTCTATTGAAAATATAATTACATGTTCAGGGCTCAACAATGCGTTATTAGAAGTGATTTCTACTAGTCCCGCATGTAGCAGTAATGCACAAAACGTATTAGTCACATATTTTTGTAAGTTTGAAAAATATTTATTTTTTTTCATTAAATGCTTTCCCTTCCTGTAAAAAAAGGAAGTTTAAAATGACTAATTTACATATTTTACTGTTCAATTAAACAATAGCTGGAAATGTCATGGATATATTTTACTAACATTTTTGCTAAATTATTATAATGGCTTAATTAGCGAAACATACAAATATAAAGGGTTTTTATTAATAAATTGCGATTATATATAAAATGTGTATTTTAATTATGATTTACCTTTCTTTATTTGTCCTGTAATTTAATTAGCCTTATGAATTGCATAATCTTATTTTGTGTAATGTTAATCAATATGAAATGCAATATATACTTAAATGATGTTTCATATGAGTGTAACATTTAATTAAACTCCTTTTATATTTGCATATGTATCAGAGTTGTTTGTGTATCTATTTGTGTGTGTGACACACACACACGACTTCTGATACATATACAAGTATAAATAAATCACAACTAGTTCAATCATAATTCAAGTAAAATACTTATTTTATACTATATATATATTATATTCAAAATATTATTAAATTCATATGCGCACACATTAATTGAGCCCTTTGTAAATGTTTACAAGCAAGTTGCTTCTACCTACTTAAAAAAAAAAAAAAAAACCAATGTTTAAAACATTGCAATCCAAATGCATGAGTTTGCCATGCATGTAAATTGTTGAGCCCTGATGTTCATAATTTCTGTCCACACCATGTGTAATTCCTGGATTTTACCCCGACTGGTTACAGGTAACTGAAGAAATCTACCTCAACCCAACATAACCTATGCAATGGACAGGTGTGGACCAATGGGCTCGACTTGCTCACCGGTGCTCAAACATTTGCTAAAGCCGCCACTGTAAAACTGGCATGGGTATCAGAACTTATCACAGGTGCAGCTTTACACACACACACACACACACACACACACACACAAACGCCCCCTGAATCGTATACAGTTTTCTTGTTTTTCGGCGTGTTGCACCATGTTGGGCTGATGCTAACACTCATTTATCAATAGTTGCTTGATGGTTGGTTAACTAAATTCGCAGCCATCTCCTGATGGATTCGTGCTCGACGACGCAGGAAGTGTTTTAAATGTCAGGAATTTCAGTCACTTCAGTCAGTCAATGGGCCGTAAACACACAAAAAAGACTTGTGAATCTCTATAACCTTGCTGCTGTTATCAATAAAAAGAAATGTGGCTTTTATGTTTGACAACTCCTATTCGGCTGGACTCCATGAAGCCTTCAGAGACATTTATCATGCAGGGATTCCACTTTTACAGTCTGAGCTTGACCTTCTTAGAAATTTAAGTCAATAATCTGTTCCGTAAAGTAAGAAACCACAAGCTCCGACTGTATAAGAGTGACTCCAACTGATATTTTACCTCAAAAAAACATTTAAAGTGATATATTGTATAAGTATTAGAAGCATAAAGGTATATTTCAAGATTAAGCACAGTAACAAAACTCTTTACTGTAATTCATCCGATTTGTTTTTTCATTATTTTTCTATGTACACATTTTTCTGGTAACTCATCCTGAATAATTATGCTTTTTTTGTTTGTTTTTGTTGCAGAAATTAAATCCAGGAAAGTGAATAAAACATTAAATTCTTAGAAATTGAAGAAATGTTACTATAACGTTTTTTTTAATCACAGTTTTGGGAGTTGAGGTAGATTATCATGAAAAGTCAAAACAAAAAAAGTCTTAGAATAGGCTTCAATTTCATATATTCTTATTAGTTTTGTTTATTTGTAGTTTTTGATGTAAAATATGTGACCAGGTTCTTGACAGGCTTCATGAGATTCGCCGATAATAACGTCGTTTTATTTTTACACTGGATAATTTACCTGTGGAGCTATAAATGACAAATGTGTAATGACTGCATGTCATTTTTAAAAATTTGCAAGCTTTTATTAATCCAAAAGGGGGGGGGGGGGTAATCTTACATGCATGCAACAACAATTTAAACGTCACAATTGCACCTTCCCGGGAAAACGATTCAAACACAATCTGCAGGTTAGAGCCACATAATGAGCGAATGCCGATAAGGACCTTTTGAATCTTATAGAATCACTACGTTTAGCGTTTGGTTTAATACAAGCTTCCACGTTTCTAACAGTTACTATTGAACCTCTGATACAATGCACATATTTAGTTCGATCGGGGCGCGGCGTCTTGCGCGGTACAGGCTTATTCAGGTGAATCTGGTGCTGAAGCATTTTCCTCGCAGATTTCATAGGGGTTTTCTTTCGGAATACAAAATCCGATGTTGTCGTGGTGCTCTCCGCAATCTGGAAAACCAGCACACACTCGTACGCACACACATTGATCAAAAGATGTGCACACACACTGGGGAAAACACAAGATCACAGAACGACAACAAAACTACTGGGTAACTTCAACTCATCCTTTTGTTTCTCTTTTATTCTTTTGTGTGTGTTTTTTTTTTTTTCTTGAACTGTGAATGGTAGTCTTTCTCAGACTGTGTAATTGTGTATATAATTTGGGTTATTTATCATGTTAATTTTCTGTCCTTTTGGGGTTTTTTGGTGTGTGATTGCTCTAATTTTGTATCAGAGCAGAGCACGACATGTGCAAAGTGTATGTATTTGACTCGCAGTCTAAAAAAAAACATGGTGCTACAATCTGTACAACTTTAGACTGCTTATTTATATTAAGATCATCAACAACAAAAAAGAAATTAATAAAGTTTTTGGTGCTTCTTTTAACACAGGGATGTTTTCAAGCCTTGCGGCATTTATTTTTCCTATATTTATAATCCTATTATTTGGCGCCCAGCACGAAGCGACCCTTGCTTGTGCTGTTTTTATATAGAATAAACACCTTTTGGTCTTAATCTAACTTAAAGCATGGAAGTACATTGCAGAACTTTATAGGACGATAATTTTTTTAATTTACCGTAGTATTTTCTTCAATGGTGCTCTGAAATTGACCTGTGTGACAGGTAATGAATACTTTGAATTTTACCTTTGGCAAACTGGTGCCATATGGCATTTAGTTCCTTAACGTTTTAGTTTCTCATAAGGAGAAAGTGTGCTAAGCCTATTTGCCTACCATCTTGGGCCCGGACGGCTCGGTGCTGTTTCTTAAAATCATTGTTTTCTTCGCATTGTAACACAAACAGCATTGTTTCTCAAACTGGCGCTGCTGTTCACATGGATGTCAAATAGACCAATTTTGCCCATACCAAAACCTCCAATCCACAATCAATGCCTGTCCTAGAGTGTGTTGTGTAATCTAGAGTTTGAGCCTATTACATATTGTGGTGATGTGAAGTTGTTCTGATGTGACCGGTTGTAGAGATGGCTAGTGTTTCGTCAGTGGTCGACCGATATGGGTTTTGGAATAATTCATAGCATATCTAGGTAATGTACTCTCTGATAGCAGATTAATGACGTATATTATTGGAGAATTAAATGGATGGTTTACACAAAAATTGTCCGTAACGTGAAAGTCAAAGGGTCCTAAACTCGAACCCTGTTGACTTTCTTTGTGTGGGCAAAATTTTGAAGGTTTCCGCCTGCCTGATGTATCGGTCAATCACTAGCGGTGTCAAAATACTCATTGGCGTTCAACATCGCCAACTTGAAGACAAAGCAGGAGTGGACTTCCTCATTGTTTTGCGTCCTTATTTCATTTATCGGGTGTTTTGTTGCTCACGTATATGCTCAAGGAAAAATCAACCTCACCTAAGCTTTAGTCAGAATGCTGTTTAATAGAATATGGTGTATAATAACATTAAAAAAAATTGTGTAAATGGTCTCTCTTTTTGATGAAATAGGATATTGACGAGTACCGTAACTGAATTAATTGTTACCAGCACTGAGGGTATTTGTTGTAATTAATAGTCAATGTTAATGTTTCCTGTTTTATTGGCCAATTTGTGTTTTGATATCTTTGCGACTGTTTATCAATGATGGTTTTATTATGATTTCATAACCCTGAGCATTTGGATACTCTTTAGAACAGTATGGTGCTCTCCTACACTCTAAACAAGGAAAATGCAGCTATGAAATTCATGCGCCTCTCTCATTGTGAGGGGTAAACATTTAATAAACGTCAGTGCAAGCTTTGCTTGTTTTACTTTGTGACGTCTCATTTAAACTCTTTTGTCCATCGTCCAGATGCAGTCGGGAAATCCATGTTCAGGATCGTAATAATGCTTGATGTTGCTTTTTCTCAGGTACATGTTTGAGGTTGTGCATTGCAAAAGGCAACTCGAGTCCTTTTGCATGTTTTAAATAGATTAACATGTTTTAAATATGTAAATTCATGTAGATTTGGCTAGTGTCTCAGGAACGTCAGTTCTGGCTTTAATAGTTTTGCATATTAAAAGGGAATGTTGAAAATATTGTCTGAATTGAAATTTCCACTAAATTAATATTTGTTCCTATTTTCAATGAGTCACAATGATTGACAATGAATCTCTTAAACGTCAGATTTATCACGTTTGTCGCTTTTAATTAAAGAAAATTCAGTTGATGAGGTTTTAACTCTCAGCTTTTCGTTAAAGTTAGGATTTCTAATAATAGCTCAATTGAATCCTTTTTTATTGCCTTGCATAATGTACAAAGATTAATTCCAGCTGGCAAAGGTAATTTAGCAATAAGTCAACCCAATTAAACATTAATCAGATGATGCAGTTCATTAAGTCACTACATGTGATCGTTTATTCATTTTTGTTTGATTTTTATGGTTCTGTGGCTGCATTTTCCATGTGGGCTTGCTGAGAAGTAAAGATGATACATGTTGAATATAATTTGACAATAATGCAATCGTATTGATACACAATGAAGATTTCTGAACTCCCTTGCAACAACATCAAATAAAAAGAAAGAAAAGAAGTTTACCTTGTGTTGTTTGTGTGTGCGTGTGCATGCTTACACTTATCGGTAGAGTACAGCCTGTGTATGTAACGAGAACGCACTTGCTACATGTACTTGTATGTAATCCTCATGAATTAAAGATTATAAAATATTCTGTAAAAGCACTTTACGCATCATATGAAAACATTTACAATACCCCTTGTACTTTCATCAAGAATTCCAGATATGGTAAACTATCTAGCATTTCGTCCTCTGCAATTTTTGTTCCTGTTCTCAGCCATTCTTTCAGCTAAAAGATACCTGCCTTATCTCTTGGGACTGGTCAACTGTCTAACACACCAGCACTCGTGGGACCTTGAAAGTCTGAAAAACATGTGCAGCTGTGTGTCTTCCAGAGATCAGGGCTTAGAGTAACAAGATGAATATTGTAGCTGTTCCTTTAACAATCTAGATTTTACCTTTAGCCCTTTTTTGACATAAGAGCCTTTTCCCTTTCATGTCAGAAAGCGTAGATATGGAAATACAGGAGCACTGGGAAATCATACAAGCCTATTTAAACTAAGGTTTATAAGCACACACACTCCTGCGAAAAACAATCCAACTAGGTGCACTGATTTCTTCAGAGGGACCGTGTTTGCAAAAAGAACTAATGTAAATCATGTCTAGATGGTAACCCATGTTTTACAGAAAGTCGTGTAACTTTTAAACCAATGAGAATTTCTCGTGAGTTTTGTAGTACAAAGGTTACCGTTTAGACAACTGTGCCCTGTTTACTAGTTTAGGTTTTTGGATCTGGGGTCTCATTTATAAAGCGTGCGTACGCACAAAACGACTGGAAATGTACGTACGCCAGTTTCCACGTAAATGTGATCTATAAAAAACAAACTTGATGGGAGAATCTGCGCACCTTTAAGCAAACATTTAGGTGCGCGTATGCACATTGTGGAGACTATGGGAAATTGGCGACACCAATATTTTTGGCTTTTGGGTGCCCGTAAACTTTTAGTGGGGATCCTACGCAAAGTTTTATAAATGAGACCCCTGTTCCTTACATCCTTTTGGTTACGGGTTCAGACGTAATCAAGTCAAGAATAAAATATAGTTCCTCCAGATCTGAGGAACTTACAATGGGGGAAAGAAATTCTCTGAAGAGGTCACTGGGAAGTCTTAACCGGATCCCTTGGGAATGAAATTTAAGAATGAAACTTTGTTGCAGTTTGTTAACCAGGAGGATGAAACTATTGTCCGCTACTACACAGTGCCACATTGTCTGGATGAGTTCCTCCTCCATCTTATCAAAGCTCAAAGGCATGTGACGTTCATTCACTATCCCTTGAAATTCACATGTTGTCTAGCATGCTTTGAATACCCACCGTTACTCCAAGGACGCTCTTTCTTGGCAGGCTGGCTGAATTCAGGAGAGCAGGAGGAGGTGTGTATAAAACACATCCCTGCTGCTGACCCACCCCAAAACAACTGCTGGATTTCTCTGTGGTTAAATGAGAGAAGATGCTTTTCCAGGCAAAATTTTGGCTGATGCTGTGGCTGACTGGGTCGTATGGGGCCACAGTGGGACGCAAAGAGCAAGACAACAGCCCGAAAGTCGCTCCGGTATCAGGTCAGTCATTTCGGTTTGTCCCACACCTGTGCCTCAGAGCGTGTTGATGCATTAATGGGATTATTTAGCATTTTTACATCTCACAGATCAATGAATCTGTTAAAGCAAAACCTTCATAGAAGTTTGATGTTTTCTTGGTTTATATTTTCTGGACTTGCAGTGGTATTAGTATATTAGTGGTTGCAGGGGTGTAGGAACACATTAAGCCGATGGTATCCAGTCGTACTCCCAGAGAGCTACATTCCTGCATAGTTTAGATGCAAAACACTTGCTTGAAAGTTTCTAGTGATCCTAAAGACTTGTGATTAGCTGCTGGAAGGTGGCTCTCCAAGATCAAGAACTTGCTCAACTTTAGAGAACTTTTTTTTCTGACCATGAATGGTTGTCTAATAATTGCCCAACAGGATTGAACGGAGATGAGCGAGAAGTCAGGGACATGGCACATGCCAGTGAACAGCCACTTGACCCACCTGCCCAGCCAACACAAGCCATTGAAGACACACCCAGTGATGAAGAGCAACAAGCTCTCAGTCATGCCATAGATGACTTCCTGTCAGCCCTGAACAGAGAGAGTGCACTGGGGAGGATGGAGCTCCAGAGCATCGGAATATGTTCACCCGGAAAACCAGGTTTGCAGGTTTCACGTTTAGTTCAGAGTGTGCAACAAAAACAAAATGGCCTCCAGGGTGTTCGTGCAACAAAAGGTAAATACATTTATCTTGGTTTTGTTTTTTTTGGTTGGATGTTTGTCCAATTGGCACCATTAGTTCAGTTGTGGTTATTTTTTTGTAGATATTTGGGATGCTGAGAAGGAGGGAGAGATGACTTTAACCCTCACATTCCCAAGACACACCCAACTGACCAACCCGGCCTCTGTGGCGCTGCTGTTCGATGTCGATTCCATTAAAGGCGATGGTTTGAGAGTGAAATTCCACAGTCATTCCATCCATCCAAATACACAGGTTAACCTCATGATAATGGTTTTTATATTTCTGACACTTTATTGCCCATTGTGGTAGAAAATGAAGAGAAAACGATCTGGTAAAAAGCGGGCAGCATGACTAGGAAATGTTGCGAGCCAGATTTGAACTCCTATTGCTGGAATGAGTATCAAAGCTCAATATGTCAAAGTAGGGGCAACTACCGTTAAATTTACTAATTCAAAATTTATGATAAAGTGATATGATTCCACCCTGTGTTGGAGAATGTGTGCTAACCACTACACCATGGCTTCAACTCGATTTTTTTCAACCATGTTTTGTCTGGTTACTTGACTTTCAGGTGGTTTGCATTTCTAAGGACACACGATTCCTGATCCTTACAGGAGGTCACAGTCACGCCCACGTTCACCTTAAGCTGAGAGTAACCGTTGAAACATGGAAGGATGAAAACGGTGAGACCATTTTTCATATAAAAAACTAGAGTAATCAATCCTTTCATTTGGCCTATTTGTACTCTTCCCATTACATTTAAGGACCGAAACTCAGTGTGTCTGAGCTTCAGGAAGTGTTGATGAGAAAGGTGGATGGCAGCAGTAGTGCAATGAGACCGATCTTACTTTTCTTCTCTGACTGTGATGATCAAAGGACACCTCATTTAAAATATCAAGGGTAAATGATTCACTAGCCCAAATGAATCCTGTATTATGTGATTAGATAACCAAACTAATATTCCATTCAGAACATTGCCGGTGTTTCTTTGTTTCCCCCAGAATTCCACTGGATGTGAGACCCCCTTCCAGAACCTTTCTTTTCCTTTGCGAGCTGCAGAAGTTCTTGAGGGACATCCTTGACCAGAAAGAGGGACCGACACCTCAGGATGGGGCAAATGCAGTCTCTCTGGATACACTCCATTCCCTTCCACCTCTCAGCCTTGGAGTGTCGTCCACAGAGTCCCTCCTGTCAGGACTGGTGAATTCCTCCACGCCGACTGTGTTTGTCTTCCCTCGGAGGCAGCAAGGCCTGCAGACTCACCGAGTGGAGGTCACCCTAGATTCTTCTCTGCTGTCTGTGCTCAGGATGAGACTGAATGAAGCCATGGCTCAGGTCAAACAGCAGGAGGTGGGGCAAAAGGTGATCGACAGGCTCCAGAAACTGAGTGAACTAAGTGCCCTTTCTCCGGATGGAGAGGACGATGAAGCAGGTGAGCATTAAATGTTCTTTCATACAGACTAATGGTCAAAATTTAGAAAGAAGTCATGTGTAAAGAGATATTTTTTTAAACAAAATGATAGTTCTTCCAAACTTTTGACCAGTACTGGATATGTTACTAGGGCTGGGTGATATAGCTAAAAAATGTAAGATTTTTATTTGACGAAATGGGTAGCACAAATATTTTTTTCAGACAAACGTTAACTTCAACCAAAAAGCCGTCGGTGCTAATTTGCATTTACATTAATGCATTTGGCAGATGCTTTTATCCAAAGCGACTTACATTACATTCAAGATACACATTGACATTTTAATCAGTTCTTGCTTTCCCTGGGAATCGAACCCATGACCTTGGCGTTGCAAGCACAACACTCTACTGTTTGAGCTGCAGGAAATCTGATTTTGATTTTGTCAATGTAAAATACCAAATAAAACTCATTGAACTCATTTTTTACTCATTGAACTCACAGATGATTTTTATATTTAAACGCACCAAAACATAATGTGAAACAACCATATTTAACTACGTGTTTACATGTATTTAAAAAAAATTAAGACATGAAAAAGTATTTGTGAACATTTTAGTGAGATGCAAATAAATAATTTAATAATAGTTTTAAGTCAATTATCTAAAGCGAACCGTTTAAATGTATTCATAATGAATATGTCTTGCCAACTTTAAATCAAATTTTATGAAAGTATCTCTAACTTGACGAGGTTTGAGATGATGGTAGATCTTGAAATTAGTTTATTAATGGAAGCTTAATGACAAAAATCATATTGAATAGCTGATAAACATTGAAAATATCACCCAGGCCTATGTGTTACTCCATCTAAAACACCATGATTCTGATTTATTTATAGTCGCCAAGGACCACAAAGAGGCCCAGTACCGGTCTGTTTTGCTGCTGAAGGCCTTGCAGACGGTGCTCAGTACCTGGGAGGCGGAAAGAACCCAGAGGGCAGCCAGAGCGGACGAGGACAGCTCATCAACGCCCAGTCAGTGTCGGCTTCAGAGCTTGACCGTGTCCTTGAGAAAGTTCTTTCTTGAACCCTCTATGGCCAACATCAATAACTGCGAAGGAGTGTGCGGTTTCCCACTGAACAACGCCAACAACCACGCCGTCCTCCTTAACAGCCACATCCAGAGCGGCCATCCCGTCAATCGCTCTCTCTGCTGTGTACCGGTGGACTATGACGACCTGTGTGTGATCGAGCTGGAGAGTGAGGGCACCAACATCTCCTTCAAGACCAATGTGGTGGCGACCAAGTGTGAATGTCGCTGACGGTCTCACTTCCTCTTTTTATGTATGCATATATTACAATATATGCATAAAATCTCATACATCTGCATTTTTTATTTGCCTGTAAATATCCAATAAAGCTCTCATTTTCAAAAAAATGTATGCAAATAGACCTGGTGCATATTGCAAACGTGCAACATAAGCTGTCATTTGAAGTGTAAATTAGGTCATTAGAGGGAAAATGAGCAAATTCATTGATATAAACAAAAAATTGTATGCAACTTTTAGAGGTATGAAATAATTACATGCTCTGTTATCAGATTTGCATCAGTGCTGAGCTCATGAAAAATTTGACCGTTTTATAGTAAATATTAATAAAGCTTTTCTCTGTCTATTATATGTATAATGAATGTAAATGTATTCAGGATGACTCCTCATATAAATTGGAATTGAAGCTCTCAAAATGTTTCGAGTGGTTTTAGGTTTATATAATCCACAATTCAGATGAGGGTTATAAATATCTATATTTATTCACTTTATATACTTCTCCAAAATCACTGTTTTTTGGGGGGGTATTAGAAACTATTCTCTCTCCCTGAGTAATCCTTTAGCCATTTCCTTATTACGGATCTTCCGTGGCCCAACCTTCTCTCCATCTTGTCTCTGTCTCGCTGCTCTTTTCTTTTTAAACTCTTCGAGTTCATCCTCAGATCCCCAGTTCCAAAACGCAAAGGCGTCCCACCATGAATTGGGCTACAGAAAAAAATAGGCAAAATTTCAGAATGAATTAATTAGATGAAAACTGTTCAATTTGATTCACACGAGCCTCACCTCTGTTGTCAGATCGCCGGCTTGAAGCTCGGATCCGGGTTCATCTTCTGTTACTTCAAAAAGAGGCTCTATAGTCTCTATTACACATTAAAACACCATAAATACTTGATCAGTTGTAACAGTTTAGAATTGTTTAGAAGTTTTGAATTTTTTTGAAAAGTCTCTTTTTCATATCAAGTCCTCATATATTTGACAAATAAGGCAGTGAAACAGTAATATTGTGAAATTTTATTATTATTAAATAACTTTTCTATTTGAATATATTTATTCCAGATGGTAAATGAATATATACATATAAATGAATACATAAACTGTATTTTTAGCACATAATCCTTCAGAAATTATTCTAATTTGGTGCTCAGGTGAAAAAAAATTGTTATCATAATCATTATCAATGTAAATAGAAACCGCGATACATTTTTTCTAAGTTTCTTTGATGAAAAAAAAACAGCATTTATTTGGCATAGATATCTTTTGTAACATTATAAAAGCCTTTAATGTCACTTTTCATCCATGTAATGTGTTCTTGCTGTATAAAAATATTAACTGACCCCAAACCCTTTGAACGATAGTAAGTACAGCCTTGAACTAAGCAGGATAGTACAGTCAATCATTAATTATGATAATATACACCTCTTCAGGATGATACAAAGCACCTCAGGAGATGAGGGTTTATTTAGAGATAATAATTGACTGACTGCACATTTATTATGCATGCACACATAAACAACAGCACGAAAATTCACCTTGTACTAACTCGACCCCTGAGTTGACCACCACGATGACCATGGCCACTAAAATACAGCGGTTCAGAGTGATGCCTTTCCATGGATTTTCCACTTTACTCAAGGATTCCACAGGGAATATGCGCCGATATTTCACTGTCAAATGGAGATGGCTGAGTAACTCAGAAATTAAGTGACACTCTTAATAAGATAATTCAAATCTATCATTCAAAATCTTACAGATTACAGAAAATAAGTGTTATAGGCTATATTGTAACCACTGGTCAGTGATACATACTTGCTCTGAAGATCCTTTCTGGAGGTTTCTGTGGACTTGAAGATCAAAACAAAGTGTTCAATGCAACTGTTGTAAATATCTTCCATTTAAAACTATTCCAGCTTGTGTTATGGCTATCAGTAATGACACAAATTCCTAAAAATGTAACAGAATTTAAAACATAGTCTAGCAAAACATTAGGAGGATCAAAACAAGTGATAGTTCGTGGTTAAAAACGCAGTTCTTACCAGGCAAAGCATGGGAGTCTCAGGTTCTTCCGAGCCCTGATGGACAGGCACAGCTGAGACTTTAAATATTAAAAATACAACCATGTGATTTTGTATTGCCTATTTTCAATTTAAATTGAATGTTGCTTTTAATACATGTTGCTCATAAATACACAAACGACCTCAAAAAACAATTCTATTGGCATTTTCGCGTTAACATCATTTATATTTTTAGTCAATAATTTATTCAGTTATATATTAATTATAATGAATCTTGGATATGAGCCAGTACATCTTGCACTGCAACTCACATCGAGTGCGTAATAACGAGAATTTTGCTTAATTATTGACAGATTATGTGACACCCATATACTTTCTATCTTATTTTAGTATTTTGATACTGCCCAAATGTGACTTCGTAAATCAGGCATTTGGTCTGTTCTCGCTAATTTTGTAATTACATTCTATTTTAATTTGTTTAATTTCAGTCAGGGTGTATTTGTTTGTCATAACGCATGACGTAACGAGGAGGCCACGCCCATTAATGTTCCGAGTATAAATACTCCAGGCCTACAGCCATGAACACACTTAGTCGGAGCACGAGCGCAGAAAATTCGGGCCTTGACGTTGGCCGGATGGTTAAATCCAACCTCCAGACGATACTGAATAGCCACTGTTTTGTCAGAGAAAAAGAGAGCAATATATCCAAGATGCCAGTGATCGAAATGACCCGTAAAAATTCCGAGAATGAGAGGTAACGTGGGGTTTTTATGTACATCTCTCGCTCGCGGCCTTGTCTTAGCACTTAGCCTAGCGAGCTTTAAATTGTATGACGAAATGCGTCGTAATGAATGTACGTCCTATTGTTTTTGCGAGCAGAATGACGCTTAAGTAAAACTGTCAAAAACTATTGATTAAAGTTATATCTGAAAGAACGATTGTTTAATATCACGTGAGTGCCTTTGAATTCAGGTAAGATTGTTTTGTCAGTCGTGGATCAGCATGATTGACAGGTTCGTTGCCAGGTAACAGGTTAAGAACCTTCGAGAAACGTTCAAATCGTCCGTTTTAACGTTCATTGCCTCAGTTTGGCTTTCAAGCCAGTCATAAGTCGTTTAAACCTGATTATGTAACCTGATAACGTGTTATTTATGACATGACTTTATTTTATAGATTCGCACACGTTTAACGCGTTTATTCAGGCTAACCTTGAAAGGCTAACAGTCAAAGCGAAGACCGTCAGGAGAATCGCTCCTTTGTCACCGTTGAGGGGGTGTTTTATGACATGTACATCGAGTGCAAATCTTAATTCTCTTCTAAGTGAGAAACACACTACGAAATGCCTGTTTGAAGCGAATTGCAACATTAATCGCTAAACCACACCTCGCCTATCTCCCCTTGTTTGGTTCTGAACTGTATGAAATGGCTTATGAAAAATATGAAGTAATTCAGGAAGTGCATTGCACAATTCAGTTTACATTTAGTGGATCATTGAAGGAGAGCTTGATATTATGTTGCTCATTGTATCCTAAAGCTTCCTAAGGTTCATGAGCATAATGTATTAAGATCATACATTACACAAAATAAGAACTATTTGGTGCAGTTTGATTTAATGTTATCCTCAAAGAATAGCAGTTAATCAGAGAATGTGGGTTAGTGCGTCTGTAAATTAGACATGTGTTAACTTGCATAGAGGCATTTAGGCTTTTTATTACCGGATACTTGCTCCTTATCTTTTTTGCTTGGATGTTGCCCGTTTATTATCCATTTAATAAGTGGCTGGTCTTTTAATGCAGTAGGAAGCCACAAATCCAGGCTTAAGTACATGTGCATCTTCTAGCTTCCTAAATTTGTCAATCCCCTTCGGCTTTCGTCAAAGGTTTCCTGGGCCCCTTTGACTCATTGTAGATGTGGGTGTTTACTCGCCTCCCACACGACCCAGCATCTATAACCACGTCGTGTGACTGCTCCTGCTCCGATTCGAGTCTGGCTTTAGGAATTAGGATGTTTTTAATGGAACACATGAACGATCAAAACCGGCCTCCCATTTCTTTGTGGCACTGAATTGAAATGGTTTGCTTGGATGCATCCCTTCACTTTTGGTCAAGATTTTTATTCCCAGTTTTTGGCCTGTACTGTATTTTATGAAGTTCGCCAAATAAAATAAAGGACGCCAATATATATGCTTAGATGTATGTTTTTGGTTTTTAACCAGGCTTATCTTTTCATTGTTTTTAATCGAAAGTCAATTTTATTTAAGGCATTTTATTTCTACCCACTATAGATATATATATATAATATATTTTTTTTTAATTGATGTGGACCGGAACCCCCCGCGATTGGCTGGTCCTACTTCGCAGGTTTTCACCTATCAGCTCACGGATGCATCCACTCGTGCTCTCATTCGTTGATCTCGCGCCGGGAACCAATCACGTGTCTTGTCTGAGTGCCTGTGGGTGTGTACAAAGCCTCTGAGAGTTTCTCTTTGTTTGGCATCTTGGGAAACCGTTTCTCTCGCATCACAATAAAACACTGGTTTCTACAATACAGCTGCCGATATGGTGGTATTTTAGAGTTTTGAAAAATCTGCGATGCACTGAAGTCATGAAGCTTGAACCACGATGCGGTGAGGGATTACTGTATATACCCCTTTAAAAAAGTATTCTTAGCTAAAACTATTTGCAGAATTAATATTATGACTAAAGACCCATTCACAACAAAGGTAACTGATAAAGATGTAGTTCTACAAAATTTTTGACATGTAAAAGAATAGCAGATTCCTCACCACAAACTATAACCTTAACGGCACAGAGAATTATATCATTGGAATCGCTTTCAGAATGATTTTTTTTTCTCTATCCTGCTGATGAATGATAAACTGACTGCAGGGCCAAATCTGTTCTGTGTAAACTGGCCTTAACTAGAAAGAAGAACCTTAAAATTCTTAGTAAGTGGTTTACTAGACTTTATTTGGTGATAGTTTAACAGCTGTGACTGTTTGTAAATGCTCTGTTCCCAGGGAATGGAGCTACTGGAACAAAGTCTATTGTTCATTATAATTTATACCCACCGGCAAATGACAAAATGTGCTGCTGTCAGACTCTCTGAGTATTAACTAGTGTTTACTGGTTACAGTTCCCATCGCTGCAGTAACCCGTGTCCGGGGCCTCTGTGGTGTTCCTGATGTCCCTCTCCCACCCCTGAAGATCCCAGGTGGGCGAGGGAATGATCAGCGGGATCACAGTCTTTCAGCTAAGCTATTCTACTCGGTGAGTGCAGAGGTTTGGCTCCCATTTTACATTACATGAAAGTGAATTTGTGCGTATAAAATACAGGCATTAAGTGAATTTAAAATGGTGTTTTTTTTTTTTTTTTTTTTTTTTTTTAAACTTTTCTATAAGTTTCTGAAGGCCCATTTACACAAAGATCAATGGCTATAAAGACAAAATGAAGATGTAGTTGTAAAAATCATTCTAAATATAAATTAACTCTACATTTGTTACGAATCTTTAATTATATTGATTGACGCAAACATTACCTTAAGTCTTTAAAATGTTCTGCTTGTGCGTCACTTCAAGGGACAAGTCTTATCTTTATATTAATCTAATCACCTGTGGATGATGAGGGCGTTCCACCTCGCCTGATTTGTCATGTTAATGATTTAAGTGTCAGCCACTGCTAAAGTTTAATGACTACAGCAGTGTGTGTAACTGTTTGTGTACTCTTTGTAGGATGCTCAGTTACTGGTTCTTGAGGAAGCCGCTCCGTTGAACAGCCGTGTACGTTTTTTGCTTTTTGAGCGCCGCTGCTCTGTGAGCAAGCACTTAGTTTGGAGGGGGGCACTGAAGGGGGCAAACCTTTACATCGAAATCCCCACCGGTGTCCTCCCAGAAGGGAGCAAAGATAGGTTAGTCAAATCATTTTTTATATATATATATAGCATACATGCACACACAAATTTATTTTATTTTTTCCCCCTATTGAAAGCTTTATTTGTCTCAAACCGGTTGTTCCCTCCTTTTGCAACAGTTTTTCACTCTTGCTGGAATTTGCAGAGGAGAAGTTGCAGGTTGATCACGTTTTCATCTGCTTCCATAAGAGCCGAGATGACAGAGGTATGGCTTATGCTTATTCTCTCCTTTCATTCCTTTTGTTTAAAGTTAGTTTTGCATCTCTTTAACCTGTTTTCTGCCTCCATCTCCAGCATCGCTGCTGCGGACATTCAGTTTCATGGGCTTTGAGATTGTGAGACCGGGTCATCCCCTCGTCCCAACCCGCCCCGACGCTTTCTTCATGGCTTACAGCATCGAAAGAGAAACCGATAGTGACGAATAAAGCTCATCAATCACATTTTGCTTGTAATATCTATGCTGTATTTCACCCAAAAGGGTCACCATTAAAAGAAATAGTATGAATGTTAAATTGACTCCCCTCCCTCCCCCTGTTATTTACTAGGTTGTAGTTCTTGTAAGGGTTGTGCTGTATTTTCAGTTGTATTTGCACTAGTGTACACCAAATTTCTACAGTGACCATTAGGTTAAGCTGATACCACAGGGCTTAACTTCCGTTGTAATTGTATTCTTTGCTGATTTCCCTTCACCCATTCCCACGCTGATCATTGTTAGAGCATATTTATGGTTAATCAAGCAACAATGCAAGTAGAATGATCATTTTCATTGATAGATTTTTTTTCTTTTACTGTTGACTTCAAGTTGTTGTGCTTAATGTGTGCATGATTTTGAGTTTAGTTATGACTTTAATGGGATTTGTCTGCATGTTTGCTACAGTGTGCAAATAAATGCTCACCCTACACCAACGACTTGGTTTTGCAGTCTCTTAACTTCCACGCACTTAATGTAAATGATTAAACCAGATCTTAGTGGGTTTTCAGAACACTTTATTGTTAACACCTGATGTTTTGTAATGCACTTTTTTTTTTCATGTATGGTTAATAAGTAAGCTCCTTCTCTTTGTATTGGCATGACCTTTACGCTACTTAAAATAATCTGACCTTTGTGAACATAGAATAATTTATGTAACAAGTGTTTCACATTAATTTTGTTGGAACTAGGGTGGGAGTAGTAATGCATATGTACAGTGTTGCACGTGACCTGAGGAACTAAATCAAATGGCTCCAATTTAACTAAAAGAAGGGAACACGAGCTTGATTCATGGCCAAGAGCTCTTTTCTGCGTATTGTGTTGGTCTCTGTTCAGGTGTTATGGTTTGCATACAGAAGTGCATGAATATGAATTACATATTCTGTGATATGTTTTAAGGAATTGAAAAATGTCTAAGGCAATATAGCTACATTCGCTGTATCTCAGGCTGTTTTCATACGTGTTGCTGCACACCAAATCACATTGCATAATTTTTTTAGTTTGTGTTTGCAAATGTTTTAACCAAACACCATGTGACTCCCTACATATTTCCACGACAACTGGCATGAAGTGAAGAGCTAACGAAATATGGAGATACATGAAGCGAGTCTGTTTACTCTGGTGCCGACCATTAGTTTTTATATTTAACTGCTGACAATTTTATCTATTCCATGCAAAGTTTCTTTGCTTTAATACGGCACTGCGAAATTTCTATTAAACACTTTCTCACGGAGTTGTTTCCTGAAAATCCTGTAAATGGCGGGATTTTTTTGCTAAATAAAAGACACAACAGCTGCACTTTGGCATGCACTGAACACGTGATCTCAGTACGGCTATGGTGTGAACGTTGCCCGACCTCGGGACGAGTCGTTTACAGGAACTCTTCTTTTAAACTTATTGAAAAATTCTACAATGTGATTTTTTGCGCACCAATGTGCGAAAAGAACTTGTCATTGGCATCTGCATTTTTATGTGAAGCAGGTTTGATAGAGTCGTGAAGGCCCATGCGTTCAGTTACGCAACACATAGTCTTAGGATCAGTAAGGGATAGATATTGCAGGCAGAGATAGTCTTCCCAGTCCAAGTCACGTTGATCCTGAAAGAGTCCCTTCTCAGCAAGCCTGAGGACTAAAAGAGATCGCTTAAGTAGCAGCCAATTAGAAAACACAGATCTCTCCAGTTGGTTCTGTCGTGGACCCCAAAGCAAGGCCTGGAGGACACCCGCCACATCAGCCAATAGTAGCCCAGGTTTCTCAGATGTAAGCTGGGTGATCAGCCATAGCAGACCTGGAGTGTACGGAGTGTCTCCTGGCACCTTCCGCACGGATGAGCAACCGTCAGTGAGATGTAGGCAATACCTCAGCAAAGTCCCCAACTGGAACTCTTGGGATGTTACTTCTTGAAAACCTTCAAAATTACTTTTCAGCACCAAACGAGGGGTGCCCCACTTCTCCCATAAGGTTTGACAACTCTCATTTTTCATCCTCTCGTCCTGTTCTTCGGGCACTGTGATCTTGGGTGTACCTTTAGAAGTGTCTGTATTCATGTCTGTTACCTTCTTTAACTTACTAGGGAATTCCCTAGTATCAGGCACCTTGCTCGTGACATGAGGCCACACTAAAGTCACACTCTGTGGTTTCAGTTCCCTGTGAATTACTTTAAAATTTCCCAGCTGCTGTAGTCCTTGTACTAACTGGAGGGCAAGAAGACAAAGCCTCCTCTCATAAACCTCAGGAAGGGTGGAGTGCAAAAAGTGTCCATCCTCAACAAAGTCCTCCAGTGTTCCTATTGGAAAGTCTCTAACCACAGTCACACTAAAACCTTTCTCTAGAAGTTTAGCAACTGTTTGCTGTTGGGATACTTCGGTGGTGTCCCCGTGTGAAGACTCTGAAGTTGTCTGAGCAGCCTGTGAGGTGGAAGTTTGATCTGTAGCTGTGCATTGTGGGAAATGGACCACTTCTTGCTCAATGTTAGGATGCAGCATGGATGTAGCAGAACCTGATACCAAATCTTCCCTGTGAACCTGCCGAAACACAAGTTATCTTCAGAATACTAATTTTCTTTTATTCAGTTCAGTAACGTGCAACATGTAGGATTCTTAAGTTCTCTTAGACCTTTACCCTAAACGGTTTTATTGTAACTACATACACACCCTTAAGTCTACTTAGCACATGTCAAACTGTTGCTCAACACCTGGCCTGATGAAGGAAGTGTGGTTTGAGGGTTTTGTACTTCAAGCTAGGGTTGCCTTATAAGGGTGTGCATTCTGCTAGTGGTTCAGGGGCTTAGCCTGGGAAGTGTTCATGGCCTACTTACAGCTTTGGGTTCAAAACTATTGTGCACAAATACAAACAATTGTGGACTGCAAGAGTACCTAATAACTAGATTCCTTGTACATTTCAATTGTAATTGCAGTTTTGGTGTTCTTACCTTTGCTGAAAACAGTTTCCCAGGAACCTTCGAACAACCCACCAAGTAGAAAGCATCCCTTTCAGTCCACTGCTGCCCACACAATATGAAGTCATTAGGCTGAGAAGTCTTTGCCATCTCCATTTCCTGTTCATTTGGGAAGATGCTTGATTCAATGTTTTGTAATGTGTTCCTGAGAAACTGAAGGTAACACTCTTGAATGCCAATGGAAACTTGCTCATGGCTCTGGAAGCTTCTGAAGACTATTTGAAGTTGCTCATCTGGTGTATCAAAGTTCACCGTGAGCAAGGATGGACCTTGTTGTAGCTCCTCTTGTACCCCTTCCTCTTGTAGTGTGTGTGTGCCAAGGAATGGTGTTATCATGTATAATGGGTTTTCATAGTTAAAGGTTCCTGTATGATCGTGGAAAGGTGGGTCCAGAGCCTCAGCTGGGAGGGATTGGGTCCTATTCAGACTCTTTTTGGGTACTGGCGGAGGAGTTTGATCTGAGAAGAATCTTGCCTGGTGGTTTTCTGAGCAACACATCAGGGTAAAAATTATTTCTGGTAATATAACAAACATGCATTCTCTGATGTGTTATGGAACAATTTTAAATTATATGGAAACTCTCAGTTCCCACATTGCCGTGAGACAAAGTCCTTGTGTGGTTTGATTGTCTGTCTAGTGGCTTACTGTGTTGGTTTCAGGTGTTACTTCCCTCAAAACACTTAAGTATACAAGAAATAAAGTGTAAAAAACATAACCAGAAATGAGGAAGGCTATGCATGTGAATTGTTACAGAATTCAGTTCTCATTTTAGTAAGATCCTTATCAGTTGCTGGAAGCTAAACTTTTTGTATTAAACTTTACTAACACACTCGCTTCATACAGATAATGCCAGACATTATATGTGCTCACCATAGCGATGATGTATTGGACAGTGGGATGCATTACAGTAAGTAGGAGTGAAGACTTCAGCAAATGGAGACACGGGGGTCTGTGGGCCAGACAAGAAAAGATCTCCCACCTTCTGATCTAGATTCTGGATGGAGCTTGAAGAAGACTTGCTCCTAAACATGTGCATGTGCGAGTTTACAGAGATGTAGAAACAACAAAGTTACTGGGCTAGACCTGCTTCATTGTTATTTTACTTTACTGAGCAACGAGCAACTTTTGTGGTTTAAGGTTTCCTGTATCATAGCTTGCATGTGTCAAGTCAAAACACTAGCATTTCTTACCTGCGCTGTTTGATGGGCAATACTGGTGGTGATGCCTCTCCTGACGCTCCCAGCAGAGAGTAGTCTGAAGCTTGGTCCATTTTAGTTTAGCGTGTGACAGTATGAGAGTCTGTGAATGTGCTTTACCCTCCTACAAATGCCAGTTCCTGTAGTTTTCTTCTAGTGCTTAGGCACACACGCAGTTATCTCTCTTACTTTCTCTGTCGCTCTCAGACATTGCCACAGCCTATCTAGCATCTGAGGTTGGCAGCGGAAAAGCTTAGTGCGTTTTGTGCACATCTGTTAACTGTACTTTCAAAAAAGGATGTTTTAAAATAAGGAACCAGTTTTTGTTAGTTCTATTGCCTCTTACATTCATGGCATGGGATGACATGTTCATTTGCATTGTGCTAATGCGCTGAGCTAAATTTGTGTCAAACATGAATATAAGGATTTTTTATTATCTTATTGAGCATTTCTATAAATTGAAGAAATATTTAAAATTTTTGTTATTTTATTTTATGTTTTCTACAGAATATGGAACTATGCAACTTAAAGCACAACGGTAACAAACTCCTTGCAACAGTAAAGTTGGACAGTGCATGGAGACAAACATTTTGCAAGACAGTGATATTAGTCATCATACACTATCATCTTTAAGTCACTAGAGGATGCTGTTGTCCCTTCATAAATAATGAGAAACACCAAGCATGACTTGAGACAGGCAGCATCTGAAAGACGAATGAAAAAATAAAGAAATACTTCCTTACTATTTTGTAGGTGAAAAACAGTATGTGACAAAATAAATATGTCAGAATTCACAGTACTCATAAATGAGTACGCAAAAAGTACCATGATGACCTATTACTTTTGGTGCGATTCTGAAGTGTGCTCATGATAGACAGTTTTTTATCCCATGAGGCCAGGATTGAATGGCAGTGAAGCAGCACAACAGACACTGGTAAGTTAGGTAATAATGACAACATGGCGAACGTATTGCGTCCAGATTACATTCATACTAACACATTCATCCCAATAAAAGCATACTTTTTTAGCTGTTGCAAAGAATTTACTTATTTAGAATAAGTACCTTCTCAAGAGAGTATGCGATTTCGGACGCAGACCTTGTGCGCCTGATTTTGGAATGGGGCTGATGAAGATTCAGTTCAGTTAAACTGTACTTCAGATAATTCAGTTCAGTTGGACTGCACCATTTACACAGCATTTTTAACAATGCAAAATATCTCAAAGCATCTTTACAGAGTAGCAAAACCACTAACAAAAACCTCCTCAAGTCTAAATGTAATAAAAAGTAGGAACCCAAATTCAAACCAGAAAGTAAAGCCAGATAAAAAGTTTTTAAGTTAAGTGAGTCTATTAGTAAATTGTTCACATCTGAATGTTGCATAATGATACATATTTTATACCCTCGCTGGTAGCGACTGCAACTACAACGTCTGCATGTAACATCTTTCTCCATTTACGGCCATTTAAAACTAGCCATGCATTTAGAAATAGTTTCTGTTTAACAAACCACATATACAGTGGAGTCCACTTATCTCAACCTCGGTTAACTCGCCAACATTATTATGTAGACGTTTTTGAAGTGGAACTGCCAAACTCCCTATTTGTCTTAGCATTTTCTTATCGGTTATGTTGATTATTTTATGTCGCCGAACCCTAATATCTCAAGCACAAAAGAGAGACAAATTCGCCACTTCACATGGTTATCTCATGACTAATGATCGTACCGAGTTCACTGCGCATGCGCTGAGTTTGTGTTGCACGTGGATCGCGGTCCGTATGGTCGCTCTGTCAGTGACGCTTCACTCACAGCGCCACACAGCCGCAGAAGAACTCGCAGAAGTGGTTGAAAAATCAAGCCTTGCAGATGCTATTGCAGGAGTTATCATCACTGTCCAGGAATTTCCAGATTACATTGACATCGACAAAGACGTTGTTACTGATAGAAGCTTAGAAGGATTTGTTTTCAAGCAAAGGCAAAAAGCAACAAAGCATTTTAGACTTTGTAAAGAAACCATCGTAACCGTGTGTGTAATACTATTCAGAACTGTTATGAGCGAATGTGTTTATGTGTGTTTGTGACTGTTTACGCTGTGAGCGATCATTGTGTTTGCAATGTTGGAGACTATAATTAAAGGTTTGTATCGAGAATCGAAGGTGTTTTTTATTGTATGCTGGTAAATCTCTGCTGTTAGTTGGTGCACATATGCCTTTTGTTGTTATCAAACATTTACAGTGTATGTACATTTTTATAGCATGCCGATCGCTTCATCAAATAAATCGTCATATTGGCTGTTGGTTATCTCGATCATCGGTTATCTCGATGCTTTTTTGCAACCCCCGAGGCCGTCGACATAACCATATTCCACTGTATATGGATACTATTTTATTATATCATTATAGTAGTTGTTTTAATAGTGTTTTGGTTTTGTTTGTATGTTTAAGATGGCCTGAAAGTTTTTATGTTCAGGTGTGATTTTTTTACACGTCAAGATAGAAATATATATTAAACAGACCTTTAGGTGGCGCTGAGTTTAAATACAAGGCATGTAAGATTCGCCACTAGATGTCACTTTTTCAAAACAGTAACAAAAGCTTGATTATGCCGTGAAGGAGTGTGGAATCATGGGAGTTGTCGTCTTCACCTCCATAGCCGATGGAAATCAATCTGATGGAAATCATGCTCATTGGTGAGCTAATGTATTAAAGTTTTAGTAACGTTACTGTGGTATGAAGCGACACTTTAAGCATGTTATTTTCCCCTCATCGGCTCTCTGATCAATGTGTAGTGTCTTCAGACGTTTCTGGACATACAGCTTATTGTTTCTCTCTTTTTTTCCTCATTATGTATTGCTCAATCTGGCTCAGAGTACTTGAAAACACCCATAGAAGATCCATGACCAAACTGATTGCATAGATTTCCTTAAAAGACGTATGAAAAACTGTACTAACTGCAATTAGCAGACATTAGCAGTTGACAAAGGGATCAAATTTAAGGTGCCAATAGCAATTTGTGAAACAAAAAGATGCCTATTTTAGATATTTTCCCTTCCGCATTTATTTAATTATTTGCTCCCACAAATAGTTTTTCCTCCATAATAGCAATTAATCAAAACTATGAACACATAGAAAATCAAAATTATAAAACAATCAACTTTATCATGCAATAGTGCAATTTAAAAATTTATGTATTAAATATATTATTTGTAACAGCTGCAGATCAGCCAAATTTACTCTTGCCATAAAGAGTCTAATAGAATCCAGATTTAGGATTTGCATGTTTTGATGCGCAAACCGAGCATATCTTACAAGTCCATCATCTCCATGAAGAGCAGATCAAAAGGTGAATTGTCCAGTTTTAATTTAAGACATAAGTGCAGGGAAGAAGCTCTCATCAAAATAAAAAAGAAAGAAAGAGAGCTGGGGTGAGGAGGGGGCAATAACAATGACGAGACCCTGAAGTGGACTGTTATTAAGCTCATATGGTGCTCTCAGTAAAGAGACTCTTCACATGCTGTGAGTGTTGGGGCTTCCTTACGCACAGATTTACGTCAACACTGACAAAATGCAAGGAAAATGTCTTTTGAACCCACTTGAACCTAAATGCAATCTTATGCCATATTCAAAATGCCAAGTGGATTTCGAATACAATTTATATTTAATCATTTATTATCCTTTTTAACTAGTTGCATTAAACACACACACACACACACACACTTATATATATATATATATATATATGCAAGCTGGATTCAAGATTATTTGTTTAAGTTTGTCTTAATTTTGTGCGATATAATTAAAATTGTATCTAATGGCAAACATCTGATTGGTTTTACAGGCTTTTAGGTGTCTGTATATCAGAAGACTGATGCTTTTGAAACTATATGTATTTTCAAAACCATTTATTTTCATTTTATACATAAAATAAATAAATTCTCACACAACAAAATGCATCAAAAACGTGTTCCTTTACACTAATAGGCGCTTGGTTGTGTTGTCACTGAGCAACACTGCTCTGGGTTTGTTCTTTTGTGGTTTAAATTGAAGTTGAAGGACTTTCTTTCTTGTTTGCGAAGGATTCCCCAAAGGCCACGTTTGATTCTGCTGACCGGTGCTTGTTTTACTGGCTCACTGTTCAGAGCCAGTTGCTTCTGGATCTCGATTCCTGTAACGCTGTGGCTCCTAAAGAAACGACGGGCGACAGAAGACTGATGTGGAGGGGTGCTGACATGTGTCTGAATGGGGGGTGTCCTGTTCGTTCCCATATTAGGGAGCCTAGATGTGTTGACCTCTTCATGACCCCAACGTCTATGTCCCTGAGAGAAGAGCGCCTCTTCATTGGCCATTTCTGGGCTTTTACTTAAAGTTACGAAGCCGTACGGGGTGGTGACCTTGGGAAGGTGAGGGAAAGAGAGAGCGGCTTGGCTAGCAGGGTCAGAGCAATGTTTCAGACCCGAGACAGCCTTTCTTCCAGGTACAGGAGATACGCTGAACCCAGAGGAGGAGGAGGACACAGATGAAGAAAGAGAAAGCCGAGTGTGATAGGGTCCACTCATGTCTTCGCTGCTCCCCCAGTCCACCTCTTCTTCGCCCTGTCGTTCTTTCTCATTCGCTCTGGATCTATAGCTGTCCTCCAGGGAAAGTTTTGGGATGGTGAATGGTGGGATGCTGTCCGGGGTCACGACGAAACTGCGCGTACTGTCTTTACTCCCGCGGATTTCTAAGCCCAGCGTACTTCCGAACGAGCAACTTCTCGCTGTGGCCCATTTGAGCGCGAGTATTCCCGCTGAGCTGTGCCTGCGCGCGAACGGAAATCCCGCGCTTTCTGACTCGCTCGTCCGCGTGCAGCTTCCAGCACTGATGGTGCGCGTCACCGTCATGTTCTTGTGCGCCGCTGCCATGCCCTGCTCTGTCTTATACCGTATATAAAATAGAAAAATATATTGTTTATTTCCTGTTCGTGGACAGTTGTGATTTTAAAGAGCCACCTCGGAGATTTATACTCCTTCAGACCCTTCAAATCTGTGTTTTAGACGTGCGTAAATGTGACGAGGGAGGAAACATGCCCAAATGTGGACCTGTCCCGCCTGACGGTTCTCCTCCGTGACTGTTGTTGGCAGGACCGAAAAACCCTCACGAAATTTAGTTTGGAAACCATAGGTATTGTTATTACTGTTAAAGAAATAAATCTGAGGTGGCTTTGTTAACACAATTAAAAACAAAATGGCAGAGAGATTATGAAAACTTGTGAAAAAGATAATAGGCCTTTGAAAATAATCTATGGTTCTTCAACCTTTTTTTCCATTGTGAGAGCTACTTTTTCAAATCTCTTTAATAATGCATCACAGCTCTCATATTAATTACTATAAACTGTTTTACACCTAAAAAGAGTTTTTGTAGGCCTATACATCACACATGATGTCAGAAAACTAAATGAGAGAAAACAAGTCTTTATGGAAAACTGTACTTTAACTATGGTTGACTCTATAGTACATCATAGATCATAAATGAATACTGTTATCATGGTATGATTAAAATTGGCTGGAAATGTTCATAAAGTACTGATACTACACTATGAAAAGTTTTGTCGCAAACCAAAAAATAACCAACTTTTTAATTTACATTTGGCAGACACATTTATCCAAAGCGACTTACATTGCATTCAAGGAACACATTGACATTTTAATCAGTTCTCGCTTTCCCTGGGAATCGAACCCATGACCTTGGCGTTGCAAGCACCAATGCTTTACTGATTGAACTACAATTGTGGCATCAACTGATGCAACTGATTTTATTTTTTTGTATCAAAATGCACTTTTTGTTTGCATAAACATTAAAATAACAACATTAAAAATAATGATGGCCAGATTTTAAAGCATTGTCTTATAACATAACATCTCGTCTACTAACTCTACTTATTTTCCATCTGTCTTTTAAAATCAGCACTGTCTGTACAACAAAGACAATAGAAACACATAAAGACAGCAGGAATGAATATGTAAACCTACTCTCGGTCAGTAGGTGGCGCAGAGGGAAAAGAAAAGCAAACGTCATCCAAACTTTTGAGTTGGTTCCCCCTTAAAGATGCATTTAAATAATTGATTAATACATTCTTTCAAATAATTTCTCTCAGCAAACTTTCTTCCGTGAGATTTAAATCTTGCTGGAATTAAACTTTGATATCCAGATTTTTTTAATGTTTTTATTTTTATTTATTTTTTATCTGTGACATTTACATCTATTTGTATTGGCTCACTCTAATGCAGCATCCAATCAGGCCACGAGCTAAAACGACGTGTTCGAGACCCCTAGATAATATCATATATAATTATATGCTAATATAAAATAGGCTAATTTTATTGCAATTATTATTGTTGAACTATAGTTTGATGCATACTATAGTAACAATTCTTATATTTATGCGTAATGTATTTGTACTCCAAGGTAGGTTATATATACAAATAATACAGTGGTATTCTGTCCACAAAACAAGATTTTAGGTAAAAAATTGTATGAATGTATTATTTTTCGGCGTATTTAGTTTAGCTATGATGTTTTAATCCACAATCATTGTAAGGTAATTTATTTAAAATAGGTTACACTGCAATTAATTAATTTAAATGAAACGGGGAATTTACTTTATATTTTTTTAATGATAATTTAAATGTATATTTATATTATATTATAGTACTCATTTATATTATTGCAATGTACTTTTTTTTCTTTACTAAACTTTAAACGTAAAATTTGTTTCAAGGAAACATTCAGATGCAAAAAAAGAAGCTTTTACAAGGCATCCATGAAATATAATTGCGTACTTTCCCCCGTACTTAAACAATGTTAAATCAATGGTATAAACAGCCAGATATAGCCGCGAAGCGTTCAGTTCAGCGCGCGCAAACCGCAGTGGGCTGGGAAAACACACCTGTTTTAATTAGCACGTGTACGGCTGCTTGTAAATTTGCGTGGAATCGCCTTTAGACCGTCGGTGGATTAACCCAGAGAGCATCGAGATGACTGACCAGTGCAACTACACCGTGGAGTCTGAGAACACTGAGGGCCAAGAGGCAAGTTTCATGAGTTTATTTCACTCTCTGAGACGTTTATTTTGTTCGCACGGGGCGTTCAAGAAAAAAAATAGCTTTTGTAAAAGTTAAACCGTTGTTCTCGACAGAAGAAAGCTGTGGCGAAGAGAGGTGGAGTCATGTCAGCCATCCTCTGTCGGATTTCAAAGCTTTGGCCAGTCAGTTTGACTGTAAGTCTTAAGTGCAAATGACCTTTAACTCTGGTAAATAAGTGTTTACAAGCTGCCCATGGTATTGAGGATCTGGTTGGTTAGTGATGGGTTTCAATTACAATTTCAGACTCTGAAAAAAAGACCTCAAACCCTTTGGCAACCCATCTTCTTAAGGCTTTAAACGCGCACACACACACACACACACACACACACACACACACACACACACACACACACACACACACACACGCATACGTGCACTACTCGGGATCAGGATGCAGCTAGTAGTGACTTATTCAGTCAAGTAAATAAAATTGCCCAAATAAATGCTGCTTAAACTGGTTTCTGGTCTCAGTTTATGGTGGCTCAATGAGATGTGTATATATAAAATATTTCTTTCTAAAACTAGCCTAAGCTGGTTTGCTGTTGTTGGTGGGTACTTTTTTTCAAGTGACCATTCTTTGAAACTAGCTAGATCATTAAACATCACACTGGTTTAGACCAGCTGACTGTTTAGGCTTTATTTTTCTTTTTATATAAGGTGGTGGTGGTAGTAGTAGTAAATCTTTAAGTTTCTCATGTCTGTCTTTTGTTTTAGTACTGCAACTTGAGTCTTTGTTTTTGCTTTGACCCTGTATGTGGTCTCCTAAGATGCGGGCTGTACGTGGCTTGTGGTGGCTATTTGGGTTCTCCACGCCAGTGAAGGCCATCTCTCCAGCTGGTGAGAAAAAAGGTGTCTCCCCTAAAGACAGACAGTGCAGAACAGTCCGGAAGCGCCTCCACAGGGCCACACGGTTGCTGTTGAGCATCCTACCCCGCCGCATCCAGACTGCTCTGGGTTATCCGGTTTGCACCAGCATCGGCTGCGACGTGTCCCTGGGTAAGCTTATCCCTTTACTTAAGATAAAAGCCACTTTCAGATATGAAACTTGAAGTTCAGCAGGTTATTATTATTTTTTTAGAGGTGCGTTGTTCCCCTACTAAGCCTTGTGGCAAAGGCAGCAAGAGAAAGCAGGATGACCTGGATGAGGAAGAGGAGGTAGAGCAGCAGTCCTGGGTGGAGGCACTCACTCAGGAACTTGATGAGGAAGACAATGTAGTTGATCCAGATTATGAGGTTTGCTTTCCCTCCGTTTCATCTGTTGGAATTCATTTGTCACTGCCAAATTTAGTTCTACTAAACTTCTCCTGCAGCCCAGTGCAGTTGAGACTGACAGTGAGGAATACCGGTCACACAATGACACTGAGAGTGACTTGGAAGTAGAGAAGGGTGTCGTGGTGATCAAAGACTTGGAGACGGTACAGTTCTCCTCACTTCTCACCAGCTTTTTGCTGTTTTTAATTTCTCTGATCTCTATATTCCAAGTTACCCGTGTTTCTTGTTTCAGGTAGTTCCTGCTGAGGCCTAATGGTGGCAGTGTGAACTAATACTAGTATGCAAATCAAGAATATTGCAACCTTTGCAGAGTGTTCATTGTATTTGTTCTCTGGCTTTGTCTTTTTTTTTTTTGGCATGCTCATTTAATGGCTTTCTAATTTTCTCCTTCTGTTTATGTAATTTTGTATTTGTCGTTTGTGTTAAACTGCCCAATAAAAGTTTGTAGTACATCGAGTTTGGTTTAAAGTGTCCCACACAGTTCAGCCAGTGGGTGGCTGATGCTCACTTGGTTTGATGGATGCATACTGTGTCAAAGTACATGAAAGTACAATTGGTATGCTAGAACTTTTTTCTTTTTTTAAATGAATAGTGAAAATGCTGAATGGCTGTTTACACTTAGATGGTCATCCTTGAATATAGGCATGATTTGTTGAATGGGGTGTAGCTTTTAACTTAAGCATCCTTCAATAAAAGAACTGTTGCCAAACGTATAACATGCTTGAAACTTAATCACAATAGTAATGATCATAGACCCTTTAGTGTTTGCCTCTCTAAATCCAAACATATAGATTTCATCATCTATATGAAATATAGTATCTTGATGTAAACTTAAGGTTTTCATTTGTGCATGGCCAGAATGTGGGCTGTCTGAGTTTTGAACTCTATGTATATAGAGAGGGGTTTAAAAGCTAAAATTACCTCTTATTTAAAGAAATAACTGGATACCATTTGTTGAATTAAATGTGCAATATGATGGAACTTGCTCAAATCTGATCCCCATGCACTAATGCAGATTTTGCTCACTATTTTTCAGTTCTGAAAATAGCCTTAGTCTTTCAATCTTTAAAGACACCAGCTTTCCTAGGAGTGTAATTTTGCGTCTTGACCTGATTTAAAAAAAATTAAGTGTGCTGCTCATTTCTTATTTGTGCGCCCTCATTTTCTTTCTTTGCCTTTCATTCTCTTTCTACATTAGAAAGAACGAAGAAACCATATTTGTATATCGGCATATTCTTGCTCATTCACTTCATAGTGTCATCAGCTGCGCTTAAGGGATTTCCCCTTATGTTATTAAAGTTTGATTTCTTTAAAGTTTTAAGAAATTCATAACCGAGGCACAATGTACTGTTTAAATATGGAAAATTAATGGATTATTAAAACGGTAAAGCATAAATTCAAGTTATTGTGACATTTATGAGGGGTCAATTCTTATGTGCATAAGGATTTTTGACAAGAAACTCATTTTTGCTTTCTCACTCATAGCTCCTCTGGAAGCTTTCTCAATCCTTGTTTCTTGACGACTCATGATGCAAAAAGAGAACGGAGATGTCGTTCAAGATCACAGGCAGGAGAACAGAGGAGCGACGAAACTAGGAAGTGTTGAGAAGCACCCATTGATTACCCCAGTCTCCATCTACCATTTATTTACCGTTTGTTATTGAAGTTGGAAAACAGCCTCACAACCACTTGAATCTGATATGAACATGATCACTTGCTCCTGAAGGCACTGCCACCTACACTAGTGCGCTTTTAGCCAAAGGTGAGTGCTGTTCAAGAAGAGGGGGTGGATTGTTGCCAAGGACTCTTAACGGCCCCTTGCACAACAAGCAAATCATGTTCAAACTCCATATGGCAAAGGAAACGCTCACCCTTCCCAAGTTCGCAAATGAGACGAGCACATTAAATTCAGTAGCGAGGTGATGTGGAAGTGTGCACATCCATGTGAAAGAAGAGAGTGAATCGGGCCAACCATAAAAGCAGTTCTTGTTTGTTGACCTTGCTAGGAGTTTTTCTCATTGTTTTCCGACAACTGTAAACAGGCGGTAAAGGAAAAATGTTGAAGAAATGTGATTGTTCTCCTCAAAGCCTCCAAGAACAGAGATTCTGAGGGGGTAAGAACAGGGAAAAGCCTTCAAAGTGTAGATCAGATCTATGGCCTGCTGGGATTTCTTTGCTGTCGGGCGTTTTTTGAAGAGGAGACGGATCAGTCTTGAGAGAATCATGTTTTTAGTTTGCCTGAAATAGCGCTTGTGCAGCAGGAGCTGCTCTTATCCCCCTCTTCTAAATTTTTCCTTTAATGTTGCTGTTTGTGAGTTCGAAGCCAATGTGATGCCTCATTCTCCATTCACAAACGTTTCCTTAAGCTATGCTTAGATGCTGACTTATTGACTGTAGATGCAATTTTATGGTGATATTCTGTCCCTTTCATGCCTTCGGTTTCTATTCTTGTCCTCGAGGTAATTTTAAGCGAGGTGTTGAGGCACATAGACGCCTTGCTGCAATTTGGCACACAAAACCGCTTCCCTCGGCACATTCGGACACCGGTTCATTGTCACCTTCCTTGAATGACGGCGGGTGTCGGCAAGACCACATTGTCTGACCTGAATGCTATTAACAGCTACATTTTGTACTCCCTTTACCTTACTACTTACTAATGTGATTCAATTTATTTTATATAGGGCTGTCAGTGCATTTTAACTTAATGATATATGCAGTGTAATTAGCTCATTTAACTGTATGTTGGAGTACTTGTCGAGAGAAGCCTCTGAGCGAGAAGACAATGCATTATTGTAGCAATCAAAAAAATTGCATAAACATTAGAAAGTGTCTGTAGTTCAATGTTAAGAATTCTCTTCAGATTCCCAGCTCTATGTTGATGCTTCTCGTCTTCAGTTCACCCCACTCATTTTCTATAGGGTTCGGGTCAGGGGAATGGGATGGCCATGGCAGAAGCTTCAGTTTGTGCTCAGTGACCCATTTTTTTGTGTGTGTTGGTTGTAATGTTCATTGTCCTGATGGAAGATCCAACCATGGCCAATTCTAGCAGGATTTGTATTTGCTAGAATCCATATCTGAACAAGAAGTTCAATAGAACTAAAGATCCAGCCTTATATTTAATCGTGTTCATGGGGTACTTTTTTATCCCATGATAAATATCCCATATCCCATTTTATTTTTTGCACCAAACCCATCTGCTGGGTTTTCTGCCAAAAAACATTTTTTTGTTTTGTTTCAGCGACCATAGAATCTAGTCCAGTTGTGTCTGACAACTGAATATGCTTGTGTTTGTTTTTTGAGTGCAAAGGTTTTTACTTGAAGCCCTCCCAAACCACATTTGTGTTACACTTATCTCATGTTTTGTGATCTTGTCTGGGTTAGGAGTCATTTGTTGTCATGGTGTCTAATTGGTTTGATTGTGTTCAGGTGTTCATGTTTAGCTTCCTCATTTCCTGTGTGTATAAGTCTGCCTGTTTAGTTCATTCCTTTGTTGGTTATTGTTGGTGTTACAAGCTCCTGAGTTCTGCCGTTAAAAGGTATTTTCTGTTCATCGTCTGCTTTCGTCAGTTCCTTCCGAGTCAGTGTGACAGAATAACCAACCAGGCAAAGTCGCCTACAAAGACTTTTTGTGATGGATCGACTCTATCCCCGGTCCGGACAGCAAAAGCCGGCCGCCACGTCTTGGCTCCCGGGCGCCGCGTCCACGCCATGGATCTCGGGCGCCGCGTCCACGCCATGGATCCCGGGCGCCGCGTCCACGCCATGGATCCCGGGCGCCGCGTCCACGCCATGGATCCCGGGCGCCGCGGCCACGTCATCCAGACAGCGGAAGTCGGCTGATGAGTCCACCCCAGAGTCTGAAAGGGAAACTAACCTGAATCAATGGCCAACGGATTCGACTCCCACCCATATCCCCACCCCCATCTCTTCGTTCTCCTCGCCAGTTCCGTCCGGGAAAATGGATATTCCGGTTCCGTCCGGAAATCTTCAGTCTATGGTCCTGTCTGACTCTCTGGTCCCGTCTTCCCCGCTGGTCATGGCTAGCCCCCTGGATCCGTCGACTCCAAGGGTGTCATTGAAACCCTCAGCTCTGCCCTCACCGCCGGCTCTGTGCAGTTCGTCAGCTCCGCCTCAGGCTTCAATTCCACCAGCTCAGCGTGACACTGAGTCCCCGGCTGCACATAAGACCTCCAGTCCCAGGTCCCCATCTCGAACCCATCAGCCCATCGACCTCGTTTCGGCTCTGCATGTCCTCGTCGCCTCCGTGGACCGTCTGCCCTGTGACTCCGCTGGACTCTCTCGTCTCTCCAGGTCGGCCTCCGACGATCGTCACTCAGCCTCCGCCACGGACTTCCGGGATTTCGGCGAAGCCGAAACCCTCCACCCCTACGGCGTCATCGGGCTCCTCCCTTTCTCCGACCTCCCTGTCATCCTCACTCACCACAGCATCGTCCAGGTCATCCGAATCCCCGTCACCATCTCAGCCCCGCGACCCAGCAGCTCTGCCTCGGGCTTCAAGGCCATCGAAGGTCCCCTGGTCCATCGGCCTCTCTGCTTCACCGGTCCTTCCACACAGCCTGATGTCGATCGGCTCCCGGGTTCCGCCCAAAGCTTCACCCTGGCTCCTCCCACCGGTGGCACCACCTTGGGGATTTTCTGTGACTCCTGGTTGTCCTTATCGACTTCCAGCGCTACGCCCACCTCCGAAGCCGCCTCCCTCCTCAGTTGGACATTTAATCGGTGTGAGGACGCACCTTGCCGAGGGGGGGTGTAATGTTACACTTATCTCATGTTTTGTGATCTTGTCTGGGTTAGGAGTCATTTGTTGTCATGGTGTCTAATTGGTTTGATTGTGTTCAGGTGTTCATGTTTAGCTTCCTCATTTCCTGTGTGTATAAGTCTGCCTGTTTAGTTCATTCCTTTGTTGGTGTTACAAGCTCCTGAGTTCTGCCATTAAAAGGTATTTTCTGTTCATCGTTTGCTTTCGTCAGTTCCTTCCGAGTCAGTGTGACAATTTGCTTATGTAGAGGTTGTTATTATTATTATTTTTGGCTTTATGACCCTAAGACTCAACTAATCTCTGCAATTCTCCCTCTTTGTTCCTTGGAGAGTCTTTAGCCATTCAAACTTTCCTCCTCGCTGTACATAAAGAAAAAATAGCCACATCTTCTTCCAGGTGGATTTGTAACATCTTTAGCTGATTGGAACTTCTTAATTATTGCTCTGACTGGGAATTTTCCAAGCTTTAGCTGTTTTCTTATAGCCACTTTCTATTTTGTGAAGCTCAACAATTTCTTGCTACACAAAATAACTATATTCTTTGGTTTTACCCATTGTGATGGATGATTAAGGGATTTATGCTCCTATGAAACGGGAAGTTATAGCTAGAAAACTTCATGTTCCTAGTCACCCTGCTGTGCAAAATATTTAAGTATTAATGGGAATATACTTCAGAGATATTTTACTCAAAAAAAGAAAATTCTAGGGGTGCCAATAATTGCAGCAGACATGTTTTGAAGAAACATTTTTCTTTCCCCTCTCCCCACTGACTTTCAATTAATTTACTTCAATGAAAGGTTCAATTTTTGTGAAATTATTATTATTTTTTGAATGAAAGATCGACATGATAAATGACAATGCAGAGTTTTTTTATAGCTGTCTTTGATCATATTTACCTCCAATAAGTCTGACCAAAACTGTATATATATTTAAAATATTAAAGATTTCAAATTTTATTCTATGTCCTGTGATGCCTAAATTCAGTTGTATTGATTTGTGTATTTTTCTTTCCTTTAGTACTGTACTTAATGCCAAAATTTGGTTATTTTCCAAATTATGAAAAAAGATTGACGTATATCTTTCGCCACTGCATTCACTGTTGCTGTTCACCAGTGTCGAACAAGGATATTTTAAAGGGTTAAACGAGGGGTCTTGAGGTTCCTCTGTCGAATTGTGTGCCATCCTGCAGAGAAAATGTCATTTCTATGCTAAGTTGTTTAACTCATTTGCACGAGTTTGTATATACTGTATTTTTGTTCTTGGTATTTTATCATATCTGTCATGTCTTTAGCTTAACTATCCCTTGAGCATTACAGCTGTTACATCAAACCAGACAAGGGTTTCTTCAGAGAAATTGTGCACATTCACAATGGGCCTTTAAACTGCTGCATTGTTTAACGCATAGCAGCAGAAGTTCTTGCTGCAGACGACATGTCACATCTTTCTTTAATCTATGCAGCGACGTCTAACCCCTGCTGTTTGATGAGACCGTGGCACTTGGTTTTTCCAGCATCACTCTCACAGGCGCTGTTCCCTTTACTTCCCAGAGGTAATTACCTTATGAGCAGCACCCAGAGTACTCTGCAATTCTATGGCAAATCGTTCAATCGATAGGTTTGAGCTCAGGGACAGAAGATGCTATGCCAGAGTTTTTAGTATTCAGACTGAAGCATTAATTAAAGAGCCTCCGCATTACATGAAAGGACCTTTCTGTTGAACAAAGATACTACACCACAAAGATATTTATTGATGGACTAAACAGCTGCTTTGTGAGTGCTTGGCCTACATTTCGTGACAAGGCGGTAGTTGCTTCTAATATGTTGCTATAATTAGGCTAAAAAACGGATTACTTGGTGGAAGAATTATTTATTCCAAATTGAACGTGTCATTCAGTATCGCAATTGCAGTATTTAAAGGGCATTTTAAGATCTTGTGCCTAGTGTCTTTTAAAATCAATGTAATGTATTTTCTTTTTATCTTTGCTGTATTATTCTGAAAGAACATGCTCACCCCCCAAAACAATATATATTTTTTTTTGGCTCATTCCCCGGTAGCGTTATATTCTTCAAAATAATCAATAATTAATTTCTGTCTTGTCTGTGGTTGTCATATCAGACCTGTCAATCTTCCAGATTTATTAATCAAAACAGCACAAAGCTGTCACCTCAAATCAGTGCCTCCTATCTCTTTTTTTTTTTTTACTTTCCAAAAAACCTTCAGATTTTTAAAATGAACAGGTTGCTTTTCTTCTAAAGCCCCTTCAAGAATTTAAGTCTTCTGAACCATATAAGATTTTTTTGACCATTTTTACACAAAGCACTGCAAAATTTGGTAATAATATTCCATTCAGTTAATCAGGCTGTTATATCTTGGAAAAGTTGTAAATTCATATTAAATATGCAATGGTTTTCAGTTCACTTTAGGCCACAATTTCTGGTTTCTGAAGCCATGCAGCAGTGTCTGCGCTGACTATAATTTTTCTCACTTTAATGGAGCATAAAATTGCTCGCACATGCAAAGTCAGTTTCATAACCAAGTTGAAAAGTTCAAATTGAAGTAGTATTTTGGCATCTCTCTCTCTCGTAATGTAGATGTCAAAGAAAAAATACAATCAATCATTTCAATCTAGAGTAATTCCCAAATAAGCCATCAATTTTTTTTCTTCCCCTGCTACAACCCTTGACAGTGTTCAGCTGAAAAACACTCGCGCTGTTCACGTCAAGGGACCGTAACGTTCTCTACCCAATTCCTTTCATGCTGAGAGTGTTTTGACAAATTAATAAAGGCACCGTTGGCCCCCTAAGTGACTTGTAGGAGGCCAATCCTTTTTGAGAGAATCGTGAATTTCTGCACATTTCTTAATTAGGAGTGTCTGTTTCCCTTGTGGATGGAAAGTCGGAATTTGTTTTGGAAACTAATTACAATTCTATCGGAAACCACTCTGGACTCTTAGCCCATGGGTAAGCAGGTGTAACGGTGAAAGTTTATAACAAGACTGAAACAATCTGATTTAAATTCAGGTGAGAACTTGTTTGTTTGTTTAAATAAAAAGTATAATTTTACATGGAATGGTTTATAACCATATTTCTGGTAATGCATCTGTTTTATTATGCAATGTCTAGTGCAGAAATTCCAGATCAAATCCATGGTGAAGCAGAAACAAGTGATAGATTATTGATTACGCTTATGGAAAATAATGTGTGCATCAAATTTTTAATAGCAAATAAATCAAATCTGCCTAATGTTACTGAATGAAGCTTTGGGAGTGTTGATGGATGTTTTGATTGTTCTGTATGTAGTCTATGATAAAAATTGGTTTTCCTTCTCTTTCAAAATGTTGCTTTTCCAAACACGAATATTCAGTTGACAAAAAAAGAATGCATGAAGCTAGAATAATTTGTTCTTTTAATATTCATATAACAAAATATTCTGGGGTCCATACAATTTATGTGGGTAACACTTAACTTTAGGGTTCAAGTCTCATTATTAGTTTGCTTATTAATTATTAGTAGTAGTTGCTTATTACATGTTGCTACATGCATATTACTAGGATATTGGCTGTTTATTAGTTCTTCTAAAGCACATATTAATGCCATATTCTGCATGACCATATTCTTCGTCCCTTAATCCTATCCAAGACCTAATCCTAACAACCACTTGACTAACGATTAATAAGAAATTAGGAGTTTATTCAGGCAAACGTTTAGTTAATTCCGAGAATTGGACCCTAATCTAAAGTGTGACTGTTTTGTGAAAAATTTTTTTTTTTTAAATATGCTGGTGGGAAATATTTAAAGGAATAGTTTACTTTTTTACTCAAACCTCCATTACTTCCATGGAATATGTAAGATGTGTAAAAATGTATTTATTTGATCTTTACAATGAAAGTCAGTGGGAGCCAAATTTTGGACCCATTCACTGTCTTTGAATGGACAGAAACCGCTGAAACATTCTTCAAAACGTTTTGTTCTGCAGAATAAAGAAAGAAATGAAGATTGAGCAACATGAGGGTGAGTAAAGTTACTTTGGTGAACTGTCCCTTTAAAGAATAACCAGTTTGCGTCCTTTTTTGGTCTTACAATCCTGGAAAAGAGCAGCCTGAACATTCTGCAAAAATTCTCCAATTTTATGTATTATTTTTATTTTTATTTATTTTAGGTTTGGAAGAACACAAGGGTGTGTAAATAGTAAGGTTTTCATTTTTGGATGAATTTTAAATAAACAAAACCCTTTGTGTCTGCAGTTCATGGTTCCTCCAGTCACACTGTGTCCATGAATCATACCATGTCCAGACTCCAGCTACCGCCTTATGTAAGTGCCGTGGGCTCTCAGCAGGATGGTGGAAGCAGCACATGAGCCTGAGGTAAAAAATAAAATAAAATAATTGTGTAGGCTGGAGGCTGCACAAAATATCCTTTTTATAACTATTTTTTTAATAGTTTGTTTACTTGAACATTGGTCTGCAAAAAATGTAGTGTCAGTCTCAACAAAACACGTTTGGAAAACATATTGTACAATCATACATGCCTAACCATGCATTTCAATCGTTCTGAACATGCTCATGCCATTAAGCCACCCACGACAGGCTCTTCTCTGTCTGAATCTGCATATGGCGTAGGAGGCGATTGTGTGGCCTCTCTTCAGTCCATGTAAATAGCCACATTAGACTCACCACTGCCCTTTCCATCTGCATAAAAATGAACAGTTGTATGGCAGATGCAGCGACGCTTTCAACGAGAAATGTATTACGGCTCCACTGTCTTGTTTATGTTAATGAAATCAGAACATTTTGACACTGAGTGACTCAGATGTGCTTGTTTTTTCTTTCTACAGCTTTTTTTTACAGTTCTTTTGCACAATGAGCATGAATGAGTCTCCAGTATGTGTAACTTAAATACTCAGATAATCCAATTTAACAGAATCCAATGTGATCGAATACATTTATAGTGGATATCAAATGTTTAGTTTTCCTGGATATATGGTGCAAAACGACTTGTTTTTCTGTGCCTGAGCGTTCAAGAGGCTAGTGCCCCAAGCCTGTGCTGATATGAGTATATGGAGAACAATAAATCCATTGCTATTCTTGGACAGGCAGTGGTGTATCATTCTTTATATAAGCTGATATTACACTCCTCCACGGCAATTGTTCCCTCTGATTGCTTTCACCGCTCACCGCAATTGTGTATCATCCTATCATTCCGTAAGTAAACATTGGGAGATGGCCTGTTGATGTTGCTGTATCATGAGGGACGGAGGCGAAGGAAATTGCTTGGGCCCTTTTTCAAAAGCCCCCCATCTCATTACATTCCTGCTGGGCTCCAGCAGCCAAATAAATGTGTTGCTTATTGACTCAAGAATGGAAAATTTCACACTGCCATTTCTTTGATGGATTTGTTTGCAAGATCCAACAACTTCCTGGGCTGTGCTTAGTCTGAAATGTTCCACACATGGACTTTCGTAGAGCTTTCATCAATAGGTGTGCACACATTTAATGCTTTGTTAGCTTAGCATGCTAGCTTGCAATAATAGAATTGCTCTCTCAAGTAACACTACGTTATGTACTTATACTATGCACTACTCAACTGTATAGTGTTTAAATTTTACAAGGTTCTTTCGTTATGCTGTTTTGTCGGAGTCTGATAGCCCCTCCCCCTCTATCTACTTAATGCTTGATCGTTGAGTGCATGAATTGTCCAACATTAAACGCTTGTTTTTATGATTACGGTTGTTAAGTGCCAGGTTTTTGAAGTGTACTTTTCCTTTTTGGATTTTTTTTACTTTGAATACACTACTCTTGCACTATTTTAACTACAAAACATCATAGAATAAAACACAAGTATGTAAATTGGAACTCCTTTAGTCATTTTGCACCTTGGTTAGAGTTTTTAGTGTGCGTTTAATTGATGTTTGCTTAGCCTGCTAGATAATAATGGCAATGGAGACCGTGAGTAGGCAACAGCCTATTCAGTTTCACTTGTATAACTTTTAAGTCAACAATTTACTTGGGTGTTGATGTGGAAAAACTTTCTTGGTACCTTTAGTATTTATACTTGAATGAAAATTGCTTCATGGTGTGTTTATTCTCAGTCATGAAAATGGCATATCTATTATAAGTAACTTATAATCTATAGAATCCAATGGGGTCTATCAACTGTTTGGCTACTGACATTCTTCCATATATCTTCTTTTGTGTTCAACAGAAGAAAGGAACTCATACAGGTTTGGAAGAACATGAGGGTGAGTAAATGTTTAAATTTAAATGTTTCATTTGAGATGCTACTCTTCTGAGATTCATTCCCGCATGGCAGAGTGCATAGTGTATAATGTAATTATTCAAATAAACACTTTTGATTAGCTAGAACAAGATATTGCAATGTTTATCATCTTGCCTTGAGGAAGGAGTATGAGCGGTTCAGTTTTCCTCCCTTTTTTCAGAATCTGTCATCTCCTTTGCTCTTTTGGCCTTGTGAAAGTTATGTGATGTGTAACGAAGTATGTATAACACAGCAGTGAGTATTAAATATGCACTGCACCATGAACACATACCTAGAGCATTGGGCAGCCATTTTATTGTATTATTGTATTGTTATATTGTATAGTGTAATCCAGTTATGGCGACTGTTGCAAAAAAGCATTGAGATAATCGATGATCGAGATAACCAACAGCCAATATGCCGATTTATTTGATGACGCGATCGGCATGCTATAAAAATGTTTGCTAACAACAAAAGGCATATGTGCACCAACTAACAGCAGAGATTTACCAGTATACAATAAAAAACACCTTCGATTCTCGATACAAACCTTTAATTTTATTCTCCAACATTGCAAACACAATTTCGCTCACAGCGTATACTCAATCACAACACACATAAACACATTCACTCATAACAGTTCTGAATAGAATTACACACGCGGTTACTATGGTTTCTTTACAAAGTCTAAAATGCTTTGTTGCTTTTTGCCTTGAACGGTCTGCTTAAAAACAACAAATGCTTCTATCAGTAACGACGTCTTTGTCGACGTCAATGTAATCTGGGAATTCCTGGACAGTGATGCTAACTCCTGCGCCTCCTCTTCCAAGATAGCATCTGCAAGGCTTTATTTTTCCGCCACTTCCGTTCTTCTGCAGCTGCGCGGCACTGTGAGTGAAGCGTCACCGACAGAGCGACCATATGGACCGCGATCCACATGCAACGCAAACTCCGCGCATGCGCAGTGAACTCGGTACGATCATTAGTCACGAAATAACCATGTGAAGTGGCGAATTTGTGCTCAAAATATTAGGGTTCGGCGTCAAAAGAATCGACATAAACAATAAGAAAATGCTAAGACAAATAGGGAGTTTGGCGGTTCCACTTCAAAAACGTTGATATAATAGGGTTGGTGAGTTAGCCGAGGTCGAGATAAGTGGAGTCCTCTGTATTATGTTTTTGTGTGTGTTTTTTTTGCACCAAGCGATTGGGGGTTAGGTGCTTTGAACAAGGGCAACTCAGTTGTGATTCTTGACAGTTGAAGAGAATTGAAAATCTCAGATGCGGTAGGCCACCCGAGTGTTTTGTGTGTGTGTGTGTGTGTGTGTGTGTGTGTGTACTTTTTAAACGTACTTTGCGGCTGTTCCCATACTATGGAATGATCATCTTGTTAAGAAGCGTGCCTGCAAGGTAAGTTAGGTAAAAGTTTATTTTTGTACCACTGGATTTCTTCTCATTTCCCAGTGTTGTACCACATCCGCCTTATCTGCTTTTCACCATAGTAGCATTTATTTATTTATTTGTGACAGCCTAGAAATTGGGGGCCATGACCACAGTAGGTATAGACTCCCGTCTACTCAGTCTTTTGCTGTTCACTCCGAGTGTGTGTAATCAAGTTCTGTGTAAATGCAGTGACACGGTTCGACCCCATTTACAATCCCTAAGCCTCGTACGAAAGTGCTTTTGCTTGCAACTCAAATTTTGAAAGGTTCGACAAAACCATTGACATCAGCGCTGACTCATTCCGTCGTGATACTGAGGGGCAAAAAAGGTAAGAAATGGAGCCTCTTTCATAATGTTTACTTTTGCCAGGCAATTCCTCCCTTCCCTGATAGCATCGAGCTCCTCTCTAAATATTACGCTGAGTCTTTATTTGAACTGATGTGACTCCACTCACGCTGCCACTGGGAAAATGATTAAGAGATTAGGTTCCTTGTTATATGCTCTCTGAAAACAACACCACAAAAGAAGCACAGTTAAGGTACACACTGTGCAATGCAGACGGCAATTTCTTTACACCCAAGGGACACTTTTATGAAACAGCTGGATTTTGTGTTGTCACGCTGGACTGAGAGCGTATATCGAAAGCTTGATTACAGAATGTGAGTCAGTCATTAAGCAGACAGACGGCCCCTTGCGGAAACACACGGCGCTTTTGGCCGATGGCACCCTGTTGCCGTAGTCTGGCTGCTGTAATAGCCATGGCTTGGTTTTTTTTCTTCTCTGGCGAGTCTCCCAGCGTTACTCTGGCATGTATCACGGGGCAGAATGCTTGGCTGTGTTCTGAATTGCTCATTACATTCCCAGAGGCGAACACAGGCCAACCCAAAGATACAAACAAAGACAGACGCAGCCGACAGCAGGGAGTCTCTACCCCCCCACACACACACACTGCACGGTGACTGCTCGCATTTCTCTTGCAGCTAGTATGCAGTCCTAAGATCCACTTGCTGATAGCAAGCCATTAATTCAGTGTGTTGGGAGCAGAAATGTGCAAAACTGCTTATTTTTCAAATCTACTACTTGGTTTTAAGGAAGAGATGTGCAACTGTTTTTGGGTTCACTTTATCTTACATCAGATGTATTGTAAGGAGGAAATTAAATATATGCATGCTTGCATTCAAAACAAGCTAGACATTGTGTTGGGGTAAAATCAGGTTTTTTGAGACATGTTTTGGTTTAAATATCTGAATATGTATTGCAACTGATTCTTTTTTCTTTTTTAAATTGCACTTATGTTTAAAGTGCAGCACGCTAAATAAATAAATGTAAAAGATCAGCTGTTACCGAAGCTTCTAATGTGTAATCTTTTCTTTCCACAGCTAGCCTTCCAGCTAAGCTAATGGCTTACTATACAAACCTAGCATAGTGCTAATTGGTTATTGGTAGCTCTTTTGATTAGCTCATCCAATATTGCTGCTAAAGTTCAGCTCAGCTAACTGAAGCACCATTGATTAATTGACATTTGTTTAAAGTTGACCTTCCATTAGCAAACTAATGGCTTAGAATACAAATTTAAATAGCACTCTTGATTAGCTCAAACAAGATTTTGTGATAGCATGCTATGTATTTGACCAGTCAAGGAAGGATGAAGGATTGAAGTCATTGTTGTTCTAGGTCATCCCCCCCCCCCCAATCTGTTATCTCCTCAGCTTCTGTATAGGATAGAAATTGATCACCGCCTACTTTAAAACAGTAGTGAAGTGAAAGTGCTTTAAAGGTATGACTCTGACACAACTTTCCAGAGAAGCAAACCACTAAAGGAAAATATGAAAAAATCGACATAATTTAACCAATTATTGAGGAGGCAGACAACTAGTGACTATGGGAGTGACTATTTGTTTGACCGACCAAATCTCAAGTATAATTTTCTGGCTCTTAGTGTTAGTCATTGATAGTGGTGCTTGTTGTTGTTTTTATTTTTCTAGCTCTTGAAGAACCCCCAAAAACCTGTTATTATCACCCGATGAATACAGTTAGCTCACGATCTTTGGAGGTGAACATTACTGAATTTCCTATCTCAAGTGTTAATGTAGCAATTTGTAATGAATATGACAGATGACGTATATATCCACAACTTAGTCCATGTACAGACTTAGTGTATAAATCAGTATTTTGGGGTTAATGTATTCAACAGTATGAAAAACATTTTTGTGTTTGCAGAAAGACATCAAAGTGAGTCTCTGAATTAACAAGAAGTCCTGTCTCTGCAGTAGAACGGCTTGGGTTTTCTTGAGCGTGAACAAAAGGATATTAATTCATCTTGACTGCAGAGAGATGGCATGTCGTGTGCTCTGGAACCCCAGGATGTGTAAGGCTTTAATGAAGTGTTGTTAAAAGAAACCAGAGATCGTTGTATCAAATCGTTGGGCAACATGAGCCAGGTTCTTTTCAGATGGAGACAACCTATTATGGCAGCAGTTAATGTAAATATGCATTTATTTCCTCTGTATGCATTGAAGTATGAACAGAATATAACGATCAGTTAACTTCACCAAACGAAATTATAAAAATTATTCAATACAGGTTTCCCCAAACCCATCTGCCATTTGTCGCATGAATGGACTGTCATGCCCCCAAATTGACGCCATTGGTTGAGCCAATACTGTTGTGTCGGGCAGGTCAATGTGTTATAGTTTTTATACTTTTTGAGGGAATTAATCTACAGATGACTGACTTATAATTATCTCTGTGAATTGAACTGGACTACAATTAAGAGAAAATATTTTGATGTTGAAAATGATACACTTTCCCTTTTAAGGTTTTTATTCAGCCTTGCTATGCATTTGGATAAAGCCAGCTGTAGTTCCAGTTTCGGCTCAAACCGAATTTGTAGCTAAATTCATTAGATTCTAACTTAATTCAGTCACACTTTAGGGTCCAATTCTTCCTATTAACTAAATATTAACTACGACTTTTGCCTCTGTATACTTCTAATTACTACTTATTAGTAGTTAGTAAGGTAGTTGTTAAATTTTGGTATTGGGTAGGATTAAGGGATGTAGAATAAGGCATTAACGTGTCCTTTAGAAGTAATAATAAACTACCAATATCCTAGTAATACTAATAAGCAGCTAGTTAATAGTGATAATTGGACCCTAAACTAAAATGTTACCCTTAACTCATATTTTGTAGCCTCTCAAAGTTCCCAAGTAGACTATATAATGTGTCGGCTCTTCTCTACGAAGGCACCATGTCCCTGTATAGTCCTCTTGTAGCCCCTAGCATGTATTTTTAGCTTACACTGTTGCAGGCAGTTAGTATTTATACTACCAGAATAGCTGGCTAATGAATTTAAATGGCTCTGTTGTCTTAGATCTGTCCAGAGGAACAAAAGGTGATGTCATACTTTAGAAGAAGCTGGTTGTCTATTTATATTTGTTAACTCTGTGGCTGGAGCTCTGTGTGCTTGCTGAAAATAGCGTTCATTATTTGTAAGTAGCGACTCAAAGCCTGCATTAACCTCCAAGGTAGCATCGCTCTACTCTGCTTCATTTTAAACAGATCATCTCATATTTTGCTACCGTTGCTCTGTGAAAGCTTTCTCGTCTTCTGGTGTTTGGCTGCATCAGCGGTATCAGCGCAGGTGCGCGTGACTGATTCACAACGCTGCCTTTATCTGCAACGTCAGCTTATTTCCACATCACAGCATTAGTAAAGTGTGTCAGGTTTGTGTGTGATGTCTTTTTTTGGAGTTATTTTACCACATGAGAACATGGTCTTACTTGAACCTGGCATTAAAACCCATCTCAGTCTCTTCTGCTGTAGAAGAATGCAGCTCCGTCCAGAATTGCAATGACTTGTGGCTTATTGGATTTTGAGAAGGATGACCATGGCTTAATTTCCCCACTCATGAAATTCATGAGCTCAAGTCTCCTGCTCCTTGACCTCCTTTAGAATGATAAATCAGCATCTATAATTCCACCAATCCTAATATTTAAGGAAATATTTAAATATAAATGTGTAGTTTCATAACTGGATGGTTCCCAATCTTTGTACTCTCAGAAGGGTGGATGAAATGCACTTTGTTTATAGTAAACAAGAATGCCGCAGCCTTGCATATTGGATATGAAAGACATTTACACGTGGTTTTGTGGACCTCATTGAACCCCTCCTACAGGGCTAGGGACCGTCTTTCAAGAGCCGTCTGTGAATATAAAATGAAGTAAATGCTAATATTTTTGGGGAAAAACAATGAATGCTTATCGGTCTGGGTGACTGTCAGAATTAAATTGAGTGGTGCTTAAATTGTAAATCAATTTCGATTGTGGTAGTAAACAGGATTTTCTATGAATTAGTCATGAAAATTGATTTTATATTTTATTCATAATTTTATATTAACCAGTTTCTGAAATGACATTTGTATTATGCATATTTCATTATTTGGTTGGCGTGTGTGTGTGTGTATACATGTATATATCACTTTTCTGAATTGAATTCTGTAAATGGCATTGGTTGTTCTCTCTTATTGGGATGCCCTCTGGCTTTCTGTCTTTCTAGCTCCCTTTCCTCCTCCTCCCAGTAGGGACCCATTTGGTCCCGGTGGGACTCCAGCTATGCTCTGCATGACTTCAATCACGACTGCCTCTGGAGGCGGCAGCTTGATCTGGTCTGTCTCATGCAAACTCCCCTCTCTCTCACACACACACACACACACACACACACACACACACACACACACGCTAAGGGTGCAAATTAGGTCCTGCTCTGGCAATGTCATTTACTGCTAAAAGAGAAGAACGCCCCAAGTTCAGCATGGTCAACTTGCGGCATTGCAGTGTCTGAGTGACATCGAAAATTTGAGTCACTTCTGCCTCTCTGCTTCATGGTGATTTCACAGCAGCATGTCACTTTGTATTGTTGTGTAACAAATCTCTGCCTAACTATGGCATGTTAAAACATGAAATGCTACACAACTTCCTTTGGTAATACAACAGATTAACCAACTATTTATCTTCTAACTAGTGACTTTACCAACTACATTTTTCAGTTGCAATAGTTGTTTACAAGATGGTGTAACTCTTCCAGTAACAAGCTACTGGCTAACAAGCTGAGTTTTACATTCTTTTTTGTTGCTATTTTTGTGTTTGTATTACTATTGTAAGTTTGCCCCCTTCCTTGTCACATGTTTTAGATCATCAAACAAATGTAAATATTATTCAAAGATAACACAAGTAAACAAAAAATGCAGTTTTTAAATGAAGGTTGTTAAGGCAAAACCAAATCCAACCCTACATGGCTATGTGTGAAAAAGTGATTGCCCCCTAAACCTAATAAATGGTTGGGTTATTAGGAGCAACAACTACAATCAAGCATTTGCGATAACTTGTAATGAGTCTTTTACAGCACTATGGAGGAATTGTGGCCCACTCACCTTTGCAGAATTTTTGTATATCAGCCACATTGGAGGGTTTTGAGCATGAACTGCCTTTTTAAGGTCATGCTACAACATCTCTTTAGGATTCAGACCGGACATTTTCCTTCAGGATTTTTTGGTATTCAGCAGAATTCATGGTTCCATTTATCACAGAAAGTCTTGCAGGTCCTGAAGCAGCAAAACAGGCCCAGACCATCACACTACCACCACCATATTTTACTGTTGGTATATTCTATTTCTGAAATGCACCAGTTACTTTTGCATCAGTTGTAATGGGATACACACGTTCCAAAAATGTCAACTTTTGTCTCATCAGTCCACAGAGTATTTCCACTAAAGTTTTTGAGATCATCAAGATGTTTTCTGACAAAAAATGAGACTAGCCTTAATGTTATTTTTTCTCAGCAGTGGCTTTTGTCTAGGAACTCTGCCATACATGCCATTTTTGCCCAATCTATTTCTTATGTTGGCGTCATGAACACTGACCTTAACTGAGGCACTTTTTTGGATGTTGTTGTGGGGTCTTTTGTGACCTCTTGGCTGAGTCGTTGCTGTAATCTTGGGGTAATTTTGGTCGACCGGTCACTTCTGAGAAGGCTCACCACTGTTCCGTGTTTTCGCTGTTTGTGGATAATGGCTCTCACTGTGGTTTGCTGGAGTGGCAAATCTTTATTAATGACTTTAATAACCTTTTACAAACTGATAGATCTCAATTACTTTCTTTCTCATTTGTTCCTGAATTTTTTTGGATCTCCACATGATGTCTAGCATTTGAAGATCTTTTGGTCTGCTTCACTTTGTCAGGCAGGTCCTGTGGAAAGAAATTGAACTCAGGTGTGATATTCCACAATTTTGTTTTAACAGGTGGGGCAAACACTTTTTCCACCCAGGGCAATGCAGGTTTGTGTTTTGTTTTCCCTTAATAATAACCTTGATTTAAAAAAAAATGCACTTTGTTTACTTGACTTATATTTACATTTGTATGATATTAAATATTTAAGTGTGACAAACGTGTAAAAAAAAAAAAAGAAATTAGGAAAGGGGCTAACACTTTTTCACACCACTGTAAGCCTAACTCAATAATTGCAATATTTGTTTCACAGTTCCTGGTGTCAGAAGCAAACATGCTAGTTATCTCTCCAACTTTATTGGAAACTGTTTTTTGCTAAGTTGTTTCGGTACAAATTTTTCAGTGACATGATTTTAACATTAACAAACTAAATGCTAACAAGCTAACTGCCCAGCTTTACCTCATTTTTTTGTAGCTAAATATATATTTTTTTAAAACAGATACTGGCACTATATTATGTTTTTATAATTAAGGTTAAGTTATCCCCCTAGTGGTTCTTATTACTCACCACAATATCCCCATATGCAACAAGCCATTTAGCATTGCGCATGTTTAGCATCTTGACAGGCTGGAAAAAGTGCTAATGTTACTCAGTTTCACAATGTTCTGTGGCCACCTTGAAAGCATTTTAACAGGGTTTAGCACCCTGAGGGAAAACGCGCACACGCGTCAAGGTGACCTCCTCCAAGTGCCATGGGAAGACCCTTGCCTTCGCCACTTCCAGTGTCCCTATCATAAGTTTATTTTGCTTGCAGGCTGTTCTCACTGTTCACAGTAATGCAGATGGTCTCACTGGACGGAGCTCAAACACCTCCAGGTGCCCTTTTGCCGCCCTCCACCAGGGTTTGTTGCTTCAAATAAAGTGTGACGCACTCAGGCACTTCCAGATCTCAGAAAGGTCAGTCAGTCTTTTTTTTTTCCTTGAAAGAGAAGACAAAGGATGTTTTTCTTCAGCTGCCCCAGAATTCCCCCGTCTCTTCACTGTTCTCTAACCATTTTTCACAGCTGCCACTCAAATGAAGCCATCTTAAAGGTTTAAAGCTCAAGCTGAGTTGTGTGAGGGTGTTGAAGTGCATTTCAAACACCCACATCTAAGGCTGGCTGAGGCCATTAGGAGCAGAGGACAGCATTGCAGTGTGTGTATTGTTATCTTGGTTGGTTTTAGAGAAGGTGCCCAAATCTTTGGATTCAGAGTTCCAAAGTGTTTCAATGCAGTGTTCTGACTCTGATTATAATTTAGTTATGTAGTTGAGGGTTAGTACGTTTAAAAAAAAAAGTTTTTGAAAGACATTTATGGTAACCAGGTCTGCATTTATTTGATCAAAAATGCGATAAAAACGGTAATATTGTGAAATAATATAAAAATTAACAGTTTTTACTTGAATATTTAATGTAATTTATTCCTGTAATGGCAAAGGCGAATTTCCAACATCATTAATCCAGTCTTCAGTGTCACATGATCCTTCAGAAATCATTCTAATATGATGATTTGATGCTCAAGAAATATTTCTTGTTATTATAAATGTTGAATACAGTTGTGCTGCTTAATATTTTTCTGGATGTCTTCTATGATGTGTGTGTGTGTGTGTGTATATTTTAGGATTTACTTAATAGAAAATTCAAAAGAACAGCATATACACTAGTTAATAGAAACCTTTTGTCTTTAACATGAACTAACAATGAACAAAGCATTTGTTACTGTATTAATCTGTTAATGTTAGTTAATAAAAACATTTGTTAGTTCACACACTGCATTAATGTTAACAAACACAACTTTTGATTTTAATAATCTTTTAGTAAATATTGAAATTAACAGTAATTTAGATTAGTAAATGCTTTAGAATTATTGTTTATTCTTCGTCAACTATGTAGTTAACTAATGAAACATTAGTTTCATTTAGATAAAAGCGTCTGCCAAATGCATAAATGTAAATTTTATAAAAAGGTTGCTTATCTCATAATTGTATGTATTATCTCAATCACTACGCATCTCATATTTGACTTTCTCATTTTCTTTTTATCGAATAAATGACAAGTCGAATAACTAAATAACTATACATTAAAAAAACTATAATTATCTTGATTTTGACTTAATGGAATTATGAGAAGTCAATTATTATGACAAATCGAGATGTCATTTATGGCATAATCATTTTTTTACTATAGCTATGAGTGTCATAATTGACTTAGAATCAAATTTTGATTTTGTCTCAATTGTATTGTAGTATTTCATAATTTTGAATCGTCAATTGATTTACCAAAGCATGATGAAAAAAAATATGGTCATATGATCTTCCGTAGGCTGCTATTCAATCTCTTTCTCTATTTCCTTCTCATCTCTCTCTCAGCATCCAGTAACCTCCTGCTGAGGGGTCTGCAGAGGTAAACGGATGACAAAAACACAAAGCTGAAAACAGGACAAAAGATAAAAGGTTTGTGCATTAAAAGGGTCACATGCCTGCAAAAATTATACAATTCCAGCTGCTGGTCTTTGCTTGAGTATTCAAGCCCTTGTGGACATGGGGAGCTTTCAGTGAGGGACTGAGTTGTGAAGTCAAGGGTGAGTATGAAAATATTACAAACACAACTAGATGGTACACAAGTCAATTCACAGTGCCTTTTTTTGCAATAGCCACTGAGTCCTTTAGGTATCACCCAGAGGAACACCAAGTGGATATGTTTCTAGTCAATTGCCCTTGATTGTTTTCAGTTAGTTTGCACTTTCGAGACAGTCCCTAAGTGGATCACTTCGCTGCCAGTGTGAGTTTTGAAGCCATACAGCCGTAGTGGAGAGTAGAAGAGAGGCAGGCTTGCTCACATATCACCACTCACAGAGTAAGACACATCCCACCTGATACACTCACACACACTCTCTCTTTTTCTTCACACATTTGTGCATAAAGCCACACATCATCCCTCCTGTCACTGGAGCAGTGTGTATGGAGAACCTGATGACTACCGGCTGGCAACAATAGAAGACAAAAGAACGATCCAGTGGCGAGAAGAGGGACGATCCTGTTGGGATCCGATGCTGCAGTCGGGAGCATCTGCAAGCTTAATTGGGCGATTCAACCCAAGCAGCTGTGCACAGCCCACACGCTGAAGCTGAGAGGGACAGCCGAAACAGAGGATAGACGTGTACACCGAGCAGACAAGGCTGGCTGATGTGGACCTACAACCTGTCAAGTTCTGGGTGAGCACTTTCATCTTCTCCAGAAAGGGCCAAATTTGCAATGTCCCACCTGTAATCAGGGCTTAAATATAGGGGGCTGATTTGGGAAGTCTGACCTGTAACTTGTCTTTGCCGTTGGGTTGACAAGGACCTGGTGGATACCGTATTGTTAATTTAAATCATTTTCTATTACTTCAGGAGCTTCAAAAGCATTTGCGTCCAATCTAATGCAACAATTCAGCCTGCGCCCAGCTTAATTACCTCTGGTGTTCCTGCATGCAAATAATGAGCCCCATCATTTAACTACGGCTTGTCTGTCTGTCTTTGGACGTCCTCTTAAAGGTGGTTTTAAAGGGATAGTTCATCCAAAAATGACGTACTCTCATGTATGCCACTTACTGACCCATGTTACATTCCACTGTGGAATTTTATAACTTAATATGTGGAAGAAGAGTTGAAGAGTTCTGTCCAAAAAGGAAAGAAAACACTACAAGGGCTGATCCACACAGAACGTGTTTTTGAATGTGAGGAAGTAGGTCATAGTGCAGTGAAGTTAATAAATGAATACTGCTTGATTCCTATAGTTTTTTAAGGTTGATCTAAGTTTAACTTGAGCATTAAGGTTATCATTAACACATCTGTTCAAGAGGACAACAAACACCACAAGGGTTGATTCAAGGAAATGTGAGACGCAGGGCAGTGAAATAAAAAAGTTTAAGTTGAACTAACTTAATTTGCGCAATGGCGCATGGTGAAGTGCAAAAATGCATTCTGTGAGCAGAAACAGACAAAACCTACTTCTGAAATGATATTTCAGATTAAAATAAAGCACACCAAGGCATCTTCTAAGATTTGTTGTCATTGATGGCAAACCTTTCTGGTTTGCATGTCGCAACCAAAAGAGTTACGAATATCAGTCAATAGTGTTGTAAATTGACATTTGTTCCTCACTTTAAAAGACTCCAAATGTAGTTCATAAGTCTAGTCAACAATGTTGGGTCTTTGGTAAGTATAAACACTTGTACAGAAAGATGTGTGAATTTTTTAAATTTTTAACATTTTCCAGCATACGGATTTAGAACAACTAGAGTGCAAGTAAATAATAAAACAATTACAATTTTTGTGTGAATTTTTCCTTTATTACCATATAATTTTGTATTTCAATATACAATTGCAACATGGGGTTGCGCCGTTAACAGTTTGGTGTGTTCAAGTCCTCCTGGGAAGTTCACATGTATAGAAGGTGAGTTGGAAGGTTATGATTATATATTGATTTTGCGAAGTCGTAATAATAAAGGTCTGTATGCTTTTGAATTGTTCTTGCTGTACTTTGATTACACATACCAATTTGTCTGCACAGTATAACTTGAAAACGCCTTAAATCTGCAGTGGTCAGGTGGTACAGCCGCCACGTGGTATTAGTCGTAGCTCTCAGAAAATTACGAATTGATATGCTGGGTTGTACTTGACCCTCTCTGAGCGGGATGCAGAAGCACTAACAAGGATGTTAAAACGACAGCTGCTAGCCTCAGTCGCTAATGTGCCTCTCGAGGCCAGGGGTGTGAGGTCTACATGCACAGCTTTTACTGCCCTCCGTCCATTACACTCACCCCCTTTAAACCTCACTCCCATCTGGTCACAGCTTCAGTTGTATCAGGTCCTTCTCAACCCCCCCTGCGATTGGGCTTCGAATCAGGGTCTCTGGTGTGGGAGGCTGACAAGGACTCTAAAGACCGCAGCCACTGATGCGCCTCTTAAGGCCGGGGAAGTGAAGTTTACACACACTGCTCTTACTGGCCTACATCTGTTACACAAGCGCTTTAAGGCTTTTTAAAGTTCAGAATCGATAGTTATTATTAATTTCCCTTATAATGCCAGATGCATTCAAATCACTTTGGTCAGTGCAAGATGGCAGAAAATACAGCACGGCTTTTAAAACTATAAATAAAGATTATGCATCAGGTGTGTTTTTGCTTTATTCAATTTAGGAAGGTTCTGTACACTCAATAATTATATATTCTATAGTCACTGATCAATACTATCATATTTTACCATCATCTTTTTAGCAACAAACCTACCATCAACTTTGCATCTGCAACTTCATGTCCCCAATTGGGAAACTGGGAAGTCTCCCATTTATAATTACGACATTACGAGCTGTAGATGTGCATGCAGCTAGCAAATGCCATCTCTACCACATGACCTGAAACCTCAAGTGTCTTTATTCTCATCTTGAGAACTCGTCTGTTGTGTCACTACTCAGGCATCATGTTTTTATTGTAGTGTCCCTGCTCAAAGCTTAAACATCTAAACCATATTGAACCCAAACTTTTATGGCAATAAAATGTGTGATGTAATTTCGTTTTGGCGTCACTGGTGTTGAGGGCGTTATTGAACCTGGGTTATTCAGCCCTGTAAGTGATAAGCTCCGTCTTTACTGGATCACCAGCATATGGTTTCATTGTTGCCTTTATGACAATAATAAGATACACAGAGCTCCTGATGAAAGCATGATGAGCAGAGAGGATCACTTTCTATGTGGGCAGTGGAGGAGGAGGAAAATACATTGCGGCTGTTGTGTTAGGATCAGTACAGACAATAAAGATCAGGCTTGCAGCTCGCAAGGAATAATCACCTTCCCATCCAAGTCTTTTCTTCTCTGTTGGGATGTATATATTCAAATGAATCTGCTTCTCGAACAAGAACAAATGTAGGGCATGGCTTGATCTTGTTCATCACGAATTGATTGGATCGTTGGAATATTTGTTTTGCTCTGTGACGTGACATTTTGACATGTGAGTGACAGGTTGTCCTGCTCTCATGCCAGTAAATGCGTCACTAGAGAAAAGAAGAGATGTCTCTGATTCATGTCTTCAAATGATGGACGGGTAAATAATTTAACACGTACTGCACATGCTCCTTACTTAAGTCCCCATTAATGTTTTTTATTTTTTATTAGTCACTTGTGTTCTCCATTGAACCCTTGTAAACTGCTACCGAGTTTCTTTTGGTATCACATTTAATGAGCTTGAGATCCCTCTATCATCGCAGGACTGGTCCTCCTTCAAGGCAAAGTACAGTAATTGAACACTTTAAAAAAATCATGAAAAGGGGACAAAAGCAGTTTCGAGCCAATCGTTAATGTTTTATTCATTGCCTTGGAACAAGGCTTTATTTTGCATATCTGAGGCTCCCGATGGAGTGCAACAAAACGCAGCGCATTTGACGAGTGTGTTATGGTTTGCATATAAATTGCTGGTCAAAGATCACAGCATGTGAGGCTTTTCAAACTCAGTCTCCAGATTAAAAGATTAGTTCACCATTTTCCACTCAGTTACTCATCATGTTCCAAACATGTATTCTTTTTTTTGAGGAGCACAAAAGAAAACATTGTGAAGAATGTCGTGGTTCCTCTTTTCCATTCAGTTGCAATGAATGGGATTGAACTGTTCAAACATATAACATTTTAGTTGTCTATATGACGTGTCATAGAATAGAACCGAGGTCCTGACTTCATAAAATCCCAGGATGTCCTTTGTAAGAGTAGGGGTTTAACCCCTGGCATCCTGGCCAAATTTGCCCATTGGCCTTGGTCCATCACAGCCTCCTAATCACCCCCATACTCTAATTGCCTTTATTGCTCTGTCTCCTCTCCACCATTAAGCTGGTGTGTGGTGAGTGTTCTGGCGCGAAATGGCTGCCGTCGCATCATCCAGGTGGATGCTGCACATTGGTGGTGGTTGAGGAGATTCGCCCCATTCTATGCAAGCGCTTTGAGCTCTGGAAAAGCGCTATATAAATGTAACTAATTATTTAATTATAATAGCTTCATGTGAAGAACAGACCCGTTTTTTACACTAGTTATATGGCTTCAGAAGACTTAGAATATAGAGCATTATCGTATTTTCCTGCATATAACCCGCAGACGCAGATAACCTGTTTTTAGGGGTTTGTGTAAAAAATCGTTGGTATATCCCACACCTTCATATAACCTGCACCCATAGATTGATGAACTTTTTGTGTAAGCTCAAGCTTTCGAATTTCGCATGTTGCTCTTATGACGTCAGTTGTTGTCAGTTGCCAGTTGCATGATTGACAGGTCAGACAGCCTATCAGCGCCACCTCTCAGAGTGATAGTACAAGCGCCATAGACAACAACCCTCGCAAGAAAGAAAAACAAAGAAAATACCGCAAAAAAACCCATACGTCCTTAGGGACGTAACAAATATATTGAAATATTATTATGCGTAAAAATAGCCTGCAACCTTATATAACCCGCACCCCCTCTGTGGGGTTTGTAAAATCTGGTATAACCCGCAGGTTATATGCGGGAAAATACGGTAGTTGTATGAACCACTTTTATGGTGCTTTTGTGAAGTTGCAAAGCCTCATTCCACACAAATTGTAACTGAATTGTAATTGTAATTGTAATTGCACCCAGTTCAATTCTTACAATTTTTCCTTATGTGTTTCTCAAAAGTACTATAGTGCTAAATTAACGTGTTCTGATATTTGAAAGAAAAATTGGTACACAAGAAAACTAGAGAATAGCAATATGGTCTCTGGTTCATTCTGTACTGGCAGCACTCACTGTAATTGTCCCTTTTGTTTTGTTGTAGCTGCTGTTATTGCTTAAGGCATGTCAGCCTGCGCTGCTTAATCGCACTGTGGGGAAATTTGATGCACATTTTCCCCGTGTCTTTTCTTTTAACATGACCAATTCCTCCAACCCTTGACATCCGACGTTCTCCCATGGGTTTCAGAGGACGGCGTATAGTGCTTTTGCTCTGCTCAGTCACGGACTAGAATTACTAGAATTACCTTTTCACCGTCCTTGGCTACTTTCTAATGTTCGGGGTGAGGCTCAGGTTGCATGTCTACGGTGTCGCCCTGCGTTGGGCCTTCATTTCTGCCAGCTCTTTAATTATGTAATTGGATTAACAACCTGCGCATCAAACAAGCCCTAAAGCTGTTTGTCCTCTTCTATCAAGATGAGATTGATTTGATGGGAAGGTATTCGATAAGCCGTCCCCTTAATTTCCACTCATCGGATGCTGGCAGATGGAGGTTGATTAATTTTTTAAATGTTAGTCCCAAAAATAGCCCCTCTGGTTTGGAAGTCCCCCCACAGGTTACACAAGAGGCAGATATCTCATGCTGGATGGCATTAATACACGTTTCCTGACCGATTCAATGTTGACGTTTAATCAATTATTCATTGCGCTCTACAATCGGCCATATCTGATAAATCCCCAAGCGATGACATATTAAGGCCACGTTTTGAGCGTGCCACCTCAAAGTTTCAGCCTGAACAACAGCCAGAAATGGAGCTCTGTGTTATGAAGGGTAATGATGTATAGAGACTTATAACTCTATTCTGCTCATTTTCACGCTTGAGATTCATAGTATCAATTTAAAGACTTCTATCTGCCCTCTGTTCTGCATTAAAGTCATGACTCATTTCATCAGCCAATTTTACTGGCTGAGATTGAAGCAGAGAGAGCAGTTTAGCCTGCTGTTGCTTCAACATATAATTCATATCCATTCGCCAGAGGAACGAGTGCGATAATGACAGGAAGTGATTTTTTAGTGCCTGTTTGTGTAACATTGGTAGTTTGGTGTAAGGTTCATTCAGCTTGACATGCTTTCTGAGTTATAGCATGTGAAACAAAGATTTCAAGCTGTATCATTGCAAGATTAAATAAAATTATAAATAAAATTATGGGAATCAAGTGGTTACTACTCTTCTAATGCCACATCTTTATTCTCTGGTTGCATCAACTACTTTCTTTAGATCATTTGGAATATTGTTCATGAATTGCTAGTAATTTTTACTTTGTTCTCAAAATATGATTCCTTTTTTATAAATATTACTACTTTATTCACATATTTACTTTTTCAATACATTACAATTCTAAAAATATGACTTTATTCTCAGGTTTCACAAAATGCCTATATATTCATTATTTTGATTCACAAAATATTTAAAGAAATTCTCCATAAAATATTGCCCCTTTATTCTCAATGTTGACCTTACTCACAAAATATTGATAACTTATTACTTTGTTCTCCAAACGATTGTAGCTTCTTTTTCTTGTAACATTAAAACATGATTAGTTTATTACAATATAATTTTAACAAGAAAACTTCTCGGCTGGTTTAACCGTTGGACAATGCTACTTTAGAAGCAAAAACAGCTTTGACAGTTTCATCAAGAATTTAGTAGTAGTTCAGATTTTTTTGTCCTAGTTTTTCCATTTTTTTATTATTTTCCACTGCTTGTCGTCTCAGTGCAAACAGCCCTGGTTGATCTTTTAGTTTCTTTCTGTAGACGAAACTGTGCCATAGTTGTTCCAGAAACTTTTGGACTTGAAGAGCCTTTGATGTCGATCATGAGCAAAACAGCCCGTTCCCCAAGGATGGTTTAATTGTTCACGTTCGTTTATTGGATCGTTCTTGACAATATGGCGACAGATGGTGAGAGAGAGAGATCGGTTTAAACCCACACCCCTTTGCTTCCCGTCCCCTGCGGTAGCTGTCAGAAAGACCTGAATCATTTCATCAGATGGGTTTTGTAGTGACGCTCCAATTCTACACACCAAAGTGGAATCAGCAAGAGAGTTTGTTTACACAGCATATCAAGGTGTCTTCATGCTGACGTTCAGCAAGCGGCACTGGGGCGGCGTCCAAAAAAGATTCTCTTGAGCCTTGAGGAAATGGATCCGTTCTGTAGAGAGTTTGCCAGATGTCGTTTTACCAGTTGTCAAATGGATGAAGGATGTAGAAAGAATGACTAAAGGCAATTGATTTTGTTTGTCGTGATGGACGGGATGCCAGCTGAGCTCCAGTTCATTCCTATTGGATGTTCTGTAAAGCTTGTCTGACCTAAGCAACAGCATCCAAGGTGGGCGGAGCTTATCTTTTCTGTGCAACACCCTCCCTACCTTTAACTTCCTGTGTCAGCGTGTCACTTGGCTACTTGCAGGGCCTCGAGGAGGAGGCAATATAATGACCCCCATGTCAATGCGTCCATCTAAACCAGACAAAATTCAGAATAGACAGTGCTGATGAGACGTGACAGCTCTCATGTGACTTGAAATAGAAAGTACAGGCAAGCTTGAACATCTCAAGCCTGTTGCCAGGCATTGATGAATTATTCAGCTATAACAGAACGCATTATGATCAGACCGCATGTGGAAGCAATTTTTTTTTCAACTACAAATCTCACTTTGTTTCTGTCTCCATCTGTTTCTTGCTTTTAATGTTTCAATTGTCTTTGTGTATCTGTTGGAATGTGGTAGATTAGTTTGATTTTACAAATTCAGTTTCATTATACTATTCATTATTCTCTTTTCTCATAATTTTGACCTTCTTAAAATAACTCCTTTATATTCTCAATATTGCTGTCAATCCCATCATTTTGACTTACGATATTGCCACTTTTCTCTAAATATTACATAATTGCATAATTTTGCATTTTCACGATTTTTACTTATATAAATCCTTTTTTGCTTTATTGCTCAATTACAATATTTTATCATTTTGACTTTAGCTCACAAAATATTATAATATTTTTATATTATTATAATTATATGTATTTATTATTATATTTAATTATATATTATATAATTATAAATATTATTCTCAAAATATTTACTATGCATAATTTTTGGTCACTCTTTGACTAGTGTTTCTGAAGTGACAGATTTGACTGTCATTGTGAGGTTTGTCTGAAAGGACATTTGTCAAGGACACAATCAGGTTCTTCACTGTCTGTCTTCGATCAGGAGTAACGTGAAATTGCAACACACTTGTCAAAAGCTCAAAACTGTCACGCATGAAAGGATGAAATTTTGTAATTGGGTAATCCATCTTTTTTGTCACATGCACATCATTTCTCAAGTAAGACCAGCTGTGCAGTTTGCTTCTGCTTTTCTGAAAGAGAAGAATGAAAAATGTGTGCCAGAGGATTTGTAATTAGATCTGTTTGATCATGAAAATCTATTTTTAATATAAATGTCATGTAAAACGGGTCATTATAATTAATTATATTTAGCTTTGTCTGGAATATTAATATAATTAAGCAATGCAAAATCTTTATTTATCTTGCCCCATAACCTGCTTAATTTAAAGCCTGACAACCATGTCAGCATTTCATGATGCAAATATTAATATTTGAATAATGATTTATAATAATTTAAGAATAAATGTATAATTTTTTTATACAAGCTTAATTATATAAATGTACAATTGTAGAATTATAATTTTTTTGCAACATACAAGGTTACTAAGATAAGATATTAAGCAGGATTTGAGGCAAAAACTAGAAAAAACAAAAATCCCCATAGTGATTTTAGTTGCATGTTCCTCTTTATCCAAATATTGTATTTTATTATAAGCCTAGCAAGTGAAAGATTAGAACTTTACCAGAAATATCAGTATTCACTGTGTCAGAGGTGACTGTAATTAAATGTGCAGCTAATATGAAGTTAATTAGCTCTAAAAACTTGAATTTAAAATGAATAACTAATATTAACTAGAACAAACGAATTATTTGCCTTGAATTCAAGCAGAGCCATAAGTTTGATTCTTTAATAAAAAATTGTTGCTGCTCTTTTTGCATATAAATGTTGTGCTGTTATTTCCATCAAGAGCTGCATCAATTGATCCAGATCTTGTATTGACAGTGTAAGAGTCCAGCACTCCGTAAAGTCTCTTCCAGCACATCCCAGAAGCTTTCAATGAGTTTAAGGCCTGGACTCAGAAGTGCCAAGTCATGTGTGATAATCATTCTTCATACCCCCACCTAACCATTCTTTCACAATTTTAGCCTGATGACTCTTGACTGTCATGACAATGGTTGTTTAAGAAATGAAAAGCTACATCATCAATGTAATTAGGGTTAGAAGTATTGTTGCCAAACATATAACATGCTAGAAATCACAGCAATAATGATCCAGTCATTAAGTATTTGTAAGTTAAGTATTAAGACTTAAGATTGCTTTGAAACAATCTGTATTGTAAAAAGCGCTATATATAAGTAAAGGTGACTTGACTTAAGTATTTGCCTGTTTAAATCCAAACAGCCACTTTGTTGTCCAGGCAGTCTCGATTAATCAATTAAAATGAATCAGCATTTGACAAATTGACAACTTTTTTTTGTGATTTTTGTCATTAGGTAAAGGGTGTCATGCTTAGAAATAATGAGAAAAGAGCCACAGTCCTTTTGAATTTGCAGAGCTTGCTGAAAAAAGTACCCAGCACTGGGTTTTCTCAGTACTTTCTTCGTTCTTCATATCTCATTTCATCCTCCTTCCTCTCTTTCCTCTTAAGCCTGTTCTCAAAGAGGCCTTAGGATTGACAGTCATTTGCAGTGGCTCAGCGTTAATTCCCCATGAACGCCGGGGCATTGATGGAGCTCCCACCCACTGGATTTATACGGTGACAGCGCAAAGGGAGCTTGAGCTCTTGGGGGAGTAAAAAGGGGAGCAACCGGTAAGTTCCTATTGAGTCAAGCACTCCCCCAATCCCCTCTATCTCTCCGTCTTTCCCAAGCCTGCTTCTGTCATGCCGTATAATTGCTCCCAAAAAGTGAGTGTAGCTTCCCAAAAATATTCATCACTGTTCTCGTGATTAAAAAAAGGCATGTGTTTGAAAGGTCTATTTTTCGTTCATGATTGTATTAGATTTGTAGGTATTAATTATAAAAGTATTGTGGGAGTTTTAACCGTTTTGTTAATGAATCGTTGAATAAGTCAGTGAATCGTTTCTTTAATGATTCAATGAATCATTCAAAACACAAAAACGCATCCGCTTTACAGCCAACCACTGCCAAAATGATGTAACCTGCAGAAAGAATCACTGAAATCTTTCTAGTGAACCGATACAAATAGGATTGATCAAAATTCTCACCACTAGTGACAAAGTAAGGATTATATCCAAATGACTCATTTATGACAAGTTAGTAAGAGTTAAACAATCATGCCCTAGCCTAGTGTATGCTGGGAAGAGGGTGAATGTAACTGAGATACAAAAGTTCTTTTCAGGCATATTTGAACACAAAAGTACAGTAATACCTCGAGATAAGAGCATAATCCGTTCCAGGGCGGAGCTTGCAACTCGAATTGCTCGTATAATCATGTTTTTCCATAAGAAATAATAGAAAACGAATTAATCTGTTCCAGATCCGTAACAATGGAAAAAAACTTGTTTTTTATTGGTATAGACACACACACAATTATAGAACATGTGTACAGTATAAGGATTCGTGTGATATCAAGTAAAATGTTTATAATTATAAATTTTTACAGACAGTGACGGCAGGTGCGGAGGAGGGAGGGAGGGGGTTGGTACGCAAACACTTGATTCCGTATCGTAACTTACACGAACACTACATAACTTACGTAAACTTAAATTAACAAAACTGAGCTTAGCTACTTTTTTATTTTCTATTATTGTTTTGATTTTTCGATTTATTTTCTTCGCCTGACTACCCTCACTTTCAATTTCACTTGGCGCAGACCTTTTAACGAAATACCTGTCGAGGGAGATTTGTTTCTGTCTCCCATTCAAAATAAATAAGGCACGTGTCGTCAAAAAGCGCCGAAGCGCGACCAGTAGACGATTTATCAGGGTGTTTCTTTTCAATGAAATCAGAAACCTTCTGCCTCATAGCCATCACTTCCTTAATTTCACTTGTAGAAATGTTTTCATCCGGTTCACCCTCCTCCTCCTCGCCACTAAAGAGCTCTTGCAACACCTGCGTATGTTCCATCATCTCACAAAATGGAGAGAAAATCAGCTACTCGGGGGCGATGCGTACTGGAGTCAGCGAACACGTGAAGTGAATGTGCGTCCACAACGGCATCAGTACGCGTGCTCGTATCTAGAATATTTACTCGTATCTAGAAGCAAAAATCTGCCCGAAGGCTTGCTCGTATCTTGGAATACTCGTATGTAGAGACTGTCGTATCTCGAGGTATTACTGTAATGGACTTTTCTAATATGGAATGTCTTGAGTTTTTTTTTTCTGCATTATTTACTAGAGATCTCTTTTTAGAGTCTAAGATTTTCCTTATAACTGGGATTTATAGATCTCACAATGTGACGTTTAAAAGAAATTGACTGGGACATATCTCACAATTGTGACACTTTCACAGTTCCTTCTTTATTTCTCCAAACTGTGAAATTATTTTTATATCTCGCAGTATGACTTTTTATCATAATTACAGCTTTATTTCTTGCAATTTCAATTGAACAAAAAAACGTATACCATATTCTAATATGGAATCTTCATCTCTTTGGTTATTTTTCAGCATTATTTACTAGAGTGCTCCTTCGTGATCCTAAGATTTGGGATTTATTTACTTCGAGTTAAAATTTGCATAGACTTTTCATTCACTACATAGCAACCTATGGATTAAACAGACAAAACCCAACCATTATAGCCCCAAGATAATCTAGTTTTGTTGTTGTTGGAGAACTTCACCGAATACCACTCAATGTGTTTTCTGGGCCAGAAGGGATTTACAATAGCGGAACCATGCTAAATCCCACAATGCGTGAAAACGTTACCGATGCAGCAGGTTTTTCACGGGACATCCTCTGCTGCTGGTTAGCCTGCTGTCGTGTGGTCTCTTTCCTAGAGACAGTGTAAGTCTGCCAGCTGTCATCGCTAGGCCACTGTTGTCTAGCCAGTGCAGAGATTAGAGCTGCTTATTGGAAACAGCAAAAGCACAGGATTAAAAGGCGACGCTGAAGTAGGCCAGGCTCGCATCCAGAAAAAAAATACGGGGGCCACTGTCCCAGAACATCGGCCGTGTAATATCGTTTAATCCTTCTATTTTACACCAGCACATGCCTGTCATATTTCTGTCTAGGTTGGACATTATGCTGTCGTTGTGACGAAAATAAGTGTATACTCTGTGGTTTTCCTTTCATTTGAGGTTATATTCGTAATTCTTCTTTGAAACCGAGTGGGTGGTGAACAGCATTACTTTTGGATGCTGCTGGATATTTTCGTTTTATTCATCATTGTGGGTAATCAGTCTTACAATTAGATATGAGAAGCTTATTATACAGCAAGCTTGAGGAAACTCATTCAAGGTTTGAATTACCATCTCCCTTGTTCAATAAAATCACGTGCTTATTGTTTGATGCTTATTTGTTGAACGCACACATTTTCTCTAATGAAGCCTGTTACAAGAAAATAAAAGGACACTACTTTATTTCATAATAGCCAGTTTTTCTTGTAATTGCAATTTTATATTTCAGAACTATAACCATTTTCTTGCAACTGCCACTAATGTGACACTTGCAATTATATTTCTGACTATTGTGACTTTATAGCTCACACTTACAGCATTATTCTTTGTAATTACAAATGTTTCATTGTAATTAGGACCTTTTTTTCTTGCAATTGCATATTTATACAGTGATCCCTTGTTTAATGCAGTTAATGTGGACCGGAACCCCCCGTGATAGCTGAAAATCTGCGAAGTAGGATCAGCCAATCAGCTCACGGGATACATCCACTCGTGTTCTCATTCGTCGATCTCGCGCCGGGAACCAATCATGTGTCTTGTCTGAGTGCCATGTGTGTGTACAAAGCCTCTGAGAGAGTTTCTCTCTTTGTCTGGCATCCTGGGAAACCGTTTCTCTCGCATCACGATAAAACAACGCTGCTTTCCTCAATACGGCTGCCGATATGGCGTTATTTTATTTTTATTTTTTTATATATTTTTGAAAAATCCATGATGCACTGAGGCTGCGAAACTTGAACTGCGAAGTGGCGAGGGATTACTGATTATTTCATAATCATTACGAAATCATTTTCGTGTTTGCCACTATATCTTTCAATGTGCCAATTTTGTCAATTGTGGCTATTTTAATTAGTAATAATTGGCACTTTTATATTTCACACTGTGACTTTTTCTCACGATTGTACTACATGTTTCACAATGTGGCTAATGTATCTCCAGTGTCAATTTTTAAAAAAAAATATATTTTGAGGTGAAAAAGCCTGACTACATTCTTTTTCATAATGGGTGTCATAATGGGTGTCCCATATTTTGTCTGTAACTTAACCTGAGGGTATATGGAGGTTTAATAGACCTATATTTTTAAGGAACCCAATTTGACTTGACTTACAAACCTAACCTAAGGCTTATTATCTTACAACAGCTGCTGGTGTCAAATGGTTGTCACTGTGTTCTCAAAGTTATACTGGTCGACTGAATGCCTTGATCAATGTATGGAGTTATATAGATAGATAGAATGTATATATATATATGCACACACTGTAAGAGGAGCATAAAAGTCAAGAAGTTGCAACCGCTCTTTTTAATTCACTCAAGTGAGCCAAGAGTGCGAGCATTTGATTTGATCAATGTGCATTTTTCAGGCTTCATCTTTGCCATTTAGTCATTGAGTTCGCACTTTAAGGCAGTTGAACTCCACTAGTGTCAGAGATTAGAGTAACCATTGATTCTGAGACACTTTAAAAGCAGTTTATTCTTTGCCACGCATTTCATGAATGCTTTGGAATAAAGACCTAAGGTTGGTTCCTTTTAAAGAGGGCACTCAGCAGAAGTGAAAGCACTTAAAAAAATGAAAGTGTATGAACGTTATACAAGTTTAAGTTTACTGTAAAAAAAATGTACTCTTGAAAATATACATTTAACAAAATTGTGTACCCTAAAAATGTTAGAAAATCAAAACCATATGTCTAGTTATTTAATTATTTGCATGATCATTATAAAAAATATGTAGAGGTGATAAAAAGAAGCACCAAACATCCCGCTAGGGATGGGGACAGTTAGGTAATCCATGAACTGGATTTCTAACCTTTTTTTTGTTCCCATCTTCCATACCCGAGATGCCAAAAGACTTTTAAGGGATCACGGGCATACTCTCAGTGTGAAGGTAGGCGACTTAAATATGCTCATTCTTAATATACCTCATTTTAAGCTAATGCATTGCACCCAAGCTAAGTAAAAAAATAAGTTAGATGTTGCATGAGGAAATGTTGATTGTAAGTTATTTCATTTAGTAAAGAATTTACTTATTAGAGTAGCATGCTTTTAGCTTAGCAACATGCTAACTAATAAAAAGTCACATTCTCTTCACATTCTCAACGCATATTTTATGTGTTGCTGGGCTCTGATTCAGTCACATATAAAGATCCATTAAGGCTAGGATGCTGCCTATGTGACAGAGGCAGTTTTCCAGTTTTTGAAAAGGATCTGTTATGTCAGAGGAGAATTTGTGGGGTTTTGCCAAAGGCTTCTGATAATTGTGAGGAACGGGGTAAATTACTGAGGTTCAGACTGAGCATCAGCTTTCACGCAGCAGGAGAACAAGAAACGGTTCTCATTGGTGCTTGATAACTCCAGCTAATAGTGTCTAATTGCTCTTGCTGATTTGTAAGCAGCAAGAACATTGATTAAAGCCGAATTAAGTCATGTACACAAGGGTTGCCAACAGCCGGAGGGTCTGATTGTCATTGCAGCTGGTGCAACTTGCCGTAAAAGATGGCAAATCTCAACCAAAGGTCATGCTTTGATTGAATTATCTATTTGCCTATTAGCTCATTGCTGCATTAAGATCCTGTGCAAGGAAGATGCGTTTCATGTGGGTCCAATGAGTGTAAATGTGAACCAAAGGTAGTTGAAAATACATGTAGCTATTTGCATTTGTAGCATAAATGCTAATCTGTCCGGACAACAATCAGGGAAGTAAAACAATTTCTCTATCCGATTTTGTTCATGGATGTGTTTTTTATTTATAAATTATATTTATAAATCCAAATCCACTCTCATGGAAGGATAAACTAACCTGCTTTTGAAATGGCCAGGCAATCTGAAGTGATTCGTTTTGACAAGGTTAGAATGCCAGCCAGTGAAGGGTGTCTTCTTATCCATTCAAGCCAAAGAGACAACCGCAGGACAGCATCCAACCTCCGCAATGTGACCTAGCTTAGGCCATGGCCTTTTCCGACACTGCCCAAAGACAATTCTCATGCAATGCCAGGTTTCACGCTTCTTCATCTCTCTCTTCTTTCTAATTAAAAGCTTATGAAACTTTAGTGTTATATTCACCCTAATGGAATGTGTTGTATTTTTATCGCCCCGTGTTTACATGTAATTGGCCCCAAGAGTCAATTGTGCCAATGAATTGGCAGTTAGGATAAGTATCTCGAGAGGTTCATGGTGGAAGGGATTATAATTGGATGCGTTCTTTGTTGCAGGAGTATGGTTTTTACCGTCAACGTTTTCAGTTCTTCTTGGCATTTTTCCCCTTGACTTTTAAGAAGTAAAATGCGTATATGATAATGAGTCTCTGGGTAGTTTGGTAAGGGCATCTCTTTTTTTGAAATATAACTTTGTAATATTTTAATGCAAATTAAAGTTTATAGTTTGGATATATACACTGATTTCTAAGGCATTAATTAAAATCTAGTAAATCACCTTTTGAAAGTAACTTGATCAAATAAAGGTTGGATTGGTTGCATTGTTACACCAGTAGGTGGAGAAAGGTGACTATTAAAAAATATATTGTCATAGATTCATTCAAAATGCTAATTCATTTATTAATAAAATAAGTAAAGTATTCATTGAATCATTTATTCAATCTCTGTGTTTTAAAATTCAGAAATTAACATTTTGTCGGAAGCTCTAGTAAGTTGTTATTATGTTTAATTGTTTGTTCAGAATCGGGATCTTTATTTTAAACCAAACACTAATTGTGATTCTCAACTTATCCAGAACTGTGTACGGCTCCGATAGGTGTATATATTTTTTTATGTGTGCATGTTTTTTATTTTTAGTATAATAATTATACATTTTTCTAATATTTAACACATTTATTGAAATGATGAAAGGCATACTTGTGTAATTAGCAAAATCACCAATATATATTCATATATATTATATTAAAGCCAATTAATAGATTATGTATTATTTCCTTCAGTTGCGCACTATTTAGCAAGAAATGAGGAGCACTTGTTCTTGCGTCCAACTTAAAACTTTACTAGATGAACACTGCTAACATACGGAGAGTTAACCAATCAGCATTCAGTATGCAAATCAATATGCATATGAGCTGAGAATATTACAGTAATATAAAAAATATTTAATACTAAAAAAAAAAAAGAATGCCTTATTATTAACTAGCGCTTGTATTGTCCTCATATTACTTCAAATTAACAATTTGGTTTGATTTTATGAATCATTTCCTTATTGTTCGTGCAGTGACGGTTTCATTTGATTTATTCATGGCACATGCATTTTGTAGTCCAATAACTAAATTTTTTAATTGAAATTTTGGGGCGAGATTGGCTCTCTTCTTATGCCTGTTTTTACATAATGTTATTACATACTCGCAAGTTCATGGTGTTTCCTGCTAGCGGTCAGATTCATAACATCGAATCATGGTAATAAATGCTTGCAGTTTATGACACCGCACTTGTGTGTAATCACAATCTTTATACCATGTCTGTAATCCTCTTAATTCATTTCCTCAGCTCAGAGGCTCCCTAACACATCCAGTGACTGGCGGCACTCCTGTCAGCGCCGTGTCTCAATTTGGAGGGGCTTACAGAGAGGATGCTAATTTACGGGTACTACTGGCTGTGCCCAAATGCCAGGGGTGCCATACATGGCTGACCTATTTTACTATTGCCCTGTCCGCATGCATGCTGACTGCAGTGCTGCTAGGATCTGGACTACCCACTGGAACTCATTAGCCGCTGTGTAACTAAAAGGAGAAACGATCTTGTGAAATACCGAAGAAGCAGAAGGTCATTTATATATGGTGGAAAATTTTATGAGGTGTGTGTTTTGACATTTTGAAGATGATACCTTGCGCACAAATTCATTTATTTACTGGAGAGAATGCATTTGGAGATGCTTCAGGGTTTGGGCTCTCTGGGATGTGTTGTGCTGAGTTAAATCTGATGTCATGTCATAATAGAGTATGACATTCATCACCATTGTAATCTTAGCTACTTCACTGAACACACTTGCGAATATTAAAAAACAAAACAAGATGTTAATGAGTAACTTGCTTTTAAACTAAATATTTACCATTACTGTTTTAACTTTGGGATCTCCAAACGTACAGTAGTGATGTTTCATTCCTGAATTACATGAATGCTAATGTTTTTATTTTTTATTTTTTAAATGGGTATTACATTTTTAGTAAAATATCTCCCCATTCCCTGATGCGTCCAGGTCGCTCTCACTCAACATTTGGTCTAAAACACAACTGCTCTCAAATGAGTGTGCACACTTTTCATCTCATTCCTTCAAATATGACCGAAAATGTAAAGTAACATATTTTAGCAACTGTGTGAAAGTAAATATCACATAACAGGCACAATAGCGGTATAAACATGAATGTCTATCGATACAATATTCGTCACATGACTAAGCATTCGTCAAGGTTTTCAAATCGCTCTGTTTTCACTGTTCACACTACTGCGAGAACTGCGTTTTGAAATTCATCCACGTGGGAAAGCATTTTCAAAAAGTTCTCAGAGAAAAAGATGCGTTTTTAAATGAAAACCTGTTAGTGTCAAATCCTTGTTGTGAGCGTGTGAGCCGAGTGGTTCCTCGTTCTCGCACGCTCTACGTTATGTGAGTGGGCGTGGTTTCGGGTTTTGCGTGAACCGCGTGCTTTCATGTTGTGTTCGGTGTTGCGCGTGCAGTTTGGTTGTCACCAGCTGACTGGTTGTCACCGTCTTTGTTTAATGTGAACACGCAGCGATGCGTGTCCCCATTGGCTGCGTGTTCTTGTCTTGTCACTGTTACCCCCACCCTCCTCGTATCCTTGTCATTAGTTTGATTTGTCCCGGCTGTTCCGATTCTATTACCCTTCCTCCTGTGGCTATTAAACCCTTCTTGTTTGCTGTCTTGTGCTGTTTCGTCGTCGTTTAATGGTTGTGTCGCTCCTTGTCTCCTGTCTCCAGTCAAGTTTTCCTTGTCAAGTTGTGTCAGTCCAGTCTGGTCTTGTTTTTCCCCTCGGGGTTGTTTTTGTTGAGTGTTTGTTTGCTTTCTGTTATAATAAATTCCCATAATCTTGCACTATTGAGTCCTCACTTCATCCCCTTCCACACACCTTGACAGTTAGAGTCATTGACTCACTCATAAAGACAAATCACTTCACCACCATCTGCATTAGTGATGTAATTTGCAGCTGTAATCCCAGTGCTGTTGGAATAAATATCAACTATATTTGCTCACCACACAGCTTATCAAATTCAAAGACCAGAACTAAATGTTGTATTTTAAAAAACGCTAACATGCTTATGCGAACAGTGTGAATGGCCTAACATTTTACTATGAGTGCCAAAATATATATGCTTGCAGGTTGTGATAAAGACTCAATTGGTTCTTGCTTAGTAAAGGCAAATGGGCCTTTAATGACAAAATCATTCGGTTGCATTTCTAAGTTGCTCTTAAGTACTGTATAAATAATGTATATTGAAGACTTTCGATTGTAAGGGTGTAAATATGTCAGGTGTGACTTTAGGGTTGAGAGTCAGACAAAACGGTGAGGATGGCAAGTCTTGCATCATTGGTTTCTCTCCATTTTTCACATTCTTGTGACTTTTTGGCGAACAGCCATTGTTTTCAATGTCATTATCAACATCCTGTGGAGAAACTGTGCTCTCCATATGTCGATGGAAATTGGCTGTAAATAGTGTTTGTTTATCTGGTAATGAAACCAACTGGCTCTTTTCTTAATCTTGAAATCAATAGTCTCTCAAGGTCAAAACCTTTTGGCCTTCGCCACATATTTACGCAAACTTTTTCAGAATGTTTATCAATGAGTCTGTAATGTAAAGTGTAAATCCATGCTTTGCCTGGCACGTGCATTAAATGCTAGGATACATCAATTCAAAGTACTTTTGATTAATGAAAACAACACCGTGAAGATGATGCCAGCAATTGTCTGTTTACGTCCTGCTGTCTTGATTGCCACGTTTAGGCAGTACCAACTCTATTTTTGACCTTATTATCTAGCTCCTACATCATAGCTGGAGCCAAGGAACAACCTGACTTCAATGAGCCAAGGTAAAAACCTGCTTTAAGTGCCTCAAATGGAGCATCAGTCAATTTATTCACAGGATTGTAATCCAATAAAAGAGTCAGTCCATCACTATGTTCTTGTTGGAAGAGGTCCATTGGGGAGTCATGGTTAGTGTCTTTGTTCTGGTAGGTCATGTTCATGGACCATGATAATCTGAATAATTCATGCCATTAGGAAACTGAGCAATGCCAATCGATGCTAGCTTAGAGGGCCTTTCTGTTCTCACCTATATTAAATATGCATGTTAAACAAGTCATGTTCCCAGCCTGCGGTGAACCATTGTCTTTCTTCTCTGAAACGCAATTGATACTCTATCCCCTTAAGAGTTGTGTGTGATTGTTCTGTGCTGCTTCTACGATAGCATGTCATCTCTCATTAGCTTTTAGCTGATTAGCATGACTGTTCATCAGACATAACAGGTGAAATTCAATGAATGATTTTAACCTTCTTTTATTGAAGGTGATATGATTTTATCTTCATATTCTTATGTTAAAACTAAAACATACAGTGCATGATTATGCTTTAATTTCTAACTAAACTATTTACAGTAATCCCTCGCCACTTCGCGGACATGTCGCGTCCTCAGTGTATCGCGTTTTTTTCAAAGATATTCATCGAAAAATAAGTTTAAAAAATACAGCTATTTTGGCAGCTGTATTGAGGAAAGCAGCGTTGCTTCATTGTGATGCAAGAGAAACGGTTTCCCAGGATACCAGACAAAGAGAGAAACTCTCTCAGAGGCTTTGTACACACACACGGCACTCAGACAAGACACGTGATTGGTTCCCGGTGTGAGATCGACCAATCAGAGCACGAGTGGATGTATCCTGTGAGCTGATTGGCTGATCCTACTTCGCAGATTTTCGCATATCGCGGGTGTTCCTGTTCACATTAACCGCGATAAACGAGGGATTACTGTATAGGTTTAGCATATAGATTTAGTTTAAACTTTCTTTGTGTGGAACGGACTTTTTTCAGTGCTGGGTTTGGGATCATTATCCTGGGCTACGTTGACGCATAACCCATAAAGTTATAATTTATTCATCCTCTTGTAGTTCCAAACCTGTATGGCTATTTCTTCTGTGGAGCGTAAAAACATTTGGACCCCCACTGACTTGCATTGTATTAACAAAAAACAGACTTCTTTCAAATATCATCTTTTGTATTCTACAGAAGAATGAAAGTTGTTCAGGTTTGGAATGAGTTGTTTTGTGGTCAACTCTTAAAGCCGTAATTGTTCGCTCTTCGCACTATCAGCATTTCGCAGTTGCTGCGTCTTGTTTGTCTTCTCCTTAAAATCCCAAATGACTGCTGAATCTGAGAACATCCCTAATCTCAGTTGGCTTCTGTTCTCTAGCAACACGCTGATGCCCTTGTCAGCATTTGTTTGGCCAAGGGTACCGCTGCCTCTCTGAAGTGCGACTTCCCCTTGACACAGCACCTCCAGGGAGTCCACATCCGCCCTGAGAATTCGTCATTTGCCCCGTCCTCATCCTCGCTCTGCTTCATCCCGTCTGACCGTAAGGTTTCCTCGAGCTGCAGATAATGGATGGGCTTGCGGAGCAGCTAGAGACAGAATGAGGAGGATATGTACGGTTATGTAAAGAGATGTGTGGGCAGCATTTGAAATCGATGTGAGTTGAAGAGTGCCATCAGCAGCACTAAACTAGTGCAGATCCAGTGGTGATATATGGGAAAGTTGACGCCTCCACATACTTCCTTTCAGCTTACGGCTCCTCCATGAGTTCTCGCACCTGCCCTAGAGTTTTTTTTTTCAGTGTGCATTCATTATTCCTTTTTATGTACTTTCTCTCTAATTAAGGTACTAGGTTGCCTCAATTGCTCCCGGTCCGTATCATCGGTTTAATTGTTTTTTTCCCTCCATCCCAGATAGACTTTTCTCTCTGATGTTTGTGCGATTTCAGTCTGGGCTTTTGCTGCTTTTTTTCTCTTCATTAAACCTGGTCTTGTTTTTATCCTGAATTCGGCAGAAACATCAAGCACCACCTAGTTACATGTTTTTCCCACTCAAAACAAGTACTACTTCAAAAATGTGGAATATTTTAATTTCCTTTTCACTTCATATTGCTCTACATAGTTTGCTTCCACAGAATGTGTTCATTTTATGATATCTACAGTTGCATAAAGAGTCAAAAGACAAAAGTGGACTTAAGTCATTCTTAATTTATCATTGCATTAGATAACAAAATTATTTATTTATTAATTAGTATTTCTATATTATTGTAGTTTTTCTAATTTTTAACTGGCTTTTGTTTTATTTGATCATTTTGGTTTAAGTTTTTGTCATTTTTATTACTAGTACACGACGACGACTACTACTACTACTACTACTAATAAAATTAGAGATGCCATGCTGTGTGCAATATCATCCAGCAGGACTAGATGGGTTTAGTGGTGGGTCAGTAATTACCTGGGTAAGTAATTTCTTTGGAGTCGCACAGACATCCACATGCTAGCCAATGTTTTACTTGTACACTGTTAGGTACCGGGATGAAATCCTCAGACCCATTGTCAGACCTTACACTTGTTGCAGTGGTCCTGGGTTCCTCCTGGTGCATGATAATGCCTGGCCTCATGTGGTTGGAGTGTGTTAGCAGTTTTTAGGTGAAGACATTGGTGCTATTGACTGCCCATCATATTCCCCAGACCTGAATCCAATTGAGAACCTCCTGGACAGGATGTATTGAGGTATCTGAAGCTGTCAATTAGCACCACAGACTGTCCAGGAGCTCACTGATCTAGCTCTGGAAGGAGATCCTCCAGGACACCATCTGCTATCTCTTTAGGAGCATGTCCAGATGTTAGGGGCATGTGAGTGTATATACGAGCATGTTGGAGCCATACACACTACTGACTTACATCATGTGTTGCTTTGATGAACTCCATGCAAGTTAGATCAGCTTGTAACTTATGTTTTATGGTATGCTTTTTTTTAACCAGGCCCTTAGTGTGTTTATGGTTTTACTTTCCATGAACCATTTTCCATTTCAATTAAGATTTTCAAATGTAAAATTTCATTAATTGCTTAATTGAGTGTTCCATTAATCTTTTATTTTATTTTTTTTTATTTGAAATTAAACCCATTTCCCTTATTTGTAAGGGCAGCATTTTTTCTATTATTTGTTTTATTTCAGCTTTATTTCGTACCAAAAATGTTTTAATATTTACTTTTCTATTTTTAGTTAATAACACTAAGTGACATTTATTTTAAAGAAATATGTTTTTCAACCAAAGCACTGAAATGTGAATATGATTTTGAGAATATGAGAATATTTGAGATTTTGAGCACTGAATATGAGAATATGGTTATTGTGAATGACTACACACTAAAAGCTAGCTTGACACCAGTTGGTGTGATAATTTGCTTTTAGAGATTAAGAGTGATTAAAATGCTAAGTACTTTTTGGCGTCTATGTTAGATTTCACAGCAATGTTTTTCCCTTTTTTTTAATATATTTTTAGAACATTATTCTCTTCCGTATTAATATTTTATGTGTAACCAGCCTTTCAACAGCTGTTATGGGAAAAAACACTAATTGCTTGATTTACCCTTCACATATCGACTAACAGCTGTTATGTAATACTCCGGTGACGTGCTACCTTGCTGAGGTGAAGAACAGAGCAAAGAGGTAGCCGTGTCTCTCATTTACTCCTGACAATTTCAGGTCGAGGCCAGATCGATTTAAATTCCATTGCAGATGAAGCTAAAATTGGAACTAAAAGGTCTTCTCTCATGTCGTTCCAAACCTATATGTGGTATTCCACTTCTGTGGAACACAAACAATATTTTAAAGTGTTTTTTTTCTATACAATGAAGTCCGATTTTGGGCTCTATTAATGTTGATTGTATGGACAAGAAATGTTCTTCAAAATATCATCTTTGTGTTATTCAGGTTTGGAATAACATGAGTGTGAGTAACTGTTGACTGTGCATTTCGGTGTAAAATATCCTTTTTAGGGTATCTCTAACTATGCAATGATATAGTTATGGTACCTCCATTCCAGCAATCTATAGTTATTGCACGTCAGCGTGACATAAATTCATATGGGAGCACTTTCCTGGAGACAATTAAATTTAATAAGCTGTTGAAATATGCTTTGTTGACATCTCATGTGGGGGAGAGACGTTGGGGTGGAAAGGAAAGTGTCAGGGTATTAATCGTTGCCTATAATATTAGTATTCGTGATTTTCTGATGTGACCCAAGACGCCTGAGTCATAGTTGGGTGTAGTTATCCATTCCCCTCACTCACTTCATTGCTGATTGGATAGCTTCTTAGTGTCAGCTGATATGGGTTTGAACCAGGGGCTGGTCATGTGTTGGGTTACCAGAGATGTAACAGAGAAGATGGGGAAGGGAGAAGAGTTCTGCTTGTGTAGATATTGAAGTGTCACTGTTAAATGTTCAATAACAACCTGAGATTGGACTAATAACCTTCTGAAATCAAGGTGAGCCTCATTTAGTTTTAGCACCAGTGTGGGCCTAAATGTTTGATTTGAATGAAAATGCACTGACAGTCTTCAATTTGTACATTTGTGAAGATTAAGTTAACATTAAAATATTGAACAGTCTTTTTATTGAAAAGCTAGTTAACAGAAATCTGCATAATTGCTGGCTAGCTCAAAGCTTGATACTGTACATTTCTTGATTTATGAAGATAAAAAAGTCCTGATTTTAAAGAGGGGATTAAGCCATTTGAGATTTCTCAATCTTCATATGATCAATCATTTTCTCCTTTTATTTTTAACGTAATGATTTTCAATGAAGAAGGGTGTATTAAGTTTGTTTCATATTGCATTTAAACTTAACCACTTAATGTTTCAGTGGTTTAATCTTAGTCTAAAAGGCCTGCTCTCACCAAATAACTTGGTGCAGTAACAAGTTAGTGCAATATCATCATCCAACTTGTCTGTTCAAACTCATGCATACACAGATTTGGTGAAAATGCAAATTCACTCTTCTGACAGTATGTGGTATTTATTTATAGAAAAGCAGAAATACCCCAGTTAGGTACACAAATTACTCCTAAGCCTTATTTGTGTTTAATTTAAAATTGCAGTTTTACTGCTTTGAAAAGCCATTAACCTGACTGCAAGATTACTTATCTGTACTGAAAATGTGTTGCAAGCTTTTGTTATGGCTTAAGTTTTTCAAAACAACTTTAGAAGTAGTTATACATGCTCTTACATAAATGTTGGTGAGTAACAGATTGGCTTATTACAGTTTATTTTAACGTGCTGTAGAAGTGGTTATATTTGAGAGCTGCAAAAGTCATGATTGATCAATACCTGTTTTTTGTGTTCTTGTCTCTAGGTGTGAGGTGCAGTGATTCAGCCCCTGTAAGAAAGGGGCATGGCGGGTTGTCCATGCCTGAGCTTACCGGGGCTGCTTGTGCTCCTAATCGCTGCATCCATATCACATGGTCAGAGCTGCCCACAGCGCTGTGACTGTATCCCTCATCAGAGAGCTGTGATGTGCCAGAACAAGCGCCTGGGATCTATTCCTGAGGGTATCCCGGCTGAAACACGGCTGCTGGATCTGAGCTGCAACAGTTTACGCTGGGTGGAATACAATGAATTGGCGACTCTCTCGAGACTTGAGGAGCTTGACCTTAGTGAGAATCTCATCAGCGTATTGGAGCCTAATGCCTTCTCCAGCTTGCTTAATCTTAGAGTGTTGCGTCTGCGAGCCAACCAGCTTAAACTTGTGCCCATGGGTGCCTTTTCACGTCTCGCCAACCTCACCACTCTGGACCTAAGTGGGAATAAACTGGTCATCCTGTTAGATTTCACCTTCCAGGACTTGAGGAACCTCCGCAATTTGGAAGTTGGTGATAATGACCTAGTGTACATTTCAAACAAAGCTTTCTTGGGATTGGTGGGACTCCGAGAGCTAACCATTGAAAGGTGCAATCTGACTTCTATAACTGGACAGTCTCTTTCCTACCTTCGAGGCTTGATGACTCTTCGTTTACGCTACCTCAGTATCTCTTCATTGGAAGAGCAGAACTTTCGCAAACTGGGTGGACTGCGGGCTCTCGAGATTGACCATTGGCCTTTCCTTGAGTACATCTCTCCGCACAGCTTCCAAGGTCTCAACCTTTCTTGGCTCTCGATTACTAATACCAATATTTCCACCGTGCCTACAGGAGCTCTTCGCAATCTAATTCACTTGGCTAGCCTCAACCTGTCTTACAACCCCATCTCGGTTCTTGAGTCCTGGGCCTTGCGGGACCTTGTCCGTTTGAAAGAACTGCACCTAGTTGGTACCAACTTGATATCAGTGCAGCCCTATGGTCTTGGAGGCCTGCAACAGATACGATTGCTCAACTTGTCAAACAATGGATTGGTAACCTTGGAGGAGGGATCCTTCCACTCGGTCAACACGTTGGAGACATTACGTGTTGATGGCAACCCTTTGTCCTGTGACTGCCGCCTACTGTGGATCCTGCAGCGCCGAAAGACCCTCAACTTCAACGGAAAGTCGCCTGTTTGTGCCACACCTTTGGAAGTGCGAGGAAAAGCACTTAGCACCTTTTCAGACTCTGCGCTCTTTGACCATTTCACCTGTCAGCGGCCCAAAATTCGTAACCGCAGGCTGCAACAGTTGACAGCACGCGAAGGCCAGGTAGTGTCGTTTGTATGTAGAGCGGAAGGAGACCCAGCTCCGGTCATCTTTTGGATTTCACCTCAGCGCCGACGTATCACCACCAAGAGTACTGGGAGAATCATTGTCCTGCCTGAAGGTACGTTGGAGATCCGTTATGCCCAGGTAACAGACAGTGGCACTTATATCTGCATAGCAAGCAATGCTGGTGGCAATGACACCTACTTTGCCACCCTGACAGTTAGTGGATTGCCACTGGATGGTCCTTTGGCAGCGAATCGCACATACTACGTGGGTGATCTTAATGACACCAATTTAAATGACACTCGTGTCTTCCTGAAGTTCACATTGGACCTCAAGACCATCCTGGTGTCCACAGCAATGGGTTGTATTATGTTTTTGGGTGTGGTACTTTTCTGTTTCATTCTCTTGTTTGTGTGGAGCCGAGGACGAGGTCAGCACAAGAACAATTTCTCAGTAGAGTATTCATTCAGAAAGGTTGACGGTCCTGCTGCCAGCGGGGGTCAAGGAGGAGCACGAAAGTTTAACATGAAGATGATATAAGATGGACTCATAGTTTAAAGGGGTAAAGCGCACATTATTTCAAACTCAAATATATTTCTAACACCAGTCCAACGTATATGTCCAGATTTTAAGACACAGAGGGTTTTAATGGGAGTAATGTAGTTACCGAGAGATACTTTTCATCAGCAGTTATTTATAATCTAGCCTGACTTTTGGTATCTTGAGACATTTTACACAATTTATCATGAATTACATCTGTGTAGGGCTGGCTGGCATTAGGTACCCATTTTTACGGTAACTTTCTCATGTGAGAAGGCCAAGCTTGTAGTGATGTATGATGACCATTAAAAAATATTACAATGTTATTTCCTGTAAAATTAAAAGTTCAAGTATGCTCTTAATATTTTGAAGGTCATTGTGGAATTTAATTATAACTTACTAAATTAAAAATACTTCTATTAAATGGGTGCTTTCTGCTTGCCAAGAAATTGCCAATTCCCTCAAAAGTTATAAAAAGGTACATTATTGCATTTTGCCTAAGCAATTCAGTTGAAATGTCCAATGGCTTGTAGGCATGGGCATACATTTCACACTGCCAATTAAATAAGGAGTTGTTTTTGGATTAGCTTCAAATCTCAACCTGTTAAACACTGGGGTTAAAGAATTAAAACGGTTTAATTATATCTTAAATAGTTGATTTTATCTGCTTTGATTTTATAATGAGGCCTGATAACAACTGCTTCTATATTACACTGCCACCTACTTCTGAGTCATGCCCGCATAAAGTTAAACACGCACACACGTACAAAGGTACTGTAGAAACAAAGCACATTGTCTTTATAAAGCATTAGGTATCAGCTAAACACCAATAGCCTCAGTATCTACACTGAGTTGAAGACATTTTGTATCTTATTGTATATATGGCTGTTTTATGTTTGTACATTTTAGTGCCCTGTTTTCATTAATGTGGTATACTTTTATTCAATATAACGTTCTTAAATTAATCAAAGATAATGTGTTAAAAATCTTAAAGGGTTACTACTTAAAAAAACAAACAAAAAACGGAGCATTTTAATACCGGTGACCTTATGTCTTTATGCCTCTTCTATGTAAAGTGTGTAAAAGAGAATGTTAATCTCATCAATTGTTTCATTTTAATTTGCATGAGTATCCATGTAAAAAGTGGGAAACAAAAAACAATCAAATATAGCTTTTTGTGTGCAAGTCACTGATCATTTGATCTGTCATTGAGTTCTTATGCTTGTATTGTCTGTTTATAAATGACATTTATGAGGCGATGGACACTAAATTGTCCGTGCAAAAGTCCTGCCGCTTAAAATGAAACTGGAAGGCACTTTACAAAGCTCTTCTGCTGCCCCCTAATGTTAGATTATGACCGGTTAAAGAACACAGGGTATCTGACTCAATCTTATTGCCTTCTATTGGTCAATCTAAGCTTAAACTAATTAACTGTCTGCTCTGTTTGAGCAAATCAAATGCGCCCTGTACTGTCTTATTTTAAGCAGCATTGTATGTATATTGCAAACTGCCATAATTACTGTAAAATAAATTAAACTGAGCTTTTTGATATTTTTGTAAAAAGAAAAAAGTAATTTTACAGTTTTATTTATTGTAAAATAAATGGGGATCCACAACATTTTTATGTTCTTGATGGTTTTATTCTTAAATATGTTAAGAATATTGTTCTTATATTGTACTAATGACAAATATGCTGTTTATAAAAGCATGTATCTATGTCCCTGTGTTGGAATTTCTTATTTTTCTCATTCTTCATGTCTATATCGTAAGCAAGGTTATTAATGTTTTTATTTTATTTTTATTTTTACAAATTTATGTATCAAAGGACAGAGCTTCTTTAAAGGTTCTCCATTTTTGTTTACATTTTTCAGATGCAAAGAGGAGGTTGAAAATAAACATTTCACAGCACTTTTGATAAAACTGACATAAGCTAAACTTGCTTTTTTTATTTTACCCAGAGCGATATAGCCATGCAGTTGGGCTGAATATTGTCAGTTTAACATTTATTTATTTTCAGGTTTACATCTGTAAAAAAAAATTACAAACTAACAGCTCTGATTCTCTAAAAAGTTTGACTGTTTTTGTTTAAAATTTTTCAATAAGGACAGCTGCTGGTCAGGATACTTCGATGAAATTAAATGACTTGACAAGTGAGCAATTGTTGGCCATAAATAAGCATCTGGTATAGTAATCTCAAGCATGTGTGCACAAGAAAATGTCAGTTATTTTCTTGTCATGACACTTTTCTACTCTACCATCTGCTTTCTAAAGCAAAACTACATAAAACAAAGTTGTTTACTGCAGGATTAAGACGCGAAGGCAAATAATGATTATAACATTCAAAACTGTAAAATGTTTAAAGTGGAATTTGGGATTTTGACCTAAATTAGTGATATAAATTTAAGCAAAATCATTCTGATTGTGATTTTCACATGACAACCCTCTGTTTATGTCAAAAGTAAATAAATGTAATCATAAAACAAAATGAGAATGATCTGATGTCTTGATGATGTTGTAGATTTAGTTGTGTGTGGCCAGGAATTTTGTACTTGACACTCTATGAATAAATTGAAAAAAGAGAAGTGTAATGTTTCACTTTCACACCGAAGATGCAAGATCTGTCAATGCAATACATGCATTTGCCCATTATAGAAAATAGCACTCTGTGCAAAGTTTTATTCTGTCTTTTTCATTGTCCGACTGATGAATTTGTTATAGAATCACTGAATCATTATTATTGCCAACAAAATGTCAAGTAGTTGTGTCTGGAATATAGCGACTTTTGCGATATATATACGCTTTTGCTGACCTATGATGTCATTGCACAAAGAAAAAAAAAGTGTGATTGATGAATCATGGCTGCCATTATGGAAAGATGTTTAAGAATGTATATTTCTTTAAGCAATATTTTCTTCTGTTCGAGTTGGCATAAGTAGGCACATTTTCTTTACATGAATAAAATGGAAAGAATATGACAATGTTACTGTTTTTATATGTGAATGACAGAGTAGGTCTAAACACTGAAGTAAGGATTTATTAAACCTGAATTGTTTTAATATGTGAGAAGACTGTAGAGGGCTACGAGAGTTATGAAACTAGCATCACTATTTAGGAAGTGCATTGCCAGTGACAAAAATAACGTAACAAATAAAGCTGTGCCATGTCATGTGTTAAGATTAGCGAGTCTGCTAGCTTGTAGTTTATGCTAGCACCATTTGTAGGATGTACTATTGGTTCAAAGAGCTGTCTAAAATAGATTTTCAACAATGATAAATACATGAAAACAAGTACATCTTGTCTTCTTGCAACACTGACTTAATTTGCACTAGAGGATGTGGTTTACAGATGTAAAAGACAATATACTTTTAACTTCCTATTTCTTCATTGTAGCTACTTATCTCCCTTCATCTTACAGCAGAACAGAAAAGATGAAAAGAAGAAATTTTAACTGCAAAGTGAGAGCGAAATGTATGCTAATCCATTTTTAAACATTCATCAAGAAATGCCATGGTTATGCAAGAGTACTGTGTGTCAGGCTTGTAATGCAAGTTACTGAATTGCTTGCTTGCCTTTAGTAGATTGTTGCTTGTACTCCTCACCTAGTGCAGTGTGTTTGCGGCGTATATCCTGTAGAAGGTGCGACTCATTATTAACGGTGACTCATTAGTGCTGAGAAACCCACTCTCCATCTTTCCCACCCCTACGCACCACTAAAACTTTGTCTGCAACCCCCCTTTCACACTTACTAACCGCAGCAGCCCCTGGAGTTCTCCAGCCTGCCGTCAGAAGCAAGCAGCACTACTCGCACACTGTTGCGAGTCTCAGTCATAAGAGTTTAAACATAAAAGTCATTCTCCCTGTGTATTATGATTATTTAGTCAATGTTCATTGACATGACTGAACTATGCTATGTTGTTTCCACACAAAAAAGTCAAGACAAAAATTCATTTGCCTTTTATTTTTAAAATGATGGGCAGGAATCATACAGCTTAATGCAACAACATGGCACAATGTTGTATAAAATATAAATGAATCTTTAAAAATAATCTTTAAAAAGAAGAGCTCAACTATTAGCATACGACACAATAATAAATCATTACACTGACAAAGACCGTACCTTGAATGTAAGTCGTGGATATAAAACTATGCTAAATGCAGGAATGCAAATGTAAATAATTGAAAGGAAAAAAAAGTTCCCAAATGTATATTTTGCCTGCAGTAATCCATTATGATTGTGAAGAAAGAGATGATGAGACCTGATGATAAAGGGAATGCTTAAGGTAAACTTTTTCAAGCAAGGCTAATTATTATTTTGAATGTATGTCTTTCTATATACTTTCAAAATTTCATTATTGTGAAGTGAACCTAAAATATCACATAAGCAAAAGTGATTTACATTCATAAGCTGTATTTCTAAATGAAAATGAGCTGGTCAGTCAATGTCACAAGGTTTTAAATATCCTCCTTGTTTGTTAGCATCACAGCTAATGGTTTGTCAGCCACTGTTGTTGCTAACATTGCTAATGCAGTTAACAAAGGCACACTTGTCATTTAAGAATGTACCTAGAAAGAATACGGAATAGCCTACATTGTGGAAGAATTGCTTAGGAAACTTAGGAAGATCAGTCTTCAAGCAATTGCCAAAATGTAGCATGTCTGTCGCTAAGACCATGTGAATAAAGTGGCTCTCAAGAAGACTGAGATAAGACTGAGACTGAGACTTTTATAAGCAAGTTTAAACTCATTGCATAACTCAGAAGATATAGCAAACTAGAGTTATGTTGAGGCTGGAATAAGCAGATATTTTGCCCAAAATTCACAGAAACAAAATGCCTGAGATGTGGAAGTTTGTTTTGTTTCTCTGTCAGTCCATATTTGAGACATTTGTCTGTAAAAGATGAGATTGGTCATACATTGCTCTGACATTATATGCTATAAATTGAACAAAAGAGTTACAGCATCATCAAAGATCAGGGCTGTATAATTCCAAGTCTTTCAAAAACTATACATAATGTATTATGCGATACAAATTACATGACATTGAGGGAAGGCTAGTTTACAGCAGGTATACTATGCAAAGGCACTGCGTGTTCATGTTTAGGTCTTTATATGCAGTTTAAACTCAAAAGGACTCAAAAAATGTTAAATAAAATAGAAAATACAGGCCACATTTTGTATGATAGCAACTTTAAATTTGAGCAGCAAGCAACCAATTGTTTTGGTAACAGACTTTTACAAACAGGAGCCAAATGTCGCATGAGCAGCCAGTGCCGTGACACCAGAACAATTAAAAGATTGCAGGAATATCCTCTCAACTCTCACTGTCATAGTCTTTGAGGTGTGGTGAGTTTCCCCAAATTCTCATTTGCATGCATCTTATTGGTGGTTAGCCAATTACGATAAACCACTCAGAAACATATTCATATCTAGAAAGAAATTGATGTCTGTATCAGATGCTATCAGTATCAGGGCCCACCTTTTTTCAGATTTTTTTCAGATTTTTTTCCTGCTTTGAGGCTTCAAAAATAGACATTACAATGTTTCTGCAGCTCAAAAAGTTACATAATGCACTAGCAATGCCATGTTCATGGGTTCGCTTCCCAGGGAATGCATTAAATGATAAAATGCTTATTTTAAGCGTCTGTCAAATGCAAGATTGTCAATCAGAGCTGTAGGCACACAATGACTCTGAGTCTGACTTGGGTCAAGTCCTGATCCTATTCTCCTTTCTCTCCTCTACTTTCTTGTCTAAATGTAAAAAAAGAGGTGGGTTAAGCAGCACGTGCCACATCCCAATTCAAGTTTGGCAATATTTGGAATATAGGTAAATTTGATTATCACAAATGTGTATGATGGCTCATAACTGCTGAGTCATTTTATTTCAATCTGAAATGTATGCTGTAATAGGAGATGCAGATTTAGCTCCATTATCTTTGTACTGTGAGTTTTGAGACTTCAGTCTTAGTTTATGGGGCAGAGCAGTGCTGGAATCTGCTGGCACTTGCTGCTCACTCTCGTCGTCTGACAAGATCCTCTGACTCCCTGGCTGGAGCAAGGGTCGTACTGCCCAAGGTGCTGTCGCAGGGGTGAGGTGTGGTGGAAAGAGTAAAGGTGTAGCTGTAGGGGAATGGAGGGTGGGGAAGTCTAGGAAGTATGGGTGATTTCTTCGTACGGCCATAGGCTGCATGGGATTGAACGCTGACCCGGGGTGGGTACCCAGAAAGACAGGTGCTTGTTGGTTCCCCGATAGATTGGAACCCTCTCTGTCTTGCCTTCTACTCCAGTAGAGATCTTTGTCTGGGAAAGAAGCCAGAGGTTGCGGGGGCAAAGAGTGAAGATGAGAGAGAGCTCTTTGAGATGAGGAGTAGGGGGCTCCAGAGTTGAGCAAACCATAGCGAAGCTTTAGAGCCAACAGCTCAGATCGTAGACGAGCATTTTCCTCACTCAATGAAACCAAACGAGTCTCCAATACGTAATCACTGACCCTTCGTTTCTCTCGCGAGCGCTTTGCTGCTTCGTTGTTCTTGCGGCGTTTCTCCCAGTAAGTTGCGTCTTTCTTGTCCTCTGGGATGAACTCCCGCTTGCGACGCAATCCCAGACCTCTCAAGGAGATATCTTCAGAGCCATCCTCTCCATCAGGGTCCCACCTCATCTGTGAGAAGCCAGACTCCATTTTCACCGAGTAGGACTTTTCTGATTGGTTTTGCAGAAGATGCACCTTCTCTCTTTCTGTGTGTGGTGGCTGGAGTTAGTCAGATGCTAGTTCTACTTCTCAGTCATGCTGTCACCAGGAGCTTTGCCTATGATGAAAGAGCAGAGTTATTTCCTTTGCAGATTGTGTTTTTGATGGTGTTTCAGGTGCCATTTGTTAGATTAAAGTAATTGATACTATCTGCAAAAGGTTATGAGTGTCATAGCAAATCAATTTCGATTGAACATTTTGACCTTTACCTGCTAAAGGACAGTTTGGTTACAGGTGCCTGACAGCTGTACCTAAAAGTCTGTAATGTTCCTGTCATTAGAGCTGTAGATGAGGTAATAAGAGAAAAAAAATCCCCTTGTTGTTGTTTCTACAGTAGTTACGCTAGTCAGTTGAGCAGCTGCATAACTTGCCAACTTAAAATTCAAGTATTAACAATTGTTGCAGATTATTATTTTTACCCTGTAGAAACATCAGTCTATGTCAAGGACTTTGTTTCAGGTCTCTCTACCTATCAGTAATTTCCAATACCATTGACAGTTCAAAAAACGCTTGAGCAATGCTAATAGCAAACAGCCAGAGAGTGAAGTGACTGTGAAGTGTTGGGGGCGTGTGCAACATCCAGGACATGAGCGTGACCACTGTGGTGATTCAGACATGGTGAGAACCTCAGACTTCCCACTAGGGCTTCCAAGATCCCCCATACTCTCTGATGGGCCGTCACTTTGTGGGTTCCCAGTGGAAGAATGATTTATTGTGATATATATCATACTAACAGCTGTACACACCTACTTTCCATCTGATGTCATTGACACATTATATCGTCTCAATGCTGACACGTTTAACTGTTTATTTTAACTTCCTTTCCAGACAAAAGGTCAGACAAAACATAATTTCCTTCCCCTCAGTCATATGTGTCTCCTATTAGTTTTCTAGAAACCTCTTGTCTGAACAGCTTTTCATGCTTCGGGGAAATATTAAGTCACAAATCTCAGACTTGGATGATTGCATTACTTGTTTTTTGATTATTATAAATTTTCTAAGCAGAAATGGCAAAATGTAAACTTTGAATAGTGCATTGATTGTTTAATAACTTAAGACCTTAAAGCTTAATATCCACCAGTAGTTTGAATGAAAAAATTTTTTTAGCTATATTTATTTAAAATGTGTTTAAAATTGCATTTAAATGAGGAATGTTGCCTTTGCAAGTAGATAAAAAGTTAAGTTTTATGATTTTGTGTATTTAGTTATGTTAACCCTGCTATATGTAAAAATATTTGGTTCCACAGTGCATATTATCAAAATCTCAACAGTAGCATTAGAGAATGAATCTAGGCTATAAATTTAGTACAGCACACTTTGCGTTTTGTGCAGCACACTCACTGTGGTTTATTTTTTCTCTCCTCTGAACCTTTCTCCAAATTACCAGTGTATGAGTTTTCATGTAGGCTAACCACATCCTGTTCATCCCTTTCTTTCATCTGCTCTGCCTTTATTTAAGCTTGGAATCTGGGCTCAGAGCGTGACAGCAAGGTTCGATGATTTGTGGATGCTCGTTCAAACCATAGCTATGAGTCTGCAATATGGTCATTGTGACAATTTTCAGTCGTTGGTTCAGGATCACACTCAGACTGCAGAGGGTTTAGGCGTTTTTATTGGGCTTCCAGCAACAACTTAAAATATCATTAAACGGCAACCAAACTCAAACCGAGGCTTTTCAGCATTCCCTGGTGTGTTGCCACAATCGCCCACTTCTCTCTCTCTGGGCCCGGCTTTTATCCCGTCTCTCGAGTCACTGCAAAATGAATACACCTGTTAGGTCTCGTTAACAGAGGCGTGTTTCCTTAACCATTAGCCCTCCCAAGACTCCTCCTCCGCCTGCAACAGCCTCTAGACCACGCCCCGCCTGCCACATACCCCCACCGCCCGACTCAGGCCGGGGAGCCATCCGGCCTGCCACCCACTCCCCCCCCATTTCTGGAGAGGAAGTCAGCCACAGCCATCTGCGCCCCCGGCCTGTGGACCACCTGAAACTTAAAAGGTTGTAACGCCAAGTACCAACGGGTGATCCGCGCGTTGGTGTCTTTCATGCGGTGGAGCCATTGGAGCGGAGCGTGGTCCGAACAGAGGGTGAAAGCCCGTCCCAAAAGGTAGTACCGGAGGGTGAGGACCGCCCACTTGATGGCTAAACATTCCCTCTCAATCGTGCTGTACTTCGTCTCTCTCATTGAGAGCTTTCGACTAATGTACAGCACGGGGCGCTCCTCCCCCTCCACCACCTGGGACAACACGGCTCCCAGCCCCCTGTCCGACGCGTCTGTCTGCAAGACAAAAGGGAGAGAGAAGTCAGGAGAGTGTAACAATGGCCCGCCACACAGTGCAGCCTTTATACAGGTGAAAGCCTGTTGGCACTGCTCCGTCCATTGGACCGGATCAGGGGCTCCCTTTTTAGTGAGATCAGTCAAGGGACTGGTGACATCCGAAAACTTGGGTACAAACCGCCTATAGTAGCCAGCCAGCCCCAGGAACTGTCTCACCTCCTTCTTGGTCTTGGGACGCGGGCAGGCCGCAACGGCAGCGGTTTTCTCAATTTGGGGCCGCACCTGCCCATGACCCAAGTGGAACCCCAGATACCGTACTTCCACCCGCCCAATTGCACACTTCTTTGGGTTGGCCGTGAGCCCCGCCCTGCGCAACGACCTCAGGACCGCCCTCAGATGCTGCATATGCCGCTGCCAATCATTACTATAGACAATAATATCATCCAAGTAAGCAGCGGCATATGCTTGATGGGGCCGTAAGATGCGGTCCATGAGGCGCTGAAACGTAGCGGGAGCCCCGAACAGCCCAAATGGAAGCGTGACGAATTGGTGTAAACCAAACGGAGTGGAGAAAGCCGTTTTTTCTCTGGACATTGGCGTTAGGGGGATTTGCCAATACCCTTTTGTTAAATCCAATGTCGAATAAAATCGAGCAGTGCCTAACCGATCGAGCAGCTCGTCAACCCGCGGCATGGGATATGCATCAAACTTTGAAACCGCGTTTACCTTACGGTAATCCACACAGAATCTGGTCGAGCCATCAGCCTTCGGAACCAAGACTATTGGGCTGGACCAGTCACTGTGGGACTCCTCAACTACCCCCATGTCTAGCATGGCCTCTAATTCTTCCCGAACTATTTTCTTTTTGTGTTCAGGTAACCGATAGGGTCGGGATCGTACCACCACCCCAGGGGTCGTCTCTATGTGGTGCTCTATGAGATTCGTGCGGCCGGGCAAAGGGGAAAACACATCGGCAAAGTCCTGCTGCAATTGACTCACGTCGGCCAGCTGGTCAGACGAGAGGTGCGGCCCACAGGGGACCGGAACTACGGATTCGGGTTTTACGGTTGGTTCCGGCCCCAGCTCGTCCCTCTCTCTCACTGTCGTGGCCAAGTGCACCGACCCCACCTCTCTCCACGGTTTTAGGAGGTTGACGTGGTAAATTTGACGTGTCCCCGCCCTATCCGGCCGCACCACCTCATAGTCGACATCCCCCACCCGCCGTGTGACCACGAAGGGCCCTTGCCACTTGGCGAGTAATTAATCATGTTCTTTAAGGTGCGATTAAATCGTTCCACCAGCCCATCGGTTTGAGGATGGTACACGCTCGTGCGAATCGATTTAATCCCCAATAATTCGTACAGTTCGCGTAGTGTGCGTGACATAAACGTTGTGCCTTGGTCAGTGAGGATCTCTTTCGGGATCCCCACCCGGGAGATAATGCGGAAGAGGGCGTCCGCAACACTCTTCGCTGAGATGTTGCGCAGCGCCACTGCCTCCGGGTATCGGGTTGCATAGTCCACGAGAACTAATGCAAATCGATGCCCTCGTGCTGACCGTTCTAATGGCCCGATGAGGTCCATCCCAATTCTTTCGAAGGGGACCTCCATGAGCGGTAGTGGGCGCAATGGCGCTTTTGGGGTGGCCGGGGGATTAACCAGCTGGCATTCGCGGCAGGCCGCACACCACCTGCGGACGTCCCCGCGAATGCCCGGCCAATAAAATCGGGCCATGATACGGTTGAGTGTCTTATCCTGACCCAAATGCCCGGCCATCGGATTGTGGTGGGCCGCCTGGAATAGCATTTCCCGACGGCCCTTTGGTACTAGCAACTGGGTTACATCTTCCTTTGTCTGCGTGTCCTGCGTCACGCGATATAACCGGTCTTGGATTATTGCAAAATAGGGGTAGGAGGGGACACGCGTGGGGTCCGTGAGGTGACCATCAATGGATTGCACCCGGTCAAAAGCATGCCGCAGTGTCTCGTCCCGGGACTGTTCCAGGGGGAAGTCCCCAAGGGGGGAAAAGGCCACAGGGCCCTCCCCCGATGGGTTCCCCCCTCCCGGGGCTGTCCCGGACGGACCTGGGGTCACCTCACCTGCCCCAGCGGTCCTCACCCCCGCCTTAGCTTTGTCTTTGCAGGAGCCACCCTTAAACAATCCCCTTAATAGTATTGGAAATGATGGCCAATCTGTTCCCAAAATTACAGGGTGGCTGAGGTGGGGATTAACCGCCGCCTCCACTCTATGCTTTTGGTGCCCCAATTGAACTATGACCGAAGCAAGTGGGTATTCCCGAATCTCCCCGTGCACACACCTCACCTTTACCATACGGCTTGTATCCCATGCCCCGGTTTGCATCAGTCGTTGGTGGATAGAGGTTTGGTTACAACCTGTATCCACCAAAGCCTGATAGGTATTTCCCCCGACACTTACTGGTACGTAATACTGCCCGGCTCGACCGGGGGGCGCTGGGTGGCGTCTCGGGGACCCGGATCAGCGTGTCCACCTCCATTGAGGCGCACTGATCCCGGAAATGTCCCGGCTCCCCGCAACGCCAGCAGAGCGGCCCAGACCTCTCCTCCACACTGGGGCCAGCAGAAACAGCCTCCTGCAGGTGAGACGAGAGAGGGGGGTTCGTAAAGGATACTGGGCCGGAGTCCGTCGTTGCCCGACGTGGGAGCGGCACGGGCCGGGCCGCCGGGGCCCGGATATGGCTCCGCTGGGCAGGGATCGGCGAAGGGTTCCTTTGCCGGGTTCTCGGAGCCGGCAGCGGTCGATGTCCTTCCCGAGGCCTGGGAAGAGGGACAGAGGGAGAGGAGACAGGCAGAGACAGGGGAGGGGGAAAAAAGGGGGAAAAGGAAGGGCCATCGGTTGCCCCATAGGCGGCCAGGTGGTCCTCGGCCAGCTGGACCGCCTCCTCCAGAGTAGCGGGGCGGTGGCACTGCACCCACTCCGCAGTGCGCTTTGGGAGTTGTCGACAGTACTGCTCGAGAACAACCACCTCGATCACCCCGTCGACGTCCCGGGGCTCCGAGAGCAGCCACTGCCGACAGGCCCCCCGCAGCTGTTGGGCGAAGGCGAAAGGAGATCCGCCCTCCTGGAGGGTGAGGGACCGGAAATGCTGCCGGTGTTGTTCGGGGCTGCGCCCCACACGTTGCAGAATTGCCTTCTTTAAGTCACTGTAGCGCAGCAGATTCTGGGCCGGCAACTGTCGCGCCGCCAGCTGGGCATCTCCTGAGAGCAAAGGGATCAGTCGAACGGCCCACTCCCCCTCTGGCCAGTGGCACGCCTCGGCCGTGTGTTCAAACAGTTCGATAAACGCCTCAGGGTCATCCCCCGGCCCCATTTTCTGCAGGGGCACCTGGGGTGGCGAGTGGCCCCTGGGGGATGAGGTGGGCACAGTGCCGGTGTTCAGGGCGTCACGCAGCAATCGGCGATCCTCTTGTTGGAGCTCCATCAGGGCCTGGAACTTCCTGTGGTGTTCCTCCCTGATCTCCATGAGAGCTTGGTGCTGTGCGTGGTGAAGGTTTGCGAGGGATTTCACCACTTCCTCTAAAGGCAGCGACTCCATACTTCTTACCGTCAGATCCCTGAGTGTGTCCCGGGTTTCGGCACCACTGTGACAATTTTCAGTCGTTGGTTCAGGATCACACTCAGACTGCAGAGGGTTTAGGCGTTTTTATTGGGCTTCCAGCAACAACTTAAAATATCATTAAACGGCAACCAAACTCAAACCGAGGCTTTTCAGCATTCCCTGGTGTGTTGCCACAATCGCCCACTTCTCTCTCTCTGGGCCCGGCTTTTATCCCGTCTCTCGAGTCACTGCAAAATGAATACACCTGTTAGGTCTCGTTAACAGAGGCGTGTTTCCTTAACCATTAGCCCTCCCAAGACTCCTCCTCCGCCTGCAACAGCCTCTAGACCACGCCCCGCCTGCCACAGTCATATGCTGACCAGTATTAGCGTGTGTATGACTTCATTATACTGTTAAAACTGATTTGCAGCTCATTTGCAGATTTTAAAAAGATAGAATAGATTTGCCAGTTTGGCTTTAAGTTTTGATAGCGAACCAGAATCGCTTTGTTCTTGTCATCAAGTTGAATTTTATGGATGTTACAACACATGAATGTTATGTTTTTGGTGTTTTCTGGCAGTATATAGCAATAAATGATAGGACCACACTGCACAATTTTCAAAGTCGATGGATTGCTGTTTTTGTTACAGTACACGACTGTCTGTGGTTCCGATTAGTTGCTTCACTAGTTGTTTCACTAGGAAGAACCCCCGAAAACTGTAACTGGTCTATAATCTACGATTCACTATCAAACACATGAAAGAAGTGATACAGGAAATAAAGTAAGATCATGCATGAGACAGGAGTTCTAGTGCGAGACTGGATTTATTCCTGTCAATTCACAAGCTCACACTTACAAATAATCAGATAGAGTAAAGAATAAGAGTATTTAGCATGCTCTAAGCTTAATTTTTTGGCCCAAACCAAGAGTACTCCCCCCGTATCCCTGGCTGTGATAGGAAACCAGCCAAGATTGAGGAGACAGGGTTCTGGAGGGATCCAGAAATCTGGAAAGGAACATGGGTGAGTTGGCTAAATACATAAATACATACATACATACATACACACACACACACACACACACACACACACACACATATATATATGTGTGTGTGTGTGTATAGAAAGAGATAGATATATTTAACATGCTAAACATCTCCCAACATCAACCACATGTCAATGCTTCTTTCAGATCGAGTCGTTCATGATACACTATGCAATTTTCACTCACGTGAACAAGCAGCGATTGCCTCTGATTTCAGACATTTGTCTGCGATGTCTACGAAACTGTCGGTAAGTGAAAATCAAGGCTAAAATTGTGCAGTGTCATCTTACATATCGTAGCCTTAATATATGTTTATTACAAATGACATACATATGCTTAATATATACGTAATATATGTGCACTCTCAAAATCATGTTATAAAGTGTGATTTTATAATAATGTGTTTTTATTTTACACAAAGAGGGTCGCCTCATGGGGTCAGACAGGTAAATGCTATTTGTTTTAACCTGGTAAGCACTATAAATTACAGTAATCACGGATGACTGAATTGCACATAAAAATGTCATTGTTTACTTTTAACATTTGCTTTTGCATGATGCTTCTTCCACACAAGTAGGTGTCAGTACAAGTCCAAGACAACTGAACACGCCTTTAAATAGATGCAAATACAAGGAAGACGCTATCAATCAAAAGTTAGTATGCAAATAGAGTTGACATTTTTGTAGTTCAAAACCTGGAAACGAGTTAGCATTTAGCGCTAGCAGTTTCATCTTCCTTAAATCAACAGATCCAGATTTTCACAGTTTATTTTACAACGTAAAATACATCAGTTATAACCAGTTGTGTACATATCTTGAAAAAAAAGTTGAAGTGGCTGAATGGGAGCATAGAGGTTTTCGGGAACATTGAACGCCATCAGCCGAACAGGTCAAATCATCAACTCTCTGGTTCGCGATCACAGCCTTGTTGTGTTTATAATGGTGCTCTTGCAAACTATTATAACACAAAATTTCAGGGAAAAGTTAAATAACGTTAATTACGTTTAATAACGTTAATGATTTGTTGACTCTATCTGTACATTTGTGACTCATATCCAATATCTCCATTTACACTATACTCTTACCCCAAGGTAGATGAGCTGGCCTGGAAATCTTAGGCCGCAAAGGAAGTAAAAATTGTGTAATTTGCAATGGAATCAGGCTAATCGATAATACAAACTTGTGCTTTCCACACCATCATTTGAAAGTCAGCAAAAAATTATGTTGAGCGTTAAGAGTCATGTGATTGCGGTTAGTGCACGTGAGTTGACGTCATTCGTCATTGTTGCTTTTTCAATGGCGTACGACACGCATTTACAGAAATATCAGATCTGACTGCTTACATGGCAGACGCAAATGCATGTATCCGATTTCTTTCCACACAATGAAGTCTGAAACCAATCTGAGAATATCGGAAACCACGTTTTTATTTCCTTCTTACGCGTTCATGAGTCATATCCAATCTGTGCCACATGGGAGGAAAAAAATCACAATTGGGTCACTTGAACTATGTAATGCAAATTGAGTTTTCAGAAGCTTAATGACAGTGACGTAGAAGTAAAGTAATGTGTTTTTACTTCTGCTGATTGCATTTAGGCATCAAAAAGGCATCTAAAGTTGTGAATATTATCACGATGAACAAAACGTGTAAGAATTGTAAACTTTTGTTTGGAGCCTATTCTCTGCATTAATTCAAAATCCAGTTTTGTTTGTTTATTTTCTGTTAGGGTTCTGAAGTTAGCCCACAAAAAGTATGTCATCAGTACTCTATAGATAGAGAAAAGTGATGTGTGATCGTTCTATGCAAACATAATATGGTCATCGTCGACTAACTTGTAGATTCTTGATAGGAAAACTCCATTTTGGAGCACAGCCATTTTACTTTTTCCCACAGGCCAATGGAGTTCTTCTACCTAACACCCATATAACCAGTGCTTGCAAACAGTTTTTTTTACACATATATATTGTGTGGGTCACAGTGGTATGCTAACCACAGTGACATGCGGTTCTACTCCAAAACTAACCTAATTCTCTTTATCAGTCAACATGTCTTAGTGATGTGTCAAAATATAACACATTTAGGTGTCAATATGTTGAAGGGCTAGGTTTTTTAGTGGTGCAATTTGAACGTCGCACATGAACCATTCCACATTGACATCTTTGGTGCTCCCTTGTAAAGAAATTGTATCGAGTTCCAGTCAAACTTTGTTTTTCCGATATTTCTGAAATATTTTATTGTTTGGTTCACCATATCACTCTAGCTGTTCTGATGAAATCCAAGACATCTGCTTATAGCTAGAAATACCTCCTTTTTTATTTTCAGCCAGTTACTGCAACGTGAAACTCTTGTGCATTTTTCATGAGTCGCTAATTTTGGCATCTCCCAGACAGTTTCGACAAAATCTGTTCGTTGCTAAATGTCTAACGGGTTTTGAAAACCATCCTCTGGGGAAATGTAAATTTGTGATAGGATTTGCTTGCTAATTGTGAGATGTTTTTATGTTGTCTGCCAGTCTGCTAATGCGGACATGCGCTCATAGGATATGCTAACAGTTTAGATGCGGTGATGGTGACACGCTGTGTAGCTAAATATACTCTCTGCCTGCTTTGTCGCTGTGCCACAGGCATACGTGCACATGCATACACAAAGAGAAAGTCAAACGAGATTGTTCACATGCTTTTCCTCCTTCCTGTGTTGACTATACAATGAATAGAAGTTAGTCAGAAAAGCTGTTGAAATATGTCTTGCATTGTGGCATGCATAAACATGAAAACATAAGAATCTTCTCTGTCTCTCTCATTTATCACAGATCATTCAGCGGTACCACTGACTTACCACAAATGGAATGAATTTGTATCCAGTGTATCTACATAGTAAACCAAAGGCTAAATCTAAAATGAGTTTTAGATACATTAAGTTTTGCACATCAGCTATGGCTTTCAATCGACGTGAAGCATTTTCACCTCAAACTACGAAAGTCTGTGTATCTCATGTGTCTTATCTTGTAGTTCTCCTTTTAATTGCATTATTTGAATGCAAAAAAACTTTTAAGATAATGAGATGTTTGTTAAAAGCCTCAGATTCTGTACTAAGTCAAAGGAAGTTTGCTCTTTTGTCATTACATCGCACACAAATGTAAGACCTTTTTAAGGCCTACAGAAATAATATTGGTAAAATTGGTATTTTCACATGTATGTATAGTAATACTATGTATGTAAGAGTAATACTATGTGATGTATAGTAATAACAGGAAATAATGCATAATTATGAGTAACTAACCCTAAACCAAAACTAACCTTAACAACACCTATAGTTACATATAGTACCTATTTGGCACTATGAAACGGTATTCGTGTTCGAAAAGCGAGAGCATGTGGAATAAGTAACAGCATTGAGTTTTTAACTTTTTTTATCAAAATTAAATGATCACATTTTAATAAGTTTAATATTCACATTAAGCCATCATTGTTTTTCTATCCCCTTATTGAATTTGGTGAACTGTATAATTTTTTCTCTGAAATAGTGGGGAAAATGTCATTTTTGCAGCCAATTGTATGTTTAATGGACATTAAATACAGCTTTCGATGACTGTAGTGGATTGTCTTGGGGCCCCTAGGGGCCTCAGGCCACATATCTGCACCTGCCGCTAAGTTTAGATGGTGCTTTTCAGTAACAAACATTTAAACTTCTCCTTTTTGGCAACCTATCTGTTGCTTTTTCCCCTCACCACCTGCTACTGTGTATATCTTTGTTTCCTGGGCTATGGTTTCTTTATGTTTTTATATTCTCCCCCCTCCTCAGTTGTTTTTAAATGTGCGGCTTGGATATTGTCATTGAAAATAACGTCTGCCCGTAAAAAAAGATTTTCCCAAATTTTGTCCCCTTGAAAGTATATTTTTGCATTGCAGATGTTTAGTGCTGCTAATTTATTTTGTATCAGTTAATACTGCGAGGCCTGTAATAGTTTTAGGATTTTGACATAAAATCTCTTTTTGACAATAATAAATGAGTAAGATTCATCATAATTCCTATTCAAATAAATTATTTTGTGGCATTGATCATGAAACTCCTTTGTACGGACGCTCAGATGATTGCATTGAAGCACAAGACGACCTCAAATCATGCCGGAGAACATGATCACCATGCATCGTCATGCTGGTAATATAATTTGCAATGAAACGTTTTGTATTCAAATTTGGTACCTATGCACCCCATTATTATTTTAATGGGAATAGCGATAGAAAATTGCTTCCATAGATAGGGAAAGGTACATCATTCAAGCTCCAGTTATATCAAAGATGCCATTTGCAACTTTCAATGTGTTTTGCAGCCGTCATCTTTTCTAATCATCCCTTAAAATCATTGAGATGTAATCATAAAGATGCCATACCACACACCCTTTCAAAAGTACCCACATTTACCAGCCTTACAAGATCCATCACTCACATTTGAAGCAAATATTCTGAGACTAAAACTCAATATTTGACAGTTCTACAAGAAAATTTACACTTAAAAATGTGATTTGAAAAAATTAATTCCAGTCTAATCTTATATACACATTTATATGATATTATGGTCAAATATAGTTGCATTATTTCATGAAACATGCATTCAAAGAGTTAAAAAGATACAATACTAAGAAATTGGTCTCTTTTGCAAAAGGTCTCTTTTACCACATTAACCCTAATGTTGAACGGCTATAGTGTACTGATTTATCTCATATATTCTTTTGATTCTAAGATTAGGAAATCTAAAGCTTGCAATGGAAGTAAACCAAAGGTTACTTTTAGTTTTGCACATCAGCTACAGGTTTGAAGCGGCATGAAGCCTTTTTACCTCACAACGAAAGTCTTTGTATCTCATGTCTTATCGTGTGGTTCTCCTTTTAATTTCATTGTTTTAATTAAAAAAGCTTTTAAGATCGCAAGATGTTTTTTAAAGTAAGGCCGACGCCAGTGTTTTTTATTTTGCATGATGATGTGACACCTTTAGTCAAAGGAAGTTTGTCTATTTTTTGCCATTACATCACACTTTCATAACTATGTTCAAAGTTGACCACTGATGGACACACAAAAGCCCCCTGTTCCTTACCTTCACAGCTTTTCACAGTCCCTGAAGGTTTGTTGGGTCGCCCAGCGTTGACATCACTGAAGATGGTCCTCATTACTGGAACCAGTCGACTCTCCGCACATCAAACCCTTGTCTTGTCTGTGTGCGACCTGAGTGTCTCACCTGCAATGCAGTGTTGATTAAACACTCTCCTCTCTGACTCGTGGCTTCTCTTTGGTGTGAAGTGTGATTAAAAGTTAGAGGCTGCCTGTTTGCCGCTTTATGAGATCAGCCCACAAGCCCCTGTCTGTGTCTACTTCTTTTAACACAGAGCTGATGGGTCTACACCGTGGCCCACATGTCCCTCACATACGTGCAATAGGTAGGTGTGTGTATTTATGAAAAAAAAGGTCAGATATGGAAAACCCACTCTTACTAATAATTCTAATGAGCTTTTCTGATGACCAGATTCTTGTCTTCTCTCACTCTTGACCAGGTCTTAACTTCTTCAGCCATGAACTACAGATATGAAGGGTCTAAATCGAAGATTAAGGAATTGCAGAAGTCTGTGTTCTTTTGGAAAGACCTCGGCTATGATCAAAATGAGGTACTTGCACCCAAGCCTGTAACCACCATATTCACCAACAACGTTAACAATAATGGTAGGCTATATTAATATGCATGTTTTATTCAATGATTCTCAAATTCTTAATTTGTTCCCATCAGCCGAGATTATTTGTCCAATTATTGCTAGTTCATCCTTTCAGATAAATAACTACAGACATGTTATTTAGATCAAACAAATTTGCTCTTTTTTTGCGATGTTACCACAAGCGTACACCACACACACACAGGCGCGCGTGGACTTTTTTTTTCTTATTATCAGAAGAACATAAAATATCTGTTGCCTGTGTAATGTGCATTGTCAAGGACAGCGCCCCCCCTAGTGGTTATAGATAGATAGATAGATAGATAGATAGATCGATAGATCTCTCTCTCTCTCTCTCTCTCTCTCTCTCTCTCTCTGTGTCTGTCTGTCTGTCTGTCTGTCTGTCTGTCTCTCTCTCTCTCTCTCTCTCTCTCTCTCTGTGTGTCTGTGTCTGTCTGTCTGTCTCTCTCTCTCTCTCTCTCTCTCTCTCTCTCTCTCTATATATATATATATATATATATAAATAAATATACTGTTGTTTACATGTCAAATATGAGTTGCAATAGAAGCTTCGCAAACTAATTGAAGTTTCAATATCCTTCAAAAACTCATAAAAATTCAATTTTTAAAAAACCCACCATGTTCCACTGTTTTTTTTATAAGCATGCACACTTACACACATTGACGGTCGTGTTTAATGCGTTTCTGAGAGGATTTCTGTTGTTGTTCTGTTGCTCTGTTGACTTTATTGAGTGTGATGTAATGGTAAAAAATAGACAAACTTCCTGATAATGGTATAGAGAAATTACGCAAGTTTTCTGTGTAGTTTGTCTATTAATTGCACCTCAGTTTTAATATTATAGCTGCAATGCTCTTTTATGCTAGTCATTTTAATGCTAGCTTTTTGACTGTTCTGTGTCAACTTACAGATGAGAAACGATTCCTCAGTTATCAGTACGATGTTTTTGATTTTGTAGCACTTGAAGCACCATTTTCTCATATCGTCACAATGATAGATCCTGTTGGAAACATCAATAATTTCCAAAAGGGCAGTTTCTAAAGAAATTACAGGTTGAAACCCATAAGTTCCCTTAAGAAGCAGTTAAATAGGCCCATTGAAGTTCTTTGATTGCACAATAGGATACTTTCAAAATTATGCTTAGAAAACTTTAAGCCATTGTGTTGCTGTGAGAAACCCCAAAAGGTAATTCAATTACGTTTTTTTTTTTTTTACAGTGTGATACAAAATATTCATTATATTCAACATTTTGAAGTTAGTTCTATTATTTAAAAAAATACTTGCACACCACAGACAAAGAAAATAAGATAAAATATACTGAAAGTACTTTAAATACTCGATAGTACTGTCGGGCTGAACCGGTCAACTTACGCCCATACATTTGTCTTTATTCTGCATCACACACTCGAGTACATGTACATCCACCGACCAGAAGTGTGAACATGCGGTTTGACAAGCCTGAGTTCAATCAGATATAAGACAAATTTACCCCAGCCTGAAACTTCATTGTGACCATATGTCATTTTTAATCATGATCACTTTAATAATTTACTTTACATACTCCCTATATGTATTATTAGAGAAATGTAACAATACTTAGCTAAACAATGACTAGAATAACTGCTCTCATAATATATTACACATACAAATTTATATAAGCAGTTAGAGATGAAAACCATTTTTATCAGTTTAGCTATATCGTTTGTATGGTATGGCAGCCACGTTATCTTGTTTTCGTTCTTCAGTCTTTCCTTTACATGGAACATCACTAATGCATAACAGCTTCAGTGAAAGGTTTTTTCAATGTCATAATCAGTTGGATCTGGTATCTCACGCAAGCTTTGTGAATACTAATAATTCCCATCAAACAATCAATGATGTGGCTCTGAGAATATCTAGTGTAGAATTCCCCAACTTGACTCGGATTTAAATGCAATAAGCAAATAAGTGAGATGAGGGTAAAATGATTCATTACTTTTAATTGCAATGCACATATTTGCAGAATAAACATTTCAAGTTATGATTTATCTATTGTTTGCTAGGCCGTATAGAGGAGTTGGCTTGTGCATCACTATTTTAAGCACAGATAATGCCTTTAAGGGATAGTTCACCCATGTCGTTCCCAACCTGCATGACTTTTTCTTCTGCGGGACACAAAAGAGAATATTTTGAAGGACTTGACTATACAATGGTTTTACCATTTTTCACAATATTTCTATTCTAGAAAGCCTCACAGGTTTGGAATGGCACTTGAGTGAATAAATGTTGACAGAAAGTTCATTTTTGCGTCAATAATCCCTTTAAGCTGTTTATCATAAGAAAAATACTGTTCAGGCAGCGTTATTGCTGATTAAGAGTTCTCCGGGCAAAATATTCTTCTGAGCTGTCCTGAGATCTCAGCAGACAGCATGCTGTACCGGCTGTTGAAGTTCCAGAGGGACCTTCCTCCATTATGAGATCCGTCTGGATCTCGTAGTGTCAGAGGGAAGGGCAACGGCCAATTGGGATGAAGAGGAGAAGGACGCAAAGAGGACGCACCCCAAGGTAACATCTGGTTGCTGTGCTGGGAGGCAGAGTGGCTCAACCCGGGCAGCAGCTGAGGAGGGGGCGGTGAGGATGCAGGTGCTGTCTTGGTTGGAAACAGTTGTGGGTGGCTTGGTGGGTCGTTGCTGGAAGAAACTTGTGGGTGAGATGCTGGGTCTGACTCTACTGGGTCAGCGTTGTCGTCCAAGTGGATAGCTTGTGAAGGTATGTTGGCACTTTTAGGAGGCACCCTCATGGGTGAGTAGAATTGGGAAGAGCTATGCTGTGGCCAAGAGCGGTACTTCTCTGGACCTTCTGCTGAAAGAGCAGCAGTGCCGGTTGCCAACCCCCACAGGGAAGGGTTGAGATGGGACGCAAAAGGATATTGGAATGGCGTCATGGGATGATTGACATCCAGACCTCGCCCAATTCCCATGTGATACTGCAGACTCAGCACCTCGGCCCTGAGTTGGGCGTTCTCCTCGCTCAGTGCCAGAAGCTGTCCCTCCAGCATGAAATCGTTGAGTCGTCGCTTCTCACGAGAACGCTTGGCAGCCTCGTTATTCTTCCGCCGCTTGACCCAATATGACGCATCCTTTTTCTCAGCAGGGGTCATCTCACGTTTACGCCGTCTACCGGGTACGAGTGGGTTGCGATACGACTGGAGGTGGAACAGCCGTCGTGCCAGTACGGATGAGCTGGTGAGTGGCAGAAGCTTGCTTAGACTTCCAGGTTCATCTTTGCTTGTTGAGCTCTTGCCTGTGGAGGAGGGAAGACAAGCATCCGCTGGATGCTCAGGACTTCTTATGGTACTCATTGTTCTGTAAAGACAAAGAGCTGGATGATCAGAAGGCCCCAATTTCAAACCAATACTTTCAATCATTTTTTTGTTTGGAGAATCGCAACAATAACAGAACCACGAACAAGAAGAATGCTCAAGTTCACAATTTTTACACTTCTCTGTAAGAATGCACCTTATGCAACTTAAATTCATTATCACTTATTAGTATTCATACTGCAGTTTCCTGTTAGAAAGAGGGTAAATATAGACTTGAGATGTTTCGTAACCTGCCAAGGAAACTTACTGGGCAAATCCTGTTTTAACTGTGCAAAATAATGACAGAGCTTGTGAGATCATGTTGAATCAATGACGATGCTTTAGTGGATATGATGGATGCAACCTTGATAACACCAATTTTGGTGAGGCTGACGATAGATAAAGATCTTCATTTTATCGTTGCTAAAAGCAAGACCCGTTTGTGTGTTGTTTGAAACCATTGCAAATCCTCAAGATTGACAGAACATCAAATGACGGCTATTTTTATTTTCAAAAGCAATATATTTTGGTTTAGTGACTATGAAAACTTTCTGTTTCTTTGAACAATCTAGAATAAAATGACTGCATGATTGACATTTCATTTATTTAACGAATTCATCATTTTTAAGTCTGCTTATAGAATAAGTATAAATACAAGGATCCAAAATATGAACTGTAAAGAACCGCGGCAAGAAACTTTCGCTTTACCTTACCTTACACCGCTGTCACAGGAATGATGCTAGGAAGTGTAAATGAATTAAAGGACATCGACTTAAAAGTAAAGCTCTTTGGCTGGAAACATGCAAAGACTCGCCAACCAATAACAGACAAGGTGACACATGTGATATGCACACATGTCTATTGCATGAAAGACGCTGTAGTAGGTGAGGACCACATCTTCCTTCCTCAGACATGGAGGCGGAGACTTGCAAAAAAGTATCTCAAACCAGTGGTTTGAGTTATGACTCACTCTTTTGTTTGTTCTACTTTTATAAGAGCGAATAAAATAAATTATTGCCGGCACACCAATCATCTTGATATTTTGTTTACAATTTATATTTCTATGTTTACGTTTTGCATTTCTCACAGTTGTTATTCAATAAGATTAGTTCTCTCTGTTTTAATTTAAACAAACAAAAAAACATTTTAAATCATGATATTAATTATCTCATGCACCATAAGATCTGGTGATAACAGTTTTTTTTTAAATATTGTTTTATTAATAAATGTTTTAAGTCATGAATTTTAATTTACTTTTACTTAATTTTATTTATTTTAATAGCACGGATGCTCTATTATGTATGCGCTATGCACTTCAACCAAAGATGGCACATTAATCATGATTTTAGCCTGTCGGTCTGGATGTATATGCATATGAAGGACGATATTCATATTGAGGCCTTCACAGTTCACATTGCATATGCTAGTATGGGCATATTTGCATTGTTATGTGTTATTTATCGCATTATTTATTGTATTCTCCTTGACAAGTATTCATCAATTCTTAGCAAACCAAATTTTTCAGAAAGAGTTAGAAAGTCAGTCGACTGATTATAAGAATCTGAAAATCAGTAAAGACTGAAACTCCTGATGGTAAGATCACGCAATACAACATTTCTTGTGGTTAAAACTAACAGATTACTGAGAATGACTTGCATGACAAAAATAGAGGTTTTTTTGCAGAGTTTACGGTTGTCATCTGGGACTGTCCTTCCAAATTTCCACAGAAAATGTTTTTGTGTTCTAGATTATGACTAAATCTGTGTCGCTGTGATACATAATGCAGGTTTGAAGCTTACGCCGCAAGGTTACAGCAATTTACTGAAATTAGACTAGCAGCAGCTCCACTGCCAACCGCTGTTAGTTTGACATCACTGAATAAGCTGCAAATAATTCTCAAATAGTAAATGCATAATGCAAGTGTGTGTGTGGGGGGATCATCTGATGAATGCAGCACTGCTGCATGTTTTGCATTCACTTAAATTGTGAGGGTTGTGGTTACAAGAGCCTGGTTTGAAGAATTTAGCCACATTTGAGAATTCAAGATAAAAAAATGGGGAATACATAATTCATTAAAGCACAATGCGGGAGTGTTTAATAGGCGTAGGATTGTATCTGGGGCTTGGGGTCTCAGTGGTTGCGACGGGTGTTGGTGGGATGACATACCTATTGGTGTTTACCGGTGACTCATCGAATAGCTGTTGGATCTCTCTGTGATTTTTTGTTCTTCTTATACCGGGTGACTCATAACACCACCACAAAGCTCCACAGAACTCAAGTGTTTTAACGTGGGACATAACCCGTAGTTCAGATGTACTGTTTTGTTTACCGCACGCAGCCCCCTCATGCGGCGTGCATATTCACATGTGCACACACACATTCCAGCTTAACCAGGTGATCGATGTCTTTGTTGAAAATGTGCGTAAAATAGCACATTTTCAGGTATGGTTCCAGCACGAGAGTGAATGAGGATGAAGGCAAAAGCTCGCCACAGCTACTGTCAGGCCTCTCACCTTTTGCATACAGTTCAGCTCCGTTGTTTGTCTGTACAGTAACTTCAAATCTCCCCCCCCCCCCCCTACCCGTGTTTCTTTCTCAAATGAATTCAAACCACTTCCTGTCTCTGAGTTGTCAGTGTTTTCTCCTCACATTGACCTCATTTTTACTAGCCCCTCTCCCGTTTTTGTCTCGTTCGTCGGAACAGAAACCAAAGCAGAGCTGTAGATTGCAGAGCTGTAGATTGGGGTATACCCCACAAACCTCATTCATAGCCACCTACTCACTTCCCATAAAACAAATGATTTTGCTGATATTTTGCATTAGATGTCAGGCCTTTTGGAACGCTGATGCCTTGATGTTTTCTGTGCATTTTTTTATTCTTTTAGTGCAAACTTCAAAAAGCAGACAAATATGGTTAGAAAGGCCCAGGAAATGGTATTGCTGAAACTTCTTTCAAGTTAGATTTGAGGCATTTCACACAAAAAAAGCATAGAAACTGTATTCGTAAGTGATTTAATTCATGGATTCAATGCAATGTCATGCAAGAGATGTCTGAAGTTTGGAAATAAGCTAAGATATTTTTTATAGAAATTAATACTTATTCAGAAAGGATAATAGAAGGATGCATTAAATTAATCAAAAGTTACAGTAAATTCGTTTATGATTATAAAAAAGATTCTGTTTTGAATTAATTCTGTGCATTTGAATTTTCTATTTATCAATGAATAATTAAATAAGTTTATCGTGGTTTCTCATGCGAGAACTGGATCACAGGAATAAAAAATAAATAAAATAAAATAGTTATTTTAAATTGCAATAATATTTCACAGTTTCACAGTTTTTGGTTTACTGTATTTTGAATAAAATAAATGCAGCCATGCTGAGACTTCTTGCAAAAAACATTTTTATACCGAACCTAAACTTTTGAAATAATCCTTTTGACCTTTGACCTCTAGGAGTGATTGAGACCCTTCTCTAAGCATCTATCAAAAAAAATGGTTAAAAGTTGTGCATAGGCAACATGAATGTGATACATAATGTCTGAATGTTAGTACATTCATAACATCACACAAATGAAAGTCTGGAAATTATAAAAAAAATGAGCTTATATTTTATATAAAATTGTCTCTATATTACAGCTCTGCACATTACAGTTCTGTAAATTGATATATATATATATATATATATATATATATATATATATATATATATATATGTATATATGTATGTTTGTCTATAAACCTTTAGAACATCAAATACAAATATAGTAAGATGTGTCTAAACTTTAGATTGATAGTGTACATTATTGTCTAAATAAGATAATTTGAAGATTTTTCATTGCTACTAACCATTAATGTTGAGTATGAATACATACCTGAGCTTTAAATTGTAGACTACCTACATATAATATAACACAGCTAGTAAAATACAATTTTCTGCTCTCATGATTTCCCATAAGGCCACAATGGCATGTATGTACAATATAAATATATTCACTTTGTTCTGATTGATATTGAAATTATATTCAGTGCTGGATAATGGCAGATAACGATAATCAACAGACCCTTTAGTAGGCCTCTATCAGCACCTGTGGAACTGAGATATGAGCGTTTGCTGCGGTTTGACAGGCATGGGCCAACAGTTAAACTGTAATGGAGCATTGCCAATAGCAACCTGGTCAAGCGGTCACAACGGCTCTGCAGGTCTGGCTCTCCTCTCATCTCGCAAACCACTCTACATCTGAGAGGGGCCACATGTAAAAATAGATGAGCTTGATAGGACTTGAGACTTGTTATCTCACGCACACACATGTACGTGCTGTCAAACCACCTTCAAGCCTTCAGTGCTGCCCACCGAGCATTGATAGCACGCACACAGGGGCCATCGTGAGGGAAATCTGTTGATTTGAGATGATATAGGTCGTTATATGAAATGAGGAAGATGAGCATCTTCATTTAGGCCCTTTATTTGGTCGTGCAGCAGGTGAATGGATGCTAATTTAGCTGCAGTGTCTCTGGGGGCCACTAGATGGAGCGCTAGTTGAAGAGTATTGAGTCAGAACATCCAGTTTCGAGCGTTTATCAGAAAATAATTAAACATTAGAAAGCATAAATGTCCTCACTGCAGTTATCTGAGAAATATGTCTTCCTGTGCACCATATGCATGCTAACAGACACATCTTCTTCACACCTTATGCTGCTCACAGACACTTTTAGTGCTAGTGAACTTCCTGGCTCAGCTTAGATTGTTGTGGCATATTTTGCTAATGTGTAAAGTTATATCTGTTTCCATGATACAAAAAAGAGAAGTGAAAATGATCAATGACAACAAGATTAAGGCATAATAAAACACTGAACTGCTATCTGGTCATCTTTTCAGTCTGTTTTATGAAAATACAAACTACCAGACTGTAGGTAATACCCCCCAAAAAACTATTTTGAATATACACAACACATACCGTAAAATATATATAATAAGAAATAGATATGTTTACTCTTTTTTTTCAGACATCTGACTTTAGAAGTAATATCTATGAATATACATATACATAAATATACATATACCTGGTGTGTTTATTTCTGTTAAGGGAAAGCACCTTTTAAAACCCTTCCTCCTTGCTTCTGGTGCTATTTCAAGTTGTTACATAATCAGGAAAATTCCCTCTTTGAACCAAAATGTGATAATCAGAACTATTTAATCTGAGAGCATTACAAGCTATAAAATCATAATGAATGAACTTGAACAAATCCGTTCAGTTACTAAACCCCTGACCTATAAGGCCTTCGGGCCTAATGCACTGAGGCAATATGGTTATTAAATGAAAGAAATTATGCTAAAAATTGTTAGTGGGATTTTGGGGGATTTTTAATGGTCCACTAAGCAAAAACAAAACAAAAAAACAATCTGGTTAGTTAGAAAAAGTAAACTGAGTCAGAGCTGAAGGCTGGAGGATGGAATGCACTCAACTTGAACTTTCATTTGCAATATGGCATCAACTATTAACCATCAAACAATATTTTATAATATTGAAAATAACTTTTTATTTGTGAAATGACAGTTGAATAAACATTTCTTCAACTTAGTTGAACTGATCAGATATGAAAAGTTATTGTGTCTTATTTCTAAATAGTACTATAGACCACATGCACTGGAGAAACAGATTTTGTGTTTGAACTTAAATTTTTGCAGTGGCTCTGTATATTTCTATAAAGTTGATTTACTTATTGTTGAGTTAACATGCACATTGTAATGTCTGAAATGGATGTCAGAACAAATGTCAGAATACCGGAAAGATTTTAAAATGAGCGGTTCATTCATAAATTCAATAATAAGTTACGTTTTACCTTTATGCTGCAGAAAGACAAACCAAAAGACATAGTCTTAATTCTTAATCTTGTCATTTTGTGACTAAATGATAGTTTGTGCACATAATGAGTCAAATAATGACAGACAGATTTTGTGAGAATATATTAAGGAAGCAGGCTGGTTGCACTACCACAATTGAATAGCCCATATAATTCAATAATACATAGCCTGAAATACATAGTTTGAAATTGTTAACCCATCTAATTATGAATGTCAAAATCCTTCAGTGATTTTCAATTCACAAACGGTATATGAGATTCTTCATTTTCAAGTGTGGGGATAAACATGAATCATATATCTGGAAAAGGAAACGTTTGAATGTCGTGAGAGCTTAAACCATCTCTTTAAACCTTTCGATGATGTCATTTGGGAAATGAAGGTCAACGGCTGATTTCATTCCGGTCATTGCATTACAAATTGTTCTGATGTTTCCGCCAGAGCCGTAATTTGTGCTGTTTTTTGTTTTGTTTTGTTTTGGAAAGACTGAAGAATGTTTATTGAACAATATTAATTTCATCACACAATCCTCATGATGCTGTTGCAAGAACAACGAGTTGTGGAGACACAAAAACCTTTCCAGATGACCTGGAACCTGACCTTTCTTCCCCAGAACTTGTTAACCGTTCCAGCTAACGACAAATACTTTATTGCTTCTGGTTGTGGTCATGGAGGCTTGTGGGTTTCCCTCATTGTGATAGAAAGTTATACACGTGAGGGTATGTTTCCTATAATTGTTGTTTCCGTGATGGCTGAAAAGTGGCCATTTTTTTCAGAAAGTGGCCATTTTTAACTTGAGTGTGTCCACCGGTCTGTGTCATTTGCTTACAAAAACAGTCAGTTATATTCCTATATATTGCAAACTTTTTATTGTTCTCATAATATTTTACATTTAATTACATTTAATTACAATTATGTCATCAGTTGCTCACTAAGAACTGCAAGGCTAAATTCAATTTGTTCATCATATAAAAGGATTGAGTCTCTTGAGAAAATTTAGACTATAAAAACCACTCAATTCATATGGATTAGTTTTAAGAGTAAAAGTGGTAGTTGCGTAGACTGTCAACAGAGAGACAGAAAGAAGCTCTCAGATTTCATTAAAAAGATCTTCACTTGTGTTTTGAAGATGTACAGAAGTCTTACGGGTTTGGAATGACGAGGGTGAGTAATTAATGACAGAATTTTTGGGGGAACTATCTCTTTAACTATCATTATAAAAGGCTTTATGTCATGTACTGCTTTATTTCTTGTTCATTATATTTCTGTAGCCTTATTAAATAAAATGCATTTATTTTATTATTATTTATTTAAAAAATCTATGTTTTGAAAGTTTACAAGCTTACATTAAGAATTGATTAAAGGACATATTTAGTCAGTATAAACCAAGTTTGTCCTTGTGAATCATCTGTGTATTTGCCAAGCAGTTAAAGTGTGGATGCTGATGGGTGTAAAATATGCTGGCATGTGCATCTTGTCTGTGTTTCATTCACTGTGTTCCCTTCAGTTGTGCCACCCCTGAATGTTCTGTTTGTGTGTGGGAGTAGAGATCTGACATAGTGGAATTAGAGGCATTTCACTAGTCACAATCTCAGCCAACACTGTTTTCACTTATAATAGAAGATACAATATTGTACTCTCTGAACCACCCGGTCATTGCCATGTAGAAACATTAATGGGTAAGAGCATCTCCATCTGACCAAACACCACAACTGATTGACTTCAACCGCCTGAGCCTTCACACAGAATTGAATAAACATAATCTTAAAAATGAATTCGGGCATTCATAACTCGTGTGTTCGTTCTTGTCGTGAGCTTGTGAGAACTCGTTCTTGCGAGCTCTATGTCGTGTGAGTGGGCGCGGTTTCAAGCTTGGCGCGAACCGCGCTTCCTCTCGTCTGTGTGTTTATGTTTGGCACGCGGTTCGCGTCCCATCGGCCGCGTGTTTTCTTGTTGTGTTCTGTCACGCGCAGTTTGGTTGTCACCAGCTGCGCGTCGTCTTTGGTTAATTGTCTGCGTGTTCATGTCTTGTCTGTTACCCCGCCCGTCTTGTTTCTTTGTCATTAGTTTGATTCATCTCAGCTGTTTTTCCTCGCTAATTTCCCCATATCCTCCCTATATATTCCATCTTTGTCTGCTGTTCTGAGTCTTTGTCTGCTGTTCTAAATATTAGAAACTATTAAGTTAAGTTTTGGGTTAGAATAAGTTGCCATGTTCTTGCAAAGCTAGTTTTAGTCAGTAGAATGATTAAAGTAAACTATTGAAAATAAAGTGCTACCAAAATGTAACTTATTTCATGGATATTTAGATGCAACATATATATGAAACAAGATATTTTGCAGTAAAAAAAAAGCATTTTTATAGCATTTGAATCTCTTTGTGGAGTTGTTGTTGAGAATGTTGTTGAGAGATACGTTTTGTCAAACTGTAATCAAACATTGGTAAGCAAAGACTAATTCCCAAATTTAAATTTGAGAAAACTTTGAAAACTTTAAATGCTCAAATTTCCAAATTCAAATTTCCACTGCTGCTGGTTATACTGGTCCTAGGACTGCATCTGCATCCTTCTGCGCTATTTCCACTGAAAAACCACTGCTTTTGTTCTAGTTCACGCCTGGGACGGTTTCTGCAATGGCTTCAGCGCTCAGGTATAGAGTAACTAGGTCACTTAATCCACTTTACACCCACCAACCCCAACCGCACTGCAAAAAAATCTGCTATTACAGTCAAACCGAGATCTGTTTGAGACGTACTGTAACATGTTTGAAGACGTCAAATGATCCATTAACAGTAAGTAAAGTTAAGAATCATTAAAGTGTAATAACACAGTCACGATAAGTAGTATGCTCTAATGTCTGTCTTAATCAAATGTGTCTGACTGTAAGGTTTGTGGTCATAAAGATGAATTAATTTGGTAAGTTGCAGATAATAAATGACATGATGTTAATTATTATTACTATTGCAAATGCTATTACTATTATTAGGATTGATTTATTTGAAAAGTACATAACTGCAATTTAGACACAGAATTGTAATTTATACTCTTCTATAGTAAGAATATCTCAAAATAATTTTTAAACTCATTGATACATTATATTATTTCATTAAATTGAAACATTTCTTGGTATAAAACATTTTTAAAGCAGTAAAACCAACATCGATAGAGTAAATTTCAAAGACCTTAGTACATGTGGTTTGGATGTGGATAGTTTTATGTCCTTTAGTTTTTAGTAGTCTACAGTCATGGGAAAAGAAAGTACAACCTTTTGAATTCTTTTGCTTTATGTATCAGGACATAATAAAAAAGTTATCTGGTCCTTGGCAGGTGTTAAAATGAGGTAAATGAACAACAGATGAACAACGACTCATGACATATTACACCCTGTCATGGTTTATTTAACAAAAACTATGCCAAAATGGAGAAGCCATTTGTGAAAAGCTAAGTACACCCTTACTACTTCCCTAGGACTTAAAAGCGTAAGCATCAGTCAGGCGCTACTAATCAAATGCCCTTGATTAACGGATAACACGCAACTCTTTAAAAGCAGAAGTTTTGGTAGTTTGCTGGTCTAGAGCATTCAGGTGTGTTAACACAATGCCAAGAAGGAAAGACATCAGCAATGATCTCCGAGAAGTAATTGTTGCTGCCAAAAAATCCTGAAACAAGGCCATTTACAAACAATTTAAAGTCCATCATTCTACAGTGAGGAGGATTATTCACAAGTGGAAAACTTTCAGTTGCCAGTCTTCCGAGGAGTGCACGTCCCAGCAAATTCAGCCCAAGGTCAGACTTTGCAGAGAAACTTCATGATGGAACATGTGATGCCCAAAAGCGCTTTTCAATCGTCTTCGAGATCTCGGGTCTTTGACGCCCCCCCACGGCACTCATGGCTTCTCCATTTTTGCTTTACTTTTGTTTAATGAATATGAGATGTTTTGCTGTTCAACTGAGGTTTTATTCGCCTAATTTTAAAACCTGCAAAAGACAGGTGATTTTTATTTTATTATATCCTGACACGGAAAAACATAGAATTCAAAAGGGTATACTTTATTTTTCACATGATATATGAGAGATGGGTTACTAGCCTCTAAACAACAGCACGTATATCTTTGTCCATGTCCCAGGGGATTTCCACTGTTGAGGTAACTTGATTCATAAACCGATTTGATTCCATAGCCTACTTAAGTGAGCATGCTCAACGACCACAGTATTTACATTAGGGGACATGCAGCACCATATGCAAACACTGATTCAAGAGTATCATCCCTGTGTGGAAATTTGATGCCTCTTCAAGGTTATCATATATACTGGACCATTTTAGCATCATAGCAATCATCTTTAATTCACTATTGTTCTTTCTATACATATTCTCTTATTGATTCGTTAACTCACCAAACCTCTTTTCCTTAAAAGCGTCAAAGTGGTCATCCTCCTGATGAACATATTCCCCAACCTCTACTGCTACTTTTAGCAGGAGCATTTATGAAAACATCAATAGTCAGTTCTACCTATCATGTAGACCAACAAATTGAGTTGCAGTTGTGTTTTTGCAGCGATGTCTTTCAACTCTGTTAATCCTATGTGGTGTCTCAAATGTTGGACTTCCATATGCAGCGCCCCCACAGGACAGGAGGGTTAAGTCCTGTTCACAACAAAGACATTTGTCATAGTGTTGTCAAAAATAACTTTATTTCAATATGCATCGATACTGAAATGGTTCTAAAACTCATTTTCTCTAGTATTGATACACTGGGTGTACTTTCTTTTTCACATGATATATGAGAGATGGGTTACTAGCCTCTAAACAACAATATATACATACATCTTTGTCCATGTCCCAGGGGATTTCCACTGTTGCGGTAACTTGATTCACAAACCAGTTCCATAGCAAGTTATATTTGATTTCCCGCAAGTTTCGTGCTCACACAAAAGCATGTGCACTACTGATCTATATAAGTGCCGCTCTCATAAAGCCACTTCTCAAACACCTTGTTTGTGCTAAATTGAGTTGGTTTTTGTGGCTTTCATGGCTTTTTTTGTGTTTTTTCAAGTGCTTAAACATACAAATACACAGTTATGTCAAAGGCCTGTCTTGTCAGGTATTCAGATAAATACAGCCCTTAAAGTGACAGCAGCCTAATAAACCTGCTGCTTTCTGTGATGTTCATCAAAGAACAAAAGACAAATAAAATCACTCTTTGTTCTTGACTGAATAACTTTTGTAACTGTAGTTGTAAGCATTAATCTGTCATTTTTTTATAATGAAAACTATCCAGTGTTAGATTTGATTACTGTCTTTTCTGTGTTATTTCTTACCTGAATACCTTTAGATAGGGACATACCTCTGATTCAGTAAAATCACACCCACCTTTATGCTGACAATAAATGATTCAACCATTGTAGGATGTTTTGATGAAAAATGCAGTTTAATTTAGTCATGATATCATATGCATGGCGCTGCAACACTCAATTAGGTTCAATTAAGAAAGCAAGAACTGATTAGAAAGTCAATGTTTTCCTTGAATTAAGTCACTTTGGATAAAAGCATCTGCCAAATGCATAAATGTAAAAATTGTACGACTATATAGAACATGAAAAGTTTATCCCCATAATGGTGTCATTCTTTTATTTCTGTTTTTTTTTCTATTTATGCACATATTCATATATTTAACTACTTGTTAACACAATAAATAAGGTTATCTGCTGCTTTAAATGCTGAAGCTGTAGTCTGATTGGCTGTTCCAACGATCCAGTGAATCCAACGATATCTCCCCCCCCCCCCCCCTCCCCCCCCTTCAACAATCGTTGAAAGAATTTTTGTAAATGTGCGGGTTTTTTGCTCTAGTTGGGCTGGAAATCGTCAGTCCAATCTGGCAACACTGACCCACATACACCAGTTAGATTAACTAAAATGATAACTATATTAAGAGTCTACACCAATGTACGTTACGTTATGTTTATTATAAGCTTAAAATTCCGCTTTAAATGCTCGAGCTCTTCAAATTATGATTGGCCATCAATGTTTGATCGTTCATAGTTGCGAAAGTGTTATATTACCGTTATCCTTATGGTCTGAATTCTGCTATTCCTTTACATTTTGAACGCTTTTTTTAAACCACACATTTATAACTGTAGTTATGGTCCTTGGTGTGAAATTGTGCAACTGGTTGTCTCAGTTATCGATTTCAGTGAAAATGACTTCATACCGTATCAATATAGGCTAACTGTTATATTGTTACTAGGCCGATTGTTTTGAAAGCTTCCGGGAACTATAACTCTTGTTGCTAGGCCAGTTGTTTTGAACGTTCAAAATCAGACTAGCAACAATATTAGTTATATTAATAGGGTATGAAATAGGGTAAAGAAATACCTCGAATAAATCTTCCGCGTATTTAAATTTATCTGATGAGTAGCTTGTGTCTTCTTTCCTCTCAAAACGCAATATTTACAACCCTGTTTGCGGCAATAAATCCCACAAGATCTATTGAGTGTGTAAAAAAAATTGTATTTTGTATTTGTTTGTTCTCTTTCCCGACTTTGAATGTTTCACTATTCCCATCTTTTCCCACCTGTGCTTCTACACAGCGCATATCGAGTTCCAGCCCTTTCCTTTGCCTGGTGGAGCTCATTTGCACAAAGTCCCTAGTCGTGCATTTGAGAGGGAGGAGATGGGGAGACGGAAAAGAAGAGGAAGAGGGAGGGGATAGAACCGGAGAGAATGAGGTTTGAGGCAAGTTTATTCTTAAATTCAAAACTGGAGATAAACAGAAGACATGATTCAATCAATGCGTTAACACTTGTACAAGAGCCTCAGGTGTTTGATGGCGCCAGGAACACCTGGATCTGTGATTTAGCCCACCTGGATGGGCTGGGGAGAAGAGGAACGAAAGGGAGCCCTCTGGGATCTGTTATCAAGGAACAAAAAACAGTGAGCAGGTGAGGTGTTTTGTGGGTGAAAGTCCCCAGTGTTCACAGTTTAGCACTTAGCTTCATTAATCATATATAGCACTGAGTGTTACTGTGTCTCTATTTCTGAATGAAATTTATATTTGTTTCCCAAAGACTGATGATTTAGTTAATTTACCTAATTTAGATAACAGTTAATTTAGTTCATCTTCAGCGCTTACATACTTCTAAATCTGTTCATATCATCTCATCATGTGTGCATTTATCATATAATCCAGATAAAAGTTCTGTAGTATTCATTCTCTGCACTATATATATATATATATATATATATATATATATATATATATATATATATGTACAGTATACATTATAATGTTAACAAATACATTTAATATAGTAATATTATATAGTATAGTAAAAAGTATAATATATTGTAACTTTAACAATACATATCCATGTATTCCTTTACATTTATACATAATTGTATTTATTTAATTTATGTACAGTGTATTATAATTATGTAATAAAACTGAATATTTTATTAATGTATACACATTTATATATTTTATTACATAAAAATGTACTAACAAGTTTTTTTTAAAATACAACTAAATTATATATTATAACATTTATTCATGTTGTAATATATAACGTGGTAGTTGTTTGATGACTCTTGCTGTCTGTTTGTTCCAGATGAGTATAGAAACAGTCTAATGAATAACAGATTTTATGCAAGTTCCTGCGAGACTGTCCATTGTAAACTGACCTCTGTTAATATGGTTTTCATCCTTCTTTTCCACCACAGTCTCAGTCTCTGTGCATTACTCCATCATGGCCCGTAAGAAGACTGAGAAAGGTTGGTTATTACTGAAATTCTTTTATCTTTCAAGCAGATTATATAATAAACAATCCTTTTTATGCTGTTATTCAGCTTGTCCAAAATGAACAGTTAACTAGAATGAGTTATATAGTATTCTATAACATATAATGGTGTAAATATCCTCCACATTCAAAATTTAATTGGAGGTTTTCTTGCCAAATGGCAAGAGTTAAGACAGACCAACATCTGAGTGTTTCTACAAACCTCAGAATATTTGGTGGGAAGACTTAATTTTTTTCCAGATCTTATCTTTGTCTTTATAGAATGTTACAGTTATGAAATGTAAAGATGTTGTCCTCATTTTGAGCTTCATAGGTACATTTGAGTCAATTATTCATAGTAAAATAATTATAACAAATCACAATCTGTAAACTTTATCAGGGCATTATGTGTTTAATTTAATTAGAGTATTAAAACATGCATTATTAATCATAATTTGATTAGTATTAAGGCTGCACTACACTATTTTGCATGTTGTTAAAACAGAAAAGTCTGTGTATTTCTTTATCTATTTATATTTTTTGCAATTAATATCTGAACATGTCTCATTTGTGATTTTTGTCATCTCTGGGCTGAAGATAAACTAGATCTTATTGTGTGTTTAGTACTGAGAGAGAGAAAAAGAGAAAAGTAACAGTTCAGGCACAGAATTTAAGCACCTTCGTTGGTTGTGTTTAGAAATATTGGATGATAAGAAGTCGCTCAAAATATGAATTCTTGCAGAATGATTCCTTTCTAACATAAAATGTTTTAGATGATGTGAATTTCAGTCATCTTTACTTTAACCCCTCAGGAGCCACTTGGGAGGTGCGAGCCAACGGACATCATTTTCATCAGTCCTGTCGCCGCAAATCTTTCCTATGTTTCTGCTGGGGGCGTTACGCTGTACGTGAGAGAGCTTTTTGATTCATATTGGCTAGGGAGAAGTAGTTATGGAAGCATTAAACAACATTAGATACCTTTGGGCTGCTTTCAGCTTCATATGCTGATGTTTTCATCAGTACCCGGTTTTATTCATTGCTTGACATGTTCCTAATTGGTTGTGTTGCCAGGACAATGTGGTGCGGAGTTACAAATACACCCCACTGACCTTTTTGCCCCTTAACCTGTATGAGCAGTTCCAACGAGTGGCGAATCTTTTCTTCCTACTTATTGTGGTTTTGCAGGTTCGTGAAGTTTTCTTTTAACCCATCTCTGTGATACAAAGGTTCTTTCAGCTAATTTACGTTTAAAGACCAAACCCATGAGGAATATTTGACTAGCACATATAGTTTTTCCTATGAATACCGAGTTCAAGGTTTCCACTCAAGTTCATGATGAATTACATGCTCTTTTGCAAATAGTGAGTTGAAAACACCTGCTGTTTGAAAAAGACATAGTCTTTTTACATAGTCATGGCTGAAAATGGCTATCACCCTTTGTTACAATAAAGCAGATAAATGAGAAATTGTAAAGAGATCACTTAATTCAAATAGAGTAAATATTTGATTATCAGTTCATAAATCCTTGAGTACTTGACAAAGTTAATACTGGCCATGATATCCTTATGTATTAACTCCATTTGAGTCTGTATTGGAACTGGCAAGATGAATTGGCTCTTGTATCTTATATCTTATATCCGTAATTTATATATACTATATATATATATATATATATATACATATATATATATATATATATATATAAATAAAATTTGCTGCTCAAAAAAATTACGGAGACGCTTAAATCACACATTGGATCTCAATGAATGGAATATTCTATTTGAAAATGTATATACAGTAATCCCTCGCCACTTTGCGGTTCAAGTTTCGCGGCCTCAGTGCATTGCGGATTTTTTCTAAAATATTTATCGAAAAAATTAAAATTAAAAAATGCCGCCATATCGGCAGCCGTATTGCGGAAAGCAGTGCTGTTTTGTGATGCAAGAGAAACGGTTTCCCAGGATGCCAAAGAGAGAAACTCTCTCAGAAGCTTTGTACACACACACGGGCACTCAGACAAGACACGTGATTGGTTCCTGGCACGAGATCGACCAATGAGAGCACGAGTGGATGTATCTTGTGAGTTGATTGGTTGATCCTACTTCGCGGATTTTCACCTATCGCGGGGGGTTCCGGTCCACATTAACCACGATAAACGAGGGATCACTGTATACATTCTATAATTTGTTAAGAACAAAATTATGTGACAACAATGGAAACCAAAATCATCAACACACATAAGGGTTGGATTCAAAATCATACTAAAAATCTAAGTAAAAACACTGAAGTTACAGGCTGATCCTATTTGCATGAAGTTCACCACAGTAACAATAATGTAAGTTAGTAGTGTGTATGGCCCCCACGTGCCTGTATGCACTCACAATAATGTGTGGCCTCCTGATGAGATGGCAGACGGTGTCCTGTGGGATCTCCACCCACACCATCAGTAGCTCCTGGACAGTCTCTGGTGCTACTTTGCGGCTTTGGATGCTCCGATACATAATGTTCCAGAGGTTCTTAATTGGATTCAGGTCTGGGAAATGTGAGGACCAGTCAATGGCATCAATTCGTTCGTCAGCTAAAAACTGCCTACACACTCTAGTCACAAGAGGCCGGGCATTCAAATGCACCAGGAGGAACCCCGGACCCACTGGATCAGCATAAGATCTGATGATGGCTCTGAGGATTTCATCTCAGGGGCTAACAGGAGTAAGGGAGCCATTAGCGAAGGCATGGAGATCTGTGCGATCCTCCAAGGGTATTCCTCCCCAGACAATTCCAAACCTACTGCCAAACTGGTCATGCTAGCTGATGTTGCATGCAGCGTAACGTTCCCCATGACATCTCCAAACTCTTGTACGTCTGTCATGTGCTCTGTGTGAACTTGCTCTCTTCCGTGAAAAGAACGGGGCGCCAATGGCAGACTTGCCAATTCTTGTGTTCTTTGTCAAATGCTGATCGAGCTGCACAGTGCTGAATTGTGAGCACAGATCCCACTAGAAGATGTCAGGCTCGTGCCACCCTCATAAAGTCTGTTTCTGACAGTTTGGTCAGAAACATGCACACCAGTGACTGCTGGGGGTCATTTTGTAGGGCTCTGACAGTGCTCCTCCTCTTCCTCCTCACACAAAGGAGCAGATATTGGTCCTGCTGTTGGGTTTTACTCTTATACGTCCATGTCGAGCTCTCCTCATGTAATGGCCTGGCTTGACACTGCTGGGAGAATGACCAAACCTCCTTGCGGCAGCATTTATGGATGTTCCATCCTGGAGGAGCAGGACTTCCTGTGCAAACTGATTGGGTTGCAGGCACTGCCTCATGTTTCAGACAGTGTCAACCACCCTAACAAACCACAAAACTAAAGACAAATCAGTTAAGAAGAATAAGGAGAGAACAATTGTCTATGGCCACCACCTGCAAAATAATTTATTTTTGTGGTTTGTCTTACTGTTGCCTCTACAGTCCACATGCTCTCACTTTCATTTGCACCAAAGCAGGTGAAACTGAGTCACAATCACTTATGCTTCCAAATTTATGAATTTATGAAATATACAATGTATTGTTATTAAAAGTGTAGGTGTGTGTGTGTGTGTGTGTGTGTGTGTGTGTGTATACTGTATATAGTGGTGTGAAAAAGAGTTTGCCCCCTTCCTGATTTCTTATTTTTTGCATGTTTGTCACACTTAAATGTTTCACATCATCAAGTAAATAAAGATAACACAAGTAAACACAAAATGTAGTTTTTAAATGAACGTTTTTATTATTAAAGGAAAACATGGCTCTGTGTGAAAGTGTTTGCCCTCTAAACCTAATAACTGATTGGGCCACACTTAGCAGCAACAACTGCAAGAATCTTTTACAGCTGTGGAGAAATTTTTAGCCACATTGGAGGGTTTTCATACCTTTTTATTGTTATGTCACAACGTCTTGATTGGATTCAGATCAGGACTTTGACTAGGCCACTCCAAAGTCTTCATTTTGTTTTTCTTCAGCTTTTCAGAGGTGTGTTTTGCATCATTGTTCAGAACCCAAATTCACTTCAGCTTGAAGTCACTAACAGATGGCCGTTCTCTCTCTCTCTCTCTCTCTCTCTCTCTCTCTCTCTGTATATCTATCTAAATACAGATATATATAGATAGATATACACAGAGTGTATAGTACATCTGGTGTATAAAATTAATACTACAGAACTTTTATCTGGATTATATGATAAATGCACACATGATGAGATGATATGAACAGATTCAGAAGTATGTAAGTGCTGAAGATTAACTAAATTAACTGTTACTTAACTGACTAAATTAACATCATCAGTCTTTGGGAACCAACCATACATTCCATCCAGAAATAGAGACACAGTAAAGCTTTGTGCTATGTCTGATAAGCTAAGTGTTAAAGCTAAGGTGCACTAAAGCTAAGTGCTAAACTGTGAACACTGGGGACTTTCACCTACAAAACACCTCACCTGCTCATGTAGGTTTGGATTTTGTTTTTCCTTAATAATAACAACCTTGATTTAACAACTGCATTTTGTGTTTACCTGCGTTATCTTTGACTAATATTTAAATTAGTTTGATGATCTGAAACATTTAAGTGTGACACCAAGTGTGAAAAAAAGAAATCAGGATGGGGGCAAATACTTTTTCACATCACTGTGTATATATATATATATATATATATATATATATAAAATACATATTTAATCTCAATACATGCTGTATAATTATATATATATATATATATATATATATATATATATATATACATTCTTTTCCATAAGTTTCATAAAATAAATGCTAAATTAAGCTATTTTGTACTGAAGTCTTTGATATCATTTACAGTGTATTCCTGTAATTGCAACCATCCCTTGGTACAGCACAATGCTTCCTTTGTTGTTTGTTTTGCTTGTGCGTGGATTTAAAGATCTGGCTACTGATGTGGTGAGTCTCATTCTTGTCATTCCCTCAACCAATACTTTTAAACTACTTTCACTTATATTTGAAGACCAGTAGTATTTCAGTTTACAGCCATTTTCCCCTCACTCGCACATCTACTTATCAATCCTCCCTCCTTTCCAACGTCTCCCAGAGCCGACGACGCAGTGATTCACAAATAAACCAACGCCCATGTGACATTCTCACTCCTGAGGGGTGAGTAATACTGGCCTGGAGATAGTTCAGACCAAAACTCAGAAACTAAACAAACACATCATCATCAATTTGATATACAAAGAATCCTTCACTCAGTCTTCCTCTCTTTGCAGCTTCAAAGCTGTTAAGTGGAAAGACGTACATGTTGGTGACATTCTCCGGATTCATAAGGACCAGGTCGTACCTGTGAGTGCATGCATCTGCATTTCTAACTATAGCGGCCAAAAATGTATCTAGACTTTAGTTCTTAAGTCAGACTTAAATATACATTTCTTTCCACAAGATACAATTACCAAACCATTTTTGGCCTCAAAGCGATTAGTAGTAGATAGATTAAGTCATTTCCTTCCTTCAGGTTAATTTCAGACATGTTTAGCTATGTTTGAAAGCCATACAATTTCTCCTGTTGTTTACTCCAGGCAGATCTGCTACTCTTGTGCAGCACTGAGCCACACAGCCTTTGCTATGTTGAAACGGCAGACATTGATGGGTAAGAAGTGCATCTCAAATGCCAGAACTTCTCATATGGTTTCTGTGATAAAGCAATTCTATATAGTCTTGTTTCTAATGATCTTGGTTTATTTGAGTGTTTGCCTGCTATAATAGGCTATACATGTTTTGGAAAATTAGTGCAAATGCTAACTAGCATCTTTTATCATGATGTTATTCTACTGTTAGGGATGACCTACTCAGAATGATATCACACAAAAATGATAAATAAACTGTCACTGTGTTATATTTAAAGCAGTTCAGTAAACTGTTGTTTCTTATGAACTTATGAAAAACCCCAAATATATCATGTTGTGGAAAATTAGCTCTAATGCTAATGTAGCATGCTTTCACTGTATCATTCGGCTGTGTGCAGAGAAACCAACTTGAAATTTCGCCAGGCTCTGACTGTAACCCATGCTGAGTTGAATGGAGATTCAGTTAAGCAAAACCTGGCGTCTTTTGATGGTTTGTATGGACTCTTTGGGCAAACATTGGAGTCATTCATTTGTAGTGACCAACAGATAAGCTTTCTATTCATTTCTTTTACCCTTTGAGCTTTCACTCTCCTTTTTTACCTTAGGTATTGTGTGGTGTGAGGAACCAAATGGTAACCTGCATTCTTTCAAAGGCGAGTTACATTGGAAAGGAGAGCGCCATCTTCTGGACACAGACCACCTGCTCCTCAGAGGAACTGTATTGCGAAACACAGACACAGCCTATGGACTGGCTATATACACAGGTAAGTCAAATCTGTGCTATTAAGGTGAATGTTGACACTTGGTGTATGGAGCCCCTATGGGGACATGGTGATAGAAAAAAAATATGAGAAGGGAGGAAAAATTTGTCAATACGTCATTGGTTTTGCATTCTGTCGCCAATATTTCTCATTGCCCTGAAGCTTCTTTGCGAGTGAATGCAAAGTTTCTTGGGGGAATGCGTTTTTGTGCGGGTACGCAATGGCATAGAAATATATTTTTTGTTATAATATATTGAAATATATTTTTCCATCACCGTGTCTCTTAAGAGGTTTCCGTAGAAATGGCCCGAGACAAAACAAAGATTAAATGGATTTCTTTGACCTTATTAGGCTCGGATAGTAAAATTCTGCAGAACTGTGGTCGTCTGAAACTGAAGAAAACTCGGGTGGAAATATTACTAAACAGAACGGTGTTGGTGGTAAGAGAGATCAAAAAACTTTATAACACTTTGTTGATATAGAAATTATATAAACTATTATCTAACATAAAACTAGAACGGGCAGTTCTAACAGTACCTTGCTTTAAACTGCATGTGTGTAATCACCCCTTGACCTCCTTGACGATATTGAACAATTAAAATCAAATGTAAATATCATATCATATTTTTCCTATAAACAGTTATATGATCAATTGTAGTAAGAAATACTTAACATAATTTACCAAAAGTATAAGTGGGAACACAATTCAGTATTCTTTATTCCTATTCCATTTTCTAATTTAAATTAGCAATGTTGTTATCCATTCTGGACTGTTTTATCTATCTATCTATCTATCTATCTATCTATCTATCTATCTATCTATCTATCTATCTATCTATCTATCTATCTATCTATCTATCTATCTATCTATCTATATATATATATATATATATATATATAATATTTATTATGACAAAGAAATTAAAAACAAATCATTTAGGTTTCAAATTTTGAAAGCAAGAATGCAAAACCTTTAGTATTTTGCAATATTTGATTAGTTAGACCACCTGAGAATAATCAATATTGTTTAGATATTATAATTATTTCTTATGGATGTGTCTGTAAATGTTCCCTGTTTAAATCATTACTTATTATGTTTCAGATTCTGCTCTTTATGCTGACAGCAGCTCTCCTCCTTGCTGTGGGCGCAGGGCTTTTTGAGTACAGGGATTCCCCCAAGTACGACGTTGTCTCTGCCTTGCAGCGTGACTCCTCTCCTGCCTACCTGGGATTCCTCACCTTTTGGGGCTACATCATTTTGCTCAGTCCATCTATGCCCATATCTCTCTATATAACGTAACGGCGACTCTCCATATTCTCATGATGCCTTCCTTTGAGATTTAGATCCTTTTATCTCTGGATATTTTGCTCACTGATTCCTTGTCCCAAACCAGATTTGAAGTGATCCACGTGGTGCACTGTCTCCTGATTGGCTGGGATGTTGAGATCTACTGGGAGGACAATAACAGCCCCGCTCAGGCCCGTACAACCACCCTGAATGAGGAGCTGGGTCAGGTGGGTCACCTGCTCAGCGACAAAACCGGCACTCTCACACAAAATCGTCTGCTTTTTCGTCAGTGCTTCATCGCCGGACACATTTACGGTCCGTCAATTTCTTTGACACTCTTTTCAGCGTTCTGTATTTTAAAAGGTCAATAATGAAAACTGCCTGTTTGTTCAGGTGACATGGCAGGGGAATTCAAGGTAAGATTTTAGACATTCATTTATTACTGTTTTAATCTACTGACCCAGACTAAAAGAACACGTCACACTTTTATTTCTAAAGCTATTTTATCTTTTATATCAAGCCGCTAGACTTAAGCTGGAACCGCTTTTCCTGTGGTGGAGTGAAGTTTTCCGACCAGCGATTGGTGGACAAGCTGCGTGAACGGAGCAGCCCTGAGTGCCAAGAGTTCTTCACCGCACTGGCCCTTTGCCACACTGTCATGAGCGAGTGGAGGGATGGTTGGTAGAAATGCCATTTATTCTGACATTATCGCCATTTATCATAACATTGAATTTGCTAGAGGTAAGGAAGGTGAAATGATGAAAATGTGGCTGCAAGATGTAATTAGAGGGTGTAATTATTAGAATATACAACTTTTGGCCACCAGGGGGCCCCAAAGCTTACGAAGAGCAGAACATAGACATTGATCCCAGTGCAAAATCATCAAACTTTTTTGGCTTCATCTCCTGTTTGGTTTAAAGTATTAATAAATATATTAAAGTGCTATTGGTTATTGACCATGCAAATTAAAAGTCATTGGTAAAAAAAAAAATTATAATATATATGTATATATATATATATATATATATATATATATGTATATAGCTAGATAGATACAGTTTAAGGTCGGTATCATTTAAAAAAAAATTTCAAGGAAATCTCTTATGCTCATTAAGATAGCATTTTAAAAAAAAAACAGTAATACTATTCAATATTATTCCAATTTAAAATGACTGTTTACTATTTGAATATATTTTAAAATGTAATTTATTCCTGTGATCAAAGTTAATCAAATTTTCAGTATCATTACTCAGATCTTGTGTCACATGATCCTTTTTGTTCATGTTTTGTTGCTCAATTAGCATTTCTTATTATCAATGTTAAAAACAGTTAAAACATTTTGTGGAAATTCAAAAGAACAGCGAGTATTTCAAATAGAAATGTTTTGTAAGATTACAAATGTCTTTACTGTCACTTTTAATCAACTTGTTGAATAAAAGCATTAATCTTTGAAAAAACTTTTGAACAGTAGTGAACAGCTTAAAAAGGCTGTTGTGGCGCTAAGTTGAGAGGCATTATGAACTTCAAAACCGCTCATAGCGAAGTTCAGTTTTCTTTTTTTACCTTTTTACTAGTCAGAAGAAGAATAAAACAAACAAATACAATAGGTGCAAGATGGAAAAGTGCACTATAACAATCATAAAAGACATGACAAGAAAGTAAATTGTGTTTTCTGAATACAGGTTTGCCTCATTACCAGGCCGCCTCTCCAGATGAGGAAGCTCTGGTTTGTGCAGCGCGGGAGCTCGGCTGGGTGTTTCTGTCTCGCACACGTGAGACTCTCACCATCAGTGAGATGGGCCTCACGCGAAACTATCAGCTCCTGGCCCTCCTGGACTTCACCAGCAAGAGGAGACGCATGTCAGTGCTGGGTGAGTTTCAACAACTGCTCTTAAAGGGATAGTTCGCCAATAAGTGAAAATTCTGTCATGTACTCATCTTCATTCCTAATTTTCTTCTGGAAATATCTTTCCAACTCAGTGAGGTCCAAGATAACATTGATTGGAATCCATTGTATCTACATTTTAAATTTATGCATTTGGCAGACACTTTTATCCAAAGCAACTTTGCATTCAAGGAACACATTGGCATTCTAATCAGTTCTTGCTTTCCCTGGGAATCGAACCCATTGCCTTGGTGTTGTAAACACTAATGCTCTACTGGCGGAGCTACAGGAAAGCTATCTGCAAAAAAATTTAAAACTATATGTCCTCTGTCTGAGCTATTTCTCTCCAAAAGTAATTAGTTTGAGCTGGAATTGCTTGACAATGCAAGCTTGCATTGTTGCTGTCATAACTTTCCTGTTGCTCAAAGGTCACCAAGGTCGTGGGCGCGATTCCCAGGGAAAGCAAGAATTTCAATGTGTTTCTTGAATGCAATGTGAGTCGCTTTGGATAAAACCGTCTGCCAAAGGCATGAACGTAAATGTAACCCAACTTCATTACAATGCGTAACTATTTTATGAATAACATTTGCTATATTGTGTGAATTTGTCAAAACACAAAACGGTTACGAATTGTCATGAGAGCTTGTGGTACAAACTAACAAATTCAAAGGCACGTACGCATAAAAACCGATGGATACTTTGGGCTTAACTCTATGTGTGTGTGTGTAGTGCGGGACCCTGGAGGACAGTTGAAGCTGTACTGTAAAGGTGCCGATATGGTTATTCTGGAGAGGATTCAGAGGGACTCGCTTCTTCAGGAGAGTACCGAGAGAGCTCTAGAGGTGAGGCGACTTTAAGAGGAAACGTGGTTGAGTAACAGCTTCTGTACAATGCAGTTCATGTTCAGATTTGTTTGTGTGTGTGCGTTTGGCAGCTGTTTGCTCAGAGCTGTCTGAGGACTCTGTGTGTGGCGGTGCGCTCCGTTCCTGAAGCCCTGTGGACGGAGTGGAGCCATGCCCTCACTCAGGCGGGCGCAGCGACGGGTAACCAGGAGACTGCGCTCGAAGACATTTATGATCAAATGGAAAAAGAATTAACGGTACTCAAAGGGAGTTATTATGACACAAATCTGTCTCAGGAGTACGCTTAAGGCAAATTAACAAATGCATGTAGCATTCTGTTATAAAACAATCCTGTTTATGTAGCTGTTGGGTGTGACGGCCATTGAGGATCGTCTCCAGGAAGGTGTACCCGAGACTATTGCCACCCTGCGGAGGGCGGGGGTGAAGGTGTGGGTGCTGACAGGAGACAAAACAGGTGCTGTTTCACCATACAAGTTGGTTTGAAGAAGTGAAATGAAAATAAATTGATGTTGTCTGCTGCTTCTTTCTAACAGAAACGGCTGTGAATGTGGGATATGCGTGCAAACTGATGGATCCAGACACAACCCTGATTCAAGGGGAGGAGCTTAGGTCAGAAAATAGTCATTAACATTTCTATTGTTTTAATCAGCTGTGACTGTGACAAGCAGGAAGCGACTAGACAAATGCTGCATCACAATTTGCAAACTAGCCATACAAAATGGTAAGCTAAATTTTGTATTAGTTTAGCCCAAATTATTTTATTTTTTATTTTTTTAATTGTTTTTTTAAATGTATAATAATAATAAATAATACAAATATAATTGGATTGTCTAATAAGATTAACAAAATATTTTTATTATTACTGAATAATTGTATAATTAAATGTGAAATTATATTTAAATGAGTGAGAATAACAATTAAACTAACAATGAATAATTAAAATTAAATAACATTAAACATTTAAACAACAAAAATAACTAATACCTATTGTTATTTCCTGCAAAACCGCAATAGTATTTAAAATGCTTGACACTTCAATTTGAATTTCAAAGGTAATACATTTTATACTTTTTGTATACTGAGCCTGTGTCCAAAATGGCATACTCTCTGAGTAGGTATTTCTGATTAATTACTTTGTGACTGTTAGTTATCAGTTATTAGATTGCCCAAATAATAATTTTTTGAGATTTCTTTTTAATATAATAATAATAATAATAATAATATTAGTATTAATGATAATAATAATAATACAAATATAATTGTATTGTCTAATAAGATTAACAAAATATTTTTTATATAATTATATCAAGTAATAAATAAGTATTTATTATTTATTTTTATTATTACTGAATAATAATACTGTATAATTAAATGTGAAATTATATTTAAATGAGTGAGAATAACAATTAAACCAACAATGAATAATTAAAATTAAATCACATTAAATATTTAAACAACAAAAATAACTAATACCTATTGTTATTTCCTGCAAAATAGCAATAGGAAGGTACTAAATGGTAAAGGTAATACATTTAGTAAGAATCTAAAACTTGCATATAAACAGTACGAGTGAAGGGTTGTGAGAAAACACAAATTTGATACTTTTTGTAGATACTCAGGCTGTGTCAAAAATGGCATACTCTCTGAGAACGTATTTCTGATTAATTACTTTGCGACTGTTAATAAAAAGTATGTTCGGTGTAATATGATTTCACCCGGACCTACTACATTCACCGGGTTGTCATTGTCATGTGACCAAACTGCATAATTTGTCTCATTCCACTACCTTTCACTGTCAGCTCTCAAGTTTGATGAACTGTCAGCTTTTCATGTATTGGCGGAAGTAGAAAATCATCCAGGGACTTTTCGTAAACTGTTTTATGAATGTACATGCTGTGAATTCGGACCATACTGCATATACTATTATATATTGGAAGAATGCAACTTCGGATGCAGCCTCAAAGTCTGTGTGCTTCCTGTCACCAGTTAAGCATATAGTAGGTTCATAACCAAATGACCATTGGTTTCTATTTTTGTCACATCACACTAGATGGCCACACACACAGTGACATTTCTTTGGTCCACAATGTTGCCAATATAGCGGTCTATTAAACATCGAATATGTGCTGACTAACTGTGAGGACAGAAAAATGACTTGAAATTTGTCACATCGCACCCGATTAGAACATGCATGGTGTTAAAGAGATACACATACACGCATAATATAACACAACATGACGGTTGTCAATATCTCCAGGCAGCTTCTAGAGTCTCCTTCACCAGATGTTCATGTTGCATTGAAAGAGACAGAGGTTTGGATCACAGACAGGAGAGCAGCGAAGAGCAAGGCTGCGCTAGTCATCTCTGGCCCTGAACTGGTGAGCATTTGGAGCTGAATTATTTAAAAAAATGAAATTAATACTTTTGTTCAACAAGGATGCATTAAATTGATACAAAAAGACAGCAGTTGATTTCCACTCATCAAAAAATACTAATAAGAAATGTTTCTTGAGCAGCAAATCATCATATTAGAATGATCTAGAAAGAATCATGTGACATTGAAGACTATAATATACTATAGACAGTTATTTTTAATAGTAATTATATCTCATATTTCTGTATGTTACAGGTAGAATTGACCAAAATGCCTGAATGGGAGGCGAAGTTTGTTGCTCTCTCCAATCAGTGCCAATCTGTGCTGTGCTGCCGTGTGACACCGGCTCAAAAGGCTGAAGTGGTCGAGATGGTCAGGAAGCATTCGTCTTCGATTACAATGGCGATAGGAGATGGCGCAAATGACGTGAATATGATCAAGAGTGAGAAGTTTGATCAAAACACTAGCTATTTTAATGCATTATATGTTAGTTCACATCTACGTAAATCAAATATCCACCTTGCTAATAAACAAAAATCTCTAATATTCACCAGCGGCACACATTGGCGTGGGTCTTTGTGGCGTGGAGGGAAGTCAGGCGGTGCAGAATGCAGATTTCGCTCTGGCGCAGTTTAGCTTCCTCCGCAGATTGCTGCTGGTGCACGGGCACTGGTCCTACTATCGCATCTGCATCCTTCTGCGCTATTTCCTCTACAAAACCACTGCTTTTGCTCTTGTGCATATCTGGTACAGTTTCTACAATGGCTTCAGCGCTCAGGTATAGAGCAACTAGGTCACTTAATCCACTTTACACCCACCAACCCCAACCGCACTGCAAAAATATCTGCTATTACAGTCAAACCGAGATCTGTTTGATTAAATCTACATGCAACATTCTCAATAAATGACACGAGCAGCTTATTTTGCTGCATTTCTGCTCCCTTTTCCAGCCCATGTACGAGAGCTGGTTTATCAGCCTCTACTCAACATTGTACACATCTCTGCCTATACAGTGCATGGGTTTTTTTGAACAGGTAAGCCAAATACAGAGCATATTGACCAATCACAACAAATCCCAAAGCTGATTGGTTGGTCCATACGTTTATATTGACTCTGGGATAGGACATGAGCGCCAAGAGCTGTCTGTGCTGGCCGGAGATGTACTCGATTGGACAGAAGAAGCAGCTTTTCAATCCTTTTGTTCTGGCTGCCACGCTCCTCTACTCTTTCTACACCTCCATCATCCTTTTCTTCATACCTATGGGAATTTTACAGCACTCCGCTCTAGATTATCAGACCTTTGCCATTACGGTGGAAACGTCTGTGGTGTTCACCACCACTGTTGAGGTAACTACAGCATTAAACAGAGGCTACATGTTTACATTAGAAATGAGAAATTGACTGTGATTACTGTCTGTTGTATTAGGTTATTCTACATACAAAGTTCTGGACCAAGTGGAACATCGCAGCTGTCATCTTTAGTTTAGTGGCGTTCTTTCTGTCCACACTTGCTCTCCATAGCGCTCGCCTCTTCACTGCCTCACCTAAAGACTACTTTTTCTTAGGTATTCATGTCTGCAGATTAATCATTCATATAAATTGCATATCTAGGAAGAGACAAAATGCATTTTAACCAAGCAGAAAATGTTCTATACATCACCTCATCAGGCTTTCTGTTTTATTTACCATGTTTTCCGCACCATAAGGCGCACTGGATTATAAGGCGCACGGTCGATTTTTGAGGAAATGTAAGTCTTTTAGGTGCGCCTTATAGTGCGGAAAATACGGTAAGAGAAATTTTAGCTGCAATTTTAGTTATCGTTATAGATGTTGTTGTTTTTTACTTTAGACAGAATATAAATTTATATTTCTATATGATATTTGTTTTTGCCACTAATCACAAATGACTGGAAATAATGGGTAAATTAAAAAAATAGTTTTAACCATTATATATTTTTCTATTGGCATTTTTTAAATATTTAATATTTTCATGTTTTCCATTAATGTGAAGCTTTGTATTGATGTAGGCCACCAGGTGGCAGCGTTGAAAAATTTAAGAATATAAGAAATATTTAAAGTGAATTTCAGCCGGATATCCTTTAATGTTGAATCCCTTATTGAATACGTGAATCTTGAATTTTCAGGCGCATCACTAAATGCTTTCAGCACCCCTGAGGTTTGGCTGACCATATTTGTGACCACCTGTGTTGCTGTCCTCCCCTCAATAACCGTACGATCCTTAGATGTTGTGGTAAAAACTCCCAACAAACACAAGGTTGATCCTTACTTTGTCTAACTAACATGTTTTATATTATGTGTAATGTTATTGATTATGCTCACCATATTTTCCTTTTTACACGTGTAGATCCAAAGTTCAAAGAATGAGCCTGTTGAGCTGCAGAGGTTTCAGAGAGGTACCCTTCAGCGTCGTTCATCCTATGCAGTGTCCCAAGGGAAAGGCTTTGGGAAGTTAATCACCACAGGAGTCGGGCTTCCCTCTGCAGAGCCCCGAAAGGATGGGAGAGGTACAACAGATGGTGTGAAGAAAGAATCTCCACAGGGTTCACATAGAGAAATGAATGGTGATGTATCAGGCTTGGATCTTCAGAGTGTTTTGTCATGCGCTAAAAATGTGACCGAAGTGTGAGCAGCAAATATTGTGACCATAGTGTATCTCTGGAAAATGGAGGCCCAGCATACACCTAACCCAACTTATAGTGGCCATTTTGCATATATTAAGTCTTTTGTCCGTATTGAGTTGGGAATTTTAAATTGCAAAAATGTTGTAAAGGCCTTTTGTCTTAGTAGTGTACGCATAAAATGGACAGTTGAATGGTTAAATCCCATGATCTTTAGTTTTGTAATACTTGGTCTTTTAAATGAGCACTTTTATTTGCACTTTTTTTTTTTGCATAATTTTTTTAAATTGAAAATGTATTTTTTTTCTGTTTATTGCTGTATATAACACATCCAGGCTCGATAAATAAACAGACAATAGCACAAAATTGTTCAACAATGGTTTTATTTTATTTCAAAACACGCAATTTACCCATATTACCTTTTTAGTTTTAGTTTTTTCCTGTAACAGTTATCACTCCAATTTGTCTCCTGTCCACTTGCACTAAATGAAAAGTGCTACACAGGCTCTCTGGCTCCCCCTGTAGGACAGGAGGAGGAATGAGGCTCTCCATGAAGACATGCCCTTTAACCTTTAACAGCTGCCTGAGAACAAGTTTGTGTGTGCATGTGAAGCTTCAACAGGATATTAAAATGGGGAAGTCCTTGTACAAAAGATTTTGAACAGGTACAGGTCAAAATTTAATTTCTAGGGGTTTACATAGAACTAGAATGTTAAAATTCCTGAATCCTATAATAAACACACTGATTGTTTTTTTTATATTTTGGATTGTCTTTACCCTTTGATCAGTCTTTGGCATGGGTAGATATCTCTAAGGAGAGTTTGGGTGCATGTAATTGTTTTCATTTAGATATATTTACTTTGCGCACACACTCTTCCCTACATAGTGTTTCAGTATAAAATAATCTGCCGGATTTGCTACACTGCTGAATTCTGTGCTTTAAAAAAAAACACTTAAACAGCTCAAGGTGGTTTGCTGTCTTAGCTAGGTTATCTACAACAACTAAGTTAACAAGGTTAGCTAGGTTAACAACAAACCAGATTGATTAATACTAGCAAGCCAGTTCAGACTAAAGTGTTTAAGTTTAAAGTGGTTTGTTTTACATTGATTTAGATTGAGGTTTGTTTTTTGTGTATTTTTGCATAGTTCTCAGTGCAAAAACAACCAGCCTCAGCAGATCTTTACTGACCGATTTGTGGTTATTTGAGAGCATTGTTAGCGCAACCGTTAGCACTAGCTCTTTTCAATTGGTCCTGCAGTGTGGAAGTATATTTAGGTTAGAGAACAATGCTATTAGCATTAAACATTTTTTTTGTCCATTTTTGGTGGCTAGGATTTCTTGTGAAAGTTAAATCTACCTCTTAAAACACTTGAATGTTGCAAAGTTCGCTAATGTTGCACGTCATAAGCACCACAGCAAGCTAAATAGGGCAGTGATCACCTACTTGTAACCAATGAGCCTCTTTCCTCCTTCCTTCCTTTCTCCTCCTCCTCCTCTCAGCCTGTCTTCTCTCTACCATTTTTTTCCTCCTTGTTTTGAAACTGATTGTCTTCTACCATCACAAAGACACTTGGTTCTGATTGATTGACAGGTAACAGAAGAGGAAGAGCACAGTGTGACTGGGGGGTTGGATCTGCAGACAGACCCGGAGAGAAACATGATGTACGAGATGCTGTTTTACAGTCGATGAGAGACCATTTCTGGTTGGAGGGGTCTGTTGCAAAAAAACAAAAAACAACTGGCTGGTAGCATTCCAGTTTAGCTTGAAATGGTGTGCAACCCAAATGGAGAACCACGCCACATGTAAACAAATGCATACAAGATTACATTTCAGAAGAGGCAACGTGTGTACATTAGGTCCATGACCAAGTTCAATTGCCCAGGATAAACGGTCATGCCCCACTAAATAGTTATATACATAAAAGAAATACAAAGAGGGCAGAGAGGATTGCAACAATACATGCACACAACCAGTGAAAAACAACAGTGACAGAAAACTCTACAAAACAAAGACCCCTCCAACACCTTGACCACCCCCTTTCAAACCTCCCCGGGGTCTATTCATCCTAGTCGCTCCCACCAAAGTCCAGGTTGATCCATTTTTACTCTATATAGTATACAATAGTCATGCAGAAAAAAAGTGTCCCCACCACTTTAAATGGGAGGAGTTAATTTTTTCATTATCTTTTAAATTAATGCTAGGAGCACGTAACACAATGGCATTAGCTTTAAATAAAAATAAATTAATATACTAAAAGTTTGACTAATGCTGAAACTGAAATCATTCGAAAAAACTTGATGCATATGTTGGAAATTCAGTGTACTGTGATTTTGCTCTTTTCTGTCATCTTTCAATGCTATCTTTTCTTTTGCTCTCAAAACCTTTCTCGTCACGTAATGTCTTTCATTATAAACATTCAGATGTCTTTCTTCTATAAAGAATTATGTACCTCCATCGATCAAAATCATAATAATAATAAACAAGAAATTGGCAAATGAGCAAACCAAACAACAACACCAACAAAAACACAATTTAACAGTATAAAGCTTCAAGTCACAAATTCAAAAACTAACTATCTTAGCAGTGTTAGTGTACTCATTGTAATTAGCATTAGTTTAATCTAAATTACATAAACTTTACACAAAACATTTGAGGTATTTCAGAATCAATTGTCAACACCTTCCTGCCAAGTCCATGTGGTTTCCAATAGGAGAAATATAAGAGGGAAATGGTTCAATCAATGGCCTCGCATCTATTTAAATCTTTGGAAGCTAAAATGGTCGTTGTAGCGAACCATGTTGCTCAGATTAAAGTCCAGTCCGGTATAAGTTTATGATATAGCTTGATTCAAAATAGTGCTCGTGAAATTAGGCCATATTTGGGTACGGTACATTACTGAAGCATTTTGAGCGAAATCAGGGTGTATAATGACATCAGAAACGCAATGCTAACACTGAAAGATATTTCAGCGCAAATAAAATAAACCGACAAGCCTAATGCGAAAGAAAGCTGGGTATTTTTACAGGGCTCAGAGCCCAAGTAGTTTCAGCTAAGCGATAGTGCAGAAACAATAAATAAATTTGGGATTATTATAAAGTGCTTAAACACCAGTTTGTCAAACTAACGTCAAAATCATGCTTTGATGCTTCAATATATGTATGCCTAAGTAGTGTACATTTCTAGGTTTGAGTAATTGTGCAAGGTGCTGTTCACGCAGTACGCTTTCTTGCAGTTAAAAAAGTGATGTGGCTTACGTCAAACGGTCAAAACGTCGGTAGGTTTAAACAGAAAACGATTAAAAGGCAGCGCAATGGAACTTAAAAAAAAACGTATTTGTGTGTGAGCTGACCCAAAGTGTGTGCGTGTGCTTTCTGTGTGTGTGTGTGTGTGTTCCAGAGCAGTCCCACCCGTTGTTGAAGGAAAAAGGCACTCAACTCAATCTGCATAGCAGCCGCATCCCTCAGTGTGGTGCTATGCAGTCTGACTGCACTGTGAGAGAATGTATATGTCATATTGTGTGTGAAAGTCCGGTTGTCTGTTTGTTTGCACCTGTAACGGCTTTGGTTATGCTATTGGGGTTTTGGTAATTGTGTGTATTCCTCCCTTTGGCAGCACAGGATTGGCAGGTCAAAGAATCTTTGGTATCAGTGGCTGTTTCACAAACCACCCAGCTCAGTGAGGTAGCCACACTGGTTCTCACTACAAACAAAAGGTCAGTTTTATCAGCTAATGTACATATAGATGCCTGCTGATTTGTGTAGCACAAATCTGCTCTCTTTATGCTCATAACCAGGCCCACACGGAATCCCGCAAACGTAATTCTGTGGATGGATTTCTGCAGTTTTCCACATAATTTGAATGCCAGTCATTCTCGAAATTCTATAAAATTCTGCCGTTCCTTGAATATTTTGGTTCTTTTGATTATGCTTTCAGCTACACATGTTTGAATTGATTCCGCAAAATTCCAGATTTTTCTACCGTAGTTCCGCAGATTCCATCTGGGCCTGCTTATAACTCCAATGCTCAGAGCATTTTTGCATTAACAGTGCCAACTTTTATCTGTTCAGCAAGTTCTGCAACATTTCCAGAAATGCTACCGTTGCATTCAAAGACACTAAAAAACTCCTCTTCGATTTTGAACATCTCCCCACGGAGGTAGGGTTGTGCCCTTGTTTCGCACCCATTTTGGCAGGGTTTTTCAAGGTTTTCTGGAGGAATTTCGGGTGGAATTCTTGTTTTTTGTTTTGTTTTTTTTCTTCAACAGAGCCGATACAGCGATGTCTCTTTCATGGTCAGTGAAAGTTCCTTCCGTTATGACCTGTGGTAGTTCACATGCAATGCAGAGATGTCCAGCTGCAGTCCTCCCAAGTGTGGTTATTCTTTTAGAAAGTCTTTGTTTTTCTTCTTTTTTTAAATTTTCCAAATGATCAATGCCTTACATATGCATGGATCACAAGTTTGATAAGAAATAGAAATATTTTGTACCAATTACCCGCTTTAATATTATGAAGAGAAAATAAGTGGGAGACAGATGAAGAGAAGAGTAGGGGATTAGGGGTTAAAGAAGATGTTTTTCTTTTTCTGTTGTGTTGCTGTAAAGATATTTCTACCTTTTCGGTTGGCTTCATCACAGACCAGATGTACTGAATGATTTAAAGCATTAATTTGTTTTCATAATTTTGGTTTAAAAAAAGATTCTGATTAAATTTAAAAGATTTTTAAAAGATTGTTGTTTGCTATGGCACATAATGCCGGGTTTGGGTGTGGACTCTAGCTGAGGGTGTGTGAACTTTTATATTAAGGCAAACATTATTGGCACTAGATTTTATGTAACTTTTGAACCGTTTACCCCTTGTCCACTTCACAGGATAAACATAACATTTGATTTGTCAGTTAGATTTCAGTTGTGTGTGAATGTACCATTTTGTAACAAAATTTTCCATACACGTTTAAAATGTGCCTCTCTTTGTGTTTTGACCTTTGGCCTATTGTGTATCTATATGGAAAGAAAAATATTCTATTCCTAGTTGAAATGTCATAGGTCGCAGTTTTTCGAGATCAGAACGGCTGCACCAAATGGTCCAGTATTTTGTTTTCAGACTTGATGACAGTTCTCAACTGATTCCCTTGTTCCATTACAGATTACAGTTTGAATTGTGTGAACATGCATTTACCACAAGTGTAGTGAAACGCCGTAGCCCAGGCAGCCCCTCCATTTCCATCTGTGCAAAATAAACCGAATGGAGAGCTGTGCTGGGTGAACGGACGAGTCCTTCTTGTGGGAGCTTGTTTTATTTCACCTTCAGTAGAGGTCGACGTCCTTCGCTTTTCTGTCTGTATCGATTAGTCTCTCAATTCATTAGCTTAGCATATGATCTGAGAGCCTCCGAGAAACAACTAGCCATTAGGGAATTGTGTCGCCGTGGGCCAGAGAGTGATGATGCAGGTGGTGGCTTTCTTTGACAACCTCGCTTGAGTAACAAGACTTCTGTGCTGTGAGCTAAAAAAGTGCTTGTTTGTCCTCAACTGCACGAAGAGCAAACTAACAGATCACTTCCGCTCACTTTTTGTTGTTGTATGTGAATATGATGTGGTGCTTTTCCATGTGGAGATGTTTGGCTTGGTTTAATAACAGTCCCAAAGAAGTAAAAGGTTGCATTTACATGAAACGTCGCCATTTTTTGGCAGCAGTGGGATTGATTGGCACGCAACGGGTGACTAAGGTTGGAATGAAAATCCAGTCTTAGCCGCCCAGGGGGAAAAGGGGTTTAGATTTAAGCCTTGGAGAAGGTGGTGGCGGAGGTGCCCGGCTGGCCGGGACTGGCTACATGGCCGTGATGATGTTCCTCATGCCAGCGATCGACGCAGCGGCGACGCGCATTCATGAAGAAGTTGCTGACGGTGCTGAGTTCCAGGCCCAGCTGCTGCGAGATGGTCAGCTGCATTTCCTTCGAGGGCCGCTTGTTCTCCTTGAAAATGGCAATGAGCGTGCGGCGCTGCAGATCTGTGAAGACCAAGCGCTGCTTCTTGGGTGCCATATTGCGTTCCTTATGCTGCTCTTGTTCCTTGCGCTTGCAGGCTGTGGAGATCAGGAGGATGAATAAGAAAAGTTCAGTGAAAGGGAAGCAGACAAAGAAAAAAAATCATTAGCCTCATGTTTGCTCTACATACTGAAATGCCCTATTTCAGAGCAAATTCCACAGATGAACGGCTTTGCAGAGAGTCGAAATGTTCAGACTCTCCTGTTTGGCTGTGGATTAATAGTGATTTAAGACAAATCCATTCTATCTCCCCGGAGGTCAAAAATCATCCCTTTAAAGAGAGCAGACAGAGCAGGCCAGCGGTGAGCACCTCAGCCTGGTCGTTGGAGACACTGCTGTTTGATTCAATATTAATGCAGTTTGTGCTCACAGTAGGAGAGCGAGTGACTGGTATATAAAAACAGGGGTCTTTGTGTGTGAAAAGAAAGAGAGAGCGATAGATAGAAAGAAAGAATGAGAGAAAGACAGAAAGAATGAAAGAAAGAAAGCAATGCAAAAGAAAGACACAAGGGGAATATTGACTCATCCTATTTTGGTGTGTATGTGTCTGTTTTTGGAGGTGGGGTCGTCCACGGAGACTTGGGTCTGAACGCCCCTCCAGCAGGTCTGTAGTCTGCGACTTCAAACGGAGGCCACTGGAGGGCACAGACCTAAGAGAGGCAGGGTATTTTCAAACTGCCTTTAACTCACACCACCACCTCCCTGTGTGTTTCTGTCCTGGCAAGCACAGAGAGAGAGATTCTGGCTGCCTACTTGAGGGCAGTAAACACTGAGAGTGTTGTACCAAAGCGTTAGGAAACATGAGTACACCAAGAAATGTTTTAGCTTGAAAGTACAAATTTTATGATGTGAAAAGATGATCAGATTGCAGTTTTCCCCCACTTGATGGCAATTACATTACGTAACATGTATTTGTAACCCAGCTTAATAGTTTATATTTTGTTTCACATTTACAACTGTTTACATATTTTATAATTGTTTAGCTTTCCAATGCACTCGCATACCTTTTGCTTCTCTCAGCATTATTTGTGAATGGATCATTCATTTCTTACGTCCTTCACCTGTAAAAGCAGCAGCTCTCTGCCTCGGATTTTATCAGTGTGCGTTTGTGGAGTGACTGGAGCCAAACTGTGGTGCCATGTATCTAATTACACTGAGCTGAGGCCATTGATCACGTCACCTCTCGCAGTCAAATCTGTTTACTACAGGCGTCTAACTGCCCGGACCGCATCCATCATATTCAGACTCCATATCGGCCACGTGCGCCCGCGCGCCATTAAATGCATTGTACATTTGGAAGTGTAGCGTTTAAATGTCGACGGTACTAACGTGCCTATAATATTTGTTTTCGCATAACATTACTCCTATCGCATAAAGGTGTCTCGAAGCGTCGAGTCTGAAGTGAATGATGAAGCTTTAAAGCCTTTTAAATTGTTATTAGTCGTCTGTGGTGCTCGACGGAAATAACCGCGCGTGAAAAAGCAGACCTCAGCGTATCTGACGTAGACAACCTTTCAGAGAGATTTACTGGAGCCTTTTGTTTGGGAAAGTCGTTTGGCTTTTGACAGTGGTGTGTGTGTGTGTGTGTATATATATCCTCAGTAATTCAACAAACCTAGAAGGGTGTGTTTGGTGTAGTAACCAGCAGGTGTCGCTGACGCTATTCCCTGGAGTAAACGGTTTACAGGCGTAAGATTTTGTAATCAATATTGATCGATCGGTTGGGAAGGGGGCCCTGATTACTGAACCAAGCGCGGCGTAGAAAAGGAAAAAATCGATAGCTGCAGACTTTAGAGCTACAGTGAACAGGGTGTGGGACAGAACCACAAATATATTGTACTGAAAAAAATAAGCCAATGAGTGACAAAGAGTGAATTGAAGCATAGTAGGGGATTTCTGACACTCTCGCTTAATAGTATGTTTGATACATTTCACACATTCTAAACAAAACTCACACTATAGGTTTTCTTTCTTTCTTTCTTTCTTTCTTTCTTTCTTTCTTTCTTTCTTTCTTTCTTTCTTTCTTTGTGATCTCTAAAGATTCCATGTGCTCACTTATATCTGCTGCTTATGATTACACAAACTTAATTTTAAAGTTGGTGTTAATTACGCAAAAGGCCTGAAGTTCTTATGTGCAGGATCAGTAATTGAGTCACCGACTGTTTCACAAAAAAGGGTGCATTCGCGTTTTAAAACTTCCAATGTATTTCAATGCGTTTATCATTCTGCCATAGAAAGAAATGCATTTAAATAGTAAGATGCATGGTCCGTTCTCAGGTTAAATGTTGCAATTTATATGTTGCTAAGAAATTTATATTTGACGGTAAATCTACAAACACCCATTTTTAATTAGTTTCGAAGAACATTGCTTAAGTTGACTTCACCTTTTCTTTTCTTTTTTCTTTTGTTCCTGATTTGAGATGTTCGTGATATCTGACTTTTCCACGACTGTGTTGTCTGGCCGTGTAGTTTCTGACTTGCGACACACCAGTGATAGTAGGATTGGCCTGTGGTGCTCAATACCGATCGATAAATCTGTAAATAATTCGTTTTTTGAATTAATTTCATTTAATCACTTATAGGTCCATGAAAATTGTTCTGGTAATGAACCAGAAACTACGGGATGCCTATGGAACCAGAACAGTCTCGTTAATATTTCACGCCAAAAATCATATTCTGGCTCAATATATGCTTGCCTTGTGCCAATGGGGAGCTGAGAGTCTCAGTTCGAGATAATACCACTTTAACAGCGTGTGGGGAATGACAAACGAGGACACACTGCAGTATGATTCACAGTAATGACTGAAGAAACCACAGCTGCAAGCGTCCATTTATGATTGTGTTAATTAGTCTCGATGTGGGACTTTGGCAAATAGCGGGTACTTGTCTTTAAATTACTCCGTATTCACCGCAAATGTGTGCTGAACGCTTATTTATTTTGAATGAATGAGGCTTCAGCTATTCGATTATGTATATAAATGCGTTTTGTAGTGAGAGCACTTAGATTAACCATTCCTCATCTTTTATATTTTATTTAATACTTGTATTCCCCAGTGGACTGTAATGTTTCTGTTTTCAAAAACTTTTTATATAGGCCAATCTTTAGACTGCACATTCAGTCTAAAATAGCCTTATCTGAATATTTGATAAAAAATAAACAAAACAAGACCATAGTCATATTGGAGCTTAGAATTAGAAAATCGAGTTGGCGTTTTATGCTTTTGTTTCTTCTTTTTTTCCCTTTCTTTTCTCTTTTCTTATTTGTCTTCTAATAGTTTTGTGTTAATTAGTAAGCTCTTGTAAACAAGATTGTGCTTAAGGCTCTCTCTAAATACTCGACTTATTTTAGTGTAATGCAATAAGAAAAGATCAGTATGCTAATATTCTGGTAATTTGAAATAACAACTCAACCTGTTAAAGTTAGTTATTGACATCATCGCAAATCACATTTTCTGGGCATTCTCGTAAACTGGCTTTATTTATGTTTTAAACAACCTGCTATAATCATTAATGATTATGTAAATATAAAACATTATTATTACACTATGCCTGCTTATGTTGGTCGACAAAACGTCCAATTATTATGCTAAGTAAAATCGTTAATTAGCGTTCTGTTGCTATGGTAACCTTTGCGGTGAACTTTTTAAAAAAACTGGTGGCACATCCGGTTTGGAGAAGTTTCACTCAAAAAGACTGAACAAATAATTTCAGATCATAAAGTTGTGCTACAAATTATCCTTATCCATCAGTTTTACTGAATGAGCTGTAAATGTTCAGACTACATAACAAGAATATATGGCTAGAGCTCTTTTCAGGGGATTCTTTCCCTCCTGATTATTTTCTTTTTTTTCTTTGTATTTCCCTGTGACAATATGAAAAAAACAACATATAGCCTATAGGCCTGCTATACAGATTTAATTTACAATGTATCCCATTAATAATTTGCTGGAATCCACTAAGAATCTGTTGTTTTTCTCCCCAAATCCTCACATCTCTTCCCAGGGTTGTTTTCACACGGATACTTTAAAATGTAATTGTGTTCCCTTTTCGATTACAATCCCTATTATCTGTGTTTGGAATGTTTCTAACGCAGGTAAATATTATATTTATTGTCTGTCACAATGACACAAATCACTTTGAATTATCATCACTCAATGTTCTAGTTAATAAACATTTTTGATTACAAAATACAGGCATAGGCCTATTCCTACAGTGATAAATAATTTAAGGTTATTCATGGTCTGGTAGTAGTTTGTTAATGCTTTTACACTTTTAAATATAATTTTGATGTTCGATGGTTGAAGGGTGAGTAGAATAATGCTATCTCATTATACCCAGTTTTTGAAAATGCTTATTGCGTACACAGAGCGAACCCTTAAGGTTACTCCCATAATTTGGCCAAAGCATCATGGGACATAAATGTGAAGCTGCATGACACTGCATTGCATTCTGGGGCATTCAGCGCCTCCATCTCCTGGAGGACAGAAGAGGAATTGCCCTCCGCTACTGATACTGCTACCAATAGCTGCACATTCTTCATGGCTGTTTATTGCATTAAATGATAATTTGATGTTTTTACTGTAGTTTTGCACAATTCTATTCATAATGTATATGGTTACCATGTGTCCTGTCCTGGGCCAAGTGGTGCTCACTGCAGAACCAAATAACATCCAGCTCCAGCTTAAACTAGTTCAACCTCATCTCTGTGGATCTAATTGGTCGAGGAATAGAGTTATGGGTGTGGTTAGACCTTACTCCACCCGAAATGCCAAAACTGCATCCAGAGAGAGGGGGAGCAGGACCTCACGCTCCACCCATGGTTCTGCAGTGAACATCCTCTCCACTGGAAACTCGCTGCTGCTTCAGCTATCACATGGTAGAGGTCTCCAAATAAAAGTGTTCAATAAGCTGAGCCATTTCTTTGTTAGAAATGTTTAAATGTAACAGAAGTTTTATGCTCACTATAAATATTCAATTTTCTATTGCCATGGTTTGGAATCAGTTTTGTAGTGGCTGTGTGCAAGTTTTGCCGATTCACAAGCAAGTTTAAAGTAACGTTAAACCAAACAAAATACAAAACTTTCAAAAACAGCAATGTGGTTATTTTACTGAGTGATAGACAGTGGGTTTAATGTCTGTCGATTTAAAATATTCCCGGTCTTCTGACATTTGTTATTACATTCGCTTCAAACGTTACAATGCTCATGATATCTTTCGTTAACTTTGCAATAACCATTTGACCAGCTAATTACTCTTCAACAAAAATCTAAGTTCAAATACAAAATTCGAAAGATGGCTGCATGCTTGTTTCTCTGCCGCATGTGGTCTATATAAGCTTTATAAACCAGCAATCTATGTTCAGCAGTTCAGATTTCTTATGTTCAAAGCTTATGATATGAGTTGTTGCCATAATATGATAAATGATTGATATCGCAGAATACAGTATGTGCCTTTGAAGGTACAGTGAAACGTATGGGGCAAACAATGTACTTCTCATCAAAGGCAATCATTTATGTTTGAAGTATAGGACTACATTTAGCTTCACAGGCTCATGGCAGGTTCTTCTCTTTGAGGGTCAAACTTGGTTTCACCATCATCAGCTAATTGCCCACCAAACTCCAAGGGTCCAGTCCAAGGGTTCTTGACTTCACAAAGTCTAAATAAATAAATAAATGGTGTCTCCTGTGAAAGCTGGAGGTGTATGCGCGCTCTCTTGGATTTCAAGTGGGAGGACTGGGGGAGTGCAGGGATCGATGACTGGCTGCGCCGCTCAGCCGACCAGTCTGCCTAGGATCGATGCATAGAGTGTGGCTGAGCTGAAATTGGGAGCGGAGTGGCTCCCATAGAGGCCTATCCAACGGTGTTTAAAAAGTCAGTGTGTCATGAAATTGCCCTTGTAAGAACATGAATTGTTATCATCAGCAACTATTTTGCTGTAGATAAGCAGGGGTGTGTTTTGCATGAGTATGCTCGTGTGCTGTGTAAATATATTTAACATCAGTGCGTGGAAATCAGAATTCATAATGGATAATCTGTTGGGGGGCCGGGGTTTGGACTAATGTAAACAGCTGAGATGTGGTTTTATTATGCTGTGTGTGAGGCTTGTAGTCTCTCTAAAACATTACTAATGAGGTTACACCTTTTTCCAGCTGCTCTCTCTATCAGGTGGCCTGACTAGAACTAGACAAGCACATGACTTTTAAAAGTCTCTCACCTTTTAAACAACTCACTGATAGGCTACCATTCCTTTAGGACTTATCATGGATTGATTTTATCTTTTTCTGTTATTTGATTTATTGGATGTCTGCTGTTTTATCAGCGTGACTCGGTGCTAATCGTCTCAAAGGTCGATGTTTTGACAGGGGGCGATTCTGCTGAGTTAGCCGTGGAAGAGGGTGGTGGGCGAGCTGAAGGGCCAAACCTGTGGTCTAACTACTGTTCAAGCAGGTACTAAGCATGGCTTTTTTGTTGACGCCATCATAACACATGACTATTGTGGTGGGATCAATTATTGACCAATCTAATACAGCTGTTGTTTAAATCATGCATCCGCTCTATAGGCGTATTGACACGTTGGAATGTGTTTGGTTGTAAAGACTGCTTGACCTACAATTACAGTGAAGTGATTTTAAGAGGTCTGAAGGGTTGAGGGACCAAACACCCTATACAAAGTCTTGAAAGAACGTTTAAAACGTCTGAAAATACAACAGGATTAATCAATAGGTTTCATTTCTTGCACGGGCTCAAGTTGTCATTGAACACCTACCGCTGCTCTCTCTTTAAAAAAAAAAAAGATTTCAGTCAAAACCAAAAAGAGGTTTAATGCCTCATGCTAGAATAACAATTTCTAGCTTTTTTCTTTGTACTGGTGACCAGATCTAAAAAACCCTATGTAACATCAGGAACATAATCTTTTAATCTCCAAAGAACCATGTACAGTAATCCCTCACCACTTCGCGTTTCAAGTTTTGTGGCCTCAGTGCATCTCGAATTTTTTTTACAAATATTCATCAAAAAATAAAAGTTCAAAAATACCTCCATATCGACAGCCATTTTGAAGAAAGCAGCTTGTTTCGTCGTGGTGCGAGATAAACGGTTTACAGAGGCTCTCTCAGAGGCTTTGTACACACCCACGGGCACTCAGACAAGACACGTAATTGGTTCCCGGTGCGAGAGCGACGAATGAGTGCGCGAGTGGATGTATCCGGTGAGCTGATTGACTGATACTACTTCGCGGATTTTCACCTATCGAGGGGGGTTCCGGTCCACAAATTAACGCAAAAAACGAGGGATTACTGTACATCAAAAAGGTTATTGAAGGGGTATTCTCAGAAGATGGTCCTTTTTTGAACCTACAGAATCATTACAATCTTTATTTATAAGACTGTAACTGCAGAATATTTCAAAAGTGTTGACAAAATAAAATTCTCAATGGTGTTGGGCCACTAAACATGGTTGAGCGCTGGGTTTCCCAGCTTTTACAAGATGGTTTGATTGACTAATTTAGCAGTTTGTGGGCTCAATGTGTCTGTAAATGATGTAATAGCACACCAAGAGTCGCCACATTGTTAAATGACCCTTACTGTCAGAAACCAGCCAGTCTCTCAGCCTTTGGAGTTTACGTATGGTTTTGAATCTGACCACACTGGCTAATCTGAATGTTTACATTTTGTTTTGCCAATAAAAGGCTGTAAATATATTTTAAGCATAAAATCCACATTGGAATCCAATTTGTATATATTTGCCATTATGGAAAATTGTACATTAAATTTATTTTATCACTCTAATTAAATTATATTGCGCGAGTTCTTTAGAATGATGTGGAACGTAGGAAAAGTAAATTTGTTCATAAAGCTTTCAGGTCAGTATAGTATGCTTCAGATAGTGAAGTATATTTACTAGTTCTTTGTGCCATGACTCGAGCGATTTGGAGGCGTTGTTCTGTAATATCAGCTATGATGAAATTATTAAATTCCCCTCTTGGTAAAAAATTTAGTGGTGACGCAATGCAATTTAACCCTTTGATGCTCTCCTCCTAGGCGGCACGGTCTCTTAGCAATTTGATTTAAAGGTCACTCTCTCCTATCGATCCATTTTGGCGGGCGAGCACAGAGATTGATCATGAAAATCTAAGCTCGCGGAGACAGTACTGCACGCATTATAGAGCAACAGTGTTAGATCTCATGGTGGCGCGTACATCTGTTACTCTGTCCTCACTTATTTTACAGACCTGGAGGAAGGAGCTGATTTAGAACTTGCGCGGGCTTCCATAAGATGTTTTGCCTGCCACAATGGCTCTTACAGAGTTTTTAAAAAAGGTTGCACGTGGGGTTGTATTGTAATATCACGATGTAAAGCAGAATAAAATGTGGACTTATCAATTTGAATATTGTTGCAATAACACCAACGTCTCATGTGCACGTTGTTTGCGAATAATAATAATAAAAATATTATGTATGTATTATTTTATGTATAAGTACATGTTTTGGCAGCGTAACCACAAAAGTTAGATTAAAATAAAGCGGAATGCACTCGATTGAAGTAGAGTTCGCGTTCCGGCGTTACCATAGCAACAGTTCACCGCTAGAGCTCGGGCCTATCGGACATTAGTGTTATTATTTATCGTTTTTTTTTTTTTTTTTTTTTTTACTATTCACACTATGTTTAGATTTAAATATCACTGTGTTACGCTTTTAAAAAGTTACATTTTTAGCTCGCATTAGAAAACAAATTGGGTACCTCAGTGGGACATTTAAGAAATTCAAACCCCTGAAAGTCATTAATCCGCACAATTGGGAAAGCCTAGCCAGCTTTAAAATTAGAATAATACATAGATCAAGGGGTATGGGACCAAAGTGGATATCTCTCCAATTTAGTTCAATTTAAGCTATTAAAATAGCAAAAATAGCAAGTGAAATCAATAGAAATTCATTGCTTGTTGTAGTCCTTCGCTCTGATGAAAGACGTTTAAAGTCACAGAGGAACACAATTCCGTGTTCGTGGAATTGTCTTGAGAGTCAAAGATTCTCTTCGAACACTTTTGAATAATCATATTTATTAAATAAAAATAAAAAAATAAAATAAACGTCTTCCATGCATTTGTTTACCAAACAGGTGACCACATCTTCATTTTTCACTTCTGGCTCTATCAATTATTAAGGTCAGCATCGATCATTTTCTTGGCCTGCCAAACCCCGTCTCCCCTGAAAATGCCTCGATTCGCTAATCCTAAATCAATTGCGTTCATCCTCGTGGGCTGGGAACTGGAGGCGAGACTGGAAGTCATTTTGATGAGGAGGAGGATGATGATGTTGAGTGAAAAGCAAACACTCCTAAAATTCTTCAAGTGTGTGTGTGCGCGTACACACACACACTCATACACACACATATATATACATATATGCGTGTGTGTGTATTGGGGGAGCCAAATTTATTTTATTGTCGTGATGCATCGCCTATAAATAGGGCTACAGATTGACTTTAATATTGTTTATCCTTTCCTTCTTGCACCCATATGACTAAGAGAAACTGCATAAGGTACACAGTAAAATCTACATCCTTCCTCCTAACGAAACCGTAGGTAAATCCAGAGTCCAATGGGAGAGAGTGCTGAGCCGGTATAATTGATAGATGTACTGGCTATCTTTATTGATCGCTGTATTGATTGGGCCAAATACATTGAGATGGAGTGTGGAATACGGCACAGATGCTGAGACGAATTGTTTTTCATCGTTAATGCAATCTTTAAACATTGCGCATTGCGTATTATTTGAGGTTTGCACGTTTTGTGTCAGAATGACATGCGATCTATCTGATGTGCTGCTTATATTGGTCTTTTTGTTAATCTGTATATTTGTTTTTAACTAGCGGGAACTACTGTCCAAAAAAAAACAAAAAAACAACAACAACAACCTCAGCTTCAGCGCCCAAGAAGAACAGAACCATATGATCCCACAGACACGGGGATTTTCACATTAGGCAAGCAGTGCCACGGCATTGATTTTTGTGACTGTGATGAATTTGGAATAGTAATTTGAATTTATTGATTGATGTAGTGAACGAGTATTCCCATACTCTGAAACACAACCCCCCAACTTCTACATGCGCGCTTGTGCGTAATGGCTCATTTCAGTTGCGCTTGCTTTTGTTATTTGCATAGCATAGTAATTCTTCATTGAGATAAATTTAGTAGAGATCCGCAACGTGCTGGGCCTTTTATTTTATAAAAGGTGTTATTTTATTAACAGGAATTCCGGGGTTTATCAACTTAGAATTTTTCCGCAAAAGTTATTAATGACAGTAAATTAACTAAAAGCTTAAATGTTTATAGAAGTCTCTTTTAAATAAATACATTATATGTGAAATTTTAAAAACATATGCATGTATAATATGTAGTATTTTCAGGGTCACACTTTCCAGTGTTCGTGTAATTAATTAAAGTGCCATGGATAAGGACGCATAGTAAATTGTAAGGCCTGAATCCTTACCCGAAAAACATGAGTTACCATATCACCAAGTTGCTACCTGTAGTGGAGGGTTCGTCTTCCGTAACTTCTATTTTTATAGGGTGTGCAAGAAAAAAATCTAGATGCCCAATTAGCTTTAACAGCAACCGCACTTAATAGCACAATTGAATAGCGTTTAAATCTTTATTTACCAGAACAACTTTAAATGCGCAAAGGAACAATTTCCATTCCATTAAGTGCTTTTCAACGGGGCATTGACTGGACCTAAAATATGCCACTATATCCTGGTTAATTGAACCCACAACTGAAATACGACGTGAAGCGATAGCTTTTGACGGGTCAGCGGCCTCTATCCCAACCATTATCAAAGGTAATGTTCAGTACAAACACTGTGCTTTATTTATTTTTGTACATACACTTTTGTCATAGTTTTAGTTTCAAGTCAAATGAAAAGGGGACCTTTATGAAAGGAAATTAAGCTGAGGAACCACCGATGCAAAATCAATTAATCTCTTGAAGTCATTGCACCTAAATTATTTAATTAGTTTTCACCTTAAGTGTTGACCTGCAATGGCCTTTACACAAGCCTGAACTGCAACTGATGGTGTATGTTCTTCCTGCAGTCTAAAACCCATTCTAATAATTAAAAAATGCCCACAATGTTTATATATCTATATTTGCTAAGGTTATTCGCAAATATATTCAATGTAACAATTTTAGATGATTCTGAAATGCTTGTTCTAGTTAAGTTAAGGTTACACTGCTTCTGTTGAATGTTTTATTCATATCGTCTGTATTTTTATTATCTTACTGAATGGGAAAAGATGCCTTTAGAATAGATGAACCGTGAGAAAACAAGCACAAATATTACGAACAAAGAATAAAAGGTCCATGCACTTTATATTGATTACATTACTGAAGATAATGCAAGGAGAGGAGATAAAAGTAATAGATTGTAGACTTTTTTGTAGCCCTCACTCACCTGCAAGCCTAAGGGCTGACATGCGCTGGAACTCGGGTTCCTGCAGCCACTTCCACATCCGTCTGAACGTCTCCCGACCTGACTTGAGTTTACTCCAGGGTTTGGGGTTCCGCAGGAGGTCAGAGAGAGTTCCTTGAGAGCGACACAAGATCCTCTGGGCAAAGATGGCCTGTGGAATGCTGTACCTCTTTAACTCCGCCGTTATTCGCTGAGCCACCTCCTTGGTGTTGATCTCCTCCACCTGCCCTGACCCACCACCCTGTCCGCCGCCCCCCGCCGCCTGCCTATCCCGCTCCGAGAGTACCGACCCGTTCGCCTGAGAGTGCGAGTGACTGTGGTGGTGGTGGTGATGGTTGATGCCGTTCAGAGAAGACATGATGCTCGCCCCATGCCCACCTAAACCCCTCGCCAGGTGCTCCTCGCCCCGACCGAGCATCGCAGCGTGGGACTCGAAGCCTCCCGTGGAAATCATCTTGTCGTTCCCCAGGTGAGCGCTCGGACCGTACGCGCCCAGAGTCTGTTGAGAGTTGTGCAAAGACCCAAGGCCGTTGGAAAGAGGCGATAAAGGTTGTCCCATCCCGGACAAGTCTTTGGAGTAGTGGCCGTATAGGTTGCTCATGGACGCGAGGCCCCGGTCATCCCGCATCAGCGTGAAGCTGCCGCTGACGTTCCCGGCGGCGAGACGCTGGTGCGCGGGATGGTGATGAGCGTGAGGGTGCGGGTGATGGTGAAATTTCTCTGAGACGTTGGATATGGGAGGCAAATGGTGCTGCAGCGGCGTCAGGGTGGTGTAAGTGCTGCTCAGACTCATGCTCGAATCGCACGACATGGTCATCGCTGGATGGAGAGGACCGGACAGCGAATGGTCCGTGCGATACTCCCCGGCCCCGTCCAGTATCGAGGCCATGCTGGACACCATCGCTGACCTCCCGTGCGATGACACCAAGTTCCTGTGGGTCGTCGTCTGTCGCGCGTGCGGAGAGTTCATCAAGTCCCCCGTTTGATGGGAGTGTGACACGCCGTGCAGATTCCCAATGTTTTCCATTGTAAGTTCCATTGTTGAAAGACACTGTTTCCCCCTCTCTCTCTCCCTCTCTCTCCCTCTCTTTCCTTTCTCTCACACTCTCCCTTCCAATAAATTTTAAACGATCTCAAAGCCGCGCGCCATTGATCCCCGAGATCTTCAGTGTTAGTCAATCCAGCGTTTCACCACGCACATGTACGTACGCCTGGTGTCTAAACGCTTGTATCTATCGCCGTGGCGCGCGTCTTACTACTGACAGTCGAAGCTGACCGAGTGAGAGTGTCTGTCTCGTGACCGCGCAATATATTAAGATGTGTGTGCACGGGCGCGCGCGCCCCACAAAATAAAGGTTCTTCGGTGATTCTTAGACACAGCAAAAAGTCGTTTCCTCCCCACAACCAATTTTTGTTATGTGGGGGAACTGTAATTAATTTTCTTGATGTTTCATTAGTCAGATTCTTCCACCTATTGCTTTCTAATTAGTTTGAAACACCACATGCGATTTCTAAAGAACTAGAGAATAAACATGTCCTTGTGAAACTTAATCCAGATGCAAAAGCCTTTTAAAGGGTGTAGTTTCAGACTAGTGCTGACGTCACCAATACTCTCAGAGACACCTATAATATTGGTGAATCACTTACTCTTACAATTCGTCCGTCTGCTGTCTTTAAATAACAGACCGAGTTTTTACTTATTCAGGGTGGCATCTTACACACTTTGACACTGTTGTTGTGAATTATTGGGGATTCCTTTATGGACATGATTCATCGGTTTTTCTCCTGATAAAGTTGCTTAACTTGGCGCCAGTGTGCGACATCTTAACGGTTAAATATTAATGGATTTCCCAAACCCTGAATAGATAAGATAGTCAAATTCCTGTTGAACGACATGAGATCACATGATTAATCAAACCATTTTTTTGTTAAGCGCTTGAAAGTTTAAAGAAATGTCATTATCAACCAAATGGACTCTTTGTTTACAAGGCTTTATGTTGAGGCAGAAACTGAGGTGATTTAATTAACGCCACGCTTTCAACTGCAGGAAAAAATAAGCATATTAAAACAGAGACAGAAGGAGAGCCACAGAAAGGAAAGTTGGGAAAATGACGTGATGTTCACTGTGTTTTTAAGGCATAATAAACACTTTCATTAGACAAGGTTGAAGCCTATTTCTCTGTTTTATATTTCTATGATGCTTGGATGGATAACATGCAAATGTATCACATTAATTTCTTTACTTTGTTGTTTCATTTTAATTCAGGCCTGCCATTTGTAAATAACAGACGGCGTTTCGGCATAACCAATGACTTGTTATTCGCAATATATTGAGTTTGATGTATATAGTTAAAGGTAACGGGATATAGCCTTTATATAACAACTTTTTTATTTTCAAGATAGCACTTCACACCGTTAAAATTCATTTTATTGACTGCGTACGACATGTTGTTCTTGAGACGATCACTTCCGGTTCACGCCTATTATTAATGCCTCAGTCGCTAATCAATAAATTGATCAGTCAGAATGGGATGGGTAATAAATGTAATATATTTGTTTTCTCTGAGCCCGTTAAGGGTGAATTCCCATTGTCATTTACCATCGTAGGCCCACTCATTTATTTGTATTCAGTAGATAAAACGGAAGAAAACATGGATATATTTATATAGTCTGTACCAAAAAAATATATTTTCTTTTAGGTCGAATTTTCTGGGGATGTTAGCTACAAAATAGTTTGCGTACACAATAGGCCGAAGGCAAGAAAAATAAACGACCTTTAGTTTAAAGCTTACTGCACATATTCAGATAGGAAGTTAAACGTTTATTATAATAGTGAATAGGTCTATGACATTAGAAAAAGCATCCTTGCTGTTTCTTTATTGATCCTTGCAATCAGTGTTATTGAAAATAAATTAGGCCGCCCACAAATCCTTTCTGCAGCTTTGCAGAATTTTATTCACGGCCCTTTCTCTATTTATAATCTCATACTCTCATAAAGTGTGATTGTAAATAAATCGTTTATAATTCTCATTGGTATTTGACCATTTGCAACTGAAACTTTAATTCCAAAGTGTATTGTATTATTGTACGGTATATTAATTGCAAACATCTAAATGAACCAAGAGGTTAGTGATACAATAATGTTATGAAGCGGCCTGTACACAACCAAAAGGGTTCCGATATTTCTGGCTTATATATCTGGACACAACCACAATTGATTATTGCATTGATTTGTTCCTTGCTATTTACAAAATCATGCTCTGCTATGACAGGGTAATTGAATGCGGTTAAATGTAGAGATGCACAGTAACAGCTGATGCTTTTGCTTGAGAAGATCATCAGTTAGTTTTGATAATTGTTTTTCCATATAGTTATCTATGATATTGGCTCCGTATATTGCATCCTATAGAGTGCCTTTACCCACCTGTCGATTTATTTTATTTTATATATTTGAGACTAATTGTTGTATTTAAGTTAAAGATAAGAAACAGGAGTGACAACTATCAAGTGTTGCAGAGAATGTCAATGGTTTATCAGATTAAATGAAGTAAGAAGCGTGCATGCACATGGGTACATATTTTTGATCATTTGATTCAAACTTTTTTTGTGTACTTATTTGCTTATTATAAGTATCTCGGAGAGAATTTCAAGAAGTGGGCTATTTAAAATGTAAAAAATGCTGCAACTAGAAACACATTTGCCTTTGTTTTCCAATTATATATTTTAATTCTGTTTTTCTAATTGCAGTTATTTGTGTGGGACTGTGTGGGTTAAGAGGTTGCTTATATTGCATATTTAATCTAGCCAACCGAATTTGAATTCTTTAGGGGGTAAAGTTTTGGACTATTCTCTTTTGATTCTCTGAATAATGTCTTGGAGCTTATAGTGTAATGTTGTACATGCTGCATAAATTATTAGAGAGCAGACCCTGATTTAATTTGCGCTCGAATATTCAAATGAGCTAGACGTACCCTGTGGCTCACATATATGAAATATTAAAGCTGTCGATATCCAAATAGAGACTAGGGAAGCCATAGAGACTCGGTTTTTATTTAGCATTTCTAAGAGTGCAAGTCTACAAACACAATTCCTTAATAAGTGTGTCCACCGGTTGCGTTATAATGCATTATATTTAATATCTTACAATAGAAATTTATACATTACATTTAATAGAAAATGATGATTGAAAATTTCGTAAAAATCTCTTAAAAATTAGTTGTCCCGGTTAAAATGACAGACGACTGTGATTTCATTTCAAATTTGCAATTAGACCCTCCGATAATCAATAATCAGTGTTTGTCAATATTTGTTTGGAAACAAACACTGAAATAATCAAAGAGCAAAATTACCAGTTAAGTGAAAACAAACAAACAAAAATGTATTTTATTAAACTTTCATATTCTGAACTTTCATGTTTCATTTCAGATTCTGAAAATCTCAAACATTAAAATTTAAACTTTGCTTTTTGTGTCTCTCATTTATTATTAAATATTTAATATATTTGAATGTTTTTTCAAATATATTATTTGGACATGAGAAGCTGATTAAATGAATGCTGTATATAGTGTGCTTTAAAGGTCCAGATATTCTTTCTGTGGGTTTGATTAGTTTCTATCACATAGTGTGACAAAGATAGACTCAAATATGCTTGACTGCATTAGTAGTATCACTTGGCTGATCGATCACACCCTAAAGTAAATTTACTTGAATCGGTTTATTGGCAGAAGTCAAGCAGTCCTGTTGAACTGACCATTGCAGCAGAGTTAGGCTAGACTTTGAAATTTATTTTCTCTTCAGACAATAAAGCCTTCAAGATTTCGCTCTGTAACAACTTAAAATATCCCAGCCATGTTTTGATATTATAGTAACATTCTTAAACACATCACCTTTATGCTTAAAAAAAAAAGTGTTGCACAAAGTACTGGATTGCCTCTGACATTTAAAAAAAAAAACTTAAAGTATAAACAAGTTCTTTGGAAAGTCATATTTTCTTGTAGAAATTAAGAAAGTTGTTTGTATTCTTAAAACGATGATAATAATAATTTATGTGCTGCAGAGGTTATTGAAACACGTGCAGGTTATTTCGTACTGGATATTGCACACAAAACACAAGTTGAACACATCGAATGTATATATTTTTTCAAACAAAACAAAAGTTTTTTAAATGTAAATGTTTTAAATGATTGTTGGTAACACTTTACACGTGTTGCTAATAACTATAAATTGTGCATTATTGTATGCAACTAACTTTAGAATAATCCTAACCCTATATATAACAAGGACATGTAGTTATATATATATATATATATATATATATATATATATATATATATATATATATATATATATATATATATATATATATATAATTATTACTCGGTAATTAGACTGTAACACGGACACTTTATAAATAAAGTGCAACCTGATTAATTTTTCTAAATGAATGTTAGATATATGTATACATTCTTCTATGACCGCAGTCTGTGTTGGTATTAAACCCTCAAATATCCACGTTTTTTCTCAGTTTCCAGGTGGAGCCGGATTTTCAGTGTGTCGTGTGTTTAGAGACCTGTGTATTTGACAACGCGAAAGAGAGCATGTGATCTATGGCTCTGGTCGCTGATCGATATATCCGCATTCTGATCGATTGGCATAAAGCTTTTCATCAGAAAATGCTCCATCTTAGCCAAACGCGCTATTTAAAACATTAGAAAATTGAGTTTTAGAAAACCCTTTAATCAGCATTGTTAAAAATGTGCAATCTTTATCTGCATTTCTTTTTGTAAAGGCTAATATTAAAGATTAAATAGTTCTTACATTTTTAAACCCATTACTCACGTTATCATAAAGTTTGTCTCAGCATCAAAAATAATGTTTTTGACCTAACGCTCATCCTAAGATATAACGATTAATAATTATTAGACTTTTACTATAGTTTTTGTATAGAATTCAAAATAAACGAGGTAATTTGCGCTTATTTGATATTTCACATATTGGCTGACATATGCTAAAGAAAGACTTTGATTTTCCCCACTATATCTTATATATGCTATCCTTTTTTCTTTATGTACATCTGCGCAGTGAATGAACACATTTTAAAACGCCCAGAAAGGTCTTTTGCCTTCTCAGTCGGACAGACAGCATCATTTAAATATGATCGATTATATTGATTATCGTAGCCTGTTTCACAGATGTCATATGCTTTTCCTTTTTTACCTGACCTCTATTATTCCGAAGGAAAATATGCTTTTCTTTGCTGTAAGTCTGGATGTAAATTTAATGAGAGGATCTCTAATCATGCACAAGTCTCTTTGGAAGGTAGCTATTCTGCTGTATATTAATATTTAGCCTAACATTTTATGTCCAGTCGCTTCTTAATTTACCCATTTTCTTTTCTTTTTTCCACAGTAAGGTGTGTTATCATTTTAAGGCACAAAAGGCAAATCTCTTCATATGAAATGCATCTAATTCCACTGAAATGTCAACATGTCATCTTGTCAGACACCTCGGATCACTGCTTTTATCATTGCACTGATAACGAGAACGTCTATCAACATAATGAATCATTCGAAATGAATTCCAGTATACTAGTGACCAATCATAAAAGTTCAATATATCGTAACCGCGCTGATAACTGTGATTGGTGATGTTTTAGGAATATGCTAATTAGTTTAAGATACGTTACCTGAACTGCGGATTTAAAAAATGAATGTTACGCCATTTTATGCGATCCGTGTTATAACTTTAGGTTAACTTTGGAACTTTTATATATTTTAAATAAAAGTCTAAGTTTACTTTAATCGTCAAAACCCTTATTTATGAACAACATGCAGATCGTTTTGTGGTCTTAAAAGAATCACATTCAGCATTTATATGGTTATGCAAAGTCAACATATACTGTATATGTAGCGAACTGTTTTCATTTATAGTATGTAATAACTCCTGGTAGAGCAGTGAATTTCGAGTCATCAATAACTGTGTATGTGCGCACCTTCATCTTTAAACTGAAAGAGAGAGGGAGAGAGAGAGGGGGGGGGGGGGGGGGGGGGACGTTCCCAGCCTCCACAGACGAGAAAGCACCGGTTGCTAGGCGACAGGCGGAGGAGAGATGGATTGAAAAGGCATACTCGATCAATTCCGGTGAGAGTGAGGGGAAAAAGGAGAGAGTGACCCAGAGAAAGAGAGAGGGAGAATGCTATTGCGGCCAAAACCATACTGCAATCTTAAAGCTCGGTTTGAAAGCGTCGTTCTGTATTGGCCTATATATGTGTCAGTTACTCGCACCTGCCGCCGCCATTTTCTGAGGCACCTCAAAACCGCCCGTCCACCTGCTTCGATTACGTCCCAACTGATTTTTTTGAAAGAAATTCTGCAATTCACAATTCAAAGCCCGATTCGACAGATCCGAACAGATGCCCTCCACCCCCCACCGCAAGCCTCGCTCGCCCCGCAGTGTGTGTCTCACAGAGCAGTGTTGAGAGTATCGACTGTGTATCGATCCGTCCACTCACCTCCCTGCAGTCAGCTCTTGTCCTACATAGCAAGGCCTGTCTGATTCCTCCATTAATGGCCCTTATCCAGCGCCAATCTTTATTTAAACTGAAAAGTAGGATCAGCACCCCCCCTCCCCACACACGCACACACTGTTCGTTCACTTTCTTTCTTTCTTTCTTTCTTTCTTTCTTTCTTTCTTTCTTTCTTTCTTTCTTTCTTTCTTTCTTTCTTTCTTTCTTTCTTTCTTTCTTTCTTTCTTTCTTTCTACACGTTGCTCATGGGGTCCCATCGCAATCTCAGAGCATTTTAACCAGATCGAAGTGTGTTGAGTTCAATTTCTGTGCTGGATCCGAATTTGGCTGTGGAAAGTGATGGGGGGGGGGGGGGGGGGGGGGGGGGGGGGGGGGGGTGGTGTCCTTATCTTCACTATGCAGGAACAAGCCATAAGCAATAAGACATCGGTTTCTATCTGTGCTGGCACACACAATAGGGATTAATTGATCTCCTAATACCGCAGATAAATCAATGCCCCCCCCCCCCCCCACACACACACACATTTATTTGGCCAATCAGAGCATGTGTTATTGGATAAACGGATGTCTTCAGCCAACAGGAGTTGGATTGAGTGTGGTTTGACCGCGCTCAGCGTTGGATGGAGTCAATCAAATTGGCATTGGCAAGGTGCTGTATGAACTTAACACCCAAAATAGTCTATACTCTTCCTTTCCACAAGCTCTGTCTGCAAATGAGAGTAAAAGATGTTGCCAAGTACACCAGTGAAAAGAATGTACAGTAATACCTTGTTTTTTGGGGTTACTGTGGACCGGAACCCCCTGATAGGTGAAAATCAGTGAAGTAGGATCAGCCAATCAGCTCACGGGATACATCCACTCGTGTTCTCATTCGTTGATCTCGCCGGGAACCAATCACGTGTCTTGTCTGTGTGCCCGTGGGTGTGTACAAAGTCTCTGAGAGAGCTTCTCTCTTTCTCTGGCATTCTGGGAAACCGATTCTCTCGCATCACAATAAAACAACGCTACTTTCCTCAATAAGCTGCCGATATGGCGGTATTTGTGAACTTTTATTTTTCGATGAATATTTTTGAAAAATCTGCAATGCACCGATACCGCGAAACTTCAACCAAGAAGTGGCGAGGGATTACTGTAAATAATTTTTTGGTAGATACAATATTTGATGTTACATGAATGAAGTATAGGGCTGTCTTTACATTCATAGAAGTAAAGAGTGCTATATTTTTCTGACTGTATGTCGATTTATTATGAGTCATCCTTATGTCTTATACGTCAAATGGATAAATTCATAAATATACATTCTCAGTCTTGCTCCTAGACCCCTTTAATTTCCCTAATAATTTCATGACTCTAGTCTGGGTTTTTCATTACCCATTTTAAGGTTTTTGCGCCACTGGAGTTTACTTGGAAATATAGATTTTGAGAATTTTGTTTTGCGTCTTTTTCATTGACATCAAATTAAATAGGTCGTCAACCCCGGCTAGCATCTGCACATCTACATATTGTACATATTAAAGCTGCCTCCTGCATAATGTCCCACTAACCCTCAACGTTGACCTGCTGAAATCTCCAGTTTCTATTCTTGAGATCTCCATGCTCTCGGTCTCTTTGTTTTGCATCCTTTATTTTTCTTCTCCATAGATTCCCTTCGTTTACCACAGTCATGATTTATCCAAACATTTTGTATCAAACACTGCTAAAAATATTCCCTTTCTTTCTCAAAATATTGATTTTGCCTGTAGCATTGTCTATGGTGTGTGTGTGAGTCAGTCTTTGGATGTGTTTTATGGGGTAAGGAAGGGGGGGTGCAAACATTAAAGCAGAAAATGGGTTCAAATACTATGTGTTTTCCACTTTTAATAAAATCCTTGAATCGCCAGACACCACACAATCATCTTCATCATCTTTGCTCCTCAACACGTCCTCAATTCCTTGGAGTGATTTGACATGCTTAACTTTACCAGACAATCCCATTCAAGTACACTATGAATTTTGCAAGTTAGTCATTTGCAAAATGGATGAAAAGCATATAATTTTGCTGCAACAATCGCAGGCTCTTTTGTCGTCGGGCATAATGGAAATGGAGGGAACTGATCAATAGGTTATTGATTTTCATTGGATGGAGTTGGGGGAATTGAGAGAAAGTGAACGAGGAAGAAAGAGAGAGGTGGTGGGGGCTGACTGTGAAATGCAGGTTTTTGAAATCTTCTGTCTAGAAGATGAATGCTTCTACTGGAAGCAGGTGATCTTGTTGTCTCCTGTTTTGAAACAGTTCTGGTGCATTGTGGGATTGGCTGACTCACAGGGCATAGTTCGCCTCCTTAAACCGTGTTGCCAAAACACATTACGTGAACTTTAATCTGTGTCTGTTGGGTCACTGTGTCGAAAGTCTACCAATAACAAATCGTTTTTGCAAAGAAATGCAAAACTTGGATGACCATTTCTTTCTGTGCCATTAAAGGAAAAATACAAGAATTCATTTATTCATTCTCATGCTTTTCCAAACATGCATGACTTTCTTTCTTCTGTGGAACACAAAGTAAGCTATTTTGACAAATATATCATTTCCTTTTCTTCTTTTCTCCATATAATATGGGCAAAAGAGTCCGGTGTTGTTTTGAACCCCATTGACCTTCATTGTACGAGCAAAAACAATTCTTCAACATGTCTTCTTTCTTTTCTTTTTTTGTTCCACAGAAGAAAGTCATACAGGTTTTGAACAACATAAGGGTGAGTAAATGACTTTGATTTTGGGGTGAGCTATCCCTATGTTCTTTGAGTATGACTCATTGTTGGAAATGAGTCCACCTGACCAATTAACCGCACAAAAACTCTCTGAAAATACAAAATTACAATCATTATCACGCCTTTATCTCCACATTTGATAGGGAGTTCCAATTGATCAGTCCTTGAGGGCGATTGGCCTGCACTTTGCAGTGTTTGGGGTGCAGACTATGTTATCTGGGCCGGTATCGCAGGCGGATGTGTGGTGATACGTGTGTACGGCGTGTTAATGCGTGAAGCTGGACTTACATTGATCTCTGCGCAGGATGTCAAACATTTTAGCGGCGATCTCGTCCTTGTTATTGCTCTCTACCGCCAGGCTGTTAATGCATAAAAAATCGTTTGTCCCCATGTTTTCCTCCCCATCTCAATTGGACGCCCAGAGCAACAGAAGAATACCACGTTGTTGTACTCCACGAGCACTCCTCCCCCTCCCTTCTTTCTGTTCTCCTCGTCCCTCATCCTTCCATTTTTGAGTCCATCTATCTTTATGACACCTGGTTTCATCTCCTTAATGTTTCCGGACTTGACAGTCTCCCTGGTCAAAAATTCTTAATTAAGCCTGCTGTGTGTATTTGCAGTTAGGCAAATTGCAACCTGACAGGGCTAATAAAAACATTTTCGAGAGAGGGAAAGCGAAGGAACCGAGCGAAGGTGTGGAGAACCGTCATCCACACCCCAACAACCCTATCTGTTCCTTCCTCTCTTTATCACTGTCAGCCATTCCCAGCATCCTCACATTTTCTACATCACAGCCCAGAGGAAGAAGGATTGATAAATATTGCGGGTCTACTTTTGCAGCTCTTTAATCTCTCTCCCTTTTTGTTTTGGCCTGCAGGACTCATCGATTAGAATATTAAATAAAAAATCCTGGAGATATAGATATGAAAGTTTTGTTTGCATGCTTTTTCCTCCTCCGTGTAGGCACAAACCCAGCCATCCAGCTTAGTTTGAGGAACTATGTTTCTTCAAATAGGCGTCCCAGATAGCCAGTACAGCATTTGCTGAAGTACCTGCTAAAAGATGAAGGTAACCGGGAAGGCCATAGATGTTGACCTTTCGGCATAATTAACTGTGGATCTGAGAAGGCCACATAATCTCCAATGATATTTCATACCTTGATTGCTTGTATTGTTTTAAAGGGTTTTCAAAGTGTTTCCATTTGTCACAAAGAAACTACACACAAAAAAAAAGCTTTCATCATTGCAAAATTGTCATTTTTATTCAAATGCACGAGAATACGTCTTGCTTTTCTGTACTAACTGCCCTTGCAAAAATGTGTGCTATACTTCTTTTAAAATAAAATAAAAAGTATACTTTCAATCTATTTTATATGTATTTCTCAGAAATATTCTTACAATTTTCACTTAAGTTTACTTGACATATACAGAACGGTCTAAGTATATCTAGACCATATATGTACTCAATCTTTTGATAAGATTAAAGCCTTTTAAATACTTTATTCTGATTCTGATTTATAAAGAAAACAGATATGTTTTTAATGCTGAGTATCTGAATTATTTTGTAGGCTAGTCCATTGGAAGTAAACAAAGTTACTTTACTTCTTTTACTGTCTGAAATTTCCGGTTCTCTACAGTATAGAGCGCTATTACGCATCTTCTGAAATAGTACAGAATCTCTGGATCAAAACACAGTTTTGATCCAAAAAGAAGCAGAAACAAATGAAAGAAGCATTGCTTATTGCACACGCAAATGTAAAACAATGCATTCATCAAACATTAAACGGCTTATAAATCAAAACCTAATGTTACCAAATGAAACGTCGACCTATGAAGGGTTTTGACTGAGAAGCTTTGAGGGTGTTGATGGACTCAATCTACTCCATGTGTGTTTTGATTACCGTTCTGAATCAGATCCAGTAGTAGTCTTTGACAAAAATGTGATCTCAGCTTTTTTGTTTAAAACGTTGTTTTAAAAAAAAATGAAATTTACCCAGTCAAGTGTTGATGGAACAATGGAAAGAGCTTAATTGCAGTTAAATATAAATTTCAAGTAAAAAACAAAAACAAATCTAAATCGGAACATGTTAGTATACTTTAAGTGCAAAAATATGAAGAGTCAACTATAAATGTGATGCTATGTTCACTTAAAGAAAACTTACAAGTATACTAGTAGTATAAAACTTCTAAACTAAACTTTCATTAGCTAAAGAATGAACTAAAGTATCAAGATAGTATAGATTGTCTTTTTCTTTTCCTTCTCTTATTTCTCTTAGAATGATTGACATATCAGTATTAAATCATTAATCAATATCTTGAATACTTATTTTTATTATTAAATGATTCTAAATGATTTACATTTATAAACAACCATATTATTGTGTAATTGCTCTAATATTCTCCTGATGTCCGTATTGTATTTGCCTTTGCTAGGGTCTTAGAGGTCATCACGACCCATGGAATACGTGACAGTCCTTCAATTTTAGAAGGAGAACAAGTTATCAGAATGTTTTGGTTTATAGTTGGAGCCTGAGCCGAGTTCAGCCTTGGAGAAGCTGTGTATTTGTGTGTGTGCGTTAATATGGTCTGTATTGGTGAGGTGATTAACTGGCACCATCAGGAGACGAAACGACTTGTTGTTCTCGACAAGCCACGTCACGAACCCGTCAACCATGTGATCAACGAAGATATGCTTCAGACTGTCTGCTCTTGTGTGGAAAATTACTAGTTTTGTTTATCTTTCTTTCTTAGCCAATCAGAATCATTTAAACTTCATCAATGACGTGGTTAGCACCCTCTGTTAGAGTATAATTGCTGTAACAATGTTATTGTATTTGGGGCGGCCTACGAACTCCTTGTGAGACCTGAAGCTGGCTTCTGCTGCTGAAACTGCAAACTAAACTTCACTAAAATTTCTTCTATTGACTGCACTTCTGACTCCTGCTCTTCATTCAACATATCTGGTCCTCGGGTCTTAACTGTAAATCCCCTACAGTATACTCAAACGTATACTTTTATTCAATAAGTAAGTGGGCCAATTCAGTCCTAAAAAGTATTTAAATTTTATCTACATTGGTATTAGTATACTTACTACATAAAGTGTACTTAAAAATATACTTGAACTTTACTTAAGTATATTAAATAAAACTTGAAGTACAGTTCTTTTTTGTAAGGGTACTGATAGTGTTCAGTAAAGTGCAATGAATTTATCACTTTATTTGTAGCTTTGGCATATACATTTTTGTATAAAATTGTAAAATGACTTAATATACTTAAAATGTAAGCAAGAAAAATCTCAGTTTTAGTCAATTTAAGACATTTAGGTATTTTAAGAAACTGCTAGCTAAAAGGATTTTGTGCCATACGTATGTTGTAAGACACAACTGTACTGAGCTGACACCTTATTGTCCATATGCCCATCACTTATCTGAAGTGTGAGAAATCCATTTCGGTAGTCTCAGGCCTTCCTATGCGAGACCACTGAGCTCCTCGCACCTCTGGTAATAGTGTATGAGATCCATACCTTCGGCCGTTGTATTGCTTGCTCATGTGAGAGAATGGACATTGCCTGTTACGGTCGCAGCTTTCTCGACAATGAGAGAGCAAGAACAGGAACCTGATGTGTCCAGTTTTATATCGCAACGTCTCAAGAAAAGGACTGATGTGTGCCTCAACATGTTGTATTGTCGGTGTGTTAAATGTGTGTGTGATTGCGTGAGCCTCTTTAGCAGAGGGCACTGCAGCTAATCAGCCAAGAGGTCCTGTAGGGTGTTAGTCCTAGTGTTGGAGAGTCCTCCTTTCCTCTCCAAGAGTCTTGACATCTCTTAACCTCTGTCAATCGTAATGGTGTCACTAACCATGCTTCCTCCCGTATCGCACAAATCCAAACAGCTCCTGACTTGCTTTATGCAGCTGTGCAGGGAGAATAGATTTGAATATACAGTAAAAATTTAGTAATGCAATAAATGTAAAACTTGTCATGTTAGTTAACAATTCTAAACAACTGTCCCATTTAAGAAAAGCATTGTGTATTTTAAATTAGTTCTGTTTGTTTTATTCAATTTATTCCAAAAATCCATTTCCTGAGGTAGTTGTGCAAAGAAACGCAATACTCTTGTTGCAGCCTTCAGGTGGAGCTTGAAATATTGTAGCCTATTTACTATTTTCGACTTCTGAGCATATTAACGACCAAGCAATGTCGGATTTACATGTTAGAAACTCGGAGCTGGGAAAAACTCGTTGAGTTGTGATGTAAAAAGTGGAGTGTCAATGTGAATCATGCGGGAAAAATACTTTATGCAAAAATAAATGTTTGGTATATCATGTAGTATTAAGTGATAGAAACAACAATGACCTGAAAAATAAATATGACCGGAAATGCGTCGAAAATCGTTGAAAATGTCCAGTTTGGAAGGTATTGTTCCTGTGTGAATTACATAAAGACGTTCAGGGTGATTTCTGTCAGGTTTTCTGTCCAATTTCAGGTGGAAAATGTTCTTTTTGCAAAAATAAAATAATGTTTGCTCTCCACGCAACACAGCGTCAAACGTCTTAAACGAATAGTTACAGGTTTTGCAATTTTATCTGTGCCATTTCAATATATAATAAAGTCTTTTTTTTTTCTCATCCATTCTGACTATTGCTGTGTTTATCTCTTCGGACAACCCCCTACTAATGCATGACTTAAAACTTTAATTTTGTGGTAATTGAAACGTTTTAGAAAGCTTGGTGTGTTTAAAGCTTGGTTAAAGATTATTTAAATCTATTTAGATGATTAAAAATTACCTAACAAATTATGATAATCGACAAAATAATAAAATGTTCTAGATTAGAGCAGTAAACACATCCGTTTTAATGAGATGGAGAGGAGGAGGAACAGGAAGAAGGAATTAAGAGATGGCACTGGTGTCTGTAAGTGGGGTCAGGAGCTTAGGGTCAGTGCTGGAAGGTGAAGGGTCACAGCTCCTATTAAAATACCCTTTAAGAGTCCTTCAGAGAGTTTATGTAATAGCTTGACCAGAGGTTGTTAACCTGCTTCCTTTGAATAAATTTTGACTTATGGTAGGTGAATGTGAAATGTGGAAATGTTGCTTAAAGCTCTTTTCTTTATGATCAAGGTCTTTTGCGTGCAATAAAAAAAAAACCTTATTTGAACTATTTTCATAAAACATGATATAAATTTAAAGTTAAAAAAGTATAACCGCAATAGGTTCTCAGTTATTAAACTAACAAATGTTTTGTTCATTAGCCTATTTACATAGTAGTTTCTCACTTTAAATGTTTAGATATGAAATGAACTAGCACAGTAGATGTGAAATTATATATCATTATATATAATTTAGTGTGCCTTAAAAGGTGTTTATATCATGTTTAACAATATTCAACTAAAAAAAGAGCAGAAGAGCAGTATGTATTAATGCAAAGCAATTCAAATGGGCAACATGTAATTTGCTCTGCTGCCTTGAAAATTGTCACTGCTTTTACACCTGTATGCAGCAACGAAGGACACTGTAATTACAAAATATTGTAATTAAGCAAAGTATTACAGAATATTATTTTCTACCTGTAACAACGGCATAACCATGTCTCAGGAACCTGCTGTCTTTGTTAGGGAGACACCATCCTTTTCCTCCTTCTCCAAGCTCTGCGTCCACCTTCACCTTTGCACCCCCTATATCCTGCTCTATCTCTTTCTTTCCATCTTCTCTTAACTCATCTTCCCCCCATCCTATCCTTCTATCAGTCCATGACCATTACGCTCATAAATCAATATTGACGACCCATCATCCAAAGGATGAATTACGGGACTGTGGATGGCTATAGTCATGTGACCGCCAGGTTTTACATTATGTTTCAGCTATTTAGTTGATGCCATTATGCACAGGGATTTGGAATGAAGTCCTTTCAATGCAAGGCAGAGGAAGGAGACACATTACCGTCTTTAAAAGCACTTCATTGCCGTTTCTCTTCGACTGATAAAGAACGAGGTGTGAAAGAAATGAATAGGCCGCTTGGTGATGCAAAGCAGATACCGTAGCTCTTAACAAGAAGTTTCATACAAACACACACCCACACTTTCATGCAGAGGGTTTATGATCGATGCTACGTTTTCTGTTTTCACAAGAGTGTTCCAACGCATTCATACTGCTCACATAGTGAGTAATCAAATGCCCACGATGTCGGATTGAGAATATTGTAAGGTGTCAATGTATTTGTAGGAAGCTACGGTCATCATGGTTTAACGGCAGAATTGAGAGATGAGGCTTGTGCTTAAGTCCCAAAATTAAAATACGTGGGCTGGTAAGAGAGCCAATCACTGAAGTGCATTCATGGCCCTCTGGCCACTTCTGACCTCTTGACCCTGGCCATGACCCCTCAGGCCAAAGGTTACCCTCAGGGTCAGAAAGGATCACTGGCAGGCAGGTCCAAGAGTTGTCACCATGGAAACCACTGGAGATAGATGAAGATAGGGAGGTTGAGGGGAGATCATGATGCTTGCCAAGGTCCTCTTTGTTTCAAGGTCCAATAGTTTTGTGGGTTTAGGATCCCCCTGCTGGACAAAACCAGCTGGTTTAAGGTTGAAAACTGAATCAGAAGGTACTGTATATAGATATTAGACTATAAAGATTAGCATATTGTATTATATCGTTTCCAGTCAGTGATTTATTATTGTTTTGCAGGTTCAGCACATCAAAAGGCTACAATATACGGCCAAAGGTTTTTTTCTTGGCTGAGATGATTAATTACAGTGAGGAGAAGTTGGTTTTGACATTTAAATGCTCAACAAGCACAAGTTTGGTGTTTGTGTGTCCACATGCTACTGGCCACCTGGTGTAGTTGCATCCTTATTTACAGCATATTTTTGATTTGTAATGGGACAAAAGCGAGGCTGCAGCGTTGGACTGTTTAATGAATTGTTCTGTTGAAAAAAAAAACACTGCAAAAATATATTTAGAAATTTAAATAGACAAAAAAACTCTTAAGTTCAAAAAAATTATAAGTTACCTAGGTGTTTTATACAGCTTTTTACAACGGATGCCATTGAAAACGAGGGAGTTCGTTGAATGTGCTTGAATTACAATTCATTAGTCTTTATAGACAACTAGACAAAAATTGCGCTGGAAACCAGTGTGTTTATGATTATGCTAATAATATAATATGCTAACGTAGCAGCAGGACTATTTCCGGCTGGTACGTTCAAATTTAAGAATAAAGTTTTCTGAGTACAGTGGGCGTATTATGCCATCTAGTGGCTAGATTGTGTACATATTGCTGAAACATTCGTTCTTTCTCTATTAAAACGAGCTGAAAGGTCAGAAAGATAACGATACTTTCATCCTAAAAGTTATTTTTATTGCAATTAGTCAAGCTATATTTTAAGGAACACCTTGTGTAAAGTCTGGTATTCAGAAAAGGAAAAAGAAGTAACAAAATTACCTCACTTGTCTATATCAGCCTTTGCACCTCAGAATCCAAATATGTACTGTTAGGCAGCCTCAAATGTCTGATGACCTGGGGTAAAGCTGTCTTAAGCAAACTGTGTGGATCCTGCGTCGCTGCACAGTTAATCACCAGGTAGCAAAAAGCTCTGGCACCATGAAGGCGTTTGATCAAATCAGCTTTGGAATGCTGAATAGGACTAAAACCGGGGCCAGAATGTTTTGATCGGCCTTTGCCCCACGACTCATCTCTTCTTACCCCACTGTCCGTTAATCAGGCCCACGTCTCCGGCGTTAATCTCCACCCCCTCCCATGTACCTAATTAGATTAAGGGGATCAACACACCAAGCACTGCTCCACAGTTTAATGGAGTTGAGGGGACAGGCCTTTGATTAGAATGAGAAAATGAACAGCAGTCAATAACACACGCATGCGCCTTCACCAGAGATACCGCGTGTTGAGATGGGATCAAAGTCAAAATGCTTGTGCATTTGCACTGTCACTGAGTTTTATCGCCATTCTGGTGAAATCACATCATGATAGCAGTAATGTTTTATCTTAAGTCATATAATAATTTACAAACAAATCTATGAAAAATATCCAGTGAGAATGAAAACATATTCACTGAGTTTGTGATAAGAGAGCGAGAGAGAGAGAGAGAGAGAGAGAGAGAGAGAGTGCAGATTGCAACCTGTTCAACAGCTTGTATCTTTTAAACATAAGGCAGGCATATGCAAGAGAATTAACGTCGTAAAGCTGTCAAAGGCAAGAGGATTTAATGCCGAGGACCATGAATTCTTAATTCATGGGAATTAAGCAAATTAATGCAAAGGGGAAAAAAAGATTTGGTTCAGAAAATTTAATTAGATGGCTTCGTAACAGTGATAATTGCTTAAAAACCTTGTTTCTTGATAGGTTCCCACTCCTCGCTCCCATAATTGTGGATATGTATGTCTCAGAAAAAAAGAGTTATTACATATATAAAATATAATATAATTATAATTATTATAATTAATTTAATTTAATTATATATATATATATATTTTTTTAATTGTTTTGTCAGTTGATAATTCATCAGTTAATTAAATGTGTATAATTAACTATTCCCATCTAAAACCATATATATATATATATATATATATATATATATATATATATATATATATATATATATATATATATATATATATATATATATATATACCATATGCAATGGTTTTAACTTTAATTTGTTATATTCCAATGAAATATATAATTAGGATTCCATATTGTGTGACACTTTCATTAACAAGCTTTATGTTAAATATAAATAATTAAAATCAGAAAGAACACTGTTTTAGTTAATATGTTTTGTTGTGTGTTGTATATTTACTGTTTTAATGACATCTTTAGAGCAATAAATGTGAATTTGACTTTAAAAAAAATGTAGAAATAGGGTCACTAATTTGAGTTCTCCTTTTCTCCAGGTGGGTCAAGGTTTTACGAATGACTGCCTACATGGCGACTTTAGTTCATCCTTTTGAAAGTGAAGTGGGTCAAGATTGCTGTCTTCCTAGGAATCAGAAACCTATTAAATGCATCAGAAAGAATGTAAGCTGAAATCATAATTTAACCACTAATTATTCTGTCCAGATGTCCCACATTAGCTCATGACCCTTTTGTTCTGCTTGCGGTAATACAGTTTTGAGGCTTCATCTCGGGCCACACTTGACTAACTCATCCCTCCCTCCCTCTTCTCCAGCAGGAGTGTAGGTCCTCACCCGAGGAACGCTTACCAGATTATGCTGTGTGATAAGCTTCCTATTTTTCGAAACTGCATGGCGATTTATGGGATTATCTGGGTACTTATCCCGGAGTAGGCTTTGGGCAGCCTACCGAAATCTCTTAGGACTAAAGATTTGGCTTCTGAGCTCTTCTGTCTAATTATTATCTGGAGTGGCCACAGCCGTGAGGAATGTGTTCACTTTTTTACACCATGCATAATGTCTCCCAAAGTGATGCTCACACACTAACACACTTGGTGAGATATTAAATGGTATTATTGTATTATTGTCTTAATCAGTTGTTATGTTGCACTCTAACCTAATTTCACAGATTGCCTATATCTGTTTAAGCACACAGGATTTTGTACCATCCTTATGGACCTTATTAGTTCTATCTCTAATTGTACAATGCAGTTATATTTATTTTATTTTACTGGATATTTGGTTTATATATTCTGGATTTAGTAGCCTATGTAGTGTTGGTTACTGCAAAGATGAGGAAAAAAGGGGGTTACAGTAAGGCCCTTATAATGGAAGTGAATGGAGCCATTTTTGTAAATATAAAAATACTCACAGTTTTAGTAGTTTAGCAACAAGACATATGCAATATGAGATTATTTTTGTGTGTGAAAAATCACTTTTTAACCTTTTCTGTGTAAAGTTATTTCAAATTTCACTATGCAATGCAACGAACCCTAAAACAACTGTAAAACTGCAGATTTAAACAGCTGTACGACTCAGATAATACACAAAATTTAACAGAACAATTAATTTAAGTACTTTTATAAGATTGTAAGATTTATCTGTTTTTGAATCCTATAAAAAATGACCCCATTCACTTCCATTGTAAGTGCGTCAATGTGATCTAGAATTTTGCTTCCTTTAATTAAAAAAAAATTTTTATGTTATTTTTTTGAATGAATAAGAAAATGCAGTACTTTCATCTAACTTTATTTGTTTTCATTTTACAAATGAATGTGCACTTATACAAGATGGCTTACAAAATATGTACAAATTAATTTCCAACACTTTTACGTGCCAACATTCTTTCAGGCTAGGTCCGGTTATATCAATCCATGAAGGGATGGTGTGCGATGTGTCTGAAGTGCAGCCCAGCCCCAGTAGACTCTAGGCGAGAAGCTCATCATTAACGGATGGGTTGGACAACACCAACACGGTGTCCGTTTCAGACGGCCAAACGTTTGGTACTGCCCAGGCAGCGTGAAGGGTAGCTGCCCCGTTACTCTGCGTATCCTTCTCCGGGCTTGTCGCCGGTGGTAGTCCCCATTAGAGAAGTCTTGGAAGTTGGCCGGATGAATAGCCCAGAAATGACCCTTGCCGTTGTCACTGCGGCCGGCTTTGATGAAGCACTCGTTCAAAGAGAGATTGTGTCTGACACTGTTTCTCCAGTTCTTGTCCTGTTTAAAGAGTAGAGAATGGGAATTACGGCTCAAATGAAAGTCAAAGATGATACTTTGATCTCTAGTAATGAATCTGAGTTCTGAAAGGTCTATACACAAAATGGCCTGTGTATAAATTATTTTTAAGCTATCGCAGAGTGATAGTATATTATAAGTATTACCGCTTTCCTGTAGCTCAATCAGTAGAGCATTGGTGCTTTCAATACCAAGGTCATGGGTTCGACCCCAGGGAAAGCATTTCAATGTTAATTAAAATTACCTTTTAATGATTTAAAAATAAGATAAAATTCTGATATAAATCTGAAGTCTGTCAGATCATGGGATTCAAAAAAAATTTGTGTCAGATTTGGGTTTGAAATTTTACTGTAAAATGCTTGGTTTTACAGATAAAGAATAATCTGCCAAACATGACTTTATTAGATTGTCAGTTCGGATCCCAGTTCACAATATTTTGCTCTGGTTTGTGTTTCCGTTGTGCAGTAGGTCTTTTGAAGAAGTGCCCAGCTGGATTACGGTTTGTAGACTTCCTTAGCACTGATTAGAAAAGTTGTTTGGTAATGATTACAAATGTAAAGTACTGTAAGTGGTCTCAAGAATGTAGATCCCTAAGACGTATTAATGAGATGTAAGTTGTAGAACAGCTTACAGATCTTTGACTTTCAAGAGATTTGTAAAAATCAGTAGCACAAATGCCTAAGCACGTTCGCAGACAAACTCTTTGAGGAAGCTTAATTGGTTTCATGGAGATACAATACCTTGCTTTTGAAGTAAGGATAGTGATCCATGATCCACTGGTAAATATCACATAGCAGGAGTTTCTTTTCTTCTGAATCCAAGATGGCCATGGAAATGAGGGCAATGTAAGACTGCGCTGGCTTCACATCGGTTCCTTCACTCTTCAGATTCGTCTTCTCATGTTCCTCTTCACATCTGTTATCTGTGTTTTCCTGGTCCTCTGATTTTTCACTTTCCTGTTCTGAGAGAGTTTTTTGTTCGGTTAGGTTGACTGTGGTTTGAAGACATTCAGATGAAGGGACATTGTCCTCTGGTTCTGCTCTCTCAGTGTTGCGTCCCTTATTGTACAAAAGGTAGTCAATGGTGAACTGAAGTCCCAATTGTTCTCCATTGCTGCGGCATGTGTCGTCCTCCATTTCTGTGTTTTTGGATCTTGGAAAATGTCGCTTTAGTGGTTGAAAATTCAATTTTTGGACCCCACAAACATTTTGTCCTGGTTCGACCTTCTTTGTGTTTCCTTGTGCGTTCTGTCTTTTCAAGAAGTGCTGTTAAAGATTAGTCCAACAAACAATTAATTCGGTAACAGATTTGACGTCAGTCTTTGAGGCATGCGTAAATCGAGTGAACAGGTAAATGCTTTCGTTAAATTGTGTGTTTGTCGGTTTAGCCACCCGTTCAGACCGAACAACACCAGTTACGAAGCTTCCTAGAAAGCCTCCTTCTAGATAGACTTCTCTCACAATGACCAGAGTGTAAACGCCACTTCATTTAAATGCTCTGCATATTTAACAACACAATTAGAGGCAAAGTGGGGTATAAGAGAGTTAGAGGCAGGGGGTCTAATTGAGGGGGATTATTTTTATTAACCCAAGCAAATCTTTGTAATTACGAGAGATTACACAGATTAATAAACACAAATTGTCTTGGGTGGTGCCTGCAGTGATACAACATGACCTCTGGGTGTGCTTATCCTGTTTGGGTCAAGCCTTTGGGACCTAAACAAAAGCATTCTGTGTTTTAGATTACTGTAAAATCAGCTGTCAAGATGAATGTTAAAAACTGTAGTAAAGTATCTTTTTCATTTTTGTTGTCGTGTTCAATCTTCCAAATAATATATGTGCAGTTTAAGGCTTTAAATACTGTGATTACAGATACAGCAACATTTTAATTGAATTCCTAACTTTAAAGTTTCATTTTAAGAGAGCATTTCCAATTACATTTCACATTTATGCTTTAGGCAGACACTCTAAAGTAACTTACATTGCACTAAAAGTATACATTTAATTTTTTATCAGTAGAGATGCGGCAAATTGTAGTGTGATCTGCCGATACGGATATTTTTTTTTTTTTTTGCTGATTCTGATTTTCTTTATATAAGAACTATAATTGACAGCATATACAAACAAAAATCTACTTTTCAATGCAAAAAAAAAAAATGAGAGCAAATAAAAAAATTGCAAACAGCACAAAGAAATGCAATAGAATAAAGAGAGATATTAAATAAACACAGCTTTAAGTTTTTCAATCAAATGTAAAATTACACTGGATAGTCTTCATCGTATAAGTGAAATACAGATTAATGCTTACAATTAAAGTTACAAAAGTTATTCAGTCAAGAGCAGCGAGTGTTTTCCTCTGTCTTTCGTTCTTTGATGAACATAACAGACAGCAGGTTTATTAGGCTCTGACACTTTAAGAGTTTATGCATTATCTTTCTGAACTATTTACATTACAAAATGGACTGTTTAACTGAATACTCTTTGGAAAAGAGAAAGAGAATGCCCAGCTGCTGTTATTCCCTGTGACATTGGCAACAAGACATGTGGAAAATCGGCTGATTCCTGTCCTTGACCGGTGGATTTTGATTTAACAGCACATGCTTACCCTGAGGATCCAACCCATGATACCATGCTCTACTGTTTCAATTACAGAAATGCTCAAAATTATAGTGTACTACTGTAAAAAAAAAAATTAAAAATTCATAACTTAGTTTTTCCATTTGTCATTAGTTTCATCCAGGTCTATTGTACAACCTTTTTTTAAATATAAATTCAAAATGTAATTAAAACTGATTTTCAAATGTATATAATGAAGTCTGGTGTCAGGAGAAAACAAATGATAAAATATACCATTTATTTATTAAAGTAATAAAGTAAGTAAATATATTAAATTAAACATTCAAATATTATAACGTACCTACAGAATTAATAAATGCAAATATTATGTTTAGAATAAAAAGCACTATGTCAAGTTAAGACGGCCTCAGTGTGATTCTTACAGGCCCTGGTGCTAATTTTACAAACTGTTTTGAGATTTAAGACTCACAGTCCACACAGGACATTACATAACAGTGCAGTGCATAACAGATAGGAGATAGGATTATGAAGTATCTCGTTATTGGTTTCAGTTTACATAAAAATTAAATACTGTCTTTATTTTTTCCATTTTATTTGTTTTATTTTATTTAATTAACAGAGTTAAACTGTCAACATCAGCACCAAGATTTTTTATTTTGAATAATAATTCAAATTTAAAAAGTAACATTTTGCATGGAGTCTTTTTTCTGAAGGTCTATATGAACAAGCATGTTGTATTGGTTTCAGATTATCCAAATGAGTGCCCTAAAAGACTTTATCAGTTAGTTAATTAGGTTTTATGAAGGTAGTGATTGGATTACATGTGAAACTGTGTTCCTGTTAAGGCCACTGTTAGTGTGGTTGTTTGTCTGTTCTTGACCTGACACTGGAGTGGCCAAAGATATTACTGGGACATGATATGTCTTCACTCAAAAGGTAGGAGTTAAGCATTTGGACATGTGGGCTACAACATATCACTATGACTCATGTGCATGTTTGACTTATGATAATTAAATAATACACCACACAAAATCTCTCTCTCTCTCTCTCTCTCTCTCTCTCTCTCTCTCTCACTCCCCTCCCCCTTCCTTGTGTTATATGCAGTCCTGTTATGTCACTCTTATAATACACATACAGATAAGGAAAATAAAAGATTAAAGGATTGATTGTTTTTTTCCATGCTTTTAATGTGACAATTTAACCCACAAAGACAATTCTGTTGAATGTAAATGTCAAGGTTCTAGAAAATAAATGTAAATGTTCTATTTACATATATCCATCTAACAGAATAGTTATTATAATTATATTAAAATAATTTTTAATGAAAATAATATCATTGCTACCCCAAAAGAAAACATTGCACTGATCTTCCCCTCTAATATTCCCCCTAAAGAACAGTCTGAAGTTCTTCTCATGGGACGCGAGTAAACATGGATTTGATGGGAGAACAGGTGGAATACAGATACTGTTCAATTTGCAGATCAATGTCTTCAAAAACCCTGGGGTGACTTGGCAACCGGTTCATTAATTGAACCAAACCTGTTTTTTTTTTTTATCTGATTTGTGGTTGAGCTAATTGACTGTGGTTGTCATCCTAAATTTGTAAATCTGTAGGTTTCTTTTACTAGTTTGGATTTATTTATCTATCTAATTTTCCTTAAGTTCTTGGAAGTTCTTCAAAAAACACTCATTTCAGGCAAATTTGTTGGACAGCAGCGCCATCCTCTGTTGGGACAGAGCAATAGCATACGGTTTCCTTAAAGAAAGAGTCCACCCATAACACAATTTCCATAATCATTTTACTCACATTTATGCTGTTTAAAACCCGCCTTTTTTTCTTCAGTGAAACACAAAAAGAGTTATACACAGCCTCAGTCACCATTCATTTCCATTGTATGTTTTCAGTACAATGAAAGTGAAATGTTAGTTAGGTTATAATTCTGCCTGATAACTTTATTTGTGTAGCAAAGAATATGGTTTTGAAGCATCATAAAGGTGAATAAATAAGGCCAAACTTTCCCTTTCCCCCAAAAATGGTATGAGATTATTGTATGCCTTGAGGACAGATATTCTTGAACTAATAATAAGCATATGTATTTTTTATTTTATATATTTTTTTTATGTGTGTAAGGAAGAATGTAGGCCTGCCTGTTTGTTTTCTAGTTCTGCCTATCACGCATGATATTTACCTCAGCAAATTGTTCTCAAACATTCTCTGCTTCCCCTCCCCCACCCCATACAATAAAGGGAAACACGGGATGGAGTTTCCTGAGGATTGTGGATTCAATGTCGTTTGGGTTTTCCAGACTAATCTACCCAATTGTTCTTAACCAACAAGTATGCTCGTTGTGTTATATTTCACAATGCATTATAAACCTGATGCGATTGTGAATATGTTTATGAATAGTTTTAGTCTGCTTCTATAGTCGTTTAAGGGCTGAAATTACACAAAGCATTCAGTTCTCAATATCATGGCTTTTTACAACTCATGAAATGGATTTTTCCATGCGGAATGGATCGGATGGGGCCATGCGCTCCTCTTCCACTTGTCGCGGGAAACCCACCTCTCACATCACATCTGAATGCAAAATGCAATGTGCTTTTGCTCTCACGCCAGATTATTAAAGTGGGCAAATCAGACAGTGAAGTTCAGGCGACGGTGGGTAGGTTTACAAGCACCAGAGGCCTATCAGAAAGGGTAGACCTTGCTTCAAGTTTTATTTTTTTGACTGTACTGTCTCTTTTAAAGTCTGCAGTCACGCCTATTTTCAAACGACCCCGCCTACTTATGGACAGTTCGCCGTGCTGATTGGACAGCGGCGACGGTCATCGAACGCCTTCTCGGCTTCTCATTGGCCAGCCGCTGCCTTTCGCTTCAGGCTCTCGCGGGGCTGCTGTGCGAAGATGGCGGCCGAACTGGTTGAAGCGATGGTGAGTAGATGAGATTGTTAAAAATAGTGAAAGTAAAAGGAGCCGTTAGTATCACAGGGGGTGCCTATTAAAACAACTTGAGTTTAATTCCATAATATGGTGTTTTGCGCTCACTCAGGGCTCGTGGGAGTCTGTAAAGTGCGTTAGCAATTTGTATATGTGTGTATGTGAATGGTTGTGCCTTAAAGCCCAGTAAGCAGTCTGTGTAGCCGGCATATTTGGCGCGTTCTAACGTTCGATTCGAATTCTTGAACGTTCCGAATGTTAATTTGATTCCACAAAAAGCACTCTGGGTTGATAGTTCACTAGGCTTTGAGACAGCTAGTGCTCCTGTGCGCGCGTGCGCGGGGGCGCGCTGCCTTTGGAAATGAATGATTAGTCTGCACAATGCCAAACAACAAAACACTACTTACCTTTTTCATAGGTTACATAATACGTACATTTTCTCCACGTAGTTGTAAAAATCAACAAAATTGAACATTAGTTTTCAACTACTTTGTAGTGACACATGTTAATGTATCTAGTCATATCCACCATTGATGGATGTGGGTTGCTTGACAAGATGTATCATTTTCGTTTATGCAGTATCTCTTTATTACTGAATATCAGCAGATATTCGCATTCATGCAGGTATTCATTACCACAGGATGATTGCAAATATGCTTTGACTCCTGTGTAATGTTTATGTGGAGAGTGTCATCGGCCTGCATGGATTCAGTCATGGTAAACTAGAGAGCAAGGCCATTTAGAAGCTTAAGGAATGTCTTTGCCATGAATTGAAAAAGTCAAAACAATGTTCATGTTCTGCAAGTAACTTTAAAAAGTAATGTAAAGTTTTTAAATATGAACGTTTAGCAGATGCTTTACATTTATATGCATTTGGCAAACGCTTTTATCCAAAGCATTACGTTCAAGATACACATTGACTTTCTAATCAGTTCTTGCTTTCCCTGGGAATTGAACCCATGACCTTGGCGTTGCAAGCACAACACTCTTCTGTTTGAGCTACAGGAAAGCCTTAACCTAAAGCGATCGTACATGCACATAATATTGTAAAATATACCTGGAATGACCTGAGGTTACATGTCTTTAGGCCCATTTACAACAAAGTTAATAGTTCTTACGGAAATTCAATGTGATAAACAGTTGTTAACACATCTGTTCAGACTGTCATTCACATGCAGTGATTTTAATTTTTTAACAGGTGTTTTTGCAATGCGAATAACTGGCCAACCAATAAGATTTAATGCTTTTGGTCACATGCCCAGAGCTGCTGCTGCTATTACATTAAAAAGTACTAAAAGTAAAAGTTAGTTGCTTTGTTCTGCGGTGACCTCTGTCTGTCTTATCGCCACCTAGTGTCAGAGAGTGAATTTGCATGCACATTGTTTTGAACGAACAAATCGCATACAAAAATAGGGCTGAATATTCATACCGAAACATTCAAGCTTGGTGTGAGATGGAGCCTTTACTCAAGGGCATGGTTCTCGAATTGTTCCTTTTGTGAATTGAACCCACTACTTTTAGGTTGATCAACACAGATATTGCTGCACATCCTCACATCACTCTTTCATTAATGCATTTCTCATTCTCACCAGAACATGGTGAAGAGTTTCCGGGTGTCTGATCTCCAGACACTGCTGGCCTCCATGGGCCGCAGTAAAAGCGGGTTGAAGCAGGATTTAGTGGGAAGAGCTCTTCGGCTCGTGCAGACCGAGTACAGTCCAGAGCTGCTAAAGAACGTCCGACAGCTCTACGAGACGCGCTTCCCCAAAGCCTCGGCCTGGCTGGCTGCCCGACGCCCTGACTCAGTGCCCGTAACCTACCCTCCCCTCAACTCCTCGCCTAGAGGCACGACCCAGGGAACAGACTACCTCAACGGCATTCCCAAACCGGTGCCGCCCCCTGCGGCTGAAGTCAAACTGGTACCCCTGCCGTTCTACCACAACCTAGAAACGCTGCTGCCACCCACAGAACTAAGTGAGTCCCATTAACATGAATAAATAATAGGCCAATAATAAGAGGTGTTCCAGCCGGCAAGATAATTCTGTTTTTGTCGCTCTCTACAGTCGCTCAGAACAGTGAGAAGCTGCAAGAGAGTCAATGTGTTTTTGATTTAACATCAAGCCAAGTGGAACAGATCCGGAACTCCAGGTAAGAAGTGCAGTCAAACTGGTGCTTTTATGTGGTATTCACCCAATGAGCAATAACAGTGCTGATAATTAAGAAATAAGGGTTTGTACTTGATGGATTGTAATGATAGCAAATGAGCAGCCCTGTGTGGATTATGAGTGTGCTGGACATATTGTTACAGACACCCTTTGTTCACAAATTTCAACCCAATGTCTCCAATTATTCATGGTTTAACAATAGGGATTACAAAATATTTGTAATTGTCTTCAAAAGGTTTTCTGTCTAAGAAAAATGTCTAGATTTTAAATTTTCAATAACAAATAAAAATAGTGCAGATCTCTTTTTGCTGGAGAAGAACGCATTTGTTGAAAAACATTACTTTTATTGCATTTTATTTCATGCTTTCTTGTACTTATATTTTTTATGTTTAAAAAGACATAATTGCACCCATTTTTTCTGCACATGAAGAGCAAAGTTGTAGAAGTTAAACACCCATTTACTGTTCAATTTTTCAGTGGTCTTTATCAATGATTAATGTTGATTAATCTAATAGATTTTAATTAATGATTAATCCATTTCAAAACAACCAAATATCAGCCTACATTATGTATTTTAGAAATGAAATTAGATGTATTTTAGAAATTCTACTCAAAATAGAAATGAATTCTAAATATCTATAAGTTACTCATAATATTTTTTTGTGCCTACACATGCATAGTGAACTTCGCCCAGGGATGAAATCGGTTCAGGTGGTTCTAAGGTACGTCATCCATCGAAACTTGACCTACCAACAGGATTTTGATGTCCGAGAGGCGTTTTCTGCATGTTAACATGCCCTTCTCTGCTCCTAGAATCTGCTACACGGACTCTATCGGTGTTCAGGAGGACCAGTATCCTCCCAATATTGCTGTGAAAGTGAATCAGTCCTACTGTCATGTACCGGTAAGTGTTGTGAACTTCATTAGGCTGAAAGAATGGAGGATGATCGCAAATGTAATTTTTATTTATTTTTATAAATAACTTTTTTTGTGTGTGGGGTGTTGTTTCTTAATGTTGTGTATCTTGTTTTGCTGTAAGTTACATTTTTATTTTATTTCAGGGTTACTATCCCTCCAATAAACCGGGTGTTGAGCCACGTCGGCCCTGTCGACCTGTCAACATCACGCCCTGGTTACACCTCTCCACAGTCACTAACAGAGTCACCGTCACATGGGGCAACTTTGGAAAGGTACAGAGACTGCATACAAAGATCTGTTTTCTTATATTCTTATTTGTGAATGAGCATGTTAGATGAAGGATGTGTATTTTTTGGATTTAGCGGTACTCTGTGGCAGTGTATCTGGTGAGGGTGTTCACATCTGGAGAGCTCTTCAACCAGCTGAAGCATTGCTCAGTCGAGAGTCCCGATCGCTGTCGTGAACGCAGTAAGTTTCGTTGCCTTGACTAAAACTTACTGCGTATATATCTTACTGCGTATATATATCCCAAACTACTTTGTATTGAACTATTGCAACTTTGAACTGTTGTTTCTTTTAGATTCTTTTTTTTTTCATGTATTAAACTATTGTACCTTTTTACATGATTATTATTTTTAAATGCAACATCAGACTTGTATATAATATAATCACAACATAAAAGTATTTTTCATTGTATTTGTGACCTTAATTGAATTTTTTGGGGGGTTTATTATTTTAAAAAATGTAAGATACTGATTCAGGAAGTGACAGTAACAAAAAAATTATATTTCTAATAAATGCTGGCTGTTCTTTCTATTTTCTATTTCTCAAATAATCAAAAAAAGTATCACTATTTGTTAAGCAGTAACATTGATAGTAAAAAAAAAAAATACGTGAGCTACAAATCATCATATTAGAAGGATTTTTGAAGGATCATGTGACTGAAGACTGGAGTAATGATGCTGAAAATTCAGCTTTCACATCACAGGAATACATTATATTTTTGATAAAAACATTTTAAAAAAAAACATGCACCAAGACTACATTTGTTTGAAGTGTGTGTGCACTAGGGATGTGCGTTTAAACTGAAGTTTTGTAACCGACTAGTCTAAAAGAACCTCAGACAGTCAAAAATGCATTATGTATTTAAAATATAAAATCTATGAAGTTCAAATACCATAATGAATGCCGCTAGAAATAAGGTCAGTCTTACGTGGTCTCAAAACTCCTCTCTTTATATACTGAGGCGTATGCGTCAGTTTCCACAATGAGTTCACTAAACGGGTAAATAACGACATATTTCTTTCAGCTGAACAGGATCACAGTGGTGGACAGTTGTAGTAAATGACGCAATGATTTGCTTGTTTCGGCTAGTCTCTCCAAACGTCTCGTGTCTTTGATTTTAAAATGGTTACACTCGGCTCCAATGGGATTATTATATACCAGTTTGACATGACCGTTTATATATAACACTTTTCCATCTCCTTCTACTTCAAAATTGCTCATCTTTCGAGTGGCCATTTTTGAGACTGACCGAAACAAAACGTTTTATTTTTTTAACAAGCGTTTATAAAGGTAAAATTTAAATAAAAAAAAAGTAATTTAAACTAAAATCCTGTGTATTTTTTTTTTTACTGTTGTTTTCAGTGTCGACTAATCGCAGCTGTACCGTGTAGTCGACTACTCACACAAACACGACATCAATATTTTATTGATAGTTTTTGTTTTGTACACAGTTCAGGACAAGTTGCGCTTTGATCCTGAGAGTGAGATTGCCACTACGGGACTGCGAGTGTCCCTCATCTGCCCTGTAAGTGTCCTGTTTGTCTTTTTATTACGTGAAACCAATATGACATGTTAGTATATCTAATAAGTGTCTTTTTAAAACAGCTGGTGAAGATGAGACTTGGAGTGCCGTGTCGAGTGCTCACCTGCGCCCACCTGCAATGTTTCGATGCTGTCTTCTTTCTGCAAATGAATGAAAAGAAACCCACATGGACTTGCCCTGTATGTGACAAACCTGCTCCATTTGAGCTTCTTACTATTGACGGGTAAGCTCACTTAATCAAACTCCTCGCTTTTTGCTGGTTCTGCTGGTAAAACTCACCTTAAAGTGACCCGTTTCAGGTTGCTGTCCGAGATCCTTAAAGAGACGCCTGAGGACGTGGAGGAGATTGAGTATTTGACTGATGGCTCGTGGAGGCCAATCAGAGACGAGAAAGAGAAGGAAAGAGATCGGGAAAGCAGTCGCTCGCCCGACTATCCGGTGGTAGATATATGTAAGAAGGACTTCTGTCTTCTCAAATGGCATTTATAATCGACCCTTTTCACATTTTCAGTGTTATCAGAAATGGAAGTCATAGTTGGGTACACTTCCGTGGTCAATGAAAAATTCAACAAATATAGTTTTAGCATTCTGATTTGCTCCAATAGCAAATTAAAAGAAATCTATGATGGCATTTCTATGACTTTACAAAAAAGGAAGCAAATACAGTAATACCTCGATTTGACCCTCCATGCTCGTAAACCGGTGTACGAGAAAAAATTTCCCTCACCCACGCGTGTTTTTGTGTGGATAAGTCCTAATGCTTCGTTGCACGTATTTTTACTGGAAATATCCTAATGACAGCCCCACATAACAGTCACGCGGTTCCAACTCCTTTATCACACCTTAACTCGTTCGAATGAACGAAGAATTCTCAGTGTCGCTCGGTTTGGTTGCATCATTCACCACAGTGATACTTTTGTAAGTGATTTACAGCGGTTTTACCTCCTGTTGTTAACATTAATTGTGATTGCTATTGTTCACGTAGTGAAATATACGTGTACAGTATCTCTAAGCAGTAACTGTCACGGTGTCTCCTAGTTCTGCCTGAGTGTGTATGTGTGTGTGGGGTCACTGAACACCTGATTCTCATATCATCTGCCTATCTCCCCACGTTCTTTTGCGGCTCCTGTGCATTCGTTTTAACTGTAATTAATAGGGTAAAACCCCAAAACAATTTTAAATGGGCATTTATGGTCGTGTGGAACGAATAGATTGATTTTTAGTGCATTCTTATGGGGAAAATTGTTTTGGCATATGAGCATTTTGGTTTACAAGCTTGCTCTTGGAACAAATTAAACTTGTAAACCGAGGTGTTACTGTACTGAGAAACAGATTACTTAGGTTAGAAGAGAGAAAAAGGTCGAATTTGCTGCAATTCCTCAGCTGGGTTTTTCCTGCATTGAAAATCTTTTGGTGGCCACCAAACACAAAGATCGATCTATAAATGTTTGTTGTTAACAACTGTGCACACATTTCATCACAGTCTGTGAAAAGGGTCCATACATTTAACTTGCGTAATTTTACTAATTTCTAAACAAAACTAAATGTCTAACGTGACAACTCATTTATATTTACAACTCTCGTCTAAGGCGTTCCTGAGGCGAACGGCCACTCCCCAGCACATAGCGGCACAAACCAGTCTGGGAAGTCTGGATCGGGTGGTGCGTCGGCAGGAACCGGCGGCACCGGTGGCGGGACGGGAGGCGGCGCCGTGGTGGACCTGACTCTGGACGATTCGTCGGAGGAAGAAGGAGGGGGTGGGGCTGAGGACAGCGAGGACACGGATGACAGCCAGGACAGCCCCACCCCCAAACGTGGCAGATACGATTATGACAAAGACCTGGTCACCGCATACTGAGACCGTCAGAACACTTAGACTTGTTGGGGGGGAGGGGGTGTAGATGGGATCTGAGCCTTGGAAATTCAAGAAACGTGTCCCTGTATCCTCTCCCGAATGCATACACACTCATGCACGCACACAGACACGCAAACTCATGCGCTGCTGACTTCTGGAGCAGTCGGGCGTCCCGTTGACAAACTCGTAGATGCCCCGTTAAGCCATTCCCAGTCATTCACTGCATCTTAATACTGTATTCTCCCTTTAAAGACCATGGAAGAGTAACACCACCTTCAATTCTGCTCCTCAATTTCCTCTCCACTTTGTGTTCTGACAGGTTTAACCATCCTGGGAATTTCAGATCTTGCCAGTTTTAGGCCCTCAAAATAGTATGAGAAGTCACTGTATCTCAAACAACCAATCTATCTATTCAGAGGCGTTTTCTGTTCGTCCTCCACATAAGATGTTCATATTAGCTGTTTGTTTCAATGCAATTTGGAGACATTGCTGAAGAACTTCCATCTTTCTCATTTTTGTTTTTAATTTGTCCACAGAAGTTACCTACCTCAGTCTAACAGCGGGCTTGACCAGAGGGTTATTGAAAGGATGTTGAATCCCTTTTTCTTTTTCTTTAGTAGTTTTGCTTTCAATCCCCGTTGTTTTTCTTGTACAGCAACACTGGAGAGGCATCAAGCATTACTTATTATTTTGTGCTTGCCCAATTAGGTATTCTATTAAAAATGATTCTGACTCTAGCAATGAGTTTCCGGTCAAGTCTGTCGGTCAACTAGCGTGAACTATCTGGATGTGAAGTGCAAATCAACACTTCATTCAGAGGGAATGACGCTTTGTCATCAGTTAATCATCAATGAATTCTTTTGAGATGCTAGTCGGCGAGTAAATATTGTACGATATCTAATGTAATAATGACTGTAATATTTCTGATCATTTAATAGAAAATTGCAGGTCTCAATGTCATTTTATTGCTTTCTTTCAGTTGTTTTGGTCCGTACAAGGCTGCTAAAGTTACAACATTACAATACAGGAGAGGCAGAGTTGCAAAGAGTTCAATGGGTTGTTTTCTTTTTCTTCTAGACATGACTAGTAAGTACTAGGTTTATCTATGAGGGGAGCTGATGTTATTGGCATAATACCTTAAATTTATTTTAAAACCTGATCCTTTCAGTTCACTCTACAGTTTTCTTTTTCAATTTAGACTAATGGCTGATTTGTTTGAGCCCATTGTATGGAGGTTGTTTGTGTTCATTTCAGCCGGCTGAGGAGGTGTTAACATTTGCGTTATGTTTTGTGGACTTGGCAACAGGCGTGGTTCTTAAATATACTTCTTTAATTTGTTGTCAGAATGAGTATTTATTGATTTAACAGTTTTTGCCTCCTTTATTTGAATTGTGCTTGCTCTTTCTAGAGGCATTTCACAGCAATTTCATAAGTTTCCAGCATGTTGCTCTGTGATGGTAGATAACGCTGTGTCCTCTCACGGCCTGCTGGCGTTTGCGCGATTTCAGCCATTTGCGAACATAAGGAGCGCTTGGTCTGGACTATGCAGACTTGACCTAAATCTCAGAAGAAATAAAACATGGCATATCAAGGCGGCTGATCTGTTGAGGACTCAGGGATGACGTGTTAGTTCTGCTTGTCTTTACATTTTCTTCTCAGTCAAGCTTGACTCTTAAACCAGGTTCCAGCATCGTGTACATTAACCTCAACATCAGGTCATGTAAAGCAGTCGGGTCTCTGGTCTGGAAATTCAGATGTACTTTCAATGCATATACAAAATGCGAATATGGTTAAATAGTGAAAGGATTTTTTTTTTTTCATCCTCCAAGATTCCCGAGAAAATCACTGCACTAAGCTCACTAGTGGCAATTTTTAAGATTTTTGTTTAACTAATCCTGAATTCTGACTTGAATACTCAGTACTGTATCCTGTCTGTGCTTGGGAATGTCTCAACAGAAGAATATCGCCTTGAAGGGTCAAATTACTTGTAATTTTAGGTTTGTCTTTGAGTCCGCATGGTCTTCCATCATCTTTTCACGACATGCCCAATTTTTCCCCCCAAGTTTTTTTTTTTTTTTTTAAGATTAGTACTGCAGTTGACAGTTTCACATAAGACCTTAATGTACTATGTTCCCCTAAATTTGACCACACTTTTTAAGGTAACGAACCTCTTGAATAGACTTCCATTTTTAGATGCCTAGATCAAGCTATTAGAAAAATGTGGATAAAGTGTACATTTGCTTATAATTAAAGAGAAATGGATGGTGAATGACAACAAAATATATTTCCAGAGAGGTGAAGATGGCCTCTGTGTAGCCAGCTGAGGATAAAATGGGTTTGTTTGGGGAATGGAGGCATCCCTTCTTGTTACAGTGCTTAAGACAGCATGGGCAGTGGCTTGCAGTTCTTGATGTAACTGTTTTGTTTGTGTCTTTTTATATGTTCATATTAAAAGCCAATAAAAAACAATAATATTTTATCAAGTTTTGAATTGCCTCCAGTTGCTCAAGTGGGTGGGTACAAGTACGTTGTTATTGGATACTCTAAACCCTTTGTGAGGAAAATGTAAATCAGTGACCACCTCTACGATGTTCTCAACGTGGGATTTGACGAGCGAATCAGTTGTCCCTGTCTGAACTGAAATCAAACTGTAAAAGCTCTAACACCTGTCAATTATGTGTGCAATTAAACTGATTTAAAATAAATCTAGACTTTGTCTTCCCAGTGATTTTTAAATCTTGAATTTAACTATTAATAACTTAAAGAATATGACAATTCATTAAAAATAACTAGTTTTTCCAGAATAATTGTCACTAAAATTGGTTTGATTTTGATAATACATATTGTTCATGCATGACAAGAAACAGTGAAAATTGTAAAGAATTATTTTTATGCTGCCTTTTCCATATGAATATATTTCTCTGTACACTAAAATAAATCCATCAAATTTACAGTAAAAACCCACCAGTTGTGGTTGCCAGACATTTTTAGGTTTTACACATTTAACTTACCGTATATTCACAGTACAAACCAATTTTTTAAAACATTTCATTATAATGTTAATTTACCAACTTATTAAAGTACTAATAACTGTTTAGTACTATTGTAATACTCTTGACAGCCACCAAAAACTTGGAGGTGATACTGTATATAATACTGTAATACTCTAATACTGTATATAAAAGCTGCAGTGTCATTCACACAAACACTGAACACTGTCATAGTTACACACATGACATACATACCTGATTAGAAAAAACTGATAGTGGGAATTCAGTAATTGTATGGTTTTCATTGTAAATTACACAATGATTTTCTCTTTTTCACTTCTAAAAACTGTACATTTAAAGGTTACTGTAAAATTGCATTAAATGTCAGATAAATTTGTTATTCATCGTATAAAGTATAGGAATTTTCTGTTAACAAATGAACTGCTACATGCTGTAGCATTTTTACAAGCTTTAACTGTTGTTGTTTGTGTGTGTTGTTTTGTTTTTTACAGTGTAGTAATTATATGTTACCAAGTTATTAGTCAGTTGGCTAGGCAGGGTTTACAGACCAAGCGCAGATTGCAGAAAACGAACAGTAAATGTAATATTGTAATAAGTGCTAAACTATTTCAGAAACGTATTTTCAACTATCCCTGAGGGCGTGAGAGTTCTTTAGTTCACCACTAGATGTCACTCTTACTCATTTAATCGTTCCTTTTGACAAATCTCGCGATAAGTCAAGCGTTATTACGGCAGTTCTCGCGAGAACTTGTATGCGCTTCCTCTTGGTTGGATAACGGCTTCCTGGCCGGACTTTATCCCCCACCTCCTCCTCCTTTTTTTTCTTGGGGGAAATTTCAACTTCTGTTTTCGCGGGTCCTCCGTCAAAACAATCTCGAACAGCGTTTCGCGGTCGGTCCTGTGGTCGTGAGCGAAAGGCCTGGCTTGTGTTTTGCTGCGTGTTGTTTGTGGGAGCGCTCGCGAGTCAAAGGCCGTATCGAAGAGACATTTCTGCGATGCACGCGCTAAAATAAACTGCATTTCCTCTACTTTTGCGCCTATGGCACTCGCTCTTTTCACTTGACACCTTCATATTACTTGGTACAGCTTCTGGAGGCATGACAGGGTGTTGAAATTAGGCTCTTACGAATCTCAGAAACTTCTTTAGCCACTGTCAGGGTTTGTGTAGCAATTTGAAGGATTGGATGCCAGTAGAAACAACCTGCTTGTTCTCTACTCAGACAACCATGGCACCAAAAAGAAGACCTGTCCCCTTGATCATAACCCCCACAGGAGAAGGGCAGTCAACCAACATAGATGCAGCAGCAGAGTAAGTATATAATTTGATGTGGCTGACAATTGTTTGGTGTGCTTTCATGCACACTTCAGTGTGTCTCACCTGGTCCTGTGTTTCTGTCTTTAGGGCCAACCTGGAGGCCTTGCAGAGGAAGTTAGGAGAGCTGGACTTGGATGAACAGCAGAGAAAGCGTCTCGAAGCTTTTCTCACCCAGAAAGCCCAGGTGGGCGAACTCAAAGATGAAGATTTTGAACCCATATGTGAACTTGGGGCAGGTAATGGTGGGGTGGTCCACAAAGTCCGTCACAAACCCTCTAGACTGGTCATGGCCAGGAAGGTAAGCGATCCACAGAATTTATGCACCTGATGTTAGTTTCCTCATGTGTTCAAAGGCTGAGCTTTATGTATTTTCCCTAGCTTATTCATTTGGAAATCAAACCAGCCATCAGGAACCAGATTATACGAGAGCTGCAAGTTCTTCATGAGTGCAACTCGCCATACATTGTTGGGTTTTACGGCGCCTTCTACAGTGATGGAGAAATCAGCATCTGCATGGAGCACATGGTGGGGGCAGTGATGGTTTACAGTAAGAGTTTATTGCAGAAGTGTTTCAGCACGTTGACTTGTGTTTGTCTGCAGGATGGTGGTTCTTTGGATCAAGTACTGAAGGAAGCTAGAAGAATCCCAGAAGAAATTTTGGGCAAAGTTAGCATAGCTGTAAGTATTACCGTCCTCCTCTGTTATATCTATTACAAATCAGCCATACTGACACAACAATGACAAGTTAGTTATTGAAGTTGACTAGCTTATCGAGATTTTTCTTTTAAAGGTGATTAATTTAGGAGCTCAACGTATTGTTGATTGCTGAAACATGTCGGTATACCGGTACTCTTTTAGGCAGCATTTTGTTTTTGTGTACGTTTTATTTTCAGATGTGCTCCCCAAATTTGCCACTTCTAACTTAAAATTACAGATGTTCTTGTTATTATCCATTATCAGTAGGTTTTAATTTGGTTGAAACTACAATACCTTTGTGCTAATAAATATTACTTTTAGTTAGCTGGTTTATTTGTACGTCTAAAATCTATCAGGTATTCTGTATGATGCTAGACCAATTTTAGCCCTTTTAACTATTATGTACATTTGGTAGAATATTGTTTTTGTGAAGTAAAATTATTACTTAATAATTATTAATTATTTATTTGCCATAATGTGAAAATAATTACTGTCTTGTCTGATTATGGATCATTTTAATATGGGCGCATCCCTAGAATAAAATGTAACTTTCAACGTATGTTAACTGTGTTTTTAATATTTGCATATGTAATGTAACTGCAACATGTACATAGGCGACGTAAAATGATCAGGTTATTGTGGGAATCCCTGAAACCAGAAGTGCAGAGGGCAACCTGCTCTACTTGTTGTCTCAAAGCCGAATCCAAAAATTGATACACAACCTCCATCTTAACGTGTCTGGCACGATTACGCCGACCGCATTATAATAAAGCTGTAACCACACCCACAGATTTGCAAACTCCCTTTCAAGTCAGAGTCACCAAAGCATGCACTTTTCAACACTAATTTAGTCTTTTTCTTCCAATAGGGTTAGACTTTGTGTTACACTTGATCATGACAAAACACAAACACTTTAGTGCAAAGACCAAACAAAAGTGCAGAGATCTGTTTAGCTGTGTGTCCATACTGTCTATTGCACACGTGAGAGAATGTATCTCTGCCTTCGGTAAAAAGCCAAATTTCACAATACAGAAGTTGTTTTTGTAAATTCAGGAAGCTAGATACCACATTGATCGTTGAGAGAGAAACCCCGTTGATCTTTAACTCTCACTCCACAGGTACTCAGAGGTCTGGCATATCTTCGGGAGAAGCACCAAATAATGCACAGAGGTACACACATTCCTTACTAATATCTTCGATAAATGTACATGTGCGTACACGCGCTGGATGGTGGCAGGCAGTAAGCCCCCTAATACAGCTATCGAAATTGCATAAGAAGCTTAAAATGATTATTCTAGAGAGAGAGATTAGATGCTTTCAAAGGTATTTACTAAAATTCTAACCAGAGACTGGCTAAAACAGAGAAGTTTACAAAATTCTGCTCATGTGTCGTGTAAATCTTGTACAATTAAGTTGTTTTTAACACTACATAGGCACTTTTTATTCCAAGTAGGTCACCAGTTAGAGTAGAAATGCACACAATGTCTCCCAACTGTGGTGTACCCAACATTTGAACAATAATACCATGTCTGAAGATGCAAAGTATCAGTTACTCTGTCGGGTTATATGAGGGTCTGGAGGAGCCGCACTGGGTTTGAAGGGTTAGACAGAGGGTCAGGCCTATAGTTGTGCCGTTGTGGCAGAGAGCGCTTGCCTGCTTGGAAGGAGCTGTTGAGGAGCCCAGCCAGTAATTACAGCCTCTTGGATGTGATTACATGGCAGCCACACCCTGACCCCCCCCCCCCCCCCCCCCCCCCCCGTCTTTTTCCTCTTCCACTCTCACCCCTCTGTCCACTCCCAGTGGGTGTTGGGGCTGAAGGAGGACCCGTCATGTGCGGAATCGTTGCATGTCCACACTGTTATTTGCTCCTCTTGCCCTGTGTTTAAGAGGAGGGAGTTAGAAAGTGGCTTGCATGTCTGTCCTTTCTGCTGCGATTGTGTTGTCAGAGTTAGCTTTGCAGTATGCAGAGCATCTTGCGACATGTTTTTGCTGGAGGAAGGGTGTTTGAATGGGGATGATGAAGGCCAGGTGGTGCCTTTTGGGATTTAGAGCCCAGCCCTCCATCTTACTCTCTCTCTCTGGTCCCTACAGACGTTAAGCCCTCCAACATCCTGGTGAACTCGCGCGGTGAGATCAAACTGTGCGACTTTGGTGTGAGTGGCCAGCTCATCGACTCCATGGCCAACTCCTTCGTTGGAACACGGTCGTACATGTCGGTGAGTCACCTTCCTACTTCTCTCCCCAACCCCCAGCCCTTCTCGTTCCAAGCCCTGAGTCGGTGCCCAGGATTCTTCCATGTGGAGAGGAGGAAGTCACTGCCAGATTTTAGCCCACTCCTCCTCGCCACCTGCAGGGTGTGTCGCCCCACCCTAGTAGAGCATTGACTTGCTCTCTGCTCTCTGCCTTGACAGCCGGAGAGACTCCAGGGCACGCACTATTCGGTTCAATCAGACGTGTGGAGCATGGGCCTATCGCTGGTTGAGCTGGCTATTGGACGCTACCCCATCCCCTCTCCCGATGCCAAGGAACTGGAGGCCATATTTGGCCGGCCAGTGTTGGATGCAGGTGGGGCAGAAGGCCACAGCATGTCCCCAAGACCCAGGCCTCCAGGACGACCAGTTAGCGGTAAGACCTTTTTTTTAATTGCTCAGAAAATTTTTGCTTAAGTAAAGTGAGGTATAATATTTGCATTTGGTATCCAATATTTGCATTATGCACATTCAATGTTCTCTATACAACCCTCTATAGACACAATAAACTGTGAAATAAATAAACAGTGATTTTTCAGGTGTAGCTAATAGTCGCATCTACAGATTAGGTACAGAAATAAAGTAATCAAGTGTAAAATAACACTGCGTAGACAAATCTTTAAAGTTAAAAAGTGATAACATTTGGAAAGGCAAGCTTTGTCGAGAACTTGCAAACCTTTTGGCGCTCTCGACAGCTTTCAATGCTTTCACAGGCCCGCTCTGCTGTCTATTATGCACATCACCAAATGAGAGCGAAGCTCAAGTTCGATAATAATGAATGAAAAAATGCTTGCTCCACTTGTTCTGTGCCAGTGGACATGCACTGTTCTCTCTTTCTATTTAACGTTGAGTGCGCATGTGTGAGAGACAGCGAAATTGACAATTAAATTATATCTGCGTAAAACTTTTTTGCTTCCAATTCAATCAAAGGTTAGTGAAATCATACAATTTACTAGTCATTGAATAATTTGACTTTGTCGCCTAGCATGAAATTTGGAGGGTTGCTATAATCTGTGTAATATACGTGTTTTAGTCAAGCCTTGCAAATTGTTTTCCCCCAGGACACGGATTGGACAGCAGGCCAGCCATGGCTATATTTGAGCTACTGGACTACATTGTCAATGAGGTCAGAGGATTTGCTTAGCAGGCAACTTACTTCCTTTGTGCTTATTTCTGCCTTTTGTAATATTTTTATGTTGCAGTTTCACTTCAATATCTCCCCTTTTCTCTGCTCCCCACCTGTCTCTACATTTGCAGCCACCACCCAAGCTGCCTCATGGAGTCTTCACCATGGACTTTGAGGAGTTTGTGACAAAATGGTGAGCTGTACAATCCCACAACCGCCCAAAAGTGGCATCTAAACTATGGCACATTTGCAAAACATTAAAAGGGCCGTAGTACAGGAGTGTCCAATTTCCTGGAGAGTTTAGCTCCAACCTTCACCAACACTCTTGCCTGGAAGCTTCTAGTAATTCTGAAGACATTCATTAGCTTGCCCAGGTGTGTAATTAGCATTGGAGCTAAACTCTGCAAGACGGTGGGCTTCCAGGAGCAAGATGGGGAACTCCTGCCATAGTACAATGCAAATTTCAAACTGGACTTCATTGTTCCCAATCCCACATCTACTTCCTCCACTCATTTGTTGTCAATCTAAACTGACTATATTTACTTTAAAAGTTCAGTTGGACTGAAGCAAATTCTTTTCCTTATAAAACATCATGCAAATGCTTTAGTCTGACTGAAATTGTACCTGAAATAGTTTAGTTTTTGCAAACTCTATCTAGATACTGTAATCTTAGCATGTGCACATTTATCTGACTGCAATTTGTTTCAGTGTTGTGCTCTTGCTCTGGAAAAAAATGTGGCTTTTTAGTCTATTTAGTCCTTAACCCTTTCGCACGTACGATCACACCGGTGTGATTAGAACGTTTGTGCTTCACGTCATCAACTGCTGAATTCAAACGTGTTTTCGCGCGTCATCTGGCGCTTATCCAGAGATGGACGCACTCAGAGCTTGTCATACATCACAACTACTCAGTGTTTTCAACCACATAAGGTTTATTTTCCGTTTCAAACATTTAAATACTATAAGTAAATAAGGACTCGAATAAATTCATAGTTTGAAAAATTATAAAAAAGCAAGCGTTCAATTATAAATTGATCAGATAAATCAGATACACATTGCATAGGTAACTATAAAGTTCACTGTATTCTTCTCTCACTTCACCGGTCACTTACTGTCATGTTTTTCGGGAGAAGCGACTGAATTTGCGTTATAAATCAGACCGATCAGATTCTCCGAACTGCGTCGCAAACAAACATGGCGGCGCCATCGCGCACCATAGATCAGCTAACATGATCATTATAAAAGTTTTTAAAACGACAAAACACATTCACTTCCACATATTTGAGAATCGAAATATCAGGTAGTTGATAACATCCAACAAGTGTGTGAATATTTTGAATAAGACATACACTCAATAAATGCGACGCACATGTCATACAGCGCTTTTTAGGCTGCGGTGTGTCAACGTGACAAGCATAACGTGTTGCCATGGAAACAATAAGGTAAACATTCTAAAATAACGGTCGCCTAAAAAAACTCACGCTGGGGGGTCAGAGAGAATATTTAGAACTTGCGTGCGAAAGGGTTAAAAATTGATTATTCTCACTGGCAGATTAAGATGGTAGCTTGACTATGCAAAAAATAAAATAAGAATAAATACTATTTCAATTAGAAATGGTGCTTGTAAACCTACTTGCTGTCCTATCAGATAAAGGTGTTAATGAGACTTTAGTTTGTCCACTTAAAAAGCCTAACTCCTCTCTACAGATTTCTGGCTTAATGTTTTGTTGACTTGGGATTTTTTGTTTGTCTTTGTGTGTGTTTGTTTTTCACAGCCTCATTAAGAACCCTGCTGACAGGGCTGATCTCAAGATGCTAATGGTACGTACATTTGTTTGTATGTCATCTGTAAAATTAATACTGATTCAGAAGTATATTAAATAGAAGTTTTAGTTTTTATCATCTGCAAAGTGCAGTAACCTGGTTTGAGAAGAACTTGAGAGCTCTTTGGAGTGTCCGCACACATCCAGTAATGTGTTTTAAAATTTTTGGCCACGTTGGCGATTAGCTCTAGTTACAACTTGAATTTGAAATGTTCCCCACTCCCACTCATTACCGAATTGCCTGTTGGTACTCGTAACATCAATATCATGGTGTTTTGCCAGAGAATGCATTACAGAAAACCGTACTTGTAGAAGTATACCGAGGCAGGATATATTGAAAATAAACTGCATGGCTCGTGGCCTAATCGATCATGTGATGTTTGTTTGCAGGGCCACACGTTCATCAAGCGGGCCGAGGTTGAGGAGGTGGATTTTGCTGGATGGTTGTGTAAAACCATGGGCCTTCATCAGCCCAGCACACCCACTCATAGCGCTGAATGAACGGTGGCTCACAGTGTAGGCACCCATGCCATCCTCCGCTTTACTTCTTTGCTCTCTGTTCTCACAGGCCCTGTATGCTTGTAAGCCTCCGACACATAGCTGTGTACTCTTTTGCCATTCTTTGCTTGCTCTTCCCTTCTGCTGCTGTGCATTCTGGGGCTTTTTTAAGAGCCTCTGATGTTGGAGCCCTTAGTCATTTGAATGAATATGGAGATTAGAGTCACTTAAGTAGAGTGGCTGTATTTTTAACGACCAGCTTATTCGGGAATGTTTTCAAAAGTGGTAAAATTCAACAGCAATTTCATTAGTTTTATGTTTTTCTTTTCTTTTCATGGTCAGTTTATGAAAACATTGTTGTTGCTAAAGTGATAATCATTGGCAGTTAGCGTTACACTGTTAAAATTGATAGCATGGTTCAGTGGCAAAAATGTAATCATGAATCAACTGCCGTTTGCATCTAAAGAAAGAAAAGAGGGCTACTGTGGATCATACCAGTTGGTTTATTAAAGAAAGATGATTATTAAATGCAAGCTGGCTAAACCAGCCGTGTCCAAACGGATGTGTACAGGTGTTTATTTTGTGTGTTTGCTGGTAGCAGTGCTTTTAATCTGCTTAACATTGGCCCTCAAAATGATTTCATTATGGGTTTCTACAGTAAGTTTAAGTCTTGTTTGACTCATCTTTGTCATCAGTGCTTGAACTGTATTCTCAAAATTTGCTTAACTTTTCAATTTAAAGTTATCTTCAGAAGGGTATATTAAGTTATGCGTAAAAATTTCTTCATTTTTGATTTCGAGTTTGAGTACAGCTAGGGTTGCACCTAACTTTACACAGCTTTTTCCATGAGCCCTACACCAACCAAGACAACAACAACAGGTACACTCATAGTCTGCTCTCCAGTGGTATATAAAGTGCAAAGTAAAGTCTCAGGCCACCATGTACAGTGCTATGCAGATCAAATGAACCTCAGCAGATATTACCGTATTAGTAGGTCTTCTAAATAAACGGGTGTTACAGATGGGCATTGTGAAGTGTGGCTAAAGCCCACTTGCTCTAAATTGCTTTGTGTTTCTGTTTTTCTCTCTAGTGCTTTTCAGTAACATTAAAACTGTATTATTCACACACTGGCATTCAGCTCAGACCAAGTGAATGCATAGCCACACTTGCGTGTATAAAATATATGTACAGTACAAACGGTACTGATTTCAGTCTTAAAAATAACATACTTTTATTTTATTTTTTTTGACTAGGTTAAAGAAAATGTCATTTTATTACCATTTGAAAAGTGTTGAATACAGTTCTAATATAAAAATAAACTTATTTGTGAATGATTATTTTGCTGTGGTTGTCATTCTTTGTTGGTGTTTTTTTACTTTGAATCACGTTTTTAATGTCCCTATTGTACTGCCATCTACGGCTGGTGTGTGTTAATTCATCATGCTCGTCTCCTACTTAATACTCCAGTATTTAAGAAACTCCGTGTCATAGACAATTACGCTCCTCTGCATCCACTCCCTGTTTTACGGGAGAGTCTTCAATTGTACAGTCACTCAGAGAGGTCATATACTCCTCCTGTTTTTAAGAAACTCATTCCAGCAGCAGGTAAACCAGCGAACGTGTCTCTTAAGTGGTGGTGGATAATCCATGTCTGTCCTGCTGGTCGACTGCACTCATTGCTTCTATCAGCATGATTTTGGTAAGTATGGAATCACAGTACGTGTTTAGCTGTTTGACTAAAAAATAAAATTTGTATTACTGTTTACGTTGGTTTGGAGGGTTCAGTTGTTAAAAGTAATGTAAGAAGGTGTCAAAGGTGTAGCAGTAAGAGAATAATGTCACTCCTATCTGACGACCCTTTGAGAGTAGGTACGCTCTGTGAGCTGTATTAGTTTGAAACTGGAGGGTGTGTGTATATGTGTTGTGGGGGGGACTGCTGGCAGACCCTGAGTGTCCTGGAATGTGCCATGGCTTGTTCTAGGGTGGGACTCTATGACCTCAGGCAACGGGATGGGTGGGTGCGACTGCATTCACACACACAGGGGAGAAAGAAGGACGGTTAACTCTCATTATTTTGGTGCACACACTCACCCAAAGTACAACTGCAACACCCCAGTAAACAACTTTGTACAAATACGGGCTGGTTTTACCAGTGACATCCTTGTGAACTCTACCGTTGCGCTAATGTCATGAGTGATGGTGGCCAGTATGGCATGATAACAGCCTTTTACTGTATTCCCCAGAGAGTAGCAGAGAAGAGCAGCATGGGGAATGCTGTTTCTTTAAGAGAGAGGGAGAGCGAGAGAGAGAGAAAGGGAGGGACCTTTTTGCCCTCCAGAAACCAGGAAGGGAATTGAGTTGATCGGCTGGTGCTTGGTTAGCGCATACAGAGCTTTAAACAGCAGAGACAGCTAAGAGAGAGAGCGCTCCACAGAGGAGGGAATAGCTAACCCATAACAAGCACCGCCACGGCCATCGCAGGTGAGCTTGTTTCCCCCTGCTTGTCCCCCATGTCGTCTGCCCAGGGCCTATCGACCGAAGAGAGCAAGGCTGAGGAGGAAGGAATGAGGGAGGGGGGACAGAGAGGAGAGAGAGTATGTGTGTGGGGGGTAGGAGGGGGCTCCTGTGCCAGTGAGGAATTATTTCTCTTTTCTTTGGTCCTTCAAAATAGCTGCTTCACTGGCATTGCTTTGATCAACTTTTTTTTCTATTCTTGCAGTTGTTAACTTTTTTGTTGTTGTTTTAGAGGCAGCCCTTAAGGGGTGTGTTTGTCGGAGGTTAGACGAGCGGAGAAGGTTGTAGGAAGGAACCAAAAATAATTCCATAGGACAAGGTACAGTGTTACGCACTAGGGTTCAATTAGTTTTTTTTTTATCCTTGTCATTCATTCAGAAAGAAACACTCAAAACTTGTGCAGACACATTTGGAGTTTATCTTTCAGCCTTGAGTTATTTCTAGTTATAGCGATGATAGAATATTTTAGGTTTTAAGGAAAGTCAACACTGGGTTAAGAATGCTGAATAATTTGGATAGTGTAGTGTGGCGATATCAGTTTATTATGTTGAAGTCGCACCGAGTTGTGTCTGGATCCCTTTGTCTTTTTTTCATTCGTACAGAGCTTGACACTGCTTGTTGGCTGGTCTGTACTTTTAATACCTGGCATCCTGCTAGCAACACACGGTAGTGTATAATTCAGCTCCGAATGCTTACGTTGAAGCAAGATCTGAGATGTGGGGGTGGCAAGAGCAGACTGTTTGGGACTTGTAGTTCATTGCAGAGGCCTAGAAGCAGGTGAAGTCTTTCTAAAGGACTGTGCTTCCCAGAGTGCTTTGCCCTTGGCCATACAGGAAAGGGAACCGCCAGTAGCCTATCCTAGTGGGGAGGTGTGGTGATTGAGATGCAGGCAAGCCAATCGCAGAGGGGGAAGTGAAGATAGAGCAGTGGGCTGAAAATAGAGTGGGGGAGTTAGTAGGTGCCTGACTGTGTGGGATCAGGCAAGGGCTTGCCTGTGTAACTAGGGCCACTCGGAAGTTTCCTGTCTGCAGTTGCACCAGAGCAGAGCCCTGCCCAGGCACAGAGGCAGGCAGGCAGGCAGAGGGAGACTGAGCTGACCCACAGGGAAACAATTCTTGCCGGCCGGTAAGAGCTCCAAACGCACTCTCACTCTCTCTGATGTCTGAGATGGGAAAGGCAAGCTAGAAGAGAAATAATGGAATCTTAAAAGGGGGAAAGAGGGGCTTGGCTTGATTAAGTTCAGAGCGCTTGACCCACTTGCAGATGGCATAGAGATGGAAAACGGAGGCCTGCTGTGTTAAGGTATGACTTGGTAAGCTTCTGTGCAGCGAGTTTCACTTTCCAAGTACTTTCTTAACTGAACTGTATTTGTTTTGATTCAATTCCTTTTAATCCGATATGACCGATTCAAATTGTACTGTAATAAAGAAAATATTTTCTAACAGATTCGAGTTGGTTTTATTTAAGTTTTGGTCACATAAATGGTTGATGACTGTGGGTTTGACATTTTGGCATCTCTGGTGGATTGTGAAACTATTTTAAATAAACTTAAATTCACATCAAAGACATTCTGCTTACGGAGATCTCGAAGAACCTTGGAAAGTTTTTCTTCTTCTCTTGGCAGATCCCTTGTAGGTTTCTCTGCCCCCTCATTCTTTTTATAGCTGTGCCATAATACACGTCAACATATACTCCCTTGGTAAGGGTCTTTAGTTGGGTCTCATGACATGTCCATTCAGTAGACTGCATATTTGTCCTGGACTCAAAGGCGTTGCAGGAAGCTGCAGTAGGTTTCGCTCTCTCTCTCTTTTTTTTTATTCAAAGATGTATGCAGATCATTTCCATCCCATACTTGCTCAACTCGTTTTCACTAGTGCGGGTACAGGGAGGACGCAAGGGGTATTTTTATTCACAGATGACGCCCAATGCCTGAATAATGCACATACAAGGCTCCTTGTCTCACTGGGGTGAGGCCGTTCTTTATTGTCTTTTGCTTGTTTAAGTGGCAAAGAGATTCTTACCCACCATAAACCAGTTAGCATTGCATATAGTTAAATTACCTGACGGGTCGTTTTAGGTCAGCTTTATGACAGGTAAGGCATGTATGAAGTTCATGCCGATGTACATCAAGCAGTATTTTCTTTAATGCATTGCTATTTATTTAACTGAGCATGTCTTTATTACATATGTGGAAGATCACGTTAAATATAACTGACTAAATATTAGTTTTGTTTGCGTTTGTGGGCTTTTTTGCACTTGTATGAAACATTTGGCTAGTTTTTAAATGGTTATGAAATACAAAAACTTACATAATCCTCAAAGAAAGTTAAGTAAAATCGTGGTTTCTTTTGAGGATTTTGTGTGTCCTTGAGCAGTGAGGGCTGAAGTTATCAGCAACTACTGTTTGATCTAAAAGTATAGTTCATGGTAAAGTAATCTGAGCATTTTGAAGACACTTTGAATTAGCTTTCTGGATAACATTTAGCTTTATTACGTTTGGGGGACAGTGTGCATTTGTAAAGCATTTTTAAAGTGATCAAGTTAAAGACTGATGCTGGGAGATGGGCTGATGCAAGCTAGCATCACTATCGGTAATCAGAGAGCTCATCTCATTATTCTCTCATTGCGCTCTTTAAAGGGCCTTCTTCCACTTGTCCTTATCTGCTGAGAGTCTGTCGACACAATGAGTGAGGCCTTCTTAGTTTTCTTGACAGTAATGTGGAAACCAATTGCTGTAAGTTTATGCTCTCTCCCCCATTCTCTATTGTGGAGCTTGACCTCCAGCAGATGGAGGAGTCCTTGACATACTTACCTTAGTGTTATTGTTCAGAGATATGCTGTGAGGTAGAGCTGAAAAAGAAATCCTGGGTGGGTAGTCATGTCTTTTTGCCTTCTCAGCAGAGGCAGAAGAGGGAAGTGGAAGCTGTGGTAGACTGGTGGTGGAGTGTGCAGAGCAGTGTCTGGGAGAGCTGGTCATCTGATAACAGAGCGGGTTCTGTTACACCATCACCAGAGTCACGCAGGAAGTTGTCTTCCGCCCAACCGGCCAGGCTGCCGCTGCAGCGCAAGGGCACTGGAAGGGCTGGAGTAGTGCTGTCGCCATTTCTCAATTTTGTTTCTGTTTCACATGTTAGTTTGCATGCTCTTTTCTTCTTTCCTGGCCCAGCCACAGATTGTCCAAAAGACTCAGAAGTTGTGGGCAGCTCAAAGACGGAAGCAGGGAGTTAGGCCTGGAAAAGTTTGGTCAAACTATGAGGGGGCGTCGTGGCATTTTCACACGTGGGCTTCATCTTCTAACAAAGCTGCTGCTGGTCTAGAAAGATCGTAGGCATGTTGTTGCATTCAAAGTTGGGCCTCTTACCGTATCTGCTCTACCCTTTTCTGTCTGCTCTGATTCCATTTGATGTATTTCTACAACTAAGACCTTTAATGTCACACTATAAAGAGAACATAGTTTGCCTCTACCAAAACATTTATTGGCCCCAGGACAGGTTTTGAAAAAAGGGAGGTAATTTACAGACTAAAGAAGTTTCCAGCAAATAAAACAGTAAAATCATGAGTGCCACTGGCTGAAACATTTGTGTGCATGTGCTTTTCACAATACCTTTTGGGGGGGCATTGTGCATACAAGTCTGGATTTTTGGCAGCCTACTAACATATCTCCAGTGAAACGACGCAAGACTACAACTTCAGTTTTATCAGTTGTTCGCCCACTTCCTCCTTGCACTTTTTGCGACCAATCATGCTTCCCTAACCAACACTGGCAGGAGTGACTCATTTGTAGGACCTTGCTCAAAATCCTGTTCTTCTTGGAACAAGTCAGCCCCTCTCCATACTGTTTACGATTATCCGGTAATATCCTCTCTACCTTGACCTTGAACCCTGTCAACCTAGTCTAGTGACTCCCCTTCCCTCCCTCATGAGGCAGGAGGAGCTAATCTCATACACACACTAGCTTCTACATACATACTAAGTATATATTCATGTCGCAGGATGCCCTGTGTAACTTGCATGGTTGTCATTAATCCTCTCAACAGATTCGTTCAAAGGATTCCCAAAATACACATTGAAAGGTGTGAGGCTATATTGACAAAGACAGAAAGTTCATAGAAAGACACTCTAGTGTTTTGTGAAACCCTGCTGCTTGTTTTGGTTTATGTCATAAGTCAATGTGTTTTCCTGGAATGCATGGCATGTGCTTGCCTAAGATGTTTCACTCTGAGGTGTCAGTTTTCTGTTCATATAAGCAAGTATATTTTGCCGTTTAGTGTCCTTCGTTGGATTAGCTATGTTTTAAAGTTAATTGAGAAGAGCAGCAGCTGCATTCTAAGAACTTAATCACCAAACACATTAAATAACCATGACATAATTTGATTGACGGTAGTTAACTTATGATTCTTGAGTTTTTACTGTGTTGGTGGTTTTATTTCCAACTGGTAACATAATGCAAAACTATGTCTGCTCAACAGTTATATTGGAGTGTGACGCAAAAAGTGCAACTTTCATGCCTATCTAAAGGTAACTAAGAACGTCTAAACTGGTTTTGTTCACATTTACCCAGTATAAAAATAATATAGATGGCCGTTAAGACAGTTTGACAGTGTCTGAAATCTATTTTCGAAAGCTTCTCTTCACATTGGCGGGGAGGGGCTGTTGGGAGGGTGGGGACTGAGGTATTCGCAGTAACTTGTGGTTTGACTTGCAAAGTAGTTGAGGCCTGTGCGTGCAGAGAAGAGGTCTGGAAATGAGACGTTGAGGCCGTTGCATGGCCCCTGTCACCCATATCCATGAATAAGTGATGAAGAATGTTGGGAGCCCTGAGAAGGTGTCAGGATCAGGTTTGTTTGCACTGTTTCCTCTTTCTTTCAGCTTTGTCATGGGTTTATTCAGGGACAGGGATGCTGCTTAACTAGTTTCTTGTATCACCCACAAGCAAGTACTGAGAGATGACTTTTGGTTTTGAGTGTCCCTTCTAAGAAGTCCCTTGTGTCAGCAAAACGGCTCTTTCCCTATTTTGCTGAAATTAGTCCCCCCCCCCCCCCCCAACTTGTATGGCACAAGTTCCACATGAATTGAGTTAAATTATCGGATTTGAAATTGTTTATTTTAGTGTTTGAGGCTAGAATTGAACCATTCTGTCATTTACTCATCTCAAATAGTTCCAAATCTGTAGGATTTTCTTCTGTGGTTACACAACACCATAAAAAAAAAAAAAATTTTTTTTAAGTTTTCTTTTTCCTGAGGTGTGGGTAAATAACAGAGTTTTCTTAAAATGCACACTATTTTCAGGAAAATCAGACCCCAAATCAGACAATTTACCTTCCTTCATGAAGAACCTGTTCCATACTTATTGTCTAACCCAACCTCCAGCCTGTCCTGTACATTGACTTATTCAAATTCTCTATAATAAAACAATGAGAGAATGCACCTGTTAGTCAAGTGGGGGGAAGGGGTGGTATCAAAGCCTCCCCTACAGAGACTCATTTTGCTTAAAAGTAAATGGAGAGACAGAGCAAAAAAAAAGTACTTGAACAATTGGCTTATGGGCATTACCATCTAACTTTAACAAGTCAAGTCATGGTCCAGTGGGGGACTATTATTGGAATGGCTTCACTGAAGTGTGCTATATAGAAATTTGTAGTGCATATGTGCCCTAGATTATGCCACTTTCATCATATTCAGACACCAAACTTCTTTACCGTATGTGCTAAAGTCAGATGGCGGTTAAATACAGTGCACATAAGGTGAGCTTGAATGTCACCCACAGTAATAACGAAAGCACTACCTCTTCCCACTACCTCTCTAGTGCTACACCAATAGAGACCTGACTTAGTGCCAGATCTCTAGGTGTGGAGGAAGGCAGCTTTGTGAGAGAGAGCAAGCAGCCAGGTTGAGCAGGTCTTGCATACATACCAAGAGGCTTGATCTGAAGGAATGTCATTTGAATGCATTGCTCTTATTGTGTATAATCCCCCGTGGCCTCACCCCCTGCTGGGTCACTTCGGCAGATGGAGGGGCGGGGGGTAGTTAGGCTGTTTGGCTTTCACATGTGAGCGTGCGTTTTCCAATGGACAAATCAAGGAGGGTTGCCTTACAGAGCCCCCCCTCCCTCTACCCTCGCCTGTACTGCGGTCGATCATTTTAATCTCCCCCCACACGTGATCAAGGGGACAGGCCTTTCCTGAAACTTGGCACACAGTGCTGGGTGGGGTAACCGGCTCAGACCGGATTGACAACCTCCCTATTTAATACTGTTCCCTTGCAGCCCTGCGTGTGTCCTCCTACTCTTCCTCCTCCTCTAGTGAGTTTTTTTCCACTGAGGCTTTTAGCCGGCATCCCCCTGCCCCACCCCCTTCCCCAGAAGCCAACTGACACGCAATTCAGTGCACATGGTGCCCAGGCCTATACGATGTGCCATGCACTCCCCCACCCCAGCAAAGCGGTACAGTACAGATTCTCCTTTCCCAATGCCATCATGACAGCAGGCTTGCCATTCTCTGACACCCTGCTACATTTGAATTCAGTAAACACCCTGAACTGATTGCTGTAAACTATGTTCTTTCAAACGCATTAAGACATTTTAAATCCTCAACTCCCACAAGTGAAGTCAACAGCAGCTTTTTGACAGCATCACAAGAGATGTTGTACATAACCAGTAGATTGTTTGATGCTTATAAAGACCACTTTAAAGCAAATTTTTGTACCATAAATATACAGCATACGAATGTCCATAGTAGAGAAAAATGTATAGTGTAAAATAAACTGAGAAGAGGAAATGCAATAGAAGCTCTATATAAGTTCTGTATTGAATATATTGTCTTATGCAAAACCGATACCTTTTTCATCATTAAACGCTTTTATCCAAAGCAACTTACATTGAATTCAAGATACACATTGAATCAGTTCTTGCTTTCCCTGGGATTGAACCCATGACCTTGGCGTTGTAAGCACCAATGCTCTACTGATTGAGCTACAGGACATGTTTTTGTGTATTTTTGTTATTGTTATGTCAGAATATCCTTTTATATCTTGAGGCTTCCATTTGTGGTTTGGATATTTTTGACGAGTGGTCTTTTGTATAGTAGCAAGCATTTGGTCTGTATCTATTAGCCTCTTTGGTTCATTTGCATACAGGGCTTTGAAATCCTACCCTGGATGGTAATAGAGTGCAGAGAGAAGGAACAGCATAAATATGGTCCAAACACCGTGTTAGTGTCTTAAGCTGCAGGCAGCATGAGTTGTTGAGCTTGAACTTCTCAAAGTATTTTTGTTTTTCAGTAATCTCTTCAACATGGTCAAAATGTTTAGTAGTGTTTGAAAATACAAAAATGTTTTCCCCTCACTCTGACGTAGTTTTGTGTCAAATAATTTGCCTTGACTTAGTAATAAAAACAATTGATTTAATATCTGCCAGCCGCTTTTTCACTTTATGATTAACTGTTATTGTTTCTCAACATTCTCAGACAGGCAAACGGACAGACGGCAGGACGGACGGACGGGTGGCGGCTGCGATTGGCGGCTCGGCGGCAGGCTGGTGGAAAATGTCGTCGGGAGCAGGTGGGCGGGGAAGACGTGAGGGGAGGGCCTGTGGGGGTGCAGACGAGGTAGAGGAAGGACCAGTGGGCATCCCCTTCCCCGAGCACAGTGCTGACCTGCTGGGCAATTTAAACCGGCAACGGCTAAGTGGGCTGCTGTGTGATGTACTGCTAGTTGCCCAAGAGAGAGAATTCCCTGCCCACCGCTCTGTGTTGGCCTCCTGCAGCACCTACTTCCACAAGCTTTTCACCTCGGGCCTGGCTGCTGACCGCCAGAAAGTCTATTCGCTGGACTTTGTGCGGCCTGAGGCGCTGGCCGCCCTCTTGGACTTTGCCTATACAGCCACACTCACAGTCAGCCGCAACAGTGTGGTTGACATCCTAAGCGCTGCCCGTGTGCTGGAGATCTCACCCGTCCAAGATGTCTGCACACACCTGCTGGACACCAAAGTGCTCTCCCCGCCGGTGGGTGATCTGTGTTTTTTTTTTTTTACTCTGCTGATGAATGAATTGTAGCAGTTTGATGAAGTAGTTCAATTTCTTTTTTCAGGCGGGCAGTGAGCAAGATGAAGACAAGGAAGAAGAGGAGCGAGGAAAGAATGGAAAAGAGCAGGGCATCCGGCTGCGTGCCCGCGAGTACTTGGAGTTCTTCCAGAGGGGGGCGCATTGGGGTAGCAGCTGCAGCACGCCAGAGCTCAGGGACCTTCCCACACACCTGCACTTTAGCCAACGCAACGGCGCTGACAGCAATGGCACACCCATCGCCCTTGCTGACTACTACTCCCCACTGGCCCAGGCCCTGTCACAGCCGCCTCGTGACCCAGAAGACGAGAATGTGGAAGAAGAGTGCCAGGATAGAGCTTCAGCTCTAGGTCGAGGAAAAGGTGTAGAGGCTCTGATACCCTTTTATGCTCCAACTCAGAATGGACATTACTACCTCCATCAGGCTGAGCTTAAATCAGAGAGAGAGGTGGAGGTGACAGGGGAGCGGGAGCACGAACAAGGCCCAGCCAGTGCTTTGCTGCAACAGATGATGGACTCCTTGGAGCAGAAAAGGGAACAGGCCACGACAGGTGGTGGGGGTGAGGAGGATGGGCCAGAGGGCGAAGAGCAAGATGTGGAATTTTACTTGAAGTACTTTAATAGTGCACCGCACGAGGAGGCCACCACTCCATCCATGTCTCCAAGTCTGCTACCACTGTGGTCAGTGAGGGGCAACGGAGGTGGAAACCAAGCGACTGGAGGGGGTAACAGTGGTGAGAGGAAGATGCGCTCTAAGGCCTTCCAGAAGTGCCCCATCTGTTCCAAGGTCATACAAGGTGCAGGCAAGCTTCCACGCCACATCCGTACACACACAGGAGAAAAGCCCTATGAATGCGCTATTTGCAAAGTGCGATTTACCAGGTAAGGCATTTTTTGTCAGTTTTGTTTTTGTCTTATTGAAAATTGAGTTTAGTTTGTATTTTTGCATACACTTTAGCATTTTGTGTGCTATGAAATTTAAACGGTCAGGTACATTATCCAGTACACTAACATGGTCAGCCATAAAGTTGTTTTATGTTGACAGAAAGGTTGCATGACAAAGTCCTGGAATTTTAACAAGGGGATCCAATAAAAGTGGGTTGTGGTAGCACAACCTGGTCTACTGTTATCAGGGACGAGGCCGTTATAAAACTCTCCATGCCAATATTGAAAGGGATTACAGCACGGTGGCCTATGTACGCCAGTGAGTCAGCTGAACTTGTGACCCCGGGTGTTACGTTGATTATTGCCCCTGGCATATACAGCCCCTCTTTCAGACAAATAGCTGATGAAAAATACTGCGTGCTACAAGTCTGAATCTTATTTAGCAAGCTGCTAGCATGGCTTACCCTGCACTTAAGGGCATCACCTCTTCCATGAAACCATCACCTTAATGAATTAATCAGGAGACACGCATTGGAAATAGACACTGCACCAAAAATATCCAGTACCCTATTTGCGTAGGGATGGATCTAAGTTTGCCACCTAAATACACCACCTATTGGGAAGGGGTTCTGTAATCTTAATCCTGTTTTATCAGGGTTAAGAGTGCGCTTCACTCACACGACAATCAATCCTATTTTCAAAATAATTCATCTGTCTGTGCCTCACTCTTTTACACTGTGTATGTGTGAACGCATATTTCCTCACAAACATGTATGTATAAATTACCTGTAATTTGGTGAAAGTATGTGAAAAGAGAAGGAAAGGTGAGAAATTATGAGCGAGAGAATACTCAATCAGGCATTAACGTGTGCACATGTCTGTTTACATACTCAGGTGTGTGTCTGTTCATGGAAGCGTGTGAGCACGTTTGTGTGTTTGGTAAGCGTCCAGTGTTCTGGACGGGTCAACTACCCTAGTTTGTTTAGCTGTAGTCTGCCCTGGTCACAAGCTTAGGGGAAGGGACAGAGAGGGGTAAGCTGAGAGTCTTACAACAGAAGGCTTTGCATTTGGCACGACACTATAGCTTCCTTATTTGTGCAAAACAGTATACTTTGATAGTATGCTTTCTCTTGTTGAAAAGAGCCAACTCTTTAGTAACTAGGACCAGTTTGCCTCAGGTACTGTCAAAAGTAAGAAATGTTGAAGAGATAACCAATATAAAGAATTAAAAAGATATAAAACTATCCAACATAATGTATTTTATATATAGGTTTTAATGGTGTTTTTAAATGGTTAGAGGACAGTTGAAGAAAGATATTAAAGGTTACACCACATTCTTCCAAACCTGTTCCTCAACTCAGCACACCTTTTCGATCTTACATTGGGGGGTTTACCCATAAACTGAAAGCTCTCCTCAGTCGAACTCAGCTGCCTTTTAAGATGTCAGATTTTCCTTGTAAAACAAGCAATTGTGCTCTTATAACACATTCACCATTTTGAAATGGCTCTTTTGGGAAACTCAGGGCCCACTATTACTCTGAACTGAACATTGAGCCCTTCAGTGCCTCATTGGCCTAAAAAGAAATTATGGCGATAAAGCTGTGAGCTTTATGACTCTTTTCCTCATATGACCTTGGGTGCCTTCAGCACAAAAGAACGATAAATAAATTTGACTTTACTCTTGAAAGTGAAGATAAGGAGGTCAGACTACCGGTATTTTTGAGGATACATGTTGTCTTTGATTTTGCAAGAACAGACATAGTTATGTATTTAACTCCTTAGATATTTGTTTGTGTGTAGTTTGTAATATATACTGGTATGTGCCTGTTTGCCTTTTATAATGATCTATGTGGCTAACCTTACCGGTGTGTCGTGTAACTTCAGGTTGTAGTTAGTGACTCACCCCACTATCATCAATAGTCTTTCTGGGATATCAAGTAATGTGGGAGTGGGCATTTTAAGGAATTAAAAGTGTATTAAGTTATCATGTATTGTATGTCATGGCATTGTTTTGTTAATTCTCTAACCTTAAATTGCTCTTGAGTCTGTCATTTGTTAAATTGTTTAATTCACACAAACCCATGGGTAGTGGCTCAAATTAAGTTTTTGTATGGTCTTTTCCAGGCAGGACAAGCTAAAGGTTCACATGCGCAAGCATACGGGAGAGAAGCCTTACCTGTGTACTCAGTGTGGTGCGGCCTTTGCCCACAACTACGACCTGAAGAATCACATGCGTGTGCATACAGGCTTGCGCCCCTACCAGTGCTCCAGCTGTTTTAAAACCTTTGTGCGCTCAGACCACCTCCACCGTCATCTCAAGAAGGATGGCTGCAACGGCATCCCTTCCCGTCGAGGCCGCAAGCCACGCATACGAGATTCAGAGCTCCTGGAAGGTCCTCTGGAACTTCATGGGCCAGAAGCAGACATCGAGAGAGGTCGACAGCATCCGGACAGGGGCACAGGAACATCAGTCATGGAGGAAAATCACGGTAGTCACACGCACAGCCCGGTTGCTGATGGGGAAGGTAGTGAAGATTTGACCTTGGGACAAAGGGACTCTGCGAGTACATGAATCAGACTTTGTCAGAGAGGGCTTTACTCAAAAATGAGAGGAAGAATGAAACAAAAAAAATAAGAAAAACTACATGGTCCTCTTAAAAAAAACAAAAAAACAAATCAGGGTGTCACGCAAATCTAATCTTCTGGTTTCTTTTTCCTCCTTTTTTAGCTTCTGCATTCCGCATAGAGACTTAACCAACAGGTTACTGGTCTGTTAGAAGAGCGAAGAGCACTTCAAATCACTCACCCGTGCTGTCACCATCTTTCTGGGTCCTTTTGTTTGTGTTTTTTGTAACAATGGCATAGCCATGTTCGTACGAGAAAAAGCTACTATGCAGTTTAAACAAGTTCCTCATCTCTGGGTTGCATCTACAGGGCTTTGTCTTAAAAAGTAAGGTGTCAAACACCGGCTGACTGCTGCTTCAACAGGTTAGATATGAATGGTCTTAAGATGTGATCAAGGCAACCAACAGATCTCTTTTTCTAATGCAATGAGCAACATGTACATACACTATATAAAAATATCGTCTCAGATTGCAATATATGCAATATCCTGATGCAGCACCTTTTTTCTAAATGTTCCAGAAAGAATTGGACAGGGGTTTGATTTAAAGTGTTACTTTCTCTATAAAGATGTTTTTGATAGTTTATCTTTTCATGGTTTAACAGGTTACCGTTTCAAGTCGAATACACATGGGAAGATCTCATTAATTTGTTTCTGGCAGGGAGAGAGGGTAAGACAAGGGATGAGGTCCTGTGTTTCTAAAGCACTACCTTCATCTGATCGCCACTGGGCACAATCATGTTAAATCTTACCTCTCACAGGCCTGCTTTTCCTTATTGGCAGTCTTACTTGCATTATAATCTTTCTTATTTTTGGGATTGTCTTAATATGTTGTCATTTTGATTTTTCTTTTTGACCTTTGAGTTGACTATTTTGGGTACTTGACACTTTACATTTGTATACGTGTGTATATATTAGGTTGCAATCTTATGAGACCCTTTACAAGAGATATATTGCAGATAGATAGAGTTACATCTTAAGCTTCACTCCAGGTTTCTCACTGCGTTAAGTTTGCAGGGGGGGAATATGCTGTTTTATGTTGTAGATCATTATTATTGAGAAACCCATTTTATCCTAAGCTGCACTTAATGGAACCCAGAAGTTTCTGCCCAAAGTATGAATTGTGATAAATGTGCTTCATTTTGAGTCTTTCTGCAGGAGAGTGAAACTGTATGCAACAGATAAGAGAGGGCACCACTGTTATGGCTAGTGGACAACTTAAGCAGGGAATATTTTATTTGTTTGTTTGTTTGTTTCAGTGATAGAAAGAGAGATGAAGAGGGGAGCACCTTTTTATGCGTTTGCACAGCTTTACTAAAGATATCCAACAGAGATAGAAAAATATCTATTTAAGGAGGCAGTTTGGGTTAGGGAGAAACAAAGTGCTTATTCAATTTCTTTTGCCCAAAGGACCACAGAATTTATTTTTATTTTTTTAAAACCTGAACGATGAGGTGAGCAATAAATTAATGTCCAAGTCCAAATAAGCACACAGCTGTAGCCAAGTAAGAGGGAGGGTCCAGTTTTTACTATTTGAAAAGTGAACTTTATCGATTAAAGCAGTGTATATAGTAAATCAATTTAGCCTTTTTCACAATGCAAATGATTGGCTGAAGTTTTGGAGAAAAAAAACTGTCCTAAAACTGAGACCTTTACTTTAAAGTAATATGTGCTTGCTTGCATTGGTGAGATCACGTGCAGCACTGTCCTATGGCCACATCAGAGCAGATGACTCATTGACTGGGGCATGGAGCATCAGCAGGCACTTTGTGGGCATGTTGAGACGGGCTCCCCCCAAAATCCAGCAGAGTGGGTGCTTGGGTTGAGTTAGGCCTCTCGTTTAAATAAGGCATGTATGAGGGCAAGACTTGACTTTTAAAGCTGATGAAGTGGCGAATTTGAAAGAAACTTCCCAGGCACACGCATCGTAAAAGCAGTTCATGATCCTTGCTAAATCTTTCAAGTGGATCTCATTGTGTACAATGACTGTGGTTACAGCCATGGATGCACAGTTTTGTTCCTGTGTGAATTAGAGGATATAATTTTGTGGCATGCAGTGCTGTGCCCGGCTTATCGGTCTTTTGCACCTTAAAACGAAAGAAGCAAGATTTGAATGCACTTTGTTACTGAGAAGGGCACTTTTTAGTCAAAAGAAACGGGTACTTTAAAACAACAGAGCAAATGTGCTAAAAATAAAATGGCCCATCCGAGTGGGGATAATTGGCTTTTTTTTTTAAATTATAATAGTAATTATTTTTATTTTGGCTTGTACGTACGTTGCTTTTGCTTAGGTCTTGACACCAAGCTGCCAAAAAAGTGCACAGTCACTCAAGAGAAAGGACAGATGATTTTGTGTGGAAATTTGATTGATCCGACGTTAACAGAGAAGAATAACAGATGATAATAAAGGATATATATATCTATATATATATATATATATATATATATATATATATATATATATATATATATATATATATATGTGATTAATTGCACTTGAAGTTAATTGAAAAGTTCTCTATTTTGTCTTAATACAGAGGAGCGTAAAGATATGGCAGCATCTACAGGGATTTATGACAATGTTCTATAACTAGTTTCTGTCAATGCATTGCAATATGGTGAATTTGTGGTTGGTGAGGTGTCATGTTCACTTTAAATTTGTCGTTGAAGGCCACGCCCTAAGCATCACACTACTGTAAGTTACAAAGTAAGTTTTTGTGTGACTGGACGCCACGGCAGAATTAATCCTTCTGGAAATTCCAGTGTGTGAGCTTGTGTTTTCACACCCCAAAACACTCAGTTAATAATACATCACATGCCTGTAAGGGTTTGTGTGGTAACACATTGACCCGGACCATCTCTTATCAACTGTTTCACTCATTGCTTGTGATCATCCAATATGAAGTTCACAGTAGCTTGTTTTAAGGATTTTTTTTGTACCTATGCACCACCCAAAATTATCCTCCCTCGTTGCAGAAGTTGGAGTGGAATTGTTCTGAGAAAATCTACTTGAGTTCCCTTTCTTTCTATAATTTTATTTCTTTTTATTTTCCCTGTGATTGAGTGTCAGAAAGTTTAAAACTTGCAATGCTTTTTTGTTTTATTGTAAAATGTGTTTTTCTAGTGAAGATGTTAGCTGTGTTTGTGGGGTTTCGGGTTGAATGGACGGTTAAGTGGGTGGGTGGGGAAGGGAGGTACAAAGCCTGATAGCACTGGAAATGGTGCTTTAGCTGAGAAAGAGTTTTTGCACTAAAAGTCACTCATGTCCTTGTCCTTGGAGGAGAAGGACTTGGGAACTGGCAAAAGGCAAGGCCTTTGAGTTTATGTGAACACAGAGTCTGTTTAATCTCCACTTCCATATGCTTGCATCTGCAATTAACTCTTTGAAAACCAAAGTATGGACAATTCTTAAGACGAATCTTGGCCATTGAAAGAGGTGAATCTTACATAAACGTGTAAACTAAACCATTTCCTAGATGACTGTAGGTCAAGAGTCCAAAGCAACTCAAACAGAAATAAGCAGCTTGAGGAAAGACAGTATTCATGGAATGGCTTATTTCCGATGGTTAACAGGATCAAACCCTAAGCATCTGTGTCTACATAGCAGTTTGGTGGAGTTATTAGAGGTCTTTGTGAGTTCACACAGACTCATTGGCTTGATCTGGGGGTGGGGGTTAGCCTTGTTCAGATGGTCCAAAAGGAGTCAGGGCAGAGTCTTGAAGCTTGACAAGTGGAGAAGGATTGCAGAGAGAACGTGCCTTAACTTAAAAGAAGATTGGGAGGATTCTTCAAAAGATGGCTTCCATTCCCGCTTCCTAAACGATTCTTGAATACTTGTCGGTTGACATCAATGTTTTATTGTGGACATTTCTAAGAACCAAAAGGTTGTTTGTCCAGAGATTGTCTAATACACCTCAACTTGTAAATACAACTAGTTAACATTGTCTCCTCGGGAAAAGTTGATTGCAGTGAGGAGATTCTGTCATCTTTACTTCCATTTAGCAATGTTTATTGCTTTGGCCCCAATTGTGACTCCACTGACAAGCGAGAAAGTGTCTCAAAAAAACAAAACGACAACTTTTCCATGACTTCAGAAACACCATGTGTGTAATATCCAAATCTTTATCTATTTCGTCTTTATTTGTTTAATTTATTGGACAGGATGTCAGAAAAGCATTAAAGGTTACAATGACAGTGATAAGTGTAATAATCATGGAGGATAATCTTATTATAATTTTAGATGTTCTGGCTGGGTCAAAGCACAACTAGCTGAGGATGACAATGTATGGCTAGATTTGCACAGTTGTTCTCACCTGATCCACTGCTGTTTGATGCCCAGAAGGCACGTTGCACAAGGAGCGGCTCATGGGCGGTGGGTACTAGTTTGCACAGACTGGGGAGGGTGGGTAGCATTTTTGTGCAGGTCGGGCAGGGGAACCGTCTCTTATAAGGGGGCTTTGGAGAGTCTTGTCAGGTATTGCTGTGCCATTCTATGTACCTAAGGAATTTATAGCCATCTACATCTTTGACTGCCTCAGCTGGTTATGTTTCACTGATCAAGGAGATGTTCTGGAGAGCAGATGTCAGAAGTTGTGGTGGGAGGCCGGGGGATTTTGGGATTATGGGCCATTGTCTATGCTTCTCAGGTTAAATACAGCAGTCCGTGTCCATTTTTGTTGTTTGGTTTAAGCTCAAATTTTGCCTTCTGTGTAATCAAAGCTTTATTGTACCGAGACTACACCAACACAAATTTATATTATGAGTTTTGAAGATATTGAAAAGCCAACTACCCATGTGACCACAACACTCTCATTTTTGTTTTGCCTAATAATTGTACATTATTTTCTAGACTAGAAAAACAATGGCAATTTTTTTTTTCTTTTTTTGGACATGTCTTAATATTCTAGAACGGTGTATTGTCTCCGAATGAGGCCAAGACAGCAATGAATTATGGGACAGAGACATCAAATCTGAGGTCTTCAGCAAGTCAAGGATGCATTCCATAACTTTCTCTTAATAGTTGTTAGAGCGAACAGATGCAGGTAGATGGAAAACAGGTGGTTTCTTAAGTCTTAAATGACTTTCTTAACAGTTTGTTTCTCTGTTCCTCTACCCAGAATGTGCAGGGAAAGGAACGTGTTGGGCTTCACAAAGCCATCAAGCTGATAGCAGTTCTGTGATTGTAACAAAAAAGCACTTTGCGAAAGGCCATCCAGAATATTGTGTGCTGTCTCCTTTGATTATTACTGTTGTTGTTATTATTGTTGTTTTTCCATCTTGATGCGTTTTCTTTTTTATTAATCTCATTGTGGATGTAATGATTTATTTAAATGCAAAAACTACATGAAAAGAAAAGAAACTTGAACATGCGATATATTTGGGTTGAAGTCCATTTGAACTGCCGCCCCGTACCACACACACATCTCTGGAGATACACACAAAACAAAGAATGGCATATGTTCAAGTTGTTGTACATGTTTTCTTTCTAACAGTTTTGCACCTATAAACTCTCATCACAAAGGACTTTACATTTGCTAAAAGGACATTTCTTCCTGGGTTTCCATTATTCTGCTAGATGCTTCATAGACAAACACAGAATTTATAAGATCATAGATGTAGATGATTGGTATTGTTGGGGCCTAACTATTCCTGACAATGTCCAATAAAAGGCTGCAAATACTCAACTTGCAATCCACCCTGTCCAAGGCAGTCAGGTTTGGACCATTATACTTATACATTATACATAAACTTTCCTGTGACATTTCTAATTGCATTCCTTCTATGTTGTTAGATGGTAAAGTATATTTTCCGAAATGTTTTTGCATAAAGTTCAAGAGTTTACAAGGGACTCGTATACTATATTCCAAGCTAACATCTCTTGTACGTTTCACATTTCTCACCAAATCTGTACACATAATTCATTATGTGGGTACTGAACGGACACAAGCTCTGCACAGAAAACAATAATTCATTTTCAGGCTTTGGGGGCACTTTTTAACACTTATGTTGACTTTGGGGCGGCAGAATATTCCCAGTGTCTCAGGCTTGGACAGCAGAAACCCTTTTTTTGTTTTGTTTTGTTAATTCAAGTCCTGTTCCTTTCCATTGTCTGTCAGTGTGTGTTGAAGCTATTGAGATGTACAGGAGAATTTTGGGAGAATTTGCACTTTTGGCGATGAAAAGAATTTGTATTGTATATGAGACCACTAAATCTACATCGTCTAAATCAAACAATTCCATGTTGTTTTCCTTTTTCATTTTATTCTATGTTTTTTTTTTGTTTTTGTTTTTTACAAAATATATCCAAAAATGTCTGATGTTTAAGAAATAAGACATTTCTATTAAAAACAGAATGTTTACGATCCCCCGTCTTTTTATGTGGTAATTCTGAAAATTACAAGTGTGTAATACAAGTATGTCTATATCTATTAATAGGGGAGGGGGAGGGGGGATTACTGGTGGTTTGCTGGTCTTAGCTGGTTTAAGATGATCTCCCAACCTGAGGCTAAACCCGAAGGAGGCCAACCGAAAAGTTGCCAAAAAACCAGTCTTACCAGACTCAGAGCACAACTTTTTTTCTTTTTTCCCCCATATGTTTAACACTTTCAGAGTAAAAAAGAAATGAAACCTATGTTTTCCCTTTCATCTACAGTTTGTTTCCAGATGCAACAGTGGTCTTGATCTTCATACTGACACCTATCAGCGTGGATGCATTATTACACTAAAACTAAAGTTTTTCCATCATGCAAAATAAAAAGCTTTCTTCTCACACCAGCCTTCATCAATTCAAACATACTTTCCAGGCATATTTTCCACACAGCAACTAGAACTAGATGACTTTTTCATAGACCTTGTACAAAAGAAATATATCACACTTGCAACCATTTTGCTGTAGTGCTGGGACAGTGTGGCTACTGCCAAATCATTTGCATTTGAGCTAGTATATGGTTTAAAGTCGGCATTATTTGGTAGCCCATCTTGGCCTAGCAATGTACGAGCTAATCCAACTAGCTTCGGATTTCAGACTAATGTTTAGAAGATGGTAGCTGGTCAACCAGCTAATAAC